>OY293828.1:5697836-6926344 GCA_958507055.1 Crioceris asparagi
GTTTTCGAGTTATGGTAAAGACTGAAATGTATATTTCCGCTAAGTGGATGGGGCTTTTTTTTCGATAATTGGAAATATGAGACGACAAAATAAAAAAGAGTTTATATTTAGCAACATTAAATCCGACATTTTTGACAAGTTTTGTCTATTAACTGAACTGAATCATTGAATAGCTATACGAAACCCTTATGGGTCGAGTCCTCTTCGTACTTACCGATTTTTTCGCAGTTTTTTTGATCAATACATCTGAATATAAAAAATATCAACCAAAGTAACTAAAAACAAAGTAGATGATTTTATTTTCATGAAAATACCCGAACTTGGAGGAAAATGTGATAATCCCAGATTATTTGATGGTCTTACAATATTGTACCAAGAGTGTCAACTTTTTTCTAGAAAAACATATGTTTAGGGGGTTCACTAAAGAAACATTTTCAATATAATTATCTGCATAGTTTGTGAAGCAATGAAAATTTTGTGAAATTTATTCATCATTTATTCAAGTCATATTTTTTATATGCTTATGGGTAACAAAATTGGGCAAAACATTTATCGTTATAACAAAAAATGAGTACCAAAGCTCTCCTCAAACATTTTACAGAAACAACAAATAATAGTACGAACATCAACATCACATGTTTCGTCGTGGGTTTCATTGAAATTATATGTCAATTGTTATTTATTATAGAATAAAAATGCTCTTTTTAATTATCTTCGGTTTCCGAATGTTTACGTTTTATGGGTCCTCTGAATCCAAAAACATATTTTTTCGGTCTTCCTGTACGTCCGCCTGTCTGTTTGTCAGTCTCTGACTCTCCTATCACGGGTATGAAAGAATGATTGGTTCCTTCTTTTTTGTTCCGTAGGATGTCGATTCTACTCGCCTGTGACATTGAAAGAGCATCCTACTCACATTAGTTGCGTGATAATAGATGAACAACTTATTTCGCTCAAGACTGTAGCGCGAAAGCGGCTTCAACGATTTTGATGAAACTTGTCCAAACCATTCTTGTTGAACGGTTCTTCCTACGTCAAAATTAAGTATTATTATATTTGTCGATGACTTGATCAGACGATTTTTATTTTTAAATAAATTTTTCTCAGAGCGGTAACTTGCTCATTACATAATATCAATTTCATTGCAAACTAGGGATGGATTTTTTTTGGTACCGCACGATATAAAGACATAAGGTATTATTGTTGACTGGAAAATCTGGTTATCAGTAAGCGAAAAAAGATATTTCCATATTCTCTATTTATTGAACAGCTCGGCTACATTGGCATATACAAACACACGCGTCAGAAAAACCAATTGCATCCCATCCATGTGTAATTTAACCCTTTATGCCCTAACAACGTTATCATGTACATACGAACAATGAAAAAGGGTGCCTTCTGTGCGGTAGGTACATATATATATATACAAGGTAGAGAGTGGTAGTACACCTTTTCAATCGCCGGCGATTTGATCCCAACAACCCAACTACTATATAATACAGACACCTGAGCTCATCGGTTTCGGGGGCTTTAATAGCCACACTAAAACTAAATGGAAATAAAACCGTTAGGTATATATTGAGTCGGACCATCAGATCGCCCCGATTTCGCGCGAGAGCAGAAAAGCCACATCTGGCGCTGAGGTGAGTAGTCGATCAGGGGTGTGGAAGTCCACAACACACGGAGGAGACCTCTCTACAACATCCGAGATTCTTTGTTTACGCTATACAGAGTGTCGCAAAAAAGTATTTACAAAAGACTATGGATGTGTTCCTGAGATCGAAAAAGTAGATTTAAATAAATTTACTATAACAAATAGCACACTTTTGAGTGTAACATTACTCATCAAAATCATTGTAAGATCACCAAAGACTTAACCACTGCTATGACTCGGAAACCTTTGATTTTTTTTGAATGTCTAATTTTAACACTGCCGGATATGGCCTCTTCTTTAATTTTGTCGTCTAAAATTTTCGATTTTGGAGAATAACTACCCCCTCCACCCCCCTTTACGGAAGTTAAGGAAATTATCAAATATCTTTTTTGATCACCTCTAAGGGAACTCATTCTCTAATTAAAAAAAAAAAACAGAAATTACAAAGTTCACTATTTGAAAATTGGCAAACCATAAAAGTATGATGAATAAAGGTGAATTTCAGTAGATAAAATAAAATAAGTAATTATATAAATAATAAATAAATTAACATCAAAATATGAATAAGGGCAGAAAAGATTGGTTTATACAGATGATAAACAAAATAAAATAAGAATGAATCAATTAATTCACAGCTTTTTTGAAAAAAAACTTTTGTGTTGTGTGCAATTTAAATGTTCTCTGGTGTTCGATCATGCGCATTATCGGTTTCCACACAAAATAAAATAAGAGATAAAGATGAAAGTTGGCCATCTCTAGTTCCTATTCTTATTTCTTAATTTAGCTCATTTCGTGTATAAACCCTCTCATGGAAATGATCATGTTCAACAAATTATTATCTTAATTTGTTTCTTATTTTATTTTACTGTATAAATTCGAATTAAGAAGTTCCATTATGATCTAAATTAATAATATCGGTGGAAGTTAGAATATCTTTTTATGGAATTATTTCCAATTTAATGCTAACAAAAAAGTTGAATAAAAAATTACAATTAGTAGTATCTACAAAAATTACATATAAAACGCACAATCTAATAGAAATAAAATCATTTGGCATTTTTTGAGATCAAGCTTATCTAATGCAAAGAGGAGGCTGAACGTTTTCTTTTTTAGACTTATTTAAGAGTCTAGAATATTATTCATTTTTGACAGACGAACCCCGAACGGACAAGGTATATAATTCGACAGTGTGCATTTTTTGTTCGTGTCCGCGCGTTTTATATAGTAAAAGATCTTCGATTTTGATGATTTTTGATTCATTTGAAAGAAAAGGCTTGAAAAATGGTTCCATATTCATAAAAACGCAAATCCAAAATCTCCTTTCCTCCGAAAACCGCCCCCGAAGGAGGTGGTGGGGGCGAATTTTCTCGAAAATCGGAAATCTGAGGTTGTATAATTGAAGATAGGATAATATCTGGAAAATTTTAATTGAACATTTTTTCAAAAGAGTTACGGTTTTCGAGTAAGAGGTATGTTAAATTCTCAAATATGTATATTTTTACTATGTGGAGAGGGCGATTTCTTTCAAAAATTGAAAATCTGTGGGTACTACATGAAAGACATAATTATTTGTAGTAACATTTATAATGAACATTTTTTCCTTAGAGGTTTCGAGTTACTGCGGTAGTAAAATGATAATATCTGAAATACTTATGCGTATTTCCGCAGCGATGTATTGAGATCTCAATAATAATAACTACAAGCAAAGAATTTACGTGGGTAATAAGATAAGTACAATTTTCATGGGTATTAGTGAACGATTTTCGTGACTAATGTTACACTCAAAAGTGTGAAATAAACATTAAAAAAAATTGGACCGATGTTATTACCCAGTTGGTGCACTGAAAAATACAAAATAATATTAATTCTATTGGTGCTGGTAGGTACTGGTGAAGTTGGTGCCAAAAGTTATCAATCTAACTGCAACTGCACAACTTCAAAAGTAACAGCACCAATAGAATTGATATTATTTTGTATTTTTCAGTGCATCAACTAATAACGTCGGTCCAATTTGTTGTAAAAAATATTTGTAGAAGGTAGAATGCTATAAAACACAACTGACGTCCTTATCAGCTACACCGTATTTCTAAACAGTTCTTTCTATAATCCCTATCCTGCTTCAAGGTTAAAAAGTTCCGAGCTATTTTTTTTATGTGAACCAGGTCTTCTTTGATGGCTTTAAGAAGTATGTGGAGTATTTTCCACCTTTGGTTTGACCTTGCACAGGAATCGCATAATTTTCACTCTAAGAGTTTCGAGCATATCTGAGCAAGGAATTCGTAACAACTCAATGTTGTGTGGATCTGACTACCTACTGATTTTGTCCAAGAACAGCTGTTTGGCTGCTCAAAAGCAAGAGCAGGTAGAAATAAAAATAGAACTGGTTCGATGTTGTTCAAGGGCAAGACCTTTATTTTTTGAGAACCTTTTGGAAACACACACTGTATATAGATAGGAAACTCTGTACCTTTCCCGTGCCCGGTCTACAAGTAGTTTGAACACAAGAGGGTGGTTGGTGTATGGAGCAAGGGGATGGAAGAGGATATGCCATCTGCCAGTCACCGGTGGTACATACCTACCCTTTTACCGTTCAATCCAATTTCGCAGCGATGGCAATCTGCCCTTCTGTGATGATGACGATCGATATATAGGGTGTGTTATTGTGTACCAACTATATAAACTACTACCTCAGTCAGTCGACTTCTGTTGTGCATGTACTTGGATTGTTCTCCTATTAGATTCAAATTGAGATACAGGAGTCGTGGGCTTGTATGGAATTAATTTCCATAAGAGATGATGTTTTTCTATAGGAGTCAAGTAACATAAACTAACTATCTGTAGAAATTGAAGATATAGGTATTTATTTCTACATATATATATATATATGTTATACAGGTGCAAATTTATTGAATAATATAAGGTTAACAAAGATTCATTTCATATGAAAAGTCTCCTAAGGTCGCTTGAATAATTGCCTCAATATAACCACCCTTAAAATTCATCGTTACTTTCCTACGCTACTAAAGTAGCTGTATAAGGAAAGTATTGTAATCTTGTGAAATTTTCGGTAGCGAGATTTTTACAAATGTTGACGTTTCAGAGTTTTTTAAGTCTAATAAACATATTTTCAGCCATTGGTCTGCCTGTATGTCTGTCCGTCTGCCTGTGACAGCATTTTCTCGGGAACGGATGGGTGTGTTTTGTTGCTTTCTTTTTCATTTTATTTGGTACCAATATCACTGGCCAGTTGCACTGAATGAGAATCCTGTATACACTGGGTTTTGAGCTATAGCAAAAAAAAACAACGTGATTTGCTCAAGACTATAGCGCGAAAACGGCTCTAAGGATTTTGATTAAACTTGCCTTTGCCCTTTACCACCCACATATATTGCCATCTCTGAGAAAAAGCACAAAAAAAAGTTATGCTTGTATAAAATTCCGTATTTTCCACATGTTTCTTCAGATTCTGGCTACACGTTTCATTTTGCGAAAAAATGTTACATGTTGTATAGAAATCAAACAAAAAGCAAACGTTGGAATCTGTGACTTGTGACATTTGGAAGATGATTTACCATTGAACTTTTTCATTAATAACCTGCATTATTGCAAGAAATCTAGACATTTTTACAACAATTAAGAAGAACCTGATGATAAATATTGGATTGATAACGCGGTATATATAGTTTAAATCATGCAAAACAAGAGATAAAACAAAAATGTTAAGTAGTTATTAGTATCGAAGTTCAAAGAACACTTGAAATAGTTAGATTCAATAATATGAGATACAAGAAAACTACAATTTTTATTATATTCAACAGAAAAATATTTTATATAGCAGTAACAGTACGACGTTAGCGATTTTCCTAATTCTCGAACTTAGACAATATTATATTTTACTGGTCATGAATATATTTTGGACATGTTGGATAAGCGGGCGAGATACGCGGGGTTATCACGTTATTAGCAACTGCAACGCGATCGCGACTATCGCTCAATCGTCGCTGCCAAAACGTCAATTTAGTACAGTGTTGTCGCTCTGTCAGTCTTGAGCCTAAACAGATGCTCGAGTGAAAAACAACAAAGTGAGGTTGGTTGCATGTATTTGTGAATAATAAATAACATTAAATCATGTTCTCAATGAAATTGCTATTTTCTCTTTTTTATCCAATATTTTGTAGACAGCGTCTAATAGACTTTGGCAACACTGAGACAACAACGCGATTGCAACAACTAGTTGCTAAATTTTACATGATACGGGAGCCGTTTTGGTGTTTTGATTTCCAATGGCACCGGTTGAATTTAATCATTAAACATATATAATCTTTTTTTCTGCTCACAGCAAATGTGTTCCTATATATTACACATTTAGATTTAAATTTACTTTTTTGTCATTATCACATACTGGCCTCCAGTATCTATGTTATCTTGTAGGAAGATGTTCTCTTACCAAATCACCGTCAACTCAACTCTTAATCCGTTTAACCTGCTTGGAAGCCGGACACAACTTTCCCATTTTGCGGTGTCCCCCCCCACCACCGGTCGCTGAAGGAGACGAAAGAGACCTTGATTAACTTTAGCGGAGCATAACCCGATGATAACTGTCGTTGTTAGTGCACACCCTTCGGTCAAATTGATTAACTAAAGCTGGCCAAGTGTTAATAAAAGTGTTTTTAAGGAGCGAAGGCAAAGGTCTGATATCGGGATCTCCTCGTGCTGGAGGCGGCTATATGACTTCCGCTCGACTGGAATAGTTCATCTCGTTTAGCTACACCTTGACCAGAACACACTGAAGAAGGCTTCTTTCTCAGTGGCGGCGCCACAATGTCAAATAAACAGAAATTGTTTGAATACTGTTCACTGCTTTTTGAAAAACATTGAGTAATATTGAAAAACCTTGATGGATTCGTAATTATAAGATACCAGTAAACGTTTCCATAAGACAGAGTTACAATTTGACAAAACCTTAAACATTTAGAAAGATAATTGAAACTACGATAAGTGTCATAATCCCGTTAATCTGGAATATATAGGATTCCAGGAAATATGACCAAGAATAAATGCCAAAGACGCTAGAGGTCACATTTTACAATGCTAACAAGGAGTACGTTTATTGCCAAAACAACGATAAGAACAAAACTAAATGAAGATATTACAAAGAAATACTATTTTTTTTAGAGGTTTTATCCACCGTATTTTTGAGAATATGTTAACATAACATGAAAAACAGAAACAAAAAGATTAGGTCGATACCAAAGGGCACAATACAGAGCAAATTGAAGGAACTTGTTGTACTCTGGTATATTTTTATAGTTTGACTGAATAAGGCTGAAAATAAAGATGATGAGGAATAAAGTGAGCCTTGCACAGCGAATCAAAATATCATTAGATGGCGCAAACTTTGATTATAATCTTCTGCATTTTTGTGTTTTATTGTTTCTTAACCCTCAATGAAGAGAGGCATTTCTTGCTCATTCTCATCAACTTCCTCCATTTTTGCTTAGTCTCAATCAAATTTAAACGAACCAAACAAGAACTGTAGACACAACTGGATAAAAAGATAATTTAGCATGGAGATAACTGGATTACCAAAACCTTACTATTAATTTAGATGAAACAAATTATATTCTTCTCTTGCTGATAAAAGATTTGGAATTCATGACTTATCAAGAACGGAATTCATAACAATCGAAAAGTCAATGATGTCAGTACCAATATACTAGCAAAAAAAATTTGAAATGTGCCTACCAAATACATTTTTTTACAGCAAGGAGATCTATACGATATAACATCCACCACTGAGTCCTTATCTACCAAGGAAGGTGAACGACCATCACCATCACCAACCACCTCGTTGCTGCGCTAATCCTCCTCCGGTGCGTCCATCCGTGGATAGGCTTCCGGTCTTCGTCTCTCTCTCTCTTGCTAATAGTAATTCCCGAGCTGATGATGATTGGACGCTATCGCTGCCCACCAGGCAGGCCACAATTTCAGAGGAGAGCTGCTTGCTTCTTACTTCGTTCGTTCTCCTTGTTCGGCTACGACGGCTGATTTACTACTTTACACACTTGGTTGGCGAAGCATCGTCATCGTCGCGGAGGTAACTCTGGTTGGTATTGGGCTCGCAGAGACGGGCAAGGTGATGATAGTTGATATAGGTAGTATTAATCGTCGATTGGTTACGTCGAACACCCATGATGGTGTATAATGGTCAGTCTGATGGAAAGTGGGACGCTGTTTTAAGCCGTGATGATATCGAATAATATCTACTTCGTTACACAATGGATGTGGTCTAGTAGGTTTTTGACTATGGAAACAAACTAGGCCGATAGCATCATCAATTTTTAGTAATGTTCTATTTTTACGTCATTAAGTAAATTGTGACTGGGGAACGGCAAAACTAAAATTCAATATTTTCTTCATTTTTTTAACGGATCACCCTGCTTTTTTGTTATGAACGATAAGAACTGTTATTTTAGCTGATATTCTTCTAAACGTCAGAACGGCATTTGATGAAATTTAGCACAGATATAAATTATAATCAGGAATAGGACGTAGGATACTTTCTATACAGAAAAAATGTTAAATTCCTGTGCGACTGTCAAAAAATGAACTACAGGCAAATGCACTTCAATTAGATGAACATGAATATAAAAAAAAATTGGACCGACTCTATTAGTGTATATTTTGTATTCGCTACGATGTAGGTTCGATCCCAACAAAGCAGTTTTTCTCAAATCATTTTTTAGGTAAATTTCTTATAGAAATATACCTATTGCGATCGTTCACACTTTTGAATTTCGAAAAAATTTCAACGGCATGTTGTTATATGTCTATAAGTTAGTCCAAAAAAACATTTGGTTCAAAAGTTGATATATATATATATATATATATGGGATATTACGAAATTTGTTAACACGATAGAGGTCGCAGTTTTGTAGGTATCAAGTTCAAATTTGCTACAAAAATCAATCTCTCAAATATCTCGGTCGAGTTCGTTATTGGGCAATATCGGGTAAGTAGTTTCAAAATGGCCACCATTCAAACATTTAAAAAAATTATCAAAAAGAGCCGTAGTGTAAATATCATCAAAAATAATTTTAGGTTATAGATATAATCAGTACCTACAACTTTTGTTCAAAGCAATTTTTCATAAAATACATACGTAAAAAAATAAAAATTAATAAAGAAAAATAACAAATATTGATAAAACATGAACACTCAATATAAATTTGATGTAATTGTACATTTTCTGGAGCTCTTAATATAGACCCTGATTAAAAAAATATATAGTATATTTATTGAAAAGAAAAAGGCGAAAAAAAAAATTCTGCCTTGAAGTGGAACTCGAACCCTATCTGCTTTATATTCAACAGCCAAAACAAAATCCTTTAACCGCAAGGCTATGACACATACGACAATTTTATGTAATAACATGTAAGGTATACCAATGAAAAGGTCGTTCAATTTTCAATTCAATGAATTTTGAAAAATTTACCTTTCCGCTGACTACAGGCCATCGGGATTTTTTTTCATGTTCTTTCCTTATAACAACATCACATAGAACACATTTTTTCTTGTAAAAAATGAGTATAATTGATGCTTGTCTTGACACCAAAAATCTTTATGATTATTAAATTATGAACGTATAATTATTTTATTCTTTCTGGTGCATCATCCAATAGAGTTTGTCATAGGTGTTTTTCTTTAAATTAGTTATTCAATAATTCGTTCATGTGTGATAGATGAAGACCCAACTCATCATCTCATAGAGGCCAATTGATCGCTGTCTGTCGAAGAGGCGTATAGTAGCGATGCAAACTGGTTAGAATAACTACTTTGAATAGTGGAAAGTTTATAGGAAACTGACGTGCATACAATGCACTACACACTCCTTTCAAACGGAAATTAAGTGCACTCACATCACTGGTCTACTGGTTCTACTGGATTGAAAGAGAGAGAGAGAGAGAGAGAGAGAGAAGGATCGTTGCTCTCTCTGCGTACTTATCAAAACTATTTCTGATAGAGCAGAATTCTCTGAAACCAACAACTTTCAGTAGTCGGTAGCTTTATATGTAATACTGCAGTGAAATTAGTATGAAAATGAACAGTTACGCTCAGTCCTGCTGTGATTTTCTCGGCAATTTTTGCTCGACATTAACAATCGTTGTATCTCTTGAACTGTAAATAAGTGGGATACATGGAAAAAGTAAGCAATACTAGGGCTGCTATAATAACATCTGAACTGCAAATGATAAGAATGGGACAATCTGGTGAACAAATCAATTTGTGCATCCCGCGTATATTTACACAACGCAATATTGAAGCTTGAATTTTAATCACATTGATTGTTATGCGTTATATTTTAACACGTTTTCTCTTTCTTATCTGCCTATTTGGTGCAAATCCTAAATTCAATTTTGAACAAATCTACCAATGAGATAGAAAATCTAAAATTTAAGCATAGCTCACAAATGGATGACAATTTAATAAATCTAAAAAATAAATGACTAATTATCTATTTTTTAAGAACTTTACTGTCATCACCGTATCTATCGACTTCATTTAAACTTTTTCAATATTTAAGGAACCGCAGTCTATTTATCTTCTATGTCTCTGGAGACAATCAAGAGAAGGTTTAAGGTTATGCCATCTATATCAAATATTTCTCAAATGGTAGTGCTAGCAGGCTTTGTAGACAAAGGTACAACACCAAGTACCGGGTATCTGATCAAGAGAGGTGGTACTCGGCTGTATCTCCGAAACTATATATCCTACAACTTAGGGACAAAAAGTTGTATGACAAACTCACATATGAGAAAGTGCTGTAATTTATGCTTTTCTAAAAAATGATAGAATCTATTTTTAATTATTTTTCCAATATTTTTGATACATTTGAAGTTAGAGAAATCGGTCTATAATTTGTCATATCTGTTTTGTTTCCATGTTTATAAATTGTTATATCTGTTGATTTCTCAAATTCTTCTGGAAATATTCCTGTAGATAATGATTTATTAAATATATTCAAAAGAGGTTCACTGATATATTTACATACAATTTTTAGTGTTTAATTTTTTATCCGATCAGGACCTGGTGATTTGTTACTTTTTAATTTATTTATAATATCTTCAATTTCATATCAGTTGGATATAAGAGTATTGTAGATTTTGATACTTAGGTATATTCCGGATTTCATTCAAGTTGTTAAATTTTGATAGAGGAAAAATTATTGGAGCAATCTTACGTGAAATGCTCTGTGAATTACAAATATTAATATTTTATGGTATTATTATACTGGGCAATTTTTTTGAGAAAAATGAGTTTTTTTGTGTTACTTTGTAAATTACGTCCTCTTGGGGTATAATTCCACTGTAGTAACAAACTATTTTCGAAATAAGATGAATTTCCTTCATATACAAAACAAATAATTCAGTTAGTCGGGTGTATAATATAGTATATTTCGAATTATTATTATTTGTAGCTGATGATGTTCGTCGATTCTATGCATACGGAATACGTACGAGCAACCGATAAATAATTTATGTCTCGCAAAACTCATACTTGATAATAAATAATACATACATACATTCAGTCTGCGTCTACTGGCGTCTCTATTTTATATTTTCGCTGCTCGGTATGTTGTGGTGGTGACTCGATTTGGTTCTATTCTAGAAACAACGCCCTCTACGTGGTGTTTAACACAAGGATTTGAATTTCCGATGTGAGCGCAACCACAAAGTTTAGTACGAGATTCATAACAAATGTATAATGTATATCAAAATATTGCATCTGTTTTCTATAAAAGTGTGTACAAAAGCTATGTGAACTTTTTCCAGTTGTGAAGGAGAATTTGCGGTCGTTGATACCATTTTCGACCGACTTCACAGAAGAAGGAGGTATACAATTCGTTGTATGTTGCTTTATTTTATGTGAGTATCTAACCACGTTTCTCTTTAGTAAAAGTGCACCGATTTTGACGATTCTTTTTCATTTGAAGCAGGATGATTGCGATATGGTCCCATATTTTCAGGGTTTGATCAAGTTTATCCTTGAATCTGAAGTAATTGCCTTTAAAATCTAACTCGTTGAAAAATCCAGCGCCTAATTTCGTTTAAACAAAAACTTATTTTTCTTTTTTAATTCCTAAATTTCTAAATTCAGATCGAACGTAAAGTTCGTCCAGAGGATATATATATTTGACTCGCACAGAAAAACTAGAAATTCAAAGAAAATTGGCGATAAGAAGTAGTAATCTTAGAAATCCGACAAAAGTTGCCAGATATAAATTAAAAGGACCATTCGATAATCCAGATCTACAGGACCGATCGAGAAGTGGACTTGATATAAATATTTTTTACAAAAAATTATACCGACGAATACGAAATAATATTAATTCTATTGGTGCTGTTACTTTTGAAGTTGTGCATTTGCAGTTAGATTGATAACTTTTGGCACCAACTCCAAAGATACCAGCACCAATAGAATTAATATTATTTCATATTTTTCAGTACACCAACTAATAACGTCGGTCCGTTTTTTTGTAAGAAATATTTATTTTACACTTTTGAGTGTAACATTAGTCACGAAAATCGTTGAACGTTCACTAATACTAAAGAAGATAGTACTTATTCTATTACCCACGTATAATCTTTGCTTCTACTTGTTATAATGTAGAGATCTCAGAACATCGCTGCGAAAATACGAATATTTTAGATTTAACCATTTTACCACCGCTTAAATCGAAAACCGTAACTCTAAGGAAAAAAAATCATTATAAATGTTGCTGCAAATATTATTGTCTTTCATGTAGTACCCAGATATTTTCATTTTTCGAAAGAAATCGCCCCCTCCACATAGCGAACATACACATTTGTGAGATTTTAACATGAATGTAATTCGAAAATCGAAGAAATGTTCAATTGAAATGTTTCCGGATATTGATCTTTAATTCTGTCATCTCAAATTTTTTCGATCAAATTTGCCCCGTTCGAGGGCGGTTATCAGAGGGAAGGAGATTTCGGATTTGAGACCATTTCTCAAGTCTCCTCTTTCTAATGAATCAGAAATCATCAAAATCGGAGTACCTTTACTACATACAACGCGCTAACAAAAAAGCAGACAGTCGAATTGTATACCTCCTGCGTTCGAGGTTCGTCGGTCAACTTTCGTTCCAGTATCCCTCCAAGTCAGAGCCTTATCGAATCCGTTAGGTACCTAATCAAAATGAGCATGTAACTAAATATGTATATATTCCAATACGAATCCACGATGCCGTGATGTAATTTATTCGTTGCACTCTTTTGATACTGAATAGAATCAAACCCTTTTTTCGCACCCTCCCCCACTCCCCCTTCATCATTCATGGCGTACTATGATTAATGGCTAGTTTATCTTACTAATCAGACTTTCTTTATTATATATATATGTATATGTACCCTTTTCTGACAACAACTGTTGTCTCCTGCAAGACTATTGTCTATTGGTAGGATTTACGAGAGAGGGTTGGCCGATGAGGGTGGTACCTTTGTATTAGCTGTCGTGTTTTTTTGTCATATTACCTCTCCCTCACCTCATCGCATTCCACCCCTAATTTCTAGTTTTTATCTTCTATGTTCTAAAACCTAGAATTAAGTTGGTACAGGCATTGACTAGAGGGAGTGCGGAATTTAATCGTTATTGTCAATGAATGAGAATAAATTTTAAAAAAAACAGTTGGAGGCTTCCACAAAAGCAGTATATAGCAGTGATACATTTAATATGAGCGGACAAAAGAGAATGTTAACTTTGCAGACAACTTGCTGTATCGTTCACATCAATGCGATAAGACAATAGGCCTAGATGGTTACCTTGTGGAACTCCTGGAGATACTGTTGAGATTTGGAATTAATAAACATACGCAGATGTAGCTGTTACATTAAATACTGATGTAAACATAATTAATAAATGAATGAGGATTCTTTTATTAGAAAAATTTGAAAGATTTACTTGAAATCTAGTGCGACGAACTAAAAAGCGTGTTTTATTATGACCACAAGCCCTCGATCTCCGTCATTTATGTCGCCACAAACAAAACCCTTATGTGCACGTATTCGTGTCATCACCTAAACAATTTCCTAATTACCTTCACCCACTATACAAGAGTGCATTCCACAGGAGTGTGGAAAAACCATTCCATTGTGGTCGAAAAGGGAAAGTATGTGAGGTAGCTCGACTAGGTAGAAACCTACCTAGCTATATATATATTTATATATAAATACCTAAACGTAAGCAGTATACTCCATTTCTGTTCTGTCCTGTATGTGTTGTGTGTATAGTACAGCGTACCATTGTTGAAAGTTATAATAATGACAAGAATGCCAACCAACATCTCGACGAAGTATCAAAAGTAAAGATTACTTGCTACCACCACCGTGTTGCCGGGTAAAGCTCTCGAGTTTCAGGGACGAACTAGGAAAACGTTATGAGTGATGGATGTCTCAAAATGTGGTTTGTTTGATTTCTTATGTGTTTGTACGCGCATTTTGCTGTGTCAGGGTGCTCGTATTTTTGACCAGCTTCATAGACATGCGTAGATATTATAATTTATGTTTTATTTAGGGATATTACTTCGTTTTTTAGTAACCTTGATGAAAAGGGAAATCATTTGATCACATACGAAATACAATTTTTTGTTGGAAATCCAACATCTTCTTCCTTACCAAGATAAGTGTCCAATGGAGGGGGATAGAGGAGTCATTTTTTCAGAGCTGGAAAATGTTATGTGAAATTAGAAAAGAGATTATTTTCAGCAAGGGTTTCCATATTCCAGAATTAATTTCATTGTACATAATTAATCAAAAAGATACAAATTGTCTCCATTCTTTTTTGTATTTTATATTTTTTCAAATAGAGTTAAGCTTAAACTAATCTGCTCCAAAGCAAATTGCGTGATCAGTTAATTGAAAAAAATACAATTGCTTCATAAGCTGATGCTAATGAAAATAATGAACTAAAATGTATTATGTTGATCTCCGAATTACAAGTAAAGGAATTTACAACAAAATGTATTTACAGAAAATAGATAATGCTAAAAAGAGAAAAAGAATTTTTAGTTGGTGCCAGGGGTATGTACTTATATCCGATCCTTTATCATTTGTACAACTTTAAATTATTTATTATTTTTAATTACTTTGAATTAAGTTACAAAGATTACTACCAATACCTATCTTCAGCCGTAAATTATTTAAATTTACCAATAGATTATCAAGATATCAATGAGTTAGTTGTCCAGGAATACATTTTTTTATTCTATGCTATATTTCTATGTTGGTAGAAGTAAAAATAAAATGGTACTTTTCTACCCTAGGTGCGAAAGTGGAATATTTCCGGGTTGTTGTTGGACACTTTTTGAATACCGAAAAAACATTTTCGCAACATTGTCCTAAGCAATATTTTTTATTCTTCACTATTTTACAATCATATCAGTGTCTCTGAATCATATATAAGAAGCTGTTCTATGCGGTAACACATTGTTAGATTGTGGTAATAAAACATAAAATCATAAAAAGTCTGGATTATGGAACCCTTCTACCTCAAATTCCTACTCGCATGTATAACCAGTGCGAACACCATTCCAGATCAATCCATAGACATGCAACAACATGAGAATTTCCTCTACATATGTGTTAGGGATTTTCCAGTATAGAACCCTCCAGCATTAAGTCCCAGTCGCACTGACAAACAGAATCACAAAATCATCCAGTGACACATCGAGTGAGAAAATAATCTTCGGCCCTAAATAAGAGAATACCTTCGACCCTCGAAACAATGTCAAAAATCGATTTTTCTAAAAGTGAATTATACAGAATATTAAAACAGAAAGCATGTTTTTGTATCCAACAGCAACAACTTTTGGAGAGGCAGCCCACTCAGATAAAAATTTGGACCTGGTTTATTGATTTTTCATTTATCTTTAATTCAATAACGTCTGGCTACTTTGGAACATAAAGCCAACAACATTTTCGTTTATTTATCTATGCTGCATTTTGTTAATGTGATTGTCAAAATCTCTATCGCTACTAGATATTACATTTTCCGTTCATTATTTCGGAAAAAATAACTGTAACAGAAAGGACAGACCGACGGACACCAGAGTGATCAAGGTCAATAAAAAGATACATGCCATAGAGACGAAAGTCAAAAAGTTTCAAATATAAATCTGTAACTAACATATTTACATTATTACAAAGCTGTCTTTTACATCTGTCAAGTTCTTCTAGAAGCATTCCTGGAATGATATGAGATTTCCTTAATCTGGATCCACTCCTGCATTTATGTGTGTCTCTCCTTCTGTGACAAGCTATTTACGTCGTCCATCGTCGGTGTACATATTCAGGTATAATATTCCTACCGTGCAGGGGCTTTTCTAATTAGTTCACTGTCACAACGGCATACCTTTCCTACCGTGTGGTTGTCATTCGATTACACATCTTATCCTGGAAAAGTCCATTCGTCACATACACATACGGATTTTACCTTCAGCTAAATTTAAACACACCAGCGCCAAGAAGAAGAAGAAGAAGAAGTGTAGTTAGTCATGTTTCTCCAGGTGAACACATTGCCGACATGACGAGTGATGGAAATAGGTGTATCGAAAATAGTTCGGAAATGAAAGGAGCGGCAATGGAAATGACATGCTGCTTTGTTGGTGTCAAGTCAATCATGTAAAGCAAAAATAGATAGTTTATTGAATGGTAATTCTATTTTGTTACTGTTGGAGGATTGCATAAACTATACAAATAACTAAAAGCTTATTTACATTACGAAACTAGATGCATAAAACTAGTCTTATTTCCCGTATTTAATCAACCGGTTTACGTGTAAGCTTTTTTTATGAATTAGACGCGATATTTTTTTGAAACAAATATTCATGGTGGGATCAAGTTTTCTCGAAAATTGAAAATCTGAGATGGTATAATTAAAGATAGGACAATATCCAGAAACGTTTAAATTGAACATTTTTTCAAAAGAGTTACAGTTTTCGAGATAGACGCATGTTAAATTCTCAAATGTGCAATGTGGAGAGGGTGATTTCTGTCGAAAATTGAAAATCTGTGGGCAGTACATGAAGGACATAAATATTTGTAGCAACATTTGCAATGAACATTTTTCCCTTAGAGTTACGGTTTTCGAGTAAAATCGATGTTAAAAAGGTAACAACTGAAATATTCAAGCGTATGTCCGCAGCGATGTTCTGAGATCTCAATAATAAATAAGAAGATCAATGAGCGAAAAAAAAATCAATGGGCAAATCGCACAAGGTGATATCAGATTTCAGTGATATTAGAGTGTTTTTGGTCCGCACATTTGTCATTGAAATCGTAGCGACTTGTCATGTCGTTAAGTTTATTAAGCATAACGGGCGTGGTTAATTACGGAGGATTAGCGGTATCTTTATATACAGTGCTTATCTCTATTTGACAATTTTGACATTGACATTTTTGGAAGTTTATTCTATATTTTTACACCAGCATAGTCTGGCGATTTATTTAATTTAGATAATCTAGGTCCAACTGTAACTAGTTTTTTTTGTAGAGTATCCATGAAAATATAAGTTTTTGGCATATTTCGACATATTATTTTTCACAAAGATCAATACTTTATAGATAAAGATGCATGGATGACTCATAATTCTATTCTCACGAGAACAGGCGGCTGACATGTTTCAGGTAATTTTAGGTTAAAAGTAAGTCTCAATACTATTTTTTGTGCGATAAATATTTTGCTTGAATTTGAATGGACACAAGAACAAGATGTTCGAGGAGAAAACTAAAATCATTCTTGATCTGTTATATTTCAAAAACATCTTATTTAACTTAGAGAAGGAGAACCTGTCAGCCTACTGAAAAATAAGTAGCGTATACTCAAAAAGAGGCTGGTGACAATAATTACTCAATAAACTTCTTAGTACCTAGGACTATGATTCCTAAAATTTCTGATTGAAACTAAACGAAAGGTTGAAGGGGGCAATTTTTCTCGAAATCAAAAATCTGAAATTTCAGAATTAAAGATGAGATCATATCCGGAAACGTTTAAATTGAACAGTTTTTCAAAAGAGCTACGGTTTTCGAGTTACAGCACTTGTAAAAACTGAAGTATGTGTATTTCCACTATGTGGAAGGGGTAATTTTTTTTGGAAAATTGAAAATATGAGACGGCCAAATTAAAGAACAGATTATATGTAGGAACATTTATACAGAACATATTTCAAAAAAAGTTACGGTTTTCCAGTTACAGCAGTTGTAAACTCTGAAATATGGTATTTCCACCGCAATGTTTTGATATCTTTGAAAAATAACAAGTGCAAGCCTGGTACAAGCAAATCCTATATATGGGTCATAGGATAAGTACTATCTTCTTTGGTATTAGTGAAAAATGTGAAATAAATATTTTTTACAAAAAATTGGAACGCCTTTATTAGTAGGTGCACAGAAAAATACAAAACAATATCAATTCTATCGGCGCTGTAACTTTTGAAGTTGGTGCCAAAAGTTTTCAATCTAACTACAACTTCAAAATTACCACAATACCAATAGAATTAATATTATTTTATATTTTCCTCTGCACTAACTAATAAAGTCGGTCGAATTACTGATATAAAATATTTATTAGAAATTATAATCGATGCCACAGGTACTATTTTCTATACCACATAGACCAAGAAATAATGTAAAAGATGCTGCCTCATCTGCACAAAGCCACAAGCAGCACAACCTATTTTCGGTGGTGTTACATTTTTATTAAAAGATGAGTGATTGTTTACGAAAGGCGGCACATCAACATTGCTGCTATTCATTCACTGAAGAAGAAAGAGATGTGCACTTAACCTGCGAGCGGACCGATCTCCCCACAGTGGTGCCTCTGGTGAAAAATAGAGCACTTTTCGACCGACGCCACAAATCAAAATAACGCATTTTTTATCTGGTCCTTTGAGATGTGAACAACGATAAATTTCGAGATCAATTTTTTCTCCAACCTCTTTCACTTTATTAATAGGTAACTTTGCATGACGAAAGATAAACACATTATAATGTAGCTACATTTGTATCGCTTTAATCTTTGTGTGTATAAATTTTATGCTCACGAGTCACTATCAATAATAAAATTTCTCAACATCTGACAGATAAATAATATCAAAAATGAAAAAGAATCCTTTCAACGATTTGACATGACCAATTGATACATGGGCCAATATAATTTCAAAAATATTACAAAGAGATCGTGATCCACTCAATCTATATATATATATATATATATATATATATATATATATATATATATATTTATAAGTTATGCTTGAATATAGATAGAAAAAAATTACTAGTGATTCAGATGAAAAGTTTGCTATTTTTGGTTTAATTAGTCTATTTAGTTAGAAGAGGCTAACTGTACTCTATGCCCGCAATACCGTGCAATGACGCAATCATATAAGGCGAGAAATAAATCCATAAAAGGTATGGAACTCCCCTCGGCACATCGCCACTCGCGTTCGCGACACTGCTTCGCTGCACGCTATTTTGGGCATAGAGTATATATAGTACTTTTATTTATTTTGAAAATTGGCAAACCTAGAAAATGGAACATATGTTTTGGAGATGGGTTCCAACCTTACTGATAATGTATAATTTAACATCTGAAAAATGACTGAAACAATTTTTATTTTACTTTCGCAGAAACAGGATGAATCTCAAATATTTCGCACTTTATGGGTTGAACATGGAGTTGAAGCCTTTTTCACACTTTCAGTTTTAACTAAAATATTCTATAAATCCGAATAGTTTGAACTGATTTGTAACCTGCATTGAGTTAACAACACCATTACCTAAAACTGTACCCATTCAACCGTTTCTCTATCTTTTAAAATTTCTGAGAATCCCGTACATCCATCATTAATAATCTTGATGACTCAACCCATGATATGATAAAAAATAAATATTTTTTTTACAAAAACTGAACAGACTTTATTAGTTGGTGCACAGAAAAATACAAAATAATATTAATTCTATAGGTACTGGTAACTTTAAATTTGGCAATTGTAGTTAAATAGAGGACTCTTGGCAACAACTTCACAAGTACCAGCTCGAATAGAGTTAATATTATTTTGTATTTTTCAGTGCACCAACAAATAAAGTCGGTCCAATTTTTTGTAAGAAATCTTTATTTTACACTTTCGAGTGTAACATTAGTCACGAAAATCGTTGAACGTACACTTAATACCATTACCCATATCTTTGCTTGAAGTTGTTATTATTCAGATAACTAAAAACATCGCAGCGGAAATACGCATATTTTAAATTTTACCACAGCTGTAAATCGAAAACCGTAACTCTATGGAAAAAATGTTCAATACAAATGTTGCTACAAATAATCTGGTCTCTAATATAGTTGCCCCAGATTTTCGAATAAAATTGCTCTCTCTACATAGCGAAAATACACATATTTGAGATTTTCACATAGCTGAAACTCGAAAACCTCAACTCTTTTCAAGAAGATTCAATTAGAACATTTCCGAATATTTTCTTATATTTAATTCTACCATCTCGGATTTTCAATTTTCGTGAAAATTTGCCACCTCCTCCCCCTTCGAGGAGGGTTTTCGAAAGGAAGGAGATTTGGGATTAGAGTTCCTATCAATATGGGATCATTTCTCAAGTCTCCTCTTTGAAATAAATCAAAAGTCATCAAAATACAGAACGTTTACTATATAACAGCGCGCCCATAAACCAAAAAAGCATACATTCGAATATACCCCCACCGTTTGGATTCGTCGGTCAAAAATAGGACCCAAACTTAAACTTTCTTTAATAGATCAAGTCGTATTATTAACTGCATTTATTCTGAGTTTCCATACAAAATAAAACGTATTATCTGGAATATTTAGAAATGTCCATAAAATCAGAAAAAAATATCATACTAACAACTAACTATGTTGCTACTAAACAGGTAGAAAGGTAAATTTTTTCAAAATTCATTGAATTAAAATTTGAACAACCTTTTCATTGGTATACCTACATGTTATTACATAAAATTGTCATATGTGTCATAGCCTTGCGGTTAGAGGTTTTTGTTTTGGCTGTAAAATATAAAGCAGACAGGGTTCGCGTTCCACTTCAAGGCAGATTTTTTTTCGCTAATTTCTTTTCAATAAATATACTATACATATTTTTTTAATCAGGGTCTATATTAAGATCTCCAGAAAATGTACAATTCAAATTTATATTGAGTGTTCATGTTTTATCAATATTTGTTATTTTTCTTTATTAATTTTTATTTTTTTATCTGTGCATTTTATGAAAAATTGCTTTGAACAAAAGTTGTAGGTACTGATTATATCTATAACCTAAACTTAATTTTGATGATATTTATACTACGGCCCTTTTTTGATAATTTTTTTAAATGTTTGAACGGTCGCCATTTTGAAACTACTTACCCGATATTGCCCAATAACGAACTCGGCCGAGATATTTGAGAGATTGATTTTTTTAGCAAATTTAAACTTGATACCTCCAAAACTGCGACCTCTATAGTGTTAACAAATTTCGTAATATCCCATATATATATATATATATATATATATATATATATATATATATATAAGAAATTTAATTCGACCGTAACTTATTTCTTGGCTTTAAGAGTCACTTGAAGAATAATTTAATTAAACTCCTATAATCTTGGAACAAAACACTGTTTTCATCTGTTGCAAACACAGGCAAATGATATTCCAGAAATAATCTTGGAACATTCAGACAGACAGAACAATTAGTTGAAGTATATTATGTGAGAACAGTACTTTTTTTTAAATAGCTACTTGGCTGGTGGCGGTACGAAAGTAAAGAACCTTCGTTGACCTGACTTCAGTGGCATCTTCGTCTTGAGTAGTATTATCTGTTGATTTCAACCCGAAAGGTCAAATTAATTAAAATTAGAGACAATTTGTACTGAACTAGTGTTCAGTCTTCAATTTATTCTAGCTTGTAACCGATTAGGTTACTGACAGAACAAAAAAATGAGAGATAAAGGTAAGCTCTGAGCTTCTAGGTAATAAATACACTTTGAAAATGTGGTAGAATAACATTTCCCACTCTTTAGATCGGACCACCTGGGGAACGTATTCTGTCTGCTGGAGCGGTTCGCATCCATCCAGAAAACAAACCTCCCTCATATACACACACCCACCAACCATCCCAACATAATGATGGAGACACACAGAGAGATTCTACTTATAATCGAAAAACCGATTATAATTTGACGGTAATAGCGAGCATTCATTGAAAGAGCGCGTCCATCAGCGAGCCCATTGTATTTCCACCTCAAACGTCGCGTTCAGCTCAATCAGCGCCGTTTGATCGGGTCACGTGGCTCCTTATAGATACACGTGACCCGTGTGCGTATGTGTGTGTGTGGATGGAGCGCGAGCCCCCCCCAAAACCAGGTGGGTATTACCGGCGTTCTCACGGCATACGACACGATTACGATGCCGCCGGCAATCCGCTGGGTATTATTCGAAGCAATGGGGGCGATAGGGGCATCATGGATACGCTTGATTCTGGCAATGTTAATGCTATGAAAATTGAGACCGGCAAAAAAATTTATAAGTACCAGTTTTATGAAGCCATCAGTTATTGGTATGACAGCTTTACCCCATTAAATTATTCTGTAAGGAATAAGTTGGATTTAAAGACACGATCAAAAATATCATGACCTAAATCTGAAAAGCTATTTAGTTAAAGGCATCTTTCAATTACAATGTTAGATTAAGATTTATAACGTTAATTGGTGAAGTCAATGACAGAATCAGTGATAAAAATGCCTGTTGTGATATATTTAAGAAAAAAAATATATGTATTCATACCTATAACATTTTTATGTACTAGAAAACCTCACACGAATTTAAAAAATATATTTTAAAATTTCTGTTGATACAGATTGTTTGTGAACGTTTGTGCCGCTTTGTTTTTTTTTGTGAATCAATATTTAATAAGTTATTAGATTGTTAAATAATTAACGCCGATTAGCCAACACGTCTTGAAATTAGACCTTGAATTCTCTACTTTTTCTCAATTTATCAGAGATCATTTATGAAACACAAATATAATAATGATATCGTTTGTATTGATTAAGAAAAATCTAAATTGATTTCAAAATTTGGAGGTTCAGGCAACTAGGCTATACATCACTGTTAAATCGTCAATAAATATAATTTGTATAGGGAAAGTCTCACAATACAAAATAATACTGGTAACTGGTACTTTTGAAGTAGTGCAATCGTAGTTAGACTGGCACCAACTTCAAGTACCAGCACCAATAGAATATAGAATTAATATTATTTATTATTGTGATTTTCCATACACAAATTACATTTATTGACGATAATATTTGTGTTTCACTAACGATTATTGATAAATTGAGTAAAAAATAGAGAATTTAAGGTCTATTTTCAAGACATCTTAGCTAATCGGTGTTAATTATTCAACAATCTTATAATTCATGAAATATTGAGTCCCAAAAAGAAACAAGCGCATCACACACGTTCATAAACGGTCTGTATCAACACAAATTTAGAAATGTGAATTTTTCAAATTCGTTTTGGCTATTCGGTATGTGGCAATATATATATGTCAATAGATTTTCACACCGCCATCTATTAGAAACTTATTGGGATAAAAGCTATTCTATCTCTTAATTTGGACTAAGCAATACACATTTACAAAATGTCATTAAAATCGGTTGAGCAGTTTCGCAGATTAGCGCGAATAAACATCGTGACACCGAATTTTTATATATAAATCGTATCATATAAATTTAGTTAGATACTCACATTTTTTTCGATAGATGTATGGTTCTTATAATGGTTGTTACCTGAAAAAGAAAGAAGTTTTAGAATATTGTTCAATATTTCTATAATCGAAAATAATTCTACAGCCTATAAAAGTCTGATAAAAATTCTGACACATAGATACCTATTTTTAGGATCAGTTGATTCAAAGTGACTATTCAAAATTGAGTGAATAAAAATAATAGTGCGTAAGGAGTTTTTATTTTTATTTTATTTTATTTAGAATGGCCACTTAAGTTTAAATTTTGTAACAACTATGATTTGGTATGATGGAAACAATTTTTTTATCTCCATGTGAGTATATATTTAATAGTGGCTTCTATTGTAATTATTCATCTTTGGAATTCAATTGTTGAGATATTTTCATTATTTCAGAGCCCTATTATTGACTGAAGATGAGTCTATATAGACTTGAAACATGTCTCCCCCCATTAATTAATTTTTTATCAATAAAGTGTGGAGATGATTTAGCGCTTTATTTCTTCAATTAGTCAATAACACGTCGTAAGCATAATCTATTTACTGAAAAAAATGTAAATCCCTTACTCCAACAGAACGGAGCAAGCTGAAACTGCCACGATATCAGTCGAAAATACCAGAAGCAATTGAAGGTCGACTGTCTCGACTACCTTTTTTTCTAGCTCACTGTAAAACCCAACACAGTACATGCAAAATTATGGGTCCGATAACGTTTCCCGTCTAGTTGCCATCGTACTATAAAAAACTTCGGTCTATGATTCGATAATATAACCTCGAAAAGATGCTCATATTCTGCATGTGATAATTCCAAAATGTATTTTGCCCCAATCACCCCTACATAATTATGCTCTCGTCAATCAGCGTTATGAAGAGCAGCATCATGTGTGTGTGTGTGCGCGTATATGTATACCTCTTTGAGCGATCACCGTTATACCCTCAGGCTCATTACGGGCATCATTGAGACGACCCCCGTGAGCTCTCTCTCTATACGGCGTAATCCCTAAGTAAATTTGCACAAATTGTATTTTATATTGTTGCATTTACGCTTCAGGGTGTTATATTATACATATATCATAGGGGAATAGGTATATAGTAGGTAGAGTGGATTTAGGTATACTCATATGTAAAAATTTATTTAAATAGGTACATATGGAACAGAATAGATTTCATTGTCCATTTGAGCATAATAAATATGACATGCAAAAAGATTTACAAAGAGACAAAGTCATTTTTAAATACTTTTCCAGTTTTGGATATTTTAATAGAGCTCATCAACTTGAACACTTCTATGGGGTGATACTACGTCATCGAAGCACCTTAGATAGCACAATTCTCAAGTGCTTCCTCAGCAATGGTCCTAATATTGAGTCTTGGGGCACACCATATTCGCCAGACGGATTACCTGATTGATTGAAGATATTTAATACATTCGTCTTTTTTTCTGTTTGGGAAAGATGTCAACCAGTCGCCTGTCTTGCATCTCGATCCATATTTATTTATTATTTGATATAAATATTTTTTACAAAAAAATAGTCCGATGTTATTATTTGGTGCACTGAAAAATATAAAATAATATTAATTCTATTGGTGCTGTTACTTTTGAAGTTGTGCAGTTGCATTTAGATTGATTACTTTTGTGCCCAACTTCACAAGTACCAGCACCAAAAGAATTAATATTATTTTGTATTTTTCAGTGCACCAACTAATAACATCGGTCCATTTTTTTTATAAGAAGATATTTATTTCACACTTTTGAGTGTAACATTAGATACGAAAATCGTTGAACTATCACTAATACCAATGAAGATAGTACGTATCCTATTACGCACGTATATTATTTGCTTGTAGTTGTTATTATTGAGGTCTCAAAACATCGCTGCGGAAATACGCTTAAGTGTTTTAGATGTTACCATTTTAACACCGATTTAACTCGAAAACCGTAACTCTAAGCAAAAAATGTTCATTATAAATGTTGCTACATATAATTACATCTTTCATGTAGTATCCACAGATTTTCTATTTTCCTATTTTGATGATTTTTGGTTCATTTGAAAAAGAAGACAACACCAATAGAATTAATATTATTTTGTATTTTTCAGTGCACCAACTAATAACGTGGGTCTAATTGTTTGTAAAAAATATTTATTGAAATTCAGTATTGTATCGAGAGTGTAGAAATTCGCAACAACATGAATTAATGATAATTTCATGAAGAAAATTCAAAAAGTTCTCATTATTTGCACGATTTGATTTATTTTATTCAGATCTATCTAACATCTACAGATACCACCTGCTACATTATATATCATCGAATTGTTAAAAGAGATTTATATATATTTTTGACGTGACCTCTTTTGCACTTATCGTGTATTTTTAAACTCAAAAAATCTCTCTCATCCAATTTTGTTTACATACATACATCGTTTGTGTGAACGCGATTGTGTCACTCAAATATTTGGCAAAACAACTAAAAAGTTATTATTTCTTTTTATTCCAGGTATCAAGCGAGCAAAGTAGGCTTAAAGATGAAACAAAACAATTCTCTTATTATTATTAGGTACTATAATGCTTTTAACAGGTTTTTTGGAAAATATTTCGGGAATTCTGGCAAGTGGTTTGGATCTGTCACACCTGTGCCAACGTAAATAGACGTTGATTTAGATGAGCGGTGGGAATATAAAGAAAAACGGTTTTTGAAAAGTTATTGTTTCTTTGCTTTTGTTTGATGATATAAGTCGGTTGTTATATAGTAATATGTTTGAAGATATAAATATATGAATCTTCTTTCTATAAAAAGAAACAGTGTCGAGACGATACCACTCGTAGGTTTTTTACCTATCTATTTCATGAAATAGAGGAGCTATGCAATTCCTTTTACAATTTCTGATCACGCATTTTGCGTGGTTTCTAAGTTTTTTTTTACTTGAAAGAAGATGTCACATTCAACAAATTTAAAACACAATTTCATCAATACTGTTCGTCCCCAAAGGGGGTGGAGGGATCAATTTTTTTCTGGCAGTATTGAAAAAAAGTTCATTCACGGCAAAATTCAAATGGGTCATTTTTCAAAAGTAAACGGTTTCCGAGTAAAGATAGTGCAGAAACTATGAAATATTGATAACACCATATATATTTCGAAATATCTGAATGTGAGTGAATGTTTAAAAATTAGGATCTCAATTATTGTAACTCTCAAGAATATGAAATATGTATTCTCTGTAACAATAGGAGCGAATTAATTACCTGGAACACTGAAAAATACAAAATTATACTAATTCTATTGCTGCTGGTAATGACCAGTACCTACCGATAGAATTAAATTAAATTTTAAAAGAAGCTTGTTTCTCAATGTAGAGGTGCACCAATATATTCACCGGAACCACCACCAATTCCTTTATCATTTGAAAGAAGATGGCTGAGAGATTGTCCCATATTAAAATTTGTCAAGCTTATACCATCAAAAATGCCCGTCGAAAATGCTGTTCCAAATTGCCCTTCAAAAATGTTCAATCAAAACCGTCTCTGTCCTCCGATTTTCATGACTCGTTTTTCATTTGATAAAAGACTATTGAGAATTGGAGAGGGTAGTTTTTTCGAAAATCGAAAATTTGATATGATTTAATTAAAGATGAGACCATATCCGGCAATGTTTACTATGCAGAAGGCGCGATCATCCATAATAAAAGATGCAGACATATAGTCGAATTGTATACCTCCTACGTTTGGGTTCGTCGGTCAAAAATACAAAATAATATTTCAGATTGTCATATATGTAGATTAAAACATGTATTTGGTAAGTAGGTATGGTTAGGTTAGTTTAGGTTAGGTTAGGTTGGGTTAGGTAGATATTATTTAGTAATTAACGTGAAGCTGTATAAACCCAGTAGGGCTTAGGTAAACTTAAATTAAAAAAAATCCGGATGGCCTGTAGTCAGCGGAAAGGTAAATTTTTCAAAATTCATTGAATTGAAATTTGAACAACTTTTTCGTTGGTATACCTACATGTTATTACATAAAATTGTCGTTTGTGTCATAGCCTTGCGGTTAGAGGTTTTTGTTTTGGCTGTTGAATATAAAGCAGACAGGGTTCGAGTTCCACTTCAAGGCAGAATTTTTTTTCGCCTATTTCTTTTCAATAAATATACTATATATTTTTTTAATCAGCGTCTATATTAAGATCTCCAGAAAATGTACAATTACATCAAATTTATATTGAGTGTTCATGTTTTATCAATATTTGTTATTTTTCTTTATTAATTTTTATTTTTTACCTGTGTATTTTATGAAAAATTGCTTTGAACAAAAGTTGTAGGTACTGATTATATCTATAACTTAAAATTATTTTTGATGATATTTACACTACGGCTCTTTTTTGATATTTTTTTTAAATGTTTGAATTGTCGTCATTTTTAAACTACTTACCTGATATTGCCCAATAACGAACTCGACCGAGATATTTGAGAGATTGATTTTTGTAGCAAATTTGAACTTGATACCTTCAAAACTGCGACCTCTATCGTGTTAACAAATTTCGTAATATCCCATATAGACATAGACATATAACAACATGCCGTTGAAATTTTTTCGAAATTCAAAAGTGTGAACGATCGCAATAGGTACATTTCTATAAGAAATTTACCTAATATATTAATTCTATTGGTTTTAGTAGGTACTTTTGAAGTTTGTGTCAAAATTTTTCAATCCAAGTACAATTGCACAATTCCAATTCCAAAAAAATCTCGATGGCCTGTAGTCAGCGGAAAGGTAAATTTTTCAAAATTCATTGAATTGAAATTTTAACCTTTTCATTGGTATACCTACATGTTATTAAATAAAATTGGCATAGCCTTGCGGTTAGAGGTTTTTGTTTTGGCTGTTGAATATAAAGCAGACAGGGTTCGAATCCACTTCAAGGCAGATTTTTTTTTCGTCTATTTCTTTTCAAAAAATATACTATTTATTTTTTTAATCAGGGTCTATATTAAGATCTCCAGAAAATGTACAATTTTGAACCAAATGTTTTTTTGGACTAACTTATAGACATATAACAACATGCCGTTGAAATTTTTTCGAAATTCAAAAGTGTGAACGATCGCAATAGGTATATTTCTATAAGAAATTTACCTAAAAATCATTTGAGATGACAATGTCCATTTTGATTGTCAATCCTACTCCGTTAGGTCATAATGAATAGTTTCCAACTTAATTTCAATTACATGGAATGTGTTTTTTTGTTCTCAAGAATCGCGCATTAAAGCTCTAAAAAGTACAAGTAGATTTTCCCTTCAGTGGGTGGCATGCGATTAGCAGTTGTGATTAATGTCTCTTATTAGCGGCGGATCGCACTCTGGAGGCGGCTTGGAGCCAGGTAATTTTCTCGGCAATTTGCCGATGTTTGTTCAGATGCTGTGTGTGCTATGCGCTGCGGCTTATTTATCGGTAGGCGCCTTTCGCCATCGTTTGTGTGCGCTATGCCGCTTCCTTTGCTCACCTGACCGCGCCTGAAAATGATTTTTTTTCCAAAGCCACACCATACATACGGTCTGACAGGCGTGAAATTTGTAAAATGGTTGAGTTTCTTTGTAATTACTGCTGAATTTGCTGCTGTAATATTTTGCAATTTATATCTGCGCAAGGAAGCAGCAGCTGTTTTGGAAATAGAATCGTTTTGGAATTCTTCTATGTAATTTTTTTCTTGGAAGGTGGTTTATTTTTTAATAGGTCTGCATTTGTTGAAACAAATCAGTAATTATTTGACTTAGAACAAGGTAATTATAGTCGCCATTTCGCCTTTTTGGCCCCTATCCTTTCAACTTTGTGCTGTCATCAGACAAACTGAATATAGGTATTTGACCGACGAACCCCTAACGGAGTAGGTATATAATTCGACTGTCTAGTTTTTGTACGTGCGCGTGTTTTATAGAGTAATCATACTCTGATTTTGATGATTGATTCATTTGAAAGAGGAGGCTTGAGAAATGGTCCCATATTTATAAAAACGCAAATCCGAAATCTCCTTCCCTTCGAAAACCGCCCCGGAAGGGGAGAGGGCAAATTTTCGCGAAAATCGAAAATCTGAGGTGGTATAATTAAAGATAGGACAATATCCAGAAACGTTTAAATTTATCATTTTTCAAGAGAGTTACGGTTTTCGAGTTAGGGGCATCTTAAATTCCCAAATATGTGTATTTTCGAATCGAAAATCTGTGGGTACTTCATGCAAGACCTAATTATTTGTAGCAACATTTATATTGAACATTTTTTCCTTAGAATTACGGTTGTCGAGTTACAGCGTTGGTTAAATGGTAACATCTAAAATACTTATATGTATTTCCGCAGCGATGTTTTGAGATCTCAATAACAACTACAAGTAAAGAATATACGTGAATAATAGGATAAGTACCAATTTCATTGGTATTAGTGAACATTCAACGATTTTCGTGACTAATGTTACACTCAAGTGTGAAATAAATATTTTTTACAAAAAATTGGACTGGTACTCGTGAAGTTGGTGCCAAAAGTTATCAATCTTACTGCAACTGCACAACTTCAAAAGTAACACCAACAGAATTAATATTATTTTAAAGTCAATTCAATAAATACTGGTTTTATAATTTTAACATGTTTCAATTTGTCAAGATCATGTTTGACAAATATTCAATTATCCGGATTCCCGATTATCCTACACCACCGTGTCCGGATAATCGCTGTGCAGAACAACATTCGCAAAAATTAATAGGTATGTATATTTGAATTAGGATCCAGGATGCTGTTTAATATTTGTCATGAGTCAGGTTTTGCATCCAATTTGATCAACACGACATCATCACGCGTATTCTAATGGTGAATAAGAATAAATCACGAGTTCGGGTAGGTTCCGGACTCAAGTTTTGGCACATGTTCAACTGTGTAGTACGTATACGGGTCCCATTAGCATCATGTGTGAAAAGGTCAACTCCAAAATTAACAGTAACAATAAAATTAATTTTATTATAGAATCACCATTGCATTATCTAATGAAGCCACTTCTAGCTTTTGTAATAAGTTATAAATATCTACTCCATTATTAAAATCGCAAAGTATGAGCCATTTTCGGAAATCATCGGCAAATACGACATTTTTGTATGTGTAAAAAACGCGCAGATAAGCATGTTCACCCTGTAAACTCACGGAGGACATTCACCTGTAATATATGATCGAAGAGTCTGTCACGATATCAGAAGATTCTTTCAGAAAACTAGGAATAAAAGCGGTATAAATTAAAGAAACGGTGAAGTGAAAGTTCTCGATGCCAGCAGAAATGATAATAAAACCGACCCTTTTAAGTTTTTATACCTTTCCTTTCGCGACTGACGTCATTTGCTTTTAACAACTGCTGCGCAACTAATGGACTCTCCCTATCCAGCAGTACACACACATACCCATTCTGTGGAAGGAATTGTGAAGGTGAACCTGGAAGCCATGCTACCTAGGCCATTATCCTTCGCAGGAATCGATGCTGCCATTGTCCGTTTTCTACGTGAAAGGAGTTTTATTTTTTTGTATGACTGACTGAAAACGTACTTTACCGCGAACTGACGACTACTTCCAATGTGGCAATTTCCACCTTCTTTTCGCGCCCCCATACACTCTTGTATGAAAGGTAGGTAGGTATATCATCTCACTCTTTCAAAGCTATGAAAAGACTATAGGAACTCTGTGAATTACATCATCTAATGCTACGTGTGATCTATTTCCGCAATAGCGTTAAGAAATCTTGCAAATATACTTTTGATTGCATAGCTGGAGCTATGTAGAAAAAATATTGTAATATGAACCAATGTTCGGGGAATACGATGTTTCACCGCCAGCTTGTATCACCGCAAAATATTTTGTCGTAGAGTAAAAAAATAGATGATTGCATTTACTGCATCCTCCTGTTAGCGTGGTTATTTGTTCTTGTAAGTCCATGGATGATTCTTTCATATAAATTCCACATTCGAGAAGGAGACAGAGGGGCCCGACTTCCATTGCCTCTACAATTCGGTGTGCCAATGTAATCGTCCTCTAGCCAGTCCAAAATTGGGTGCAATTCTTCAAGAAGCTCCTCTGTCAGGATTAACATCGCCGTCTCAAGATCGTCAATGGAAACAAAAGCAATGCAAATTTTCTGAAATAATACATGGAATCGATTTTATGGAAAATATTGCAACAATATTTTTGTTTGTAGCGCAAAATCAGGATCGTTCCTATACATTTGCATCAACCCAATTTCTGCTAGATAATTCAGTAGGTTTTGCGAATGATGGAAGAAGCACTCATAAATTTGTGCACGAAAAAAAATTACTTCCATCACAGCAATGGCACCTTGCTCAAAATCGCAATTTATTGATGCAGGAGCCATTTGGGGACCGAGTTCTTTCGCAGTGGGCGAAAAGTTTTGTTGCTTATTTGGCCGGTATTACTCCACCTAGCTTTGTTGTAAATATCACGAATACTTGGGCAAACAGTGCAGGTGCAATCTTAAAGGTTCCCTCTGCATACCAGATCTCTGAACGGAATTGCTGCAGCCGGGTCCTTCGTCCAAGAATAATCACCTTATTGGCTTCATCATGGTCCGATAAAACAAACTCATTATATACACCACCTTCTGTCTGGTAAACTCTGAAGCTGTGAGGAATATGTAAGTCTCTTGGACATCCAGGACTGGCTGCTACGGCTTCAACTTGGTCACGCTTTGGTTGCACAGTTTTCCTCAGTGCCGACTTATTTGGAATGGATCCTTGACCAGCTTGAGTAAAACCAATCATTATTATACAGGGTGTCCCGGAAAATTTGGGAAATCTCTCGGATCAAGATAGAACATGATAAAATAAGAGGACAAGTTTCTATAACCTACAGGCCCTTACCACGGAGATATGCGTCCCTAAGGAACGCAACTGGGAATGGGTTTTTCTTAAATATCTTTTAAAGTACTTGATATAATTTAATAAAAATCTAATGTGATGGACACTAGTAAGGACCTCATAAAATAGTGTCCTTGAAACATGTTAATGCTTAAATTTTTAACACCCTGTATGATAAAGACTTTAGAAACATAAATCTGGATAGCTTGAACCTTTAACTAAAAAAGATACTGCTCTCAATTCTCCATAGCATGATTTGTTTCCGAGAAGAAAAAAAATAATAAACAAATTTATGTTTTATTTTTAATTAAAACGACAATGATTTCCAGCGGCGTTTTTCATGGACCCATATGTCCGTAGAGGGGGCCTGAAGGGAAAACTTTTATAGGAACTTTTATATTATTTTTCCATGTTCTATCTGATCTTAACTTCCAAGTCCAATAAACTTATTTTGAGTCATTGGTCTGTCTGAGCCAATATTATCTCGGATGGGCCAATTTTGTTTCTTTCTCTTGTATTGTACTGTAGTGCGAAAGCGACTATATAGTTTTTGATTGAACTGTCCTTGGCTTCATCTAGAAGATCAAGTTCTCAAGGTTACTGGTTTAGAAGTAGGCAGGTTTTAGTTGAAGGCAAAAGATTTAACATTTTAGAGTATTTTATTGCTTCAGCATTGCTCAGTACGACAGTCAACGTTTTTCATCCTAATATAGTGGAATAAAAGAAGAAATATCCCGTCCGATATATGAAGCTTTTTGGAATAAAAATCTTCATTTTCATAGAAATGGTGGGACGACACGAGCTTGGGCTGCTACGACAATTTTCCTCATAGGTGGTTTTCCACATGATTTATAGTCGAATGCGAAACAATAACCGTAAAAGTCTAGGTGAAGCGTGAATAGCGACCGACGAATAAAAACACAATAGGTGGCTGTGGCTACGTGTTTTGAAGGAACGAGGAACATTGTCGACACACATAGTATATTGGGCTACCGATGACATCGAGAAAAAAAGAGATTTTCTCCATATCGTTTTTGTGTACGTATATTCGTCGGAAAAAGGTAAAGGCATAAAACTGAATCGTGGGGGAAACAAACGTACATATACAGTGCGGTCCACAGGAATGGAATAAATTCATTTTTAGCGTTATTATGTATTTCTTTGAGAAAACCTGAAACAGGTCGATTTCTATTCTCCAGTTGACAATTGAATGTATGAAAATATTACCCACTTCTTGCACGCCTCTGAATTATGAGCACCCACTCGAAATTTTAATTTTGATTGAGAAGGGGGTCGTTTGGTGCAATCACGAGTGAGAAGATTTATTTTGAAATATCAAGAAGAATTTGAAATAATGTCAAAAAATGTTTAGAAAGTATTTTTCAATTTATTTTACAAATTAAATGTTCAAAATGACCACCATTCACTTCCTGGCAATAAGCAAGGCAATCTTGTAATTCTCGTACCACAGTTTGTAGGACCTCAGGGGTTATGTTGTTAATTTCGTCCGTTATCCTATCTTTTAAATCTGCAATATTGTTTAGTCAACTGAAATATACTTTTGATTTTAAATAACCCCACAAGAAGTGATCGAAATGAGTCAAATCGGGGGATTTTGGCGGCCATTCAATCGTTCTATCTATTGCATTCGGATCATTAACACCCCGGAAAAAGTATTTTTAATGTAGGCAGTAAAAAGTTCATCAAAAAACTTAGATAAACCTCACCATTAATTGTGCCTTAAAAAAGGTATGGCCCACAATAATTTTGCTATTAATGATACCAGCCAAAGCGATCACTTTTTTGGAATATTGTTTGTGAGCCTCACATATCCAATGAGGATTTTCTGTGCTCCAATATCTACAGTTTTGTCTATTAAGCGTTCCATTTAAATTAATCAGAGAACACAATTTTCTTTATGAACTGCAAATATGCATCCATTCTGTCCATCATCAGTTCACAGAATTGTTACCTTCGTTCAGGATCATCCTCATTTAACTCTTAAACCAAGTGAACTTTATAAAGATGGTATTTTTCTTTATGTGATCTCATTATCGATGATTTACTCATATCGTTGTCGATGGCAAGTTGTCTACTTGTCATATGCGGATTTTCCTCAATTGTTTATGTGTTTTACTTACATGAACATTTTAATCTAATATTCAATTTCATGTTTGTCATTATTTTAGTTTAATTTTAATTTGTATGATTTCAATTTTATTTTCTTTATAAGTTAAGACAAATTTAAATTTGAATACAGAAATTAAGATTAGTATTGTCATATAGGCCCGAAGAAGGGGAAATCAGCCCCGAAACGTCGCTGCAATAAGGATATTAAAAAACCTGTCCAAATCAACAACTACTGAATCTTCCTAATACAATCTAAGTTGGAGTAAAGAAACCATGCTGCTAAAAATGAATTTATTCCATACATATGGACCGCACTGTACACATACATATCGCACGCGCGGATATTTTACTTAGTATACGGTTTCCCTCACACAAAAGGATCCGATCGGATCTCATTGTTGCGTGAGGATATTGCGGTTTTATTCTTTAGCGCGAAAATCGCAATGTAGGTAGGCAATGATACATTTGATTGAAAATTTATGGGGGAAAAGTTTTGATGGAAGATGTCAATGTGGAAATAAAAACTTGGGAAATCTCTCAATAGATCCTACATATACTGATATGTTTTAGATTCATGATAAATATTCCATTGATTTCCGCATTATAACATAATGACAAATGCATATATTTTAGTCGCCTGAAATAAAATAACTTATCAAGCGAAGAGATCAACAAAAACCATTCAATTATCTGCGAGTATAAACTACGAGATTTTGATATTTTACTCAAGTTAAGGAACACTGTTCGGGTCAATGTCCAGTATTGAAATAATCTTATTGATAAAAATTATAACGATCAAAAAGTATCTATACTAATTCGAAACATATGATTTATTTAGATAATATTCAATGATCCTCCAATTTATTTATATTTTAATCATATCAGCACTTTCTTTAAAATTATCGCAAAGGAATAAATTTATATTAACTATAATATTGTAATATTAACAGGAACTCAAAAACAGTTTATTCCGAACAAATTGATTTAGAAATTGAGTTTCTTAATAAGGTCGAATTAAATTATTAACTAGTCTACTCCATCTGCCAATAACTTATTGGTTACTTTTTCTTATAGAGGACTTTATACAATGACTTTGACAATATATAAAATATACAGGGTGATTTTTTTAACGTGCCCATTAGAAAATTTTTACTAAAATAATCGAGATAGAAATATGAAAATTTTAACCTGGCTATAATCAGCGTTGCCCAATTTTGTGAAAATATTTACTGGATGCGCCGCTTAAATTGGGTAATGTGGTTGTACTCGCCTTTAGTTTATTTTTGTCCATTTTCCTTCCCAAATTTCCTTTCCTTGCGAGAGCCTCAGCGAATTCATTGCGCACACCCTGAGACACGAACTAAGGTGGGAGAAAGCCGCTCAGGATAAATTCGCGAGTGAATTTTGGAAAAAGGAGAGTCTCCAACGCGAAGTCGATCAGTGCCTGATTAGCCGAGAAAGCAGAAGAATTCGCATCGCAAAATTAATATAGTTTAATTTTACCATCTCATATGAAGATTGACTTTTCGGGAAGTGGAATCGAGTGGTTGCAATCACCAGAAGGTTACCCGAAGCCGAAAAGGTACGTCGCTTATATCCTTTAACCCTTCTCATTACTCTATTTGTCTCATTACCATACAGTCCACATCGCAGAAACATTAAATTTGGCCCATATCGAGCCGGATGATTGTTGTATCATCAATTTGAACCATAATCGCAATTTTCTTATCTATCATACCTTGTACAACCATATTAGGCTCTTTAATCGTCGCATCTCTCTTTTAGTAAATATTTTAGATTAGAATAGCATTTTTAATTTTTGGAATAGAATATCTGCAATAATTTGTAAATTATATTAATATATAGTAGTAGGAATTTGTAAGATTTATTTGTCCGCGTGGCGTACATCGAACATCTGCATTTTGCAGTCTTAGCATTCCAAATTTATTTCTTGATAATATTTACACTCTTTTTACTGAATTCTTCTGAATCTTTAGTATGGGAAATAGCAAGGTAAATAAACTAAAATTGTTGTACGCTCAAAGGGATAACCTTTTCGCGCGTATACAATTATTATCCGACAATGCCACAGGGATCTCGGAGGCAACAAGGGACATATTCTTATGTAAGATCGAAACAGTAGATAGTATTCGCACTGAATTTCAAAGTACTTTAGATCAAATTAACACAATTGAATTAGAACTAGATGAAAACTATATAGTCAGTTATCAGAGTTTGTCAGCATTCGAAGATTTGTTTTGTCGCGTCAAAAGAACCGCTAGATTATTGCAGCAACCTACAGGATCAGAACAAACTCCAGGCGTTCGAAGTCAGTTACAACGTGAAAGACCAAAATTGCCACCTATTCAGATTCCAGAATTCAATGGCGATATTAGAAATTGGCCTTCATTTTTCAATAGTTTCGAAAATACCATTCATAAAAACGAAAGCTTAACTGACCATGAAAAACTACATTATTTGGAAAATAAACTGGCTGGTAAGGCCAAATCAGTTTTTGCCGGAATTACGCTTTGTGCTGAGAATTATGAGCTGATTTTGAATATTCTAAAGGCAAAATATGAGGATAAACGCATGGTAGCAACAGCATACTTGGATCAGATATTTGACTTGAAAAATATTACTTCTAGCAACGAGTCTAGCTTAGAGAAGTTTCTTGATACGTTCGCATCATCAGTTCGCGCAATAAAGAACCTTAAGCTCAATGACATAAGTGACCTAATGTTCCTTTATATTGGTTTGAAGAAATTAGATTTGGAAACTGTTCGATTATTTGAAATGAACAGAAGTGGTAGGGATGAAATGCCTAAATTCGACGATTTAGAAACATTTATACGTGATCATATCAAAATTTTGCAACGCACTTCTACGACGCCGAAACATAAGTTCGCAAAACCAAACGAATGGAGTGCAAATAAACCGATGCATTCTTATGTGAACATCACATCGCAATTCATCTGTTCGCTGTGTCGTACACATCATCTTCAGATGTATAAATGCCCGAAGTTCATACAACTTAAGCCTAGCGATCGTTATAAATACGTTCGGTCGAATAACCTTTGTATTAATTGCCTTAGTGACCAACACCGTGTTTTAATTTGTAAATCAGATTCTAGATGTCGTAAATGTCAAGCTAAACATCACACATTACTTCATTTTGAAAAGCATACCAATACTTCCGAGGTAGATACAGATATTATAGGTAGCGGCAAAAGGGATAACGATAATTCGCCGGAGGTGAATCGCACTGATGGTGTCGCATTATGTTCATTGTCAGCATCGCGATCTCCTACCACAGTACTTTTGGCAACTGCTCGTGTAAAGGTATTTGATTCACGTGGAAATGAACATTTAATTCGTGTTTTGTTGGATAGCGCTTCTCAAAGTAACTTTATTACTCTGGATTGTTGTAGACGTTTAGGTTGGAATATAACAAATGACTCCCGGTGTAACGTAGTCAAGGGTATTGGAGGCTCAACTAAGGCTGTTCAAGGTTCTGTGAAACTGAAATTTTGCTCGCGCTTCAATGCTGGGATAACTTATGAAGTGGATTCATTGGTTGTAGATAAAATAACCGAACCTATGCCTACCGTTGCCATAGATACTTCAGTACTTTCGAAATTTAATGACTTGCCTCTAGCCGATGATTATTACGCAGTTCCAGGGGGGATAGAGATGTTAGTGGGAGCCTCAGTTTTTCCACATATTTTGTTATCGCGTAAAGTCCATGGGAATCCCTCACAAATCGCACCGCACGCTTTGGAAACAACTCTTGGATTTGTTATAGTTGGTACCGCAGCCATTCGTTTAGATAGCTACACGAATATGTCGTATTGTTGTATTGATGACTCTTTAAATTCTGCAATTGAGAAATTTTGGGAAATCGAAGAAGTCAATTTGCCCATAATTAGTCCAGACGATAGAGTCTGCGAAGATATTTTCCGTCATACCACTACTCGTGATCATACTGGTAGATACAATGTCGCACTTCCCTTCAAGGGCGATGTTAATTCTCTTGGCAGTTCCCGTCAATTAGCTGAAAAACGTTTTCTTTGCTTGGAACGAAAAATGCAAACGTCCCCTAGTTTCAAGCAGGCTTACGATGATGTTATAAGGGAGTATCTAAGTAAAGGGTATCTCTCTCTAGCGCCTGCAGAGACTGAAGAGTCAAAGAACACTCCTTCGTATATAATACCACATCATGGAGTGATTAGGGGAGATAAACTCACCACGAAGTTACGTATAGTTTTGGATGGTAGCGCTAAGACAAGCTCTTCAGTTTCTCTAAATGATATCTTGCATGGTGGCCAAAATCTGCAGGGTAACTTGTTTGAAATAATAGTTAACTTTCGTTTATTTTCGGTCGCTCTTTCGGCAGATATTCGGCAAATGTTTCTTTGTATCGGTATTCAAAAGTCTGATAGAAGATATCAACGGATTTTGTATCGTTTTTCTCCGCAAGAACCTTTAGAGATTTACGAATTTAACCGCGTCTGTTTCGGGCTTAAGTCAAGTCCATTTCACGCATTACGAACAATTAGACAGCTTGCCAATGACGAAGGAGATTCTTTCCCGAAGGCCAAAGAAGTCATCGAGACTAGTCTCTATATGGATGATTTTGTTTGTTCTTTGGATAGTGAGGATGAAGCTATTGAAACAGTTTTTGAGGTCATACATCTTATGAAAGCTGGACAGTTCGATCTTGTGAAATGGAATAGTAATTCGCAAATTGTTTTAGATTCGATTCCGCCCTCGCATCGCTTGTCAATAATCAAAGAGTTTGACGAAAATGACTCACATAAAGTTCTTGGTTTGTGCTGGTCACCAGTATCTGATTCTTTTAGTCTTAAAATTTGTTCTACACCAACAATTTGTACCAAACGCATTATACTATCATGCGTAGCGCGTTTGTGGGATATCATGGGATTCGTAGCACCAGTAATCCTATTTGCAAAGCTTCTCATAAAGGAACTTTGGTTGTCTGGTTGTGATTGGGATGACCTGGCTCCAGATAACGTCGCTCATATGTGGTCTCGTTTTAGGGAAGAGCTCCCTGCTCTCGACCAAATACAAATTCCGCGTCATATTGGTGCAAATAAAAATAGTATAGTCACCATAGTTGGGTTTGCGGATGCAAGCGAGAGAGCATATGGAGGTGTAGTTTATTTTCATGTACAAAATAAGGATAATATTTCAGTGAGTCTTATTAGTGCCAAATCTAAGGTCGCTCCTCGCAAGGTCATTTCTCTCGCACGCTTAGAGCTTTGCGGCATACTTGTATTAACTAAACTCATTTCCGTGATTGTTAAAGCTTGTCGCAATCGTATCAAGATCGATAACATTTTTGCTTTCTCGGATTCTACAGTATCATTATGTTGGATTCACTCTTCTCCACACCGCTGGAGTACTTTTGTTGCAAATAGAGTCGCAAAAATTCAGTCCGAATTATCACCTCGAAATTTCTATCATGTGGCAGGCATAGACAATCCTGCTGATTGCATATCGCGTGGATTAACGCCTGCAAAATTATTGAATCATCCTTTATGGTTTCACGGCCCTTCTTGGATGCAAGCTGCACCCACGGATTGGCTTGTTAGACCCTTCGACCCAAAAACAGTTTCAGAACCAGAAGAACAAAAGAAACATGCTTTAGTTAATGCGGCGCCACGTGAAGAATCTTTCATAATGAATTTAGCTAATCGCTTTTCATCATGGTCAAAGCTCTTGCGTTGCGTTGTATATATATATCGGTTTATAAAAATTTTACCTTCTCGGGAGCATATAGTAGCTGCAGATCTTGATAAGGCTGAGTTTATTGTACTGCGTGATCTTCAGCGCAATTGTTTTGCTGCTGAGTTTAGCTATCTGGAATCGAATAAACCATGTACACGCGCTCTACAACAGTTAAAACCGTTTTTACAGGACGGACTTATTCGTGTTGGTGGTCGATTAAGTCACTCGAATTTACCATTTGAACATAAGCACCCGATTGTTCTACCACGGAAGGATCATATTCTCAATCTTTTAGTTGATTATCACCATAAGGTGAACTGTCACGCTGGTCCAGAACTCTTGATGTCAATTTTGAGACAGAAGTACTGGATTCTATCCGCTCGCAATTTGATTCGCGATAGAGTGCACAAATGTCTGCCGTGCTTCAGACTTCGTCCGAGGACAATAGCTCCTCCAGAAATGGCAGACCATCGCTCTTGTAGAGTTGTAGAAACCTCAAAGCCTTTTGTACACACTGGAACAGACTACGCTGGACCTTTTCGGATTACAATTTCGCGTGGTCGTGGTATGCGTTCGACCAAAGCTTATATCTGTATTTTTGTATGTATGACAACTCGAGCAATTCATATAGAATTGGTTGGGGATTTGAGTACGTCAAGTTTCATGTCAGCTTTTAAGAGATTCTTGTCACGTCGTGGTCCTGTAGGGCGAGTTTACTCGGACAACGGTACGAATTATGTAGGCGCTAAACGTCACATTTCAGAGTTATATGATTTCTTACGTACGAAGTATTTCAATACAGAGTTTGCTCAAATCTTAGCGGAAAACCGTATTGAATGGTCACTAAATACCCCTGCCGCGAGCCATTTCGGAGGGAATTGGGAGGCTAACATTAAAAGCTTGAAGGCACATTTGTATCGCGTAATAGGTGAACAAATTCTTTCTTTTGAAGAACTCAGTACTGTGCTCGCTCAAATTGAAGCAGTCATGAATACTCGTCCATTGTGCAGAACATTGTCCAGTGATCCTTCAGAACCTTTGGCATTGACTCCGGCACATTTTTTGAATGCGACACCTCTCAAGTATTTACCCGCTAGAGATTTAAATGAAGATAGATTGCACGTTCTTTCACGCTACGCTTTACTTGACAAATTGGTTCAATCGTTTTGGAAGCGTTGGAGAATGGACTATCTGCATACCTTACAGTCACGGCAGAAGTGGAATACTCCAGCTAACCCTATTACGGTAGGTTCGGTCGTGATTTTGCTAACCGAAAATACACCGACTCTACATTGGCCTTTAGGCATAGTTGAAGAAGTTTTTCCGGGATCTAACGGAGTTATTAGGATTGTTCGGGTTAAAACTGCCAGCGGATCCTATTTGCGCCCTGTCATACGTCTTTGTCCGCTGCCAAATCAGTAGTGATATTTAATGTAATAGTAAAGTAGGTTAGATATAGTCAAATAAATATTTTTCTTTGGTTATTGGTGATACATAGAATATTTTTTTCCTTTCAATTTTTTTGAAGGTAACCCTTCAAGCCGGGGGGGAATGGATGCGCCGCTTAAATTGGGTAATGTGGTTGTACTCGCCTTTAGTTTATTTTTGTCCATTTTCCTTCCCAAATTTCCTTTCCTTGCGAGAGCCTCAGCGAATTCATTGCGCACACCCTGAGACACGAACTAAGGTGGGAGAAAGCCGCTCAGGATAAATTCGCGAGTGAATTTTGGAAAAAGGAGAGTCTCCAACGCGAAGTCGATCAGTGCCTGATTAGTCGAGAAAGCAGAAGAATTCGCATCCCAAAATTAATATAGTTTAATTTTACCATCTCATATGAAGATTGACTTTTCGGGAAGTGGAATCGAGTGGTTGCAATCACCAGAAGGTTACCCGAAGCCGAAAAGGTACGTCGCTTATATCCTTTAACCCTTCTCATTACTCTATTTGTCTCATTACCATACAGTCCACATCGCAGAAACATTTACAAAATGGTGGAACTTGTACTAACTTTGTTTTTTCAAATGGAAACACCTGTTTTTTATTAGATATTTGAAAAACAAAAAAATATTAAATATGTCAATGACAAAAGTTAAAAAATTCAACTTTTCTTAATAGCACATACCTATTTTTCTATCGTCATCAGGTAGAAAATTGGATTTTAGGGGAATATTAATTACACTCTCTTATGTTTTTTTCAAGCAATAAAAAATATATTCGAGATTTTTGAAAATTTTATATTTAAATAGTTAAATTTTTATCAATATAATATATAAATCGAGTAGACATCTGCCCACTTATATTGTGGGTATCTAGTTCTTGAGGATATCCAATTCTTGAGGGTATCCAGTTATTGATGATATCCAGTACATGAGCCTGGCATACTGCCGAAAAATATTCGACCCATATAGGCTTGTTCAGAAAATCTGGTGCATTGTTTGAGGGTTACATTTAAAATGCGCGCGGGAAAAACTTTTTTCAAATAAGATTGTATATCACTGCAACAAACTTAGGTTTAGGTTAAATCCAATATTTACGGTAAGTCTTGATATAGACGTTCAATTTACTAGAAGTTCAGAAATTGAAATTACTCAAGAGAAGTCACATGCTAATATAATATTCTTACATTTTTCAATCCAATTAGCATCCAAAAGTTTGACTGAGTTAAAATATTTAAAAACTTGTGGTTAGATCTTGATAAAATTTATACTGTTACTTAATCAGAACTGTTTTCACTTTGGTATTAAGAACGAGGTTCACTGAAAAAAAGAGATATCATATTCTACAGGTTTGAATGAAGAAGTATAGATTTCTAGATTTTTGAAACCCTCTCTAGATAGATTTGCCACTAAATTGGCTAAATTCGCTATTATCTTCTATTTTCCTTAGAATATATATTTGTTCACCAATAAGCTGTGCTTAATCACCTGAGGGATCTTAAGACTATGATTTTGTTCAGAAAAAACTGAATTCTTCCAGAAGTTATGGAGAATCGAACAGAGCCATTATTGGTGTTATAAAATTATGTAAGATTACCAACTAGTCTTGAGTTCGAAAGTTTATCTATCTTAAGTTGAATAAGAATATATGATCAAAGAGGTATTTCTGAAAATTTTGACAACTAAGTATAGTTCAGCATTCTGAGAAGGAGAAGGTATATAAATATAGATGCGATTATATCCAAGATACACATACAAGTTTCAGACAAAATAAAAAAAAGAATAGAGCAGTTCCTCATTTCTATGACGGTAAAGGTACACTATCCAGGTCGGCTTGTAGACGGGCACATCCTTTCACGTCACGTAGGGATAAAGCCGGGGTGATTAATGGATGGCGGTTTATCAAAATGAGATTTTTCTCCTGCTATATACCTACTTTACTCGTACCCACTGTAGAGAGATATACCTACCTATCCGACAAGAACCTCTTCTCGTCTAGAGAGTTCTATGAAGTCGTGATCCCCCGGGATTAGACCGTTAAATGCACTCACACTATATAGGATAACCGCAAGCGGACAGGTGGATAGTTTCTACGCATTCTGGGATTGGATTTATTATTTTTAAGGTGGGATTATTTCTTGGACACTCTATAAAGGAATGTATACACTTATACGTGTGCTATGTGTCAGATCCTTGGGTGTTTCTTGTATTTGCCGGCCGAGTTATTCATATCTTATTTTTTTGCAAAAAGTTATTACCGCATTTATTTGCTGAAGAAATGTTTCTTCGGAAAATAAGATAAACTTGCTTATTTACTGGTGAGTAGATGATTATTTGCAGAATTAGCGTGTGTCTGATGCTATTTTCCTATAAATCAATACCAATAAACAAAGTGAGTTCATTATTTTATTTGTTTAAACGGATGAACATCCGGTAAAGTTGAGGTCAAATTCAATTTCCGGCAGCATTCAAATGAAACATTTTTTTTATTTAAAGGTTAGGTTAGGTTAGGTTAGGTTAGGTTGAACATCCAGTAAAGTTAAGGTCAAATTCAATTTCCGGCAGCATTCCAATGAAACATTTTTTTTATTTAAAGGTTAGGCTAGGTTAGGTTAGGTTAGGTTGAACATCCGGTAAAGTTAAGGTCAAATTCAATTTCCGGCAGCATTCAAATGAAACATTTTTTTTATTTAAAGGTTAGGTTAGATTAGGTTAGGTTGAACATCCGGTAAAGTCAAGGTCAAATTCAATTTCCGGCAGCATTCAAATAAAAAAAAATTTTTTCAAAAATTTAAACATTTCGGATCTACAGTTCTAGGAAAGTGTAATATTGTCACCGGAATTTTTTTAAATCCCTGAATACACGTAAACATTTAACAATTTCCATGAATCATAAAACACTCAAAATATGAAATAAATATTGTTCACAAAGGACAGGGTAGGACTTATTAAGTTGATGCACTGAAAAACACCAACTAGTTTTAATTCTATTGGTGCTGGTACTTGAGTTGGTGCCAAAAGTAATTCAATTTGCTGCACCGCTTCAAAATTACTATCAGCAATCCAATCAACATTATTCTGTATATTTCAATTGACCAACAATTTTTTTATAAAAAGTATTTATTGTTGTTAAATTGCTTCAAAATGAACAGAAAGTGATAAATGTAGTTTTTCTTTTATTTTATTTAAACATATCTATATATATATATATATATATATATATATATATATATATATATATATATATATATATATATATTGATTTTGTATTCTTGACTGGATTTATAATAAATAAAAAGATGTTCTTGGGGATGCAGTCATATATTCAATAAAATTCTTTGACTGAAGCCGAGCTTTCGAGAATGTTTATTCTCTTCTTCAGGGCAAAAATCGTGAATTTAGAATAAATTAACCAAAAACAGGAAAGATTTCATAGTCAGCAATCAGAAATGTCATTAGTTATTTATAAATAATGCTTTTCTCAGATAAGAGCACATCATTTTTACAAAACGCCATGACCATGTAATCAAATTCCGTATTCTCTCTTTTAATACGACAAGAGTTTTACGTCAGATGAGTTGACACATTAATGTCGCTCTATACTTACCTTTTGTAGAAAATATTATTTCTAGCCAAAAAATGAGTAAAAAAACACACACACATCGTGGTGTTGTTAGCATTCTCATCTGTCGGCCGTAACACTTGACCAATCTGTGCGCCATATTGGACCGGCTACCTACCTTTTATTATGAACAACGTTGTCATGAGTGTGGCGGCTGGCCATCTTCGGACAATGGCTGAGCTGAGGGAGAGAAGGGAAGAAAAAAAATCTCATTTCGCTCATCATCGTAGGAGAAGGCACAAGCAGAGGAAGACGTTCTTGATGACTATAGTGGTCGGGGAGGGGGGTGGTGGTGTGGGTGAGGTTAGATAAAAGAAAACTTTCACGTTCATATAATATGTGATATGATGGCGCCACAACAACACAATGGGCTCAACAATGGGGCAAGGAGCAATATCTACCGTTTGAAAAGCCAATTGTCTGATAGTTAAGTAGGTAGGACACCCACACAGGAGAAATAATATGTGAAATATTGCCATCTCAAGCTGTGCTGTCCATCGCTGAGTGAAGGGAAACAATTATTATTGCACTATATACACCACTGCCTTGGCCATGGAGCTGATATATGAAATTAATAAAATGTTTAATTTTATTTTGCCATTTGGGCAAGTAAATTGCTTCATCGCTTTCGTTATTACGAGAATTTCAAATAAACCACAAGTCCTAATTACTCAGAATCAGTGCAATCCATGTATATGTGGAAAAGAGAAGTGGCTAAGAGTACGCCGATGAGAAACTAACTCCATGTTCTTCTAAAGCCTGTAGATAAGTTTTAGTGTTTTTACGTGTACAGAGAAAATAACCATGTGACAATAGATTTTCTTTGCAATTGACAAGAGTTAAATTAATTTTTCGTTGGTTTTTCTTGGTTTAATCGAGAATAGAATACTTGGCCATGGAGTTGATATAGGTACCTACCTAAGAAATTAATAATAAATAAATAAAAATAATGATATGGCTCATGAGAGTATCTATTGCTTCATCAGGGGTTGTATCGCTTTCACTGTCATCAAAACTTCAAGTTTTGACCGACTTCCAAAAAAAAGAGCTATACAATTCGGTTTTATGTTTGCTTTGCTTAATGTATGGCTGTTTGCGCGTTTTTCATAGTAAACATGCTCCGAATTCGATGATTTTTGATTCATTTGAAAGAAGAGAGTTCAGAAATGGTCCCATATTTAGAAAAACTAAAATTCGGGATCTCCTTCCCCTAAAAACTATCCCCGAATATGGTGAAAGAGGCAATTTTTCTCGAAAATCGGGGACGACACAATTAAGGACAAAACCATATCCAGAAACGTTTAAATTGAACATTTTGTGTATTTCCGCTATGTGGAGGGGGCGATTTTTTTCGAAAATTGATAATATGAGATGACCAAATTAAAAAAGAGATTATATGAAGCATCATTTAAATTAGATATTTTTCAAACGAAGTTATGGTTTTCGAGTTACAGCAGCGGTAAAGTCTGAAACATGTGTATTTTCGCCACGATGTTTTAAAATCCTGAATAATAACAAGAAAAAGCAAAGAATAAACATGGGTATTAGGATAAGTACTATCTTCTTTGGTATTAGTGAACGCTCAACGACTTTCATGAATAATGTTACACTCAAAAGTGTGAAATAAATATTTTTACCAAAAATTGGACCGACTTTATTTGTTGGTGCACTGCAAAATATAAAATAGTATTAATTCTAGTGGTGCTGGTACTTTTGAAGTTGATGCCAAAAGTCTTCTATCTAACTACAATTGCACAACTTCAAAAGTACCAGCACCAATATGATAATTATTAGGCATTTTGTAATTTTAAGAGCACCAATTAATAAAGTCAATGCCATTTTTGGTAAAAAATATTCATTACATTATTACTATCTTTTGCTAGATCCCAAGGGGTTTGCTGGAGCGGAGTTTCGTGATCAAAATTCTTCAAATATCTTATCTACTCTACAAAACATTTGTTAAGAACTACCAGCACAATTATTTAACATACTCTTGAAGCTAAGAGAGATCGTTTGAAATTTTTTGAAAATAGAAAATCTTTCGCCTAAATACCTATCGTTCTGAAATAATAACCTAAATAAAAAATGGTCTCTTGGCGCCAGAAAACGATAATAAATACGAATTTTCTAAGCATCGCCTATAAAAAAGATCTTTAAAACTCTCTAAAACAGCTCTTTTAGCTATATAAATATACCACCTCTTTTAAACGACCACCGATGAATAAATGAAGTGTAGATATTTTTTTATTAACCAACCAATCCAATTTACTCGAAGGTGATCGCTGTTGCAGATGATTTCAAGAGAAATAAAAGTGTTTGTTGCTTTTTTGTCGTTGATATGTGTGCTATCTTAAGGGAACAGTTCCAAAGTCGACACATTATTTGAAGAGTAATCATAGTCAATGGGTGTAAAATAATCATTATTGGCTTTGAGAACATTCCTTGTCATCATGGAAATGCAATCGTTCAAACGTATTTTCTATCGCTTTTCTACTACTTTGACTAACTACTTATCTAATGAGCTTCCAAATGTCCGTCCCGGTTAAAGATCGTCCAACGAAGATATGCACTTAATCCATTATTACAATCATAGATTCGGTGTCGCGCTTACTTTGAACTTTACGTGCTCGAGATAAGAGTGAGAGGTGAGGAGAAGAGGAGCACATTGTTCGATTCCCGAACAACGGGAAAACCTTTCCGCACGGTCGCAATCCTAAAATTACACTTTCGAACTTACACATAGATATATCGTTCTCTCTCCTATATATACGATAGGATCCTTTGATAGTGGATGATTTAACGGAAAGAATGATTAAAGCGAATGACTGATGTACCTATACAGTGTTGAGTCGCATTGCATTACCTAGAGAGATAGTAGAGTGGAATGCTATTGGAAAGAAAAGAATTTACTTCTAAGGAGTTCTATACCGTAAGAGTTTGATTTTCAATCAGGGATGGAGCTTAAAATTGAGATAAAATAATACGAGAAAGTATGAAAAGCACTGGTTTAGATTATAATCTAAAGTACCTTAATAGTGGAACCATAAATATTTTTTCACTAAAAATAGGATCAATGATGCATTGACAAATACTAAAATAATATTAATTTCTCTGGAGCTGGTAATTTTGAAATCGTGCAGTTAAAGGTAGATAGAAGACTTTTGGCACCAATTTAAAAAATCCCGATGGCCTGTAGTCAGCCGAAAGGTAAATTTTTCAAAATTCATTAAAGTGAAATTTGAACAACCCTTTGATTGGTATACATACATGTTATTACATAAAATTGTCGTATGTCTCATAGCCTTGCGGTTAAAGGTTTTTGTTTTGGCTGTTGAATATAAAGCAGACAGGGTTCGAGTTCCACTTCAAGGCAGGTTTTTTTTTTCGCCTATTTCTTTTCAATAAATATACTATATATTTTTTTAATCAGAGTCTATATTAAGATCTCTAGAAAATGTACAATTACATCAAATTTATATTGAGTGTTCATGTTTTATCAATATTTGTTATTTTTCTTTATTAATTTTTATTTTTTTACCTGTGTATTTTATGAAAAATTGCTTTGAACAAAAGTTGTAGGTACTGATTATATCTATAACCTAAAATTATTTTAGATGATATTTACACTACGGCTCTTTTTTGATAATTTTTTTAAATGTTTGAACGGTCGCCATTTTGAAACTACTTACCCGATACCGATACCTTCAAAACTGCGACCTCTATCGTGTTAACAAATTTCGTGTGAACGATCGCAATAGGTACCTACATTTCTATAAGAAATTTACGTAAAACCCTTTCCACTCGTTTCGAATAAAAAATTTGATGACAACGTTATGCATATAGAACATGTTAGACTCAAACTTCATCAGTCAGTCAGTCAGTCATTGCAATCGACGTGTGATTAGAAGTGAAAAAAAAGGTAAAATCTCCAATTCATTAGCATGTAAGCAGCCTGAAATAAAATTATCTCGAGTTTGTTTACATCTGTTTTTCTAATTTAAATTATTTTCGACCTGATAGATGATGTTTTGTCATTCCTATGTTAACCGCGGACATTCCCCATTGATATTTTCTCCAACATTTGCCAAATCCGAGAATAACTCGTCATGTTACCTGAGCGCCACATTAATCGTACGTCTGCCGTGTCAAAATGCTATTAGTAGCTTGTACTTTCTCTTTCTGTCACTCTCTCTCTTTATTTCTGCAAAGATGTAGGTGTTGGAGCTCCAATTTTTCGATACAACATAATCCAGAAGTTAAAATGTTGATGAAAAATTTTCTTAATTCATGCTCTGTTTTATTTCCTATCTAAAAAATCACAGTTCTTCATAATATTTGATTGATTGTATTTGAATGAGAAGCACGTTTACGTCATCATGTAGACTTTGACAATGTTTAGATAATGAATTTAGATTTTATTATGAAATTTATTAGGTTATATGGTCTATATTCTCGTTTAGGTAGGTTTACTCTCCTTGTTTCCAGTCTTCTTGATACTACATACTACGAAAAGAAGATGTAACCACGTGCATCTCCGATGATGTATCTAAGTCAGAGACAACCATAGAAAATGCATGTTTCATACGATACTCATATATTTTGTAGGTACTTGCCTGCAATTTGGGTTGCATGGAAATTTTGTTGGCTTAAGTTTTATCTGCACTACCACTCCTAGAATAAAACTGGAAGGATAACGTCAATTTGAAGATTGCAGAATCTATAATATGCAAATTGAATGAGGGTTCGTAAATATACAGGGTTGTCCGAATTATAAAATTAAAAATCGATTCTTCTTATTTTTAAAGAAACTCTTCTAGATTTTGCTTTCAAACTTAGTAGGTATTATTGCCACTTAAAAACAAATTTATAGCATGATAAACACTAGTTTTTGTTTTAACAGTGGCGTTCATGACACCGTTTTAATTAATTTAAATAATACAAAAAGTTCTACGCCAATGGTTTATCGCAATTTTGTTAACTAATTTGGATATTCTGATCAATTTTAAAGCAAAATAGTCACTTTAGTATTTTCGCTAAAACGAACCGTTTTATTATCTTAATTTAATTTGCAAACCTCAGATATTAGGTGCACATGCAAACGAAAATTATGTTTTTTCTCGAGAACGGTTCGTTTTAGCGAAAAGACTAAAGAGACCATTTTTCTTTAGAATTAATCAATAAATCTAAATCTAATAACAAAATTGCAATAAGCCATTGACGTATATTTTTCTATTATTTTAAATAATTAAAACGAACGCCACTGGTAGAACAAAAACAAGTGTTTATCATGCTATAAATTTGTTTTTAAGTGGCAATAATACCTACTAAATTTGAAAGAAAAATCTAGAATAGTTTCTTTAAAAATAAGAAAAATTTTTTCACAATATATCTACAAAAGTAACCGTTTTTGGAGATAATTTTATATGAACTTTTTTAATTATTTTTATCTGCTGAATACGCTGTTAAAGTTTCTCCATTATAATTTGGACCACGCTGTATATCTCCAATTTCTATGCAGATCATAGATTTAATGACAAACAAGATATAACGATGATTATAAGATAATCAATATAGAATATTATTACAAAATAGTAGATTTCAGTCTACTCTGAATATTTTTCTTTATTTTCGTTGTGAACTATTATTTTGAGCTGTTTTATTTGTCTTTTTGATTCACTAAATAATATTATTTTGCATATTCCTGCTACTGTTATTAACAATAATTACTATCTCATTTGTATGAATATAATATTAGTAATAATTTCTAACAGATGTTATTCTGATGTTAAAAAATATTATATATTTAGAAGAATTTTAGATACAAAATGACATCCTAAATCGAAAAAAATGACGTAACATATATTTTTGGACGTAGTTCGGAAGAGAAAATGTTTTATATCCCAACAAAATTTTGCACTCGTGTTAAACATACTTACATACAAAAGTACTGACACACTTTCAGTGCCCTTGGAACTCTATGTGGTGAGTTCCGTACCTGAAAGTTTATTGACGATTTTTGAACTCTATGGCTGGATTTTGATGGCCCTTTTACCATGTATGTATGTAGAATGTTGTTAGAATTATCTGTTAGTGGCTGACTGGGCCTCCTAGGTGGAGGGTTCCATACCTCTAATACCCAAAGAATTATCTATGAGCTCAATGGCTGAATTTTCGTGGGTTTTCGCTATATTCTTATGTAGTATGTCACTGAAAGGTTTAATGAGAGCCTGTCAATGCGACAGCGACTTGAATATGGATGGTTCCATACCGACAAATCCTTAAGATATAGTTATGTAGGAGAAATTCTCAAATCTTTACTCTTGTGGTACGCATGTCTGTGGGTGGATCTGGGTTGGTGTTCGGATTGACTCTACGTGCGAGTAGGACTCTGATGTAGAAGTGTTCCATTCTCAAGACTTCTTTTTATGACCTTATGTTTTCGTACCAAAATGTACCCAAGTCTTTACCTGGGAAGTGCAGGGTAAAACAGCTAGTTTCTTATATTTTTAAACTATAATCAGCACCATCACTTCAGGTATTGTTTTTTTAACTAAAATTAACATCGAAGATGTATCTGCTTTAGCTCCAAGGCCTCAATGATGACTCATTCTGAATTCCACCAAAATCTTTCAATCCTGTTTCTTGATTTTGATCGCATGGTAATCTATTCGCAGGGGCTATCATATTCCTTAAACTATCCTACGGGGTTACTAGAAAGCGGCAGAGGTATATAACAAGAGGCAAATAATAATAATAATAATTATTGAAGCACGCGCGCCCAAGCTCCAAATAATTCACCTTGATGATATAAATACCGCTTTCAATTAGCTGCCGCTTCTTAATTATGTTATCTCGGCTTAGAACTAATTACACTATTCAATGTCTTTATATCTTGAGCGCATACACACACAACACCGGCGCGGCGTCATCTACTTGCGGTGGCCTGTGTTCGTGTTCCTTCAGGGTCTCCTCCTCAGCGCGCAATTTTCATTAGGAGAGGCTTATGTACAAGACGTGTGTGCCGCTGTATAGTTAAATCGGTGCTAATAAGGGATATATATATATATATAATCAAGGAGATACAATGTGCGATAATTGTGCGAAAGATCTGGGAAGGAAGATAAATTCTAGGTCACAGATGTAAAAATATTTTTTTGCTAAGTCTTCTCTCTAACTACATGTGCACAACTTCAAAATTACCAGAACCAATAGAATTGATATTGGTTTCTATTTTTCAATGCACCAACTAATAAAGTCGGTCCAGTTATTGGTAAAAAATATTCATTAGGTGATTTGGGTCAAATCTTCATATTTTAAACCCAAAAATTTACCAATTAAATCACCCTGTATATATAAATTATTTTGAACATTGACATTTCGTCTCATCAAAGTATTTTCTGACATATCCTTTTGGTATCAGTTCTCTTTTATATATATTTTTTTCCATCCTTATCGTTTTTCCATAATGCTGTATAACAGAAAAACATTCTTGCTTTCGCATTCATATTTTTCTTTACACACTCATTTTAAGAATTTTGTAAGATTTATACCTTTTAGCTAAGGTGTTGACCACATAATAATGTAGTAATATAAATTTTTCGAAAATAATTACGGTTTCCGAGTTACAGCAGTGGAAATGTTTGAATTATATAAATTTCCATGATATCTTGAAATCTGTGAATAACTATAAGCAACTCAAAAGTTTGAAAATAATATTTCTACAAAGAATTAGACCGACTTTATTAGTTGGTGCCCTAAAAAATACAAAATAATATCAATTCCATTGGTTCTGTTACTTTTAAAGTTGTGCAATTGCACTTTTTTAGTGCACCTTTTATTATTCAGAGATCTCAAAAGATCGCGGCGGAAATAATTGCCCCCCTTTTGGAGGCAAGGAGATTTCGGGTCTGAGTTTTTCTAAATATGGGACCATTTCTCAACTCATCTCCGCGCGAACAGCCACAGATAAAAAAGTAAACATACAACCGAATTGTATACCTCCTTCTTTTTTGAGGTCGGTCAAAAAAGTCATTTTAGCTATTATGAACATGCTATGAGTTTATTTTTAACAAAAGAATTTTTAAACTTTTTTGCTTTGAATGATTCCAAAAATATCATATAAAACCATATTAAGTAAATTCCAAAATGAAGATTCCTAGCAATTTTTCCAATAGTTTAGCTACCGAAAAAACGAATTAGTTCAATTTTGGAAAGAACCGAATACTCTTGCAATAAATAATTCACCATTTTTGGAAAAACCCTAATCAAAGTCCTTTTCGGTTTTCTAATAATAAACTAGGAGTCGGGTATACAATTCGATTGTATGTTTGCTATTATCACATTTCTTGACACGTTTTGCCTAGTAAATGTGCTCCGATTTTGATGATTCTTTTTTCTGTTGAAAGAGTGCAGAGAGAGATGGTCCAATAGCCAATATTTCAGAATGCAATATATCCGTCTCCCAAAAGGGGTGGAAAAACTGAAAATGTTCTTTGGCAGGATAGAAAACATTCCCGGTAAAATTCAATCGGAAATATTAATTCCCAATAAGAAACATTCAAGTTTATTCCGTTTTATTCTGAAAACAATAAATAACTAAATAACACAATCTAAATTATATATTAAATAACCTTTTACAATTAACATTATTTTATTAATATTACTTATATAATCATGCAAGCACCACAAAATATTATAATAATATGTAATATTTTGGTACTGGTACTTTTGGAAAGTTGGTGAGAAATGTATTTTGTAAGAAGTTATTTATTTTTGCGACATTGTTTCTAGTTTTGGATTGCAAGAGAAATATTTAGGTGACTTTTTACATCTACCCTAAAATCGTCATCATAAGAGCACAAAATAATACAGCATTTAGAATCCATACTGTTAAACAGAGCAATTTCTTACAATTGATTAATTTGCTTCTGTTCCAAATATTTCTATATATCCATAATAGATATGGTAATGGTTTTTCGGGCGTTTTCGTATATGAGGCGATTACATTTTATGTCCGCTAAATAAAAGCAAGACTTTCAGCAATCTCAAGTTGTTCAAATCAAAAGTAGACAGACAAGTCTAACGGAAATAAATTATTCACAGCCCCCCCCCCAACACCCACGTGGCTTCTTGGCGGATTAACGACGTCAGATCGCACCTGGAACACGCCATACATCTTCAAAGAAAAATCGCTGTTTGGCATCGATAAATATATACCGACCCAAATTTTTTTTGACCGTTCAAATCGACCGTAATTTATAATCGTAGAAATAAATTAAGACGCGTCAAAATAACGTTGGAAATAGATCGACATGAAATAATTAGAATGTCATATCAAGTCGTTCAATTATAGTTTTATGTTTTTTTTTTCGTTACCGAAATTTGTTGGCAGGGCCTCTAATCACTACCTATATGTTATCGTTCTAATGTGAATGTGTGCATACTTTTCTGATTTATTATCACGCAAATTGTGTCCCTGGACTATGACACAATGAGGACATTTATTTTTCGATAAGAAGGTAGGAACATATTAATTCTGATGATGATAACCATCCACTCCTAAATCCATCACACAGTATGCGTGAACAAAGTCATTTCTTAATATCAAATCAGTCTAATACAATACAGAGTGAATCAAAATACAAATAGATTATTTTATCTATTTTTTCAAATGGATCACACTATATTTTATATCACAGACATAAAGAACCATCATTTAGGTTTATTTTTTCTTAAATATTCCCAATACCTAAAATGGAAATATTAGGTTTTATATCTAAAAGAAATAAATAAACTGTATAAAATAAAAAACTCTTAACAATCTTTAGAAAAATGGATTACAACAAACCAATATATGATATCAAATAGATTTTTTTAACTTAATTGTCTTCACTCTGACTTCGTGCCAATACAACCTTAAAAAAATTCCTTATAATACCTTATAATCAATTAATTATCAAGCAAAATATATATATATGTATATATATATATATATATATATATATATATATATATATTGTATTCTTGACTGGTTTTATAATAAATAAAAATAAATAGTGAATTTAGAATAAATTAGCCAAAAACAGGAAAGATTTCATAGCCATGCTATTCACGATTTTTGCCCTGAAGAAGAGAATAAACATTCTCGAAAGCTCGGCTTCAATCAAAGAATTTTATTGAATATGTGACTGCATCCCCAAGAACATCTTTTTATTTATATATATATATATATATATATATATATATGTATATGTTCAGTATTCATGCTCTTTTATATTTCTGTATGCTGAAATAACAGCCTTTTTTATGCGTAGAGAAGTCAGACTCTCTGACAATCCAGAGCCAAACTCAATATTAACTTTCTTTTTCTCTCAATAGACTCTAAATCCTCTACCTTGTCCTGGAAGCAAACAGATTAGATTGGAATTAAAAACAATCAATAATGCATCAAAAGAATTCAGGATCGAGGAGGGTTTGCTCCAACTCAAATTAATTAACCTCGAGACCCGATGAATTTATAAGAAGCTTTAAGATTTTTTTTTTCATGACGTTCCATCCATCTCTGCAGGTTAAGCAGTTTGTAAATAAGTAAGTAATACGAAAGATGCAGGAAAGAGAATTCCATAGATTACAGGAGATGTACCCTACCTACACTGAGAAAAGAGGCATTTTTTCAGATTAATGATTTTGAATCGAGTTCGATATGTAATTAAAATTTTATAAAAAAAATTGGCCGACTTTATTAGTTGGTGCACTGAAGAATATAAAATATTATTAATTCTATTGGTACTGGTAATTTGGAAGTTGCGCAATTGTAGTTAAACAGAAGACTCTTGGCACCATTTTTACAAGTAACAACATCAATAGAATGAGGATTATTTTTTTATTTTTCAGAGTACCAACGAATAAAGTAAATTATGTTTATTTCACACTTTTGAGTGTAAGATTATTCACAAAAATTGTTGAACGTTTACTGAAATTGTCCCTTCCACATAGCGAAAATACACATAATTCAAATTTTATTATTGCTGAAACTCGAAAACTGTACCTGTTTTGAAGAAATGTTCAATTTAAACGTTTTCGGATATTGTCTTAACTTAAATTCTGCCATCTCGGATTTTAGATTTTCGAGAAAAATTGTCCCCTCCACCCCCTTCGGAAGCGGTTTACGGGAGGAAGGTGATTTCGGATTTGAGTGTTTATGAATATGGGACCATTTTTCAACTCTCCTCTTTCAAATAAATCAAAAATCATCAAAATCGGAGAACGTTTAGATACTATATACAGCGCGCGCACAAACCATCATAATTTACTTCTACAACAATATCGAGATTGATTCAATATAATAATTTTCTATACATATATGGTGGCTACAAAGTATGGAAACACCCGATTTCTGGTTTAACTATAAGTTATATTAAAAAATATCAACACAAAAGTTTATAAACTGGACACTATCCAAAATAATCTTCGGTTTTCGATTTGCAGCAGTGGGAAAGACGGAAATATGTATTTTCACGATGTTTTGAAATCTCTGAATAAGTATAAGCAACGTATTATCTTCTTTGGTGAACGTTGAATGATTTTGATGACTAACAACGGCACAACTTCAAAATTAACAGTACCAATAGAATTAGTGTTATTTTATTATTTTGTGTTTTCAGAGCACCAACTAAAGTCGGTCCAACTTTTTTATTTTATTTTATAATTTAATATTTTTTCCAAGATAATAATGATACTAAAACATTTATACTGCAATATTTTAAATTCATTGCATAGTCCACCAATTTTTAACATCCATTTATTTGTGCTAATAAATTTTCAAAAATTTGACGTATCTTAGATATTATCCGGATTAATTCGAAACCAAGTAATTGAAAATAAGTAGCGGACAAAAATGTACATTTACAGGTAAAAACCTTCTTTAAATTATTACATTAAGTATTTCTGGCGGATAAAACTCTATCAGCCCGATTTTCGTTTTTCTTTCAGTGTAGCTGCAGTCTTTTTCTTCATAATGGCTACAACATACCATTCTTGTCGATCGCCTCTATCTCTCTTTCTCTCTCTCTCTCTTTCGCTTATGCACGGGTAATGGCGGCATCTCCAAATATTGACTTCAGGGATCAAACATTCTGTAAAATCTGACTGCCGGCAAGGGAATAATAATATGAGGAACACAGATTGCGTAATGAGAGTTCGAGGTGCCTTTCACGTCGATAAACAATGGAGAGAAGTTCAGACAGACAGAGAAGGCACGATGCATATCTACTGCTAGGTACTACTACAGACTTTTATACATCATCAACATGTGTATAGACATACGTAAGTCAATATTGGAGAGGCGTAGACGGGCATAACATAAGAGAGACGACGAAGAAGAAGAGATAGATAAGTTGTTTGACGAGAACATCAACCGGTGAGCAGCTCTTTACCTTCTATATCTGTTGAATATGAATCTAAAGATTGTGACAGACAGACACGACAGACAGAAAGGGACTGAGAGAGAGAGAGAGAGAGAGAGAGAGAGAGAGAGAGAGGGGGTGCGAGATCACCGAGAGAAATTAGTATATTGTATCGGTGTTCCGATGATTAGTGTAATAAAACATTCACCCATCTCCCTGAAAACTTTTGAACAGTTTGTATCAAAGATGTCTCAACTGATATTGATGATAATAAATATTTAATAAAGATCAATTTCCTACATCCGCTAAACAGTATCTACATAAATATTTTTTACAAAAAATTGAACCGACGTTATTAGTTGGTGCACTGAAAAGTACGAAATAATATTAATTCTATTGGTGCTGGTACTTACTTGTGAAATTGTGCAGTTGCAGTTAGATTGATAACTTTTGGCACCCGCCAAGTCGAATTATTTTATACCTCCTCCGTTCGGGGTTCGTCGGTCAAAAATAGAATTTTTCCCCGTGTGGATAAAAGTGAGTACTTTTTTCCCGGGTAGATATACAGTCTGTGCCAGATTGGTTCTCAAATAATGGAGATACGGGGGACTGTCAAAACCTCACCATTTTGGTTTTTCGCAATTTATTCAAAAACCAAAAATAATTTACAAAATGTAATAGCAGTTCTGAAATGGTAATAGGATCCTGAGAAATATTGCCCATTTAACCGATTTTGTAGCTCTTATAATAACCGAGATAGTAATACATACAGCACCTATCTGGGATACAGTGTATATACACAAAAATATAAATTGACATTTAAATTGACAGACATTTGATTATTTTAAAGGTTTCCTTAGTAAGTCATGTCTAATTGTCGGCTACCAGTTTAAAACTTAGAATTTTTGCTCACTGCGTTCGCTTGTACTCAAACGCTTTATTGGTTTACTGAAACTTCACTTTTCTAAACTTGTTGTATAATATACCATTTTCGCATTTTGACAATTATTGTGCTATTTTAAAAAAATCAAAATAGTTTATTACAGTCGTACTTTATCACACAGAAATGTCACTTTAATAAAACACATTTTGATGGTTCATTTAAATATAAGTAGGTACCCCTTTTATTGATAAGAACTCATCACGATTTCCATAGTCAAAACTTTGATTTTAAGTGTTAGATTTGTTTGTGTCATTTTGACATTTTAAACCGGTATATATATATATATATATATATATATATATATATACGTTTTCGTTTTTATCTGAATCAATGCATGCTTCTAGAGTTTCTGCCTAAAATAATGAAATCCATTGTATGAAAATTAATAAAATATTTAAAATATGTATAAAAATAGCGTAATGATAAAGGTCAAATTTTTGAAAATATTTATCAAATTCAAATTTGTACAAAAATCAGTCGTACAAATATCCCGGTCGACATCGAAAATGAGCATGAGTGAACCAATAGTTTCAAAATGTTGGCCGATGAAACAAGAAAAAAAAACTCAAATAATAACCGTTGATTAGAGTTTATCAATTTTTTTTAAAGTTATAGACATGATCTGTCTCTACAACTATTGTTTGAGACATTTCTGTCTAAAAGTGATAGAATAAATAATAAAACTTAAAAACAGTAAAATTTACCTTTTCACTGACTACGAGCTATCACAATTATTACTTTCCTACGCTACTATAGTAGCTGTATAAGGAAAGTATTGTAATCGTGTGAAATTTTCGGTATCGAGATTTTTACAAATGTTGACGTTTCAGACTAAGTCTAATAAACATATTTTCAACCATTGGTTTGTCTGTCTGTGACATCATTATTTTGGGAACGGATCAGTGTATTTTAATGTTTTCTTTTTTATTTTGTTTGGTACAAATATCACTCACCGTTGGCACTGAATGAAAATCCTGTATACACTGGGTGTTGAGCTATAGCCAAAAAACGTGATTTGCTGAAGACTGTAGCGCGTAAACGGCTCTAAGGATTTTTATTAAACTTGCCTAAACTATTATTTTGAGAGCCCTTTACCACCTACACATAGCGCCATCTCTGAGATGGCACAGAAAAAGTTATGCTTGAATAAAATTCCATATTTTCCACATGTTTCTTCAGATTCTGGCTAAACGTTTCATCTTGCGAAAAAATGTTACATGACCATTGTTGTTTGTCTTGACATGCTGAAAAAAATGGGTGGTAGCACGATTTGACCAGAGGATTTTTACTTTCCTACCGCTGTTATCGTCGCTATGTAAGGAAAGTATTGTAATAGAGTAAAATTTTTCATTCACTGGAATTTGCCTGCGAGCGGTAGGAAAGTCGTGTGAGTGGACACACCAGAGTTTTTTTTACATTTCATATCGTTTGAAATGTCCGCTGATCCGTTTATTACCACAGATTTCATCTATAATATGGCAACATCATGTTGCTGGAATAGAGGCAGGGAAAATCGTCTGTCCGTCGTCAACGGTGTGCTTAGTGCAAAGTGTGTGCAGCACACATCACGTGCATGACAATGCAGAATTATAAATTACATTCGAATTAAACAATGTGTAATTGCAAAGCAGAGAGAGACGAACACGAACATTCATTAAACACACGGCCCAAATAGGTCTGTCTGTCTGTCTGTACGTCGTCTATCCATTGGCGCCCGGCGCAGAACATACTAGTTGGGTTTGGATAATATTGACTCTTCATTAAATATTTCGTATTTTGTGATTATGTTTGAGGTCGATGAAAATGTAATTGAATGATTCTGCTGAAATGAACAAATTGAAATTGTTGTCGAATTTTGGATGAATGCTTCTTCAAAGCTTGTCTATTTTTGCTGTTCTAGTCTCTCGAGGCAATATTCCTTATTAAACATATTGTAAAAGTGATGATTCTTGGAAAAGTACTTACTAGCAGGGAATAAATAAATAATTTAATTTTTTTACAAAAAAGCATTTCAAAATTGATAGAAAATCTTTGAAGTAATTTTAATAAGGTGTTTTCAACAAATTCTCTCATATCAGTATCTTATCGTCAGACGTATGAAATGTACTGTAACTTGTTTTGTTAAATGATTTCATTCAAAAACTTTGATCGAATCTGTGTAGTATCAGCATTTTATTTCGGGCAACTTCCATTGAGACTATTCCATTTTTTTACTGATTTTTTGATTTGCAACATGGTTTTGAGCAACTATAATATAATTCGTCACATAGAAATAACATTATACTACAATTTTAATGATTATAATAATCACTGTTGTTACTTATACACCGTAGAAGACAGTTTCCGTACGTAAACGGTCTACTACTATAACTAAAGTATAATATTGCAAAAATACAATAGAAAATTTAAATTTAAAATTAAGATTCTAATTATAAAAATTCAAAATAACCTATAATACATTCCAAAAGTAGAAGAATAAAATAAAAGTAAGGAAATAAATTATAACTAATTAAGTATATCATTCAATTCGATATTATTTATCATATATAATATTTCTGCAGAAAATTTTCAGTCCGTAGCTTATCACACTTTTCTTGTTTAAGCTTTTCAATTAATTTGGCAATTTATTGACATTACTTATGACAATATATCTTGGACTTCTTTTACCAATTTCTAAATGTACTTTTGACAATATCAGTGGCTCACTTCTAGTAATTGATTTATTTTGTTCATACATAGTAATGTAGAAAGATGTCAAAAATATACCTATGGTGGTATTACATCACAATTGACTTTTTGCAAGTTTTTAACATTTTTTTTCGTGAACTTTGTATAATAGAGTAATTGTAGTTTTATTTGCATTCCCCCAGGCAATAATACCATACGTTACAATACTGTAGTATAGCCATTATTTTTTATGAGACAATATTTTACCTAATTTTTATATTAGATATATTATGTATTCAACACTATTAATAAATAATCAAAAATTAGGCAGACTGTTTTGCTTATATTTAGGGACAATTCATTGTCAACCAGCCAGTCAGAACATAACCTATTACTTGTTTATTTAACTTTAAATGTATATCATTCCCATCGGTAGACTTACTATTACGGTATCATCAGCAAAGGAAAATATTTTACAATCATCATTAATAGTTTCAAATATATCATTTATGTAAAGAATAAGAAACAGAGGTCCAAGTACAGTACCTTGTGGTACGCCTGTTTCAACCCTCAGTAGTTCACTTTTACTATTATTTATCCTGACTAATTGTTTTCTATTAGATAAATATATTTTTGTTATTTTAAGGGCAATGACTTTTATACCGGAATCATTCAATTTTACTAGTAGTTTCTCATGATTAACCGTGTCAAAAGCATTTATTAAATCGAGAAAAACAGCAGCAATAGGCTGGATTGAATCTAAATTTCTTAGTAATAAATTCAGTTTCCAGTAACTTTATTTCTAAAACCAAACTGTAATTTGGATAATGATATCGCTGAATATGAATCAGCGCTAATTGCTTACAAACTACATTAATACTCCCACATTATTCTTGGGTATTAGAACATAACAGAACACATAATATGACATTATTTATGCTGTTGATAATACTTTCCATTTATAAATCTACAACTAGATCATAAACGTATTCATGCCCAACACCACCCGGCCGTGTCAACGAAAAAAGCTATATTTTACAAATAAAAACTTATAAATTTCGATTGCGTTACCGGTATATTATTGTATAAAAAAAAACCTAATGTACTTTTGAAAAAACAAATGCCTCCTAGATATCAAGTAGGTAATCAATCTGCGCCACTGTGCTATCGTGTTCCGTCCAAGCGCGTACAACACACAAACACAGACGCATGAAAAGTGACGCCACCAGTTTGTAGCCTATAATATGACTACATACATATTATATGACTATGATTCGGTCATGTGACTTGTGTATTGTCTGTTTTAATTTCATATTGTATTGTGGACAATTTTATGGGACTGAAGGCGGGCATTGAAATTCCGATATTTCGAATTCATCGACAAGCAGCCTCCAACGCCAACAAGGCACGTACGCGCCGCATTAGAACGCAGATTTTGATGCATTTGTCCATGGGTTTTCGGATACCTCATCCATGTTGATAAAATCTATCAACATCGTCGAGGTCAAGAGCCCACAGCTTGTAAATAAAATAAATGGATGATAATTTTGTGATAGTGAATATTATTACAGCTCTAGAATATACTGTGAAAAAAATTTCGTGCTGTTAAAAGACACTAAAAAACAATTTTTCAACTGATAATTTTTGGGGCCAATATGGTGGTCGAGTATGTATATTCTAGTACCTTAATGGTATCACAAGAATAACTAAATACTAGTCTGTAATTGAACTATCATAAGTTCTAGAGGGCTTCACCTTTGAAAATGGACAATTTTGCTAGCATAATAAATACATTATGAATATTTATATTAAAATTATGAATCCATTGGCGTAGAACATCTTGTGTCCAATCTCCACGCCCATGGATGTAATGAAATTTTAGTATGAGATTTTGTATTGATCTATTTATTTAATAGGTAAAAAAGGTATAGTAAAAAAGGTATAAAAAGTACCCAAGCTCAGGAGTATGTAGTAGCATTGTGTAAAAATTGTAGCAAGTAATGCCCAGAACCATTCTAGAAAAACCTATTAATCGTATAAAATTTTCGATTTGCACTTTTCCACAGATGTCCTGAGTCCAAAAAACATATTTTTAGCTATTCGTCTATCACGGCCTATCTGTTATTGTTAGGGAATAGCTGAAAACCGTATTTCACTCAAGACTGTAGCGGAAAAACGGCTTCAACGATTTTGATGAAAATTGTCTAGAACGTTCTGCTACCAACTGCCATGTCAAATGTTTTAACTATTAATTAATAGTCATAGTTTCTTGGCAGGCTGAAAAAAATGAATGGGGATATGACTAGATCAGAAGTTTTTTATTTTCCATAGAATTTGTTTGAGAGCGGTATGAGTTTGTTATTGATGTTCGTGCCTTTTAAACCGTAAACGTGCTCCGATTTTTATTATTCTTCGGTCATTTGATAGAGAACTATGGAAAAAAATCGACATTCAACATGTCCTTTCCTTCAAAAACTTGTCCCAAAGACAAGAAGACAATTTTTCTCAAAAATTGAATATATGACGGCCAAATTAAAGAAGAGAATATCTGTAGCAACAAAAAATTTACGGCTTCCTAGTTTTAGCAGTGTGAAAGTCTGAAATATGTGTATTTCCGCGATGTTTTCAAATGTATGAATAAGTAAGCAAAGTATCTTAGGTGAACGTTGAATGATTTTGATGACCAATGTTACACTCAAAAGTTTAACATAAATATTTATTACAAAAAAAATTGGACCGACTTTATTAGTAGAAGAATACAAAATAATATTAATTTTGTATTGTATTGTATTTTTCATTGCACCAAGGTCCAAATTTTTTGTAGAAAAATTATATTTGAAAGTTCTTATTAGCTAAACCCTAAAAATACATTCATTACTCCGTTTTAAAAGCGATAACCAACTCACTTTTGACAATTTTACTGAAGACTTCACATAATAACAAATTCATCACCTACCCACTTTTACGCTGTCCTTATACCTTCCACCCTTGAACTGTAACTACCGCTTTTCCACCCCCACCCCCCATCGGCCCTTCGATTGCAATTAAGGGCGTGTTTACATTTGGAAAATGGAAAATAGTGGATGGATCCTTGCAACCGGTGCATATCCGTTCATTCGTTCATTAATAACCTCTTTCGTTTAATCGAGATCCACTTGTCAAACGGTAGAAAGAGGGGTTTTGCTATATATGATGCACTCACTCTCTGCTTGAGGGCGGACTGGCACAAAGGGTGGGGTGAGTTTTTGTAGCAACATTTATTTTATGGGAGATGATACAGCAACGCTCATATAAAATGTAGCTCATACGTTTAATTTGATTGATATAATGTGCGTTATCTAAACGGAAGTCTATCCAAAAGATCAGGTGAACCATAGAAATTGATTCACATAGGACATTTTCGAGGAAATTTAGTCGTTTTGTTGTTAAAACCGTCGATTTATCTAAAAGTATACAATATATTTTAAGTTTTTCTCCATGTTTGCGTATACTAACTGAAAAATACTTGATAAAATGGAGGTACATTCGACGATTTTTATACCGTAGAAAATAAGCGTTTCTAAATTCCCAAACAATTCGATAAATTTTTGTTATTCAATAGTTAACACATTCCATAGGCTCACAACACAAAAGAGCGCAACTAAATGAGGGTTTACACCACAGATTATTAACTAGATTCACACTTCAAATGGATGATGGAAGTAAAATGACAACAAGAATTTATGGCATAAACTGGCGAAAAGTTATGAATGGATTATCTTTTCATAGATAAATATTCCATGAAACAACTTTTATAGAGAGTTCAAACATGTCATCTTCTGTGATATTTTCAACTGCTTGTATATTATTTTTATGAACGGCGTCTTATATAAATGCACAACGTCTACTGCTTCACAAATTTAAATCAAGTAATTTTTTAGGCCCGTTGAAAAAATAACGGGCCCTTAAGCCCTTAATCCAAATAGTTCTCCTGTAACCTGCATCTGATGAAAGGCCTGATTAAGATCATGATATGATAGATGTAGACCCCACCTGCAAGAAGCACGACTTGGCTTTATGAAAGCTATTGTTTTATAAATAAAACAATAATTAAAAGATTACAGAAAATCATTTTGTTGTACCAACGACCTAGGATTTTAACAACCAGATGGTATTTTAAGTTATTATATTCTATTAATGATTTGAGCAACGAGAAAAATCAAAAAGGTAAAGCCAGGTTGCTCCAAATACTCATAATTATTAATATACTAGGTACATCTAATTATATAAAATACCGCAAGTTTGTAACCTCATCAAGTAGGTCTCGTAAATATATTTTACCGAAAGTTGAACCGACTCTGGTGAACTGAAAAATATGAAATAATATGATATTACTATTAGTGCTGGTAGTTTTGAAGTTCGTGCCAAAATCCTTCTATCTTACTAGAATTGTATCAACTTCCAAAGTATACCAGCACCAATAGAACTTATATTATTTTGTATTTTTTGTGCAAAAACTCCGTCCAATTTTTGCTAAAAAAATCGTTGAAGGTTTACTAATGCCAAAGAAGATAATACTTATCCTATTATCCATGTATGTTTTTTGCTTGTACTTGTTATTATTCAGAGATCCAAAAATATCTCGGCGGAAATACACTTATTTCAGACTTTACTACTGCTGTAACTCGAAAACCGGAACCGTTTTTGAACAATGTCCAATTTTAATGTTGCTACAAATAACCTCTTCTTTAATTTACGAAAAAAAAATGTTCCCTCCACATAGAGGAAATACACATATTTCAAACTTTACCACCGCGGTAACTCGAAAACCGTAACTCTTTTGAAAAATTCGTCAATTTAAACGTTTCCGGATATGGTTTCATTTTTAATTCTGCAGTCACAGATTTTCAATTTTTAAAGGGACGGAGATTTCGGAATTGAATTTTTCTAAATATGGAACCATTTCTATACTCTCCTCTTTCAAATGAATCAAAAATCATCAAAATTGGAATAAGTTTACTATGCAAAACGCGCGAACAGCCATACGGGTAGTCCTTAGAGCGCGGAGCCGTATTTTTAAGAATTTTTATCAACAACATTCTGTTTTCTCTCTCTTCCTATCAATTTCTATAATTCAGTAGTTTTTAAGCAAAATTTCCCCTTTCTTGAAACTTCTATTGCTTAAAACTTTTGCATAGTGCGCGTTTGATACATTTGCAAATTTTCCTAACAGCCATTAAAAATCCTATGTGCTTCCGCACGTATTTAAATTCGCTGTAACAAGAATCAACACAGTTTTGCACTTAAGAACTAGTCTAATAGCAAAAAAAATCTTCAGTCGCCTTCAACCGTAGCCAATCTGTGTCAACTAAATCAAATTATATACCTTCGGGGCCGGTAGGATAATATGCAATTTCTATTCCGACATAATCCGAATCTCGCACATGCACAGAAACAAACGTATATAGTAGCAGCAGTAGCAGTAGCATTCAAGGTCCATTCATCCTTTGAACGTCCCCTTATCTCAGGTCGACACTGAACCCCTGATTGCATAGTGACTCACCGGCGGCGGCGACGTCCAGGGGTGCCCGCACTGCCCTCGCCCTCACCTTTTTTCACCACTCACCCATTAAACCTGCCAGATACTGACTACTCTGTAGCATCTGCGTTGCGCTCCTGTGTAGATCAAAGCAATCAAGATGCACTTGTTTAGTTTGCACAAACAAACACACTTTCCAATACCTACGCAAGCCTCTCTCAATGAAAACACCCTGTGTGTGAATCTTGTGTCTGTTTTATTTTCGCTATGCTGTTCAATTTTCCACCACCCTTCGATGTCTGTTGCATTTCTCATGTAAATTTTATTTAAATCTATTCAATACAAGATTGTTCTCGGGTTATTACGGATACGTGATTCCTGAATGTTTTCCTATCAATTTGAATTCCATGTGAAAAGGGAAGTTTAGTGGAATTTTCAGATATACATGAAGAAAAAAAATAACCCTTATAAAATAACATTGTCTGTAAATAGTAAATAACTTTAACTGGATTAGGAAATAGATCAGATAGATTAGATTCAGCTAGAAATTAAGAGAGTCTCCGTAACTGTAGAACATATTCAGTGATTTCGTTAAGGAAGTGGCATCCAACATGAACAACGGCCCCATCTCAATAAATCTTTCAGAAATGTCCAGTTTGTATAAAATTCAACTTAAAAAGTAATGAGATATTTTATATAAAAAACTGCTGCTTGCCCGACCAAAAAAAAGGCTCAACCGCACTACCATTCTTACACACAAAATGGTTGGCTAATCTACTTACAACATGGATACGAAAGAAATAAGGGTGCTTTCATTAGCCACCCTCTTTAAATTTAGTTACACCACCGATACCAGAGAGAGATCAAAGAATACGTTTAACAGCAGCCTATTGAGGCACAGGTAAAATCTCCCGCTCGTCTTTTCCGGCTTCATCACTCCAGAACAAATGGATTTGGTTTTAAGAACCGACGCTGATTCGATGATTAACAACAAATGAGCATCTATATGTAGGCAGATGGTCATTTGATGGAAATCTAATGCACACCTGATATAATTTACGTTACAAGGATGAGTAAGGGGGTTTTGTTGAGGGAATTCTCAAATCAGCAGGACAAGAATAAATAGGATACAAAAGGATTTGATTTGGATGATAATAGCATTACCTCAGCCATGTTTCAAGGATGATTTGAAATGTTTAGTTGGTAAGAGAATACGAATATGGAGTTAAAGATTGAATAAATGTTGTTAAAGTTCCACATTTCACTATAAATTTAATTAGTTTAAAACTTTTGTTTATTGATTGATATTCAAATAAGCTACGTTATCGGATAGAGACAAGTCAATACACCTTTGAATAAGATTCACTTTGGACGACATTTTTTTTGCCCTACAATTGATGAATTTTCTGCACTACAAGCCACAAAACCCGAGTGATTTTGGATATATTAGGCGAGAATTTTCCAAGGCGCGTAAATTAGTGTTTTGGTGACTTCCAATTGGCCGTAAAAATCATGCGAATTGAGGCTCTTGAACTTTTTAATTGGATCTATGCAAAGGATCATGTTTATGTTGATATTTCTCGAACTTAAGAACGATTAAAAACCAACATTCGTCAAGTTATGGTCGAGATACTGTCCAGAATATGCAAGAAAGTGGTCGAATATTAAGTAAGTATCTCAAAAATATTTACATTTATCATTTTATTTACAAATCATGAGGCGGTCATCTGAATGAATAAGTGTCCTTCAGACAATTTCAAAATCCAAAAATATTAGATTATATAGTGTGTTTCATAATATATGCGCAGGACTTGAGGATGTGATTGCTCGTCCAAAAATATGAAAAAAGGTTTGTATTAACTTATTCTCTAAAATGCACCATTTTCGAGATACAGAGTGTTGAAATTGAAAAAAAAAATCGTTGTTTGTGAATATCTTCGGAACGGTTTATCGTGCAGTAAACAGCTTTTGTAAGCATTTTCCACTCACAATAAGCTACGTTTTAAGTTTAAGTTTAAGTTTGTTTTGTTGTGTTTTGTCATAATTGGTGAAGATTTTGTAGGAGTAGCGCGTGTTTTTCTCCCCAATTTCTACACCAATGCAAATAGTTTTCGAGAAAATTCAACTTGTATGTTTAGAGCTCACGCTCAACATAACCTTTTTGGTGTAGAAAACATTGGCTGTTCAAATGGGCGTCTTAAACCGTACTTTTTCCATTGGCGTAGAAATAAGGGAGAAAAACACCCACTACTCCTTCAAAATCTTCACCAATGATGACTTATTAACAAATATTTTTTCTGACTCAAAACTTGAACGATAAACGGTTCCGAAGGTATTGAAAAATATATATATTTTTTTAAATTTCAACTCCCTGTATTTCGAAAATGACGCATTCTAGAGGGTAGGTTAATATATTTTTTTTATATTTTTTGGACGAGCTATCACCTCCTCAAGTGCTGCGCATATATTATGAAACACCCTTTATATAATTGATGCCTCATATAGTAGTCGAACTTGATTTCTGGGAGCTGCAGTATTTTTCTGTTCTTCGGTCATATTGAAAGTTCAAGTTGTTCTTCGGAAAAACGATTAAGATATATGTTGCGTGGGATTTCTACGAGACCAACTATTATCCTCACATCCAGTATATACATTGAAGATAAAATAAATTAAAAAAAAACAGTCATACTTCAGGATGCCATATGCAAATGCGATACATACATTTTCGACTTAATGTTTTTCATGGAAGATAAAGCGCAGCATATCGTTGAATACGCGCAGTCTTACCCGTCATTAATATAAACCAGTTCAGTAGGTATTCGGAAAACTTCCTGTGTTTGTGTGTGTAAATAAGTTATTTCGTTCGTTGTATGCTGCAAAGTAAAAGCTAAATATTCCAGTCTTGCCAACGTAAACATCCACCATGGCGAAGAAAAAAAAAGAGCAATGAAATAACCATTAGACCATTTATCAAAATTACTTGCAATTGCATAAGCAATGGAATTTATGCACCGTACACACAAAGATTTGGTGCGGTATATCAAGTTCTAGTACATCGAAATGAATATTCGCGAAAGTTCAATCATCTTTCAGAAAAGTAACATATACAATACCTTATTCACAATCCAGTAACTAGTAATTGCTGCAAGTGGATGCGTTCTGTAATTGCACGATTTGGAGACCAAAGATTTTTTGACCGACGAACACAACAGAGGAGGTATGCAATTTGACTGTTTGTCTGCATATTTTTTTACGTATGTTCTCACCTTATAAATAGTAAACGTGCTCCGATTTTCCTGATTTTTTTTCATTTGATAGAGGAACACTGACAGTTGGTACCGTTGAAAAAAAAAAAGGAAATGTAACATGACTTTAGCCTCAAAAACTTCTCCCAAAGGGCGTTGAAGGAGATTTTTTTATAAAATCGAAAGTTTAAAACGACAAAATAAAAGTTGAGATCATATCCGGTAACGTTTAAATTGGATATTAAAAAAAATCGAAGATAATTTTTTAAGAATGTTTAGCATTGGCTGTAACTTCATCCCAACTGTCAACACTACACATAGTGACTGTGTCATCCGCAAATGATATAGTAACACCCGGTATTTTAAGTTGCAACAATCCATTAATATAGGCATTAAATAATAATGGACCCAAAATTGAACCTTGAGGGACTCCACAAGTGACTAAACTGTAAGAACTTTCAACACCATTAATATCACACTGAAATCTATTTGAGAGATAGCTAGGCATCAAATCAGTAACAATCCCTCTTACACCATTTTATTTTTTTGTTTTAAATCATTCACATCTAATTAAAGTTGGTATTATTTTTTGTACGTTGTATGATAGTTTTTAGTTTGCTAAAAGTCACAACATCTTCGGTTCTAGTTTCAAGAATTATTACCCTCGGAACCTGCATATTATTTATAAATAATACAACAAAACTGAAAATTGCTAGACTCGTCGAAAATCGATTGCAACAGATGTATCTCCTACATGAAGACAATTATGTAAAATTATGGGAATGCTTCCTACAGCCCTTCACAAATGTTTTACCAAGCTTAGTATCAGGTCGGATAGGAATAGGGTCATTTTTATGTTTTATTAGTTTTGAACAATACAGTTTATACCACAAACAAGCAATTCACCATTAAAATTATGTTCAGACATTATCTGTGACGTCACAGGGCGCTAAAACGCAAATTTTTTGAACCAATTTAATTTTTTATTTGAACTTCGTTTTATTTTATTTTATTAAAATTTCGAAAAACAAAAAACACGGGTTAATTTATTTTCTAATCAAGTTTCAGAATCATCAATAAAAAAATATTACTGCGCAATTATTGAAATTAATGCAGTGTCAGAATAAACTGTGAATGCTATCGTGATAATTGTATAAAAGTGAACACGTTTAGTTTATAAAATATAAAATGTAAAACTCAAGGTAGCAGCAAGGGTCAAAATTCACATATATAGATATATCTCATCGTCATAAACTATGTTATCATGAGCTCTGCAATAAAAATAATTACCCATGTGGCAATATTTTTTGTTTTCTCCTACGATTTTTATTACAACAAGAGTAGTGCCTCGTCGGTCGATACTGATAAAATGGAGATAACCTTTCTTCTCGTACCTTCACCTTAAACGTTGCCGGAATATACCTATCTATCTTCGCTTATTTCTGCTGCTACGCTACGGCTAGATGTAGAATGTAGATGATGATCTGCGTCACTGTTCAGGTCACAGGTCTGCAGGTTATCTTCATTTGCTTCGGCTCTCCCGTTGGTATGGAGAACCTTGTTTTAACTATTTATAGATATATAATATAATAATTATTGTCAGCTAGTCAGTGTAAATAATGTATATAGTAGAACTTTCTAGGTAATTTTGTCTATAGATAATCACGAGGCAATGTATAAATAACATGAATAGTCAAATTTATTACACAACAATCCTACAATGAAACAGTTATCAATTATTATCAGATGAAAGATCCAAAACTTCTTTCAATGTAATAAAAGTGAAATATTTGATTGTGCGGTCCTACAATATCTCAAACAACATACCGATTATGTTATTAAAAATAACAAAATTCAAAATTATATTAATTTCATTGGTTCTGCTAATTTTGTAGTGGCGGAATTATTGGTAGATAGAATACTAATTTCAAAAGCATCAATAGAATTTACATTATTTTCTATTTGTCAGTACTAATAATAATAATAATATATATTAAAATATTTATTACACGTTTTTGAGTGTATCGTTCAGCATTAAAATCCTTGAACATGTAATTAATTTTAATAATAGTTATTTTCCTAGGAATGTGAATGACAGTATTTACATTCCGTCATCTAGGAAAAATAATACACGAAAGTTAGATCTCTTCTTGTTAGAAGCAGATTTTTAAAAACAAGATTTATTTGTTAGAACGACTCACTGGAAGTACAAGTTAATTGTGAATTCTACGTTTACAATCTTTCCTTATATTTATACTAAAATAATGCTGACTGTTGTTTATCCCTTCGTAATTACGTCATACCAGGGGTTCTGCAGCATGTAACTCGAATTATATTTGCCATTCTCATGTTTTGTATCTAAGCATGTTTGAATTATTTACATTACCGGTAGCGGGAAAATAATGTTATATTTTTAGGTTAGGTTAGAGTACAATTTATAAATAGAATACCTAGTTATATGTGAAAACTTCGTTTCTCAAATTGAGTTGACACCGATTCATATTTTATAGACTTTTTTGGCATCTTGACCAGTATTTTTATTATTTTCAAATACAAAACCATAAATAGACAATAATAATTTCACAAATAACAAGGCCTGAGCATGAAATGTATATGGTAAAAACCGACGTGCTGTGACTTAGGATGGGACTTAGGGTGGCCAAAATAAATGTACAATCATTCACTGTAGGGACTTGAAACTTATCAAAATCCATGATTTCTTTAACTAAATTTTCATTATCCGATGTTTTAGGCTAGATGCCTGATTTTTACTAACTTCTATATTATATTTTATTATGTCCAAAAAATATCAATAGGTTTATTTTTTTCGAAAATCTCACAATTTCTTTCAAATAATGGCCTCTAGAGGCAATATACTAAATTACGATCGAAATGAGTAAGGTAAATTTGTTCGCCTGAGAAAAGTTTTTTTCAACTACACAAAGTTTGCTAAAATCCATGTTCATTTAGAAAAATATCTGAAGCCCCCTCACCACTTTATTTCTACGGGCAATGGAAACAAAGTTCTACTAAAAAGACTCGAATTTACAGCAGCTTTTAAATGTATAATTTTTTTGTTACAATTGTACAATTTTGAGAAACATAACTTTTTTTATTCCTCCTAGGACCATCCTAGAAATATGAGAATAATTTCCAACATTTTCTTATGGCTGCTTTAGTCATTAGTTTTTTTTACCGCGATCTTACATAGAACAAGTACAAGTACAAATTATCGTTTTTTTAAGTTGGTCAAATAATCACAGTGGTTACTACTACTTTAACTGGATAACAAAAAAACTAATTTCAACTTAGCTTCACGATGGACTAGTCTTTTGAAAGAGCAACGATATTTTCCACTATGTTCAAAGCAAGAGCTAATTCGAATTCTCCCTTAAATCTCGATCGCATCAGCTGGGGGGGTGGGGCGACGAATGGATTCGGTTGTAGTAAGTAGCCGTGAAAACGAAAATTTCCCTATGAATGAATCCCATCGCTTAGAAATGAAATAAAAACGTGAAGAGAAGAGAAAAGGGCATTCCGATGCGGCACCTGCCTAAATTAAAACCGAATTGCTCTCATTCACACCAGATGGCCTTCCATTAGAGGCATCGCTCAAGAGGACGTCACTTCCACACGCACACACACCAACCAGCATGAAGGAGGGAACAACACACCTTTCCTTCTCTCTTTATTTCTTTACGAAGAAAATTTAATTTCCCTCCTGCCTGTACCGACGCTGACGGAAAACATTAGCACTTTGGCTCTGGCTTGCCTCTTGTTGACATGTCAAAGACAATGTCTTGTCAGATGTCTCCAGCAAAAGGGATTTTGAGTTTGTTAAGTAGATTTTTCTTATTATTCTTTCAGGTGAGACTTTCCAATTCTGAAATTTATTCTTCTATGATTTTAGTGAGATCATCATCTGACAACTATAGATTTTTCATTTATTTATTAAAAAGTTGGAGAATTCTACATCTTGACCGACGAACCAAACGGAGGAGGTATACAATTCGACTGTTTGTTTTTCTTTTTTAATTTGGTAGAGGACCATTGAGAATTGATCCAATTGAAAACATAGCCATTTTCCCGGAGAGTATTTTTCGAAAATCAAAAATTTGAGACGACCAAATTAAAGAAGAGATCATATCCGGCAGAGTTTAAATTGGATTTTTTTTAAATCATAGGCTTCTGAGTTCATACAGTGGTAAAGTCTGAAATATGTGTGTCTCCGCTATGTGCTGTTTTTTTTTTGGAAATTGAATATATGAGACGGGCAAACAAAAGAAGAGATTATATGTAGCAACATTTAAATTGGACATCTTTCCAAAAAAATTACAATTTCCGAGTTAAAGCAGTGGGAAAGTCTGAAATATATGTACTTCTGCGATGTTTCGAAATCTCTGAATAAGTTAAGCAACGAATCACCTTCTTTGGAGAGCGTTGAATGATTTGGATGACCAATGTTAAACTCAAAAGTGTGAAATAAATATTTTTCACAAAAAACAGGATCTACTTTATTAGCTGATGCACTGAAAAATACAAAATAATATTAATTCTGTTGGTTGGTAATAGGAAGAGAGTTGAAATTTTCAGAAAATGTGTATTTCTTACACCAATATCCATCCATCCGTATTTATTTCACACTTTTAAGTGTAACATTAGTTACGAAAATCGTTGAACGTTCACTAATACTAATGAAGGTACTATTACCCAAGTATATTCTTCGAGTTGTTATTATTGAGATTTCAAAACATAGCTGCGGAAATACGCATAAGTATTTTAGATGTTACCATTTTACCACTGCTCCAACTCGAAAGTTGTAACTCTAAGTAAAAAATGTTCAGTTTAAATGTTGCTACAAATAATCTGGTCTTTCTTGTGATTTCCACAGATTTTAAATTTTGAAAAAAAATCGCCCTCTCCACGTCGCAAAAATACACCTATTAGAGAATTTAACATAATTTACATTTAACATAAAAATTTAAATATAAACATTTCCCGATATTGTCCTATCTTTAATTATACCACCTCAGATTTTCGATTTTCGAGAAAATTCGCCCCCTCCACCCACTTCAGGGGTGGTTTTCGAAGAAAATGAGATTTCGGATTTGCGTTTTTATGAATATAGGATCATTGCTCCATCCTCCTCTTTTAAATGAATCAAAAATCATCAAAATTGGAGCTCGTTTACTATAAGCGTGTTTGAGCAGCGGTTCAAACCAGTACCAAACCGTCAGACGCCTGCGCACTTCAATTTACGATGAAATAATTTATTCCCAACTACCAGTAAGATGTTCGAGCAGCAGTTTGACGATTTCAAAACTATTCCGGACTCGGTTTGAGACAGGCGCAGTATTTGTCTATGGGCGCAGTTGAAGCGTCTTCTTCTTCTTAGAATACAGTGTTCTATGATTCTCAGTTGTTGGAGAAATTCCTTTCAGAGAACACTACCACAGTCCTACACTAAACCCTGGTTTTGTGTTTTGTCCATCAGTCTTTCATTGATCCTAGGTCATAAAAAATATCTATCGGCATAATCATTTATGATGACGACGAAATTGTAAGAAAGTGGAAGGGGTAGTTTGCAAACTGCAGTTTGGCGTTCGAGCAGAACAAAATCCCAAAAACCTCCTTCATCTGTGATCCCGAACCACTTGAAAACTGTTTCAAACTGCACATGCGCATTTTAAACAGTTATCAAACCGTCCCAAACTACTGCTCGAAGACCCTTTATATAAAACACGCGAACAAACCGAAAAAAAAAACAGATAGTCGAATTGTATACCTCTTCTGTTCGGGGTTTGTCAGTCAAAAAAGTGGCTCCATGCAATACTTTCTGTATTTTGCTGGCTTTTCAGCAAACTGAAAAGTTTACAAACACATCCAGATATTATGTTAACAGAAGATTAATTTAATAAACTTGACTTGTGCATCAATAATAAATTAAACCAACAAAGCTGAATACTGAATAGTCATTAGGAGAATAGAAAAATTCTGCGGCACGTATCATCATGCACACAAAACAAGCGTTTTCAAAGTGAAAGCTGAAATTTTCTAATTTTCACCGACACAATTCATCTTCTTTTTCCAAAGTCTTGTCAATTCCCCTGTCATCTCTAATACATCAAGGTAGGCTGCGGAAGCGGAACGTGACTAAAATTAATATGACGACGTCGAAGATAGACGCACCGCCGGACAGAAAGTCGTTTGTAAAGTAAACATTGTATTAACATATTTTTTGCGGCCATTATTAATGAGTCTCGCTGATGAACGATCGTCCAAGTTGACGTTTCGAGGGACATAGATTTGCGCTCCAAGTACGAAAATATAATGATGATAATTATGTTGTTTCTTTTCAATACAAGTAATACTAATAATATAATTTATGGACAGTATATATAATATGTTCTAGCGCATCACCAGAACAGTTCTGGGACAAAAATAATTGTTTTTCCACGTAATGACAATGAAAATGTGTATTGTCCTGGTACAAGTCGAAACCTACACGACTATAGCTGGAAGAAGATGAAAACTGACATGGGATTTCAAAGGTTTTTGGTTATGATTTTTTATTTATTTCGAATTACATATCTATCACCTGATATCTGTATGATTTTGAATACATTTAAAAATACTACATACTTCTCCAACCATCATGACTTTGGTTTTATTCTTATTTATTCTTAATCCATTTTCTTTCAATGCCGTGTTCTATATGTTTAAATTTATTTATAGATCTTTCTCACCTTCAGTCAGTATTATCATCTGCGAATGCTCCTTCGCTTACTGACATTCTTTGTAGCCATGTATGACCTATTTCTAATTTCTTGGTTCTGGGCTTGCATTTTTCAGTAATATCATCCATGAATATGATAAAAAAAGCGGACGGAGGCTCCCTCCCTGTACTGTTTGTAAATGTTTCTGAGGCTATATTGTTTCTAATTACTGAGTTTATGTCACCTTCGTATATTTTTTGCGTTAGTCTTATAATCTTTCCGCTTACTCCTCGGTCCTTTTTCATATTTTATGTCTTTGTACCGAATCGAAAGCTTTTTCTAGGTCTAGTGTACTTCTTCCACTTCTACACCCGCTCTGTGATTCTTCTAATGTACTTTCGATTTTTGCTCTTATTCTCTTCTCTATTATTTCAACAAACATTTTCATCCATATACATAACAGGCGTTTTCCTCTGTAGTTACTGCAGTCCTTTGCGTCTCTTTTCTTGTGTAGATATTGAGGATAATCAACGCTTTCTTCCAGTTCTTCTTTATTCCATATCTTATTGTGAATATATCCATGGTTGTTTCATTTTCCTCTTCTTGTTGTAGTATTTCAGTTGGTTCTATTTGTTCCATAAAATATTTTCTCCATCTTTTCATAACATCTTTCTTTTCTGTTATTTCTTCGCTTTTCTGTTCGTAATGATTTAAGTTCTTGATAGAACAGTTTTTGGTTCTCTTTAGAATCTTCTCAGCAAATTTCTTGCACAAGTAATGTTTCCATGCCTCCTTCTTTTTCTTTACTTGATTTTTAATCTCGTCCGTCCATTATGCCGTTTGCATTCTATTATTGTTTCCCTATTCGCTCCATATACTTTTTCTGCTGTGCTTAGTACCTAACATTTTAATTTTTTGCCATAATTTTCTATGTTTCTACTTTCTGTACTTGTGTTATTATTTATGAACTTAATATCTATTTTTTTGTATTTATGTGCTACTTCTTTATTTCTTAGTTTATAAGACTTTATTAATTTAATATTGCTACATAGTTGTCACTACCTATTTCCGGCCCTTTTTTAATTCTTGTATCCATTATGGTTCTTCTGTATTAGTTTTCTGTTATCATATAGTAAATTACTGATTCTTCATTTCTACTGTGTACTTCTCTGGTGTATTTGTGTAGGTATATCTTTGTGGGGAAAAAAATTGTTTGTTATAATACAATCGTTTGTAAGACAATAATCAAGTAGTCTCTCGCCATTATTGTTTCTCGTTAATTATCCAAATGTTCCAATAATAATTATCCTACTATCCAACTCTACTATTGATATGTCCTATTATTTTTTTCCTTTAGTTTGTTCTATTATTCTTGTCAGTTTGTTCCAGAATTACTGATGCCATATAAAAAAGTGGAAATAGTTTAATTAATTCAATTTATTTAGATATTATAATGATAGCCGCATTTACAATAAAATCTTTGATACTAGTTGATACTAAAACTGTCATGTTTGATATTATCTTTATTATAGAACGAACTAAATTAGTACGGAACTGAGATCTCATTATGACCGATCATCTATCCAGAGCTTTTTTAATTAAATTCCATTACGAATTATTCTGAATTATAATTAGAAGGAGATGTGACGAATTAAAATGTAGAGAAGGCTCTAGAATTGAGAAACGTCTCAACAATTCACTTGTTAACCAAAAATCAATGAATACAAAGTGTTTTTTCACTTTCTATTATATAAGTTTCATTCCACTAGCACTTTTTCGAAAATAAATCCTCAACATCAAGTTCGACTTCGTTAGTTTATCTTATCGATGAGAAACAACATAAACCTACTCGACAATTTCTTATCAGCAGCAGGACTCCCGCAGCTAAGTAGTGACACCAGGAAATGCACTGAGTGCTCCGCAGCAGTGTGTTGTTGTTCAGCTAAATTCCTGCAACGGTGTTTCTGTCATTTCGCAGCAGGATGCCTGGACGTGTGCGAACAGCTCTAGACTGAAGACGATTTATTCGATTTGGATATAAATAGAAGCTGATTAGAAAGATGATACAGTAATACTAGCTTTCAAAAGATAGAGTATTTTTTAGAGATCTGTGATAGTCGCGGTCTTGTTTTGGCAAAAATCACCTACTTTATGAATACTAGCAATATTAGCAAAAGTTATCAATCTGAAACTACTCAACTATAAAAGTAACAGCACCAACAGAATTAATATTATTTTGTATTTTTCAGAGCATTAACTAACAACGTCAGTCCAATCTTTTGTATAAAAGTTTTCCGCTTCATCAGTATCAGAATGCGCTTATTTTAACTAGAGCTACGACAGTCATCTTACCCTATATCAGTACCAAAATTTAACTTTCTACTTTTCTACATTTTGTAGATTTAAGGAAAATAGACTGTGACAGACTGACAGAAAGACAGTCGCCAGAATGATCTTACAAAGGTTCCGTTATTTCATCGTTTGCACGGAGATCTTTTGATTCTAAGTTTCATATCCTGATATAAAAATATTCGGTTACGTAAAGTCATTTCAGACTGTTTCTATAAAACTGCCGAGACGATAACAATGAACAAACAGTTAAATTTTGTACAAGTACATACAATATTTTTTGTCAGCTAGTGTATATTAAATACAAACTCGTAAAGCTGCAAGCAAAGGATGGATCCCTTTTCTTAATATCGTATGTTGCGGCTGTTCTAGTGCCGCCATCAAGTTCTCCCCCGTTTTTTTTTATTCGTTATTCATTTTGGCTTCCCTTAAACTTATTACCTTGTCGTTGAGGTAACAGCAAGTTGCTGTCTTTTTTCCTCCTGCTTCCGTACGGGGCGACAAGTTGAATGATAATGGGCACAAGGCAGCTTACAGAGATGCCGCAATGTACACGATGGTCTTCAAAAAAATGTACGGGGTACGATACTTTGACAATGTAAGAGTTCCGAACAAAATAAAGTCTCCGGAGAATAAAAAAAAAACGTCTGATCAAGTCATGTAACCATTGATTCTTTTCAGCGTACCAAGACAAATAACTGATGATATTTTTCAGTTTTGATGTTGGTAGAAGGAACCCTTGAGCCTTTAGAATATGATGTAAAGTTAAAAATTGACTCCTCATTTGAGCATAACTTTTGATATTGTACCTAGATGATAAACGGCTTTAGACAGAATGTTTCATTAATATTGTTAAAGCCGTTTTTGCACCACAGTCTCGAGCAAATCAAAATTTTATTGCCTAGCATGAATTGCGAGAGTTTGACTCACCGGCGTGCCCAAAATCAATCGAGCTCTTCCCAGGTTTTTTTTGTCACAGACTGACCAATGGTTGAAAATATATTTCTTTGAATTCAGTTAGGTATCTCTGAAACAATACTTTCCTTACTGAGTAGCTGTAGGAAAGTGAAAGTATATAATTGAATTACTCAAACGTCAAATGATAATTTTTATTTTCTTACGGACAGATATATAGACAGATACGAGGATAATCTTATAAAGATTCCGCCTTTGATCTGATATACAACTCACTAAAGATAAGTTTCGTAATGCCTTACTCTTTTGGCTTGACTTGAAATATTTATAAAACATTCCCTTTGGTTACTAACAGTTTTATGGTATTTTTTCTGCTTCTTCGAACTATTCAACCACCCTGTATGGTCAAATCAATGAAAAATTTATTGTCCCCATTTTTGCATACAACTCGGCATTGCCACACTGCACCTCGTACATTAGTTACCGGCAAAAATAACATTATTCCGCTAAAACGACAGACACATCTCGAACAAGATTATGTATTCTCTACTTGTTTCCGCTACCGATGAGACTATGAGTAAAAATGCTAAAAGACTTCGATACTTGAATGTTTAATTAACTTCATTTTGTCAGTTAGCATATATTTTGACGAACTCCTTTCAGTCCCTACCAAAACGAAGTAGGTACCGGGTAAAAATAATGGGACAAGGTGCTTGTCACAGCACAAGGACTTCTTCCGGAATAATTGCATAAATTTCTCGAATTAAAATAGCAATTTCTATAAACCAATTTAATAATTATTATGAGATTTTTTGGTATTTTTTGAACAGACGATCATATTTTTAGGTATATAGAAGACTTGATTTTAAATATTTAGGTATCTATGCAAACCCGTAAGACAATAATTATTAACAGGACAAAACATCAAAAAGTACTACTAAAAGATAGGTTGTTGTCTCAGCAGCTGTCATTTTTATAGAACGATTTAAAATAAGGAAGTGGTGTACAATTCATCTTTATATTCACCTTTTTATGTATGGCCTCACAATTTTGAATAGTAAACGCAAACCTCAATTCTCAAGTTCAGGTTCCAGCTCTGGAGTGACGAGAATATACATTTTACATCCAATGTTTACTTTCGATGTTGCTGATAAGTAAATCCTTACATTGTCGAAGCAACCGTTTAGATTAGTTAGGTACTCGATGAAGACAACCTAAGCAGAAGAAGTCCTAAATTTTAGACCTAGAGACCAGATCAAGAAGATGCAAGGACAAACAGAAAATTTGCCATTACGTAATAAGTATTTTCTTTAACGGAAGCTACAAATATCTGAGCTCCTAGACGTGAAAAGCCGATGTACGAAACAGAAGCGATAAAAGGCGTAGACGGAACTTTACTAAACGTCTTGATAGAAGTTGAGCGTCAACTTCATTATTTTGTTTAAATATGAAATACAAGTTGAAATAGAATCACAGATGTACCATCAACTTGTTAGATTAACTATGGATCAATCTCATATAATAGGAGACTTCTAAGATGGCTTGGCCATTGAGAGGTATAAGATGAATGAAAGTAGTACCTATGTAGAACTGGAGTAATAGGTACAGTTTGTTTCACGAATGTTGGCGTCTGCCTTAAAAACACGAGAAACGGATCAATTCAACTGAGGGGAGTAAATCAGTGGCTTAACGATTTTGAGATAGGATGTGGTATTTCATTTTTTATACGCTTTAAGGAAATTCATATAAGATTTATTATTAACAGTAATGCAGAAACATAAAATACAAATATTTTGCTTGAGTTATAAAATATAAATTTATTCATCTGAATTCACTGTAATATCACGTTGACTTTATGACGCCTATGAAATAAAGATTGCGTTGCCTTCCGATATACAGGCAGCGCCATATCACGGTATAAAGCAAAATTAACTAGAAACATGTAATTATGTTCGGAAAAAAGTTCTATTTGTCGATGAATCTTAAAATTTAGGTAAATCAAAAATAAGGAATTTTACCAAATCGAACCCATTAAAATAAACTTTAATTGTGATGCTAAATTTTATTAGATATCATTTAGAATATTGATTCATATTTCACAACCGTGAACATATGTATTTACTATCCTACCGCTACTCTATAGTAAGAAAAGTATTGAGATCGTTTAAAATTTCCGGTGTCCAGTTTTTAACAGATGCTTCCGCTTCAGATATCTGTCTGTCTCTGCCAAGTTGTAGGATACCGATATGCCACATATTGGGCATCCTTCTCGCATAGGAAAAGCGTGTTTCGTTCAAGACTGTGGCTCGAAAACGGCTCAAATGATCTTGATTATATTTATGCAAAAAATTCATCCTAAACTCTTTATAACCTACCATAACGCTTATCTCTGAGAAAAAAGTAGGGATCAAATGTACGGTCAAATATTTTAACTGTTTTTTTCTGGCAAAACGGTTACTCCTACGTCACGCGCTTGAGAAAAATAAATGGTCACACGACCAGATCAGACAATTTTTATATGTAAACAGACACAGAACAGATTTTTGACCGACGAACCCCGAACGGAAGAAGTATACAATTCGACTGTCTGCTCTTTTTTAGTTTGTTCGCGCGTTTTATGTAGTAAGCGTACTCCGATTTTGATGATTTTTGATTCATTTGAAAGAGGAGATTTGCGAAATGGTACCATTTTCATAAAAAAATAGATACGAAATCTCCTTCCCACCGAAAACCGCCCCCGAAAGGGGTGGAGGGGGCAAATTTTCTCGAAAGTCGAAAATCTGAGGTGGTATAATTAAAGGACAATATTCGGAAACGTTTAAATTGAACATTTTTTCCTTAGAGTTACGGTCTTCGAGTTACAGCGGTGGTAAAATGGTATCATCTAAAATACTTCTGCGTATTTCCGCAGCGATGTTTTGAGAGTTCAATAATAACAACTACAAGCAAAGAATATACTTGGATATTGGATACTATCTTCACTGGTATTAGTGAACGTTCAACGATTTTCGAGACTGATGTCACATTCAAAAGTGTGAAATAAATATTTTTTACAAAAAATTGGACCGACGTTATTAGTTGGTGCACTAAAGAATACAAAATAATATTAATTCTATTGGTGCTGTTACTTTTGAAGTTGGTGCCCAAAGTTTTCAATCTAACTGCATCTGCACAACTTCAAAAGTAACAGCACCAATAGTATTAATATTCGTCGATCCAATTTTTTGTAAAAATATTTATTAAATTACAAATGAGGTTTCTTTGTGATCTAGAACGTCGCTCAGGTCAATGACTAACTAACTATCTCAGATCTCATGGACCACAACCGATAGCGTTGTCAAAGTAAGTATATATTTATATCTGATGAACGTACTTCATTGTACCAAATGCTATAAATCAATCGAAAAATGCAATATAATAAACGTGTATCAATTAATAATAATGACCTCAATTATCTGTATAAAACCCGAAGAGGAGTAAAGTTGAGGGATAGGATATTTTTTAACGATAAGGTATTTATTATGTCCATCGTCAATATAATAATTAAGGTTATCTGTTTGGACAGGATGCATTGAGTGACACATGATAATGTTCCTCTATATTATTTAAGTATTTAACTGTTTCTATATTGTGACATATATTTTGTGTCATTATGGTCATTGATTATTAAATCAGAATATGGACCAATGAATCTTCCATAGGTGTAATAGTCTTCAAACAGTTTCATTATTTACAGAATTAATATTATAACATAATGAGAATAAGTAAGTAAAGAAATAATCTGTTTCAATAGGAACAGCTCCTATTTTTTTTTGTCAATTTCGTCTTGATGTTTTTCATGAAGACTCTCCATCTCGATTTTTTAATATATATATATATATATATATATATATATATATATATATATATATATTATATAATAAAATAGATTTTTGTTGGGGATGCAGTCATTTAATAAATAAAATTCTTTGGATTATGCCAATCTTTTGAGAATGTTTATACTCTTCGTCGGGGCAAACTAAAAATCGTTACAAATTTTCTTAACCACATAATAGATTATTAATTAAAGTACTTACATTCATGAATTTACATAAAATTAACCACAAACAGGAAAGATTTTATAGTCATCAATCAGAAATGTCATTAGTTATTTATAAATGTCATGGTAACGGCATATCTAGAGTTGAAAGTGTCTAGATTCAAGTTTTCTTAGAAAAGATCATATAGGAGTTATCTTTGTGTTTGTAGCTCTTTTTTAACAAGTCACAAATTAAACTTGAAAATATTGAGGCAGATATAAGTTTAGTAAAAAGGTTATTATTCTTATTATTCAATTATTAAAAAAAAATATTTATAACAGACTTAGAAACACATAATATAAATAAATATATACCCGTACACAGACTAGACTATATGAATTCGTAGGTATTGCAGTATAAATTCAAGTTTATTATGTCAATAATATTATTTACTATTTTGTTAGTCATTCAGATTATTTGTTAATTATATATAATCATATTCTCTCACAATACGACATACATAACTTTAAAATGAAATAATGGAAAGCGTCAATTACATAGAAAAAAAAACAAAAAAAAAAGTCAATTTCTCTCACAAATTAACCTGAGAAATTTATTAAAATAGCAGATATATCTAATAGAGAAATATTAACATATATAATCTTCATCGTATTCTCTCACAATACGATAGATACACAATATGAAATATCCTGAAAAGCATCAATTCATTCAATGAACCTAATAATAATAATAAAATATGATAAGCTGATTTCTCTTACAAATCAACATGTAAGAATATCTTAAACATTGTCCATGTTATTTAATATATTTTAAATAGTGATATCAAAAAAGCAAATGGCGAAACACAAGGATGGAAAAAAAATCATCGTATTATATCTCACTATATATATATATATACAGCTTCATTGAATGAATGGATGCTTTTCAGGATATTTCATATTGTGTATCTATCGTATTGTGAGAGAATACGATGAAGATGATATATGTTAATATCTCTCTATTAGATATATCTGCTATTTTAATAAATTTCTCAGGTTAATTTGTGAGAGAGATTGACTTGTTTTTTTTTTGTTTTTTTTATGTAATTTTAAAGTTATGTATGTCGTATTGTGAGAGAATATGATTATATATAATTAACAAATAATCTGAATGCCTAACAAAATAGTAAATAATATTATTGACATAATAAACTTGAATTTATACTGCAATACCTACGAATTCAGATAGTCTAGTCTGTGTACGGGTATATATTTATTTATATTATGTGTTTCTAAGTCTGTTATAAATATATATAATTTTTCTTAATAATTGAATAATAACTTTTTCTTTTTACTAAACTTATATCTGCCTCAATATTTTCAAGTTTAATGTGTGACTTGTTAAAAAAGAGCTACAAACACAAAGATAACTCCTATATCATCTTTTCTAAGAAAACTTGAATCTAGAAACTTTCAACTCTAGATATGCCGTTACCATGACATTTATAAATAACTAATGACATTTCTGATTGATACCTATGAAATATTTCATGTTTGTGGTTAATTTTATTTAAATTCACGAATGTAAGTACTTTAATTAATAATCTATTATGTGGTTAAGAAAATTTGTAACGATTTTTAGTTTGCCCCGACGAAGAGTATAAACATTCTCAAAAGATTGGCATAATCCAAAGAATTTTATTTATTAAATGACTGCATCCCCAAGAAAAATCTATTTTATCAAATAATAAACCAGTCAAGAATTCAGAATCAAACAATATATATATATATATATATATATATATATATATATATATATATATATATATATATATATATATATATCTTCCTATCAATAGAGCGTCCGTACATTGACGAATTGCATTTAATAGAGCGTCCGTGGTAATTGAGCGTCCGTATACGGACGCTCTATTACACATCAGTGTAATTCTGGTCAAGATGATCATCTTAACCGATGGAACAAAAATTGGAAGGACGCTCCATGCACGTCCCAAGAGATTTTTGATTGATATTCGAATATAATTAGTTCGATATATCTGGCGCAGCGCGGCGCTAAAATATTCATTTTGAATACGTTAACTTTCATTCCATCGCGTATTGGGCGTCCGGCAATCTGGCAACAACGAAACACATGAATTTCATTTCAACGACTTTTACACTCATATAGGGTCTTCTGATATATATTCGAAGCACTTGTAAATTATTCGTTTGTGGATAAACCTGGTGCCATTCGAATCAATAGAAGAAAAAATCGCTCTAGATAAAAACCATTCTTTGAATTTTTTTATTTATAGTATATATTGAAATTTTTTTTTTAATCATTATTCAATGTATTGTGAACTAACAATACGAACAATATTGACGTACTACTACTGACAGACGTTTCATTTAAAATGGAGGACATAAACTCTATCGTATCGTATTCCGCGAGGATATAGACTAATAAATCATATTCGACAGATTTGTATTCATTGTGGCATTTATACTAAGACCAATTTAGATAACATAACATTTGTGTAAAAGATCTTTGCGCGAAGATAGATGCAGAATTAACACAGCTTAAAAATATGAAAATTAGTTTTTGTTGTGCCTACAGATCACCGGATGGTGATAGTAATTTTTTTAATATTATCTGCACAGAATATTATCAGAAAAAAACTCCAATAATAAGGTACAGGCTGTCGGTGACTTTCAATTATAGTTTTAAGACTTAAAACCAGTGACAATAAATTAACTGATGCAAACATATTTTTTATCACATGATATGCTAGAAAAAGTTTTTGTTGACACCAGCGGTTAACTAAATCTAGAGAAACTAGAGTCGATAATCTGTTCACAAATTTAGATGATAACATTTTCATTCTTGAAGTCATAGAGCCGCACTTGTCCGACCATAAAGGAATTTTATCATGTGTCGACCAATGTCAAAAAAATCTATCTCAGGTTTCACAGCTGCATTAGATGAAATGATCTGAAATATATGCCATTTAGATCCAGAAACAAAAGCTGCTCATTTAGTTTACTCTGTCAGATCTTTAAACATCTCGTTTTCCATAAAAAAAGTTAGGTATCCCTGAAAATAACTTTAAAATGTTGAGATTTCTACGTCCCTAAAGCTGGCAGAGGAAAGTGAGTAGAATCAAAAATACAAATCTGTTGTAGAGCTAATTAAATGCTGTGTTCCGAAATTAATTGCTCTTATAGTTTTTATTTTTGGAAAATGGCTGCTTTGCTAGCTTTACACTAAAGCTAGCACAGCAACCTTTGAAAAGTTACTTTTTTAGAACTTCTTTTATAGTGCTGTTAAGGTTAATTAATTGTTAATTAAGTGCTGTATTCCGAAATTATTTATTCTTATTTATAGTTTTTCGGAAAATGGATACTTTAAAAAATCTATTATTTCGGGATAATCTTATTTGGTCCTTGTAGAGCTAATTAAGTGCTAATTAACTGCTGTATTCCGAAATTAATTGCTCTGATATTAAAAAAATTGCTGCTTTGTTAGCTTTAGATCTAAAGCTAGCAGAGCAACCTTTGAAAATCATAATTTTTCAGAACTTTTGTTTTAGCGATTGTAGGGCTTATTAAGTGCGGTACTCCGAAATTAATTGCTCTAATAATTTTTTGAGAGAGAACGTTCTTTTAAGACAAATAAAAATGTCAATTTATCTATTGTGGGGATATTTATAGCTTTAAAGGTACACCGGGCAACTTGAAACTACTTAATTTTATGTAATCCATTTTTAATTCCATTTTAAAATTGAGATTTTAATGTTTTTGAATTTATTATCTCTCCCAATGAAGAAATGTACAAATCTGATACAAAAAAGCTAAGGGATAAAACTTAATTTTTGTAGGACCGGACGGTTTTCGATTGCTAACCGTATATGTTCCTATGACTGTAAGATAGGTTTACCGGTGGATAAGTTCATTACTAACCACGTCGGTAAGTACTTTTCTTACGGATATAATTGTATTGGCCGAAATATTATAGAAATTATAGAAATTAATTTCGGGGAACAGCACTTGATTAAATAACATAGGAAATATGTAAATTTTATTGATTTTTTATAAAAAATACCTCAAATAATGGTTACCGATATAATTTATATATCGGGTGTATAGATTATATGTTTTTGCTCTGATAGCGACAATCTCTGCCATTTTCTAAAAACTATAAGAGCCGATAATTTCGGAATGCAGCATTTAATTAGCAATTAATTAGCTCTACAAGCACGAAAAAAGTATTTCTCGAAAAAGTGTTTCTTGAAGCAAAGCAGTCATTTTCCGAAAACTTTAAGAACAATTGAGTTTGGAATACAGCACTTAATTAGCCCTATAAACACTAAAAAAAGTTCTCGAAAAGTTGATTTTTAAAAGCTGCTCTGTTAGACTTAGATCTAAAGCTAGCAAAGCAGCTATTTAGAAAAAACTATAAGAGCAATTAATTTCGGAATAAAGCAAATAATTAGCACTTAATTAGCTCTACAAGCATCAACTACGATTTTCTAGAAAAAAATATTTTTTAAAAACAAAGCATACATTTTCCTAAGAACCATAAAACAACAATTAATGTCGGAATACAGCACTTAATTAGACCTTAAGCACTAAAAAAGAAGTTCTCAATGAATATTTTTAAAGGTTGCTCAGCTATCTTTAGATCTAAAGCTAGCAAAGCAGCCATTAAAAAAATGTAAGACCAATTAATTTCGGAATACAGCAATTAATTAGCACTTTATTCGGTCTACAAGCACCAAATAAAATTTTCTCGGAAAAGTTGATTTTTTAAAGCAAAGCAGCCATTTTCTAAAAACCGTATGAGTAATTAATTTCTGAATAAAGCAAAACTTAATTAGAACTTAATTAGCCCTATAAACACAAAAAAAGTACTAAAAAAATATTTTTAAATGTTGCTCTGTAAGCTTTAGATTTACAGCTAGCAAAGCAGCCATTAAAAAAAACTATAAGAGCAATTCATTTCGGTATACAGCAGTTAATTAGCAATTAATTAGCTCTGCAAGCACCAAATTTGTAATTTTGATTCTGCTCACTTTGCTCTGCTAGCTTCAAGGACGAGACAATTTTCCTGATATTAAAAATCTTAAGTCACAACTAACCCAGGTTCATACTATTGCCAAAGTGACCAGGACGCTCGATAGCTTCGAATTACTTAACATTAACAAATCGAAAAAAGTGGTGTTTAATAATAAGATAATATCTGAATCAAAAATAAGCAAAAGTCAGTCTGGGGAATAATAAATACAAATTTAGGTAAAACTAATAACCTAAGGAATGAGAGCAATTTATCCGCTGAGGACTTTGCCAACTCTTTTGAACATTGCATAAACAATTTAATGCAAAATTCTGCGAACTATATTGCAAATCCCTTCGATTCTTGCATGCAAAAAATAGCAATAAACCATTTGACTTCTTACCTACATCCAACAAGTTAATCAGAAATATTGAACATTGTTCATAAACTGAAAAATTCTAGAGCCGCAGATAAATAAAAATGTAGCGGTTCCTTTACCGAATCTATTTAATCTTCGTATGAGTACATGTATTTTTCCAGATATTCTCAAGGTTTCCAAAGTTACACCTATCTATAAAAAGGGAAATACTCTCAGGTAACTGAAGCTGAATGTAGATAAAGATTATCTAAGAATGGCATATTTTGTTATGTTTCATAGCATAATAGTGACCGTATGCCTTGATAATCTGGAGAAACACATGTCACAGCCCCAAAATATGCATTGCACAAAAAAAGTCATTCAAATAATAACATCCAGCAAATATGATGATCACTGTAAGCCATTGTTAGAAAAATTGAACATCCTGCAATTACCATGTTGCTGCATTTTGCAGTGCCTGCTTCATATAAAAAACATGCCAAAGAATCCAGCACAATTATGTTTACTCTTATAATACAAGAGAAAAAAAACTATATCTGTCCTCCATTATTCAGACATAGACCCATAATTCCTATAAATTTCTGGGCATAAAATTGAATAATGCTTTGCCAAACAATTCAAAGATGTCTTGTGCATCACTCAAAATTAAGATCCGTAAATATTTAACACCGTTTTAACTTCTTAGATGATTATCCTGAACATGTTGTAAGTACATTTATGTAGGTAATCCTTTTTTACCCTTTTTTCTAGATTGTTATTACTATTATTTTCTTTTTTTAACATGTTCATAATCCTTGTCTTGAATTAAGTTATATGTACTTTGTCACTTGTATGTTTATTATGTCTTCATCTGAAGCGTATTTTAATTAATTTTATTTGGTGTGATCTATATCACTATCCAGGACAAAAGTATACATGCCTAATTGTTTACATGAAATAAATATTTCTATTTCTATTTGATGTTGGAGACAGAAATAATGACAAAAATGAAAATGAGTTTACATTTTAAAATCATTAGCATCTACAATTCCATTTTGTATAAATTGAATTATAGAATATATGACAATTGAGTAATTATAATAAAGTTTAAGGAACAAAAAGTCAGATGAAATACTATTCGGAGAAACAACCAATGCTAGGCAGTCGCTGGTAGTTTCAAAATACGAGAAATATATTTAAAATCACATTTCATCATCCCATTCCACTGCACATTTGGCAATAGCGCCGGACGCTGTATTTACGGTAAATGAAATAAATGTACACCGTATGGACGCTCTATTGTTTGTAAGATTGAAATTATTATATACATTGGACGCCCAAACGGCTATAGAATGAACGGAGCTCACATTGATGGCGAAGTGAAATATATACGGCAAGGACGCTTCATTACTGTTTTTTGAAAGGACGCCAGAATGATACCGAGATGTATATATATATATATATATATATATATATATATATATATATATATATATATATATATATATATATATATACAACACAAGTCTGCACCAAAAGATAGGGTAATTTTTGCTATGTTATAAACGAAATGCCACGTACAACAAAAACTATGGACTATTGTCCAAAAAAAAAAAAATTGTTCCAAGGAGTGAAAATTTCTCGAATTCCTTATCTATTAATTTAATCTTTTATCCATGCAAAAATGGTGTCATAAGAATATCCTTGGAAGTACCTAATATATAAACTTGAATAGGAATAAGGTTAAATTTATGGCAATTTATGACAGACTGCCGTGTTAATTGATTTCTAAAGTATTAATAATTATATTTTATTTGTTTGTAACAAAGAATCATAAAGTAGCATAGTATAAGATAAAATATTGTTTAAATCTAATAAACATATAAAATTGCGAACGAGTCAGCACATAAACAAAAACACTGAAATTTACTGAAATAAGGACCACCGCACCGAGAACTACCGAGCTCGAGTTGAAAAAGGACGGTTTGTTTATCTTTGAAATTATGTGACGAAAATATTTTTTTAGGTTTACAAGCTACTTCATTCAGTACCTGCAGAAAGACTGTTTTCAAGAGCAACACTGATCATTAGAAAAGAACGAAGCTGATTGACTGGAGAATCGGCTCAATTTTTACTGTGTTTGAATTCTTGGCTGTGTAACAAAGTTAATATATTTACGAGTGTCTAAACAATATTTTTTTATCTGTTAAGATACTATTTTAATACTAAAAAATCATGTTATCTATATTTCTTATGTCTATCATAATGTTTCTCATGTTCTGTTCATTTTTAAATGTTTAAAGTTGTTTTTGTGTTTAATTGCTTAAGGGTCTTTTTTAAGTATATGAAAATATTTATTTTTACCTTTGATATTTGCTCTGTTATATATTCTTTTTTCTTCTTTGTTAATTTTCTAATGTTTAAAATAAATTAAAATTATTTCCAAACATAGTTTTTATCTTCGCTTTTCTGAACTAACAGGAGCTGTGAACTATTGCAGCACCTACATTTTTTCTAGATCGAGAAATCTTGAAAAAAATTGTCGATCTCGAAAAATCTCGAAGAGTAATTATTCTTAATTTCGTCTTGAAAAAAAAAAACTGGAAATTCAAGAGTCTCATGAAACGCTAATCTTGAGACATATCAGTGGGATCTGAATCCACATTAAACTTTAGGTAACCTTTTGTCTATGGCAACACTTTTAAGGCAGAAAACTGACCCTCGTTCGAATACGAGTACGGAACTTGAAGGACAACAGTACCTTCATGAACAAAATATTGGATATCTAAGTGTGAATGTAGCCTAAGCCTCATAACATTCCTGGCAGTGCTTGAATTTGCATATTTTGCCTTTATTCGTCCTCCATGACGACAGGTGGTAGCATTTCTATGAAATACCTATTGCCCTCGAATGGATCATAATAGCGAATAACTCCCTTGTCATCGTCTTTTCTCGAACTTTACAGAGAATAATAAAAACGTCCCTGGGTCGGCGTAACTTTGCCGGTAAGGTGGGTCGAGTCGGGAGGGGGGTGGAGAGGTCAAGACATTAGCATCGGGAGTACGTCCAGCACGTATGAAATTTAAAAGATCTTTCATGTAGCCGCAATCAAGCTGACGCAGCCACTTGAATACCTGAGTGGAAGTGAGAACGAGCTGCTGCTACTATGGCAGTGGCAGCACACAAGTGACCTGCTGCGAAGTTATATCGAAAAGGCACGTTTCCAGCAGAGCGATCATCTTATAAAGTGAAAGAGTAAAAAACAAAAGGATGAAAGGATATTATAACAGCCTTGTGAAACGAGGAAGTATCTACCTACTCTCCCACTTGTGAACAGGTGATTCCAGTGCATATCTATGGAAAAGAGGCAGATAACCCATTGTCATCAATATCAGAAATGTGGAAATAATTATTATGCTTCTGCAGATAACTGAAATGGAATCAATATTTCCCTTTGAACCTATTAGGTAACTATAAATACTTTAGATAGAGAAATGAGGTCGATCAATTTCTGTTTAGACTTTGCTGTCGTCGTGTCATAACGCTCATCATAGGCAAGGAGCATAAAAATAATTCATAAACATAAGCAGAGGGCTGACAAAAAAAAGATAACTTGGCGCGAGTTACGACCGTAAACTTGTCAAATCTCTTTATACAAAACCTTCCATTATCTTTGCTTCCTAGTCAAGTGTTACTAATACATACATTTTATATTATCAAGACTAAATATTCCTTAAATACTTCGTAAAATAGGATTAATAACAAAACACTATTGATTGAAATCACAGTTGAGATATAGTGTAGAAAATAGTTTATTTCCAGTGCCAGGCTGGGATGAAAAATTATGAAAATCGAAAGAGTTGCAATTTGTGAATATCTCATTATCATGAATCACCTAGAAAACTCGAAACGACGGTTCAAGGTATATTCTCCGTTTGGGTTCTCTTAGACTATTTTGACATTGATGACGTATGGAAGGGACAGTAAAATAGAACAATATAACATATAACTCAAATTTGAATCTGCTCAAACTTCTGTATTTGACTCGGTAGGTACGGCAAATTTGTCCATCCCTGTATTTATAAGAATCTCAGCATTACTTTGACCATAGAACATATTTCACAAATAAGCTCCATGCCATCGTAACCACCTTACACATTGATTTACGTCGAGAGTAACTTTCCAGCAGCATAGTGCGCTAGTGGTTGCCACTTACACCTTCGCGGGGGGCTCCTAGTGGTGACGGGCGTCCAAAGGAGCGCTACCAAGGGAAAGAAAATTGAGAGAGTAATAAAGTACTGACAACGTGTGCCACGAGCATATTTTATAAGCCCGATATAGTTCAAGTAGCAAAGCCAGCGTTGTAGAGGCAGAAAGAAATGGAAAATGTATCAGAAGATATAAATGGAACATTCAAATCATCTTTTGAGATTAGTGCAGATAAATTATTATGCATTTTTGTATTTATTTAATAGTATTCAGATCGCCCCTAGTCTATAAGCTTATTGGTTGAAGAATACATGTAAGAATAAATATTATATCGTTGTTTTGTGGGGCATGGGGAGGTAGATCTTTTAGTAAAGACACCTCAATTTACTTTCGTAATATGCGGCGAGTTTTTCCCACAATTATTGTAGAAGCTAACAAGCTAATTATCTTTATATTCTTCAGATTAATAGGGGTAGCCAAATAGTTGAACATTTGCTTTGTTCAGTGGTTTGAAATTATAGCCAAAACCAACTTGGATTTTCATAGAGGTCTACTCGGAAACTTTTGAATAAAAAAAAATATTTTCAAATGTTACCAGACATATTATTTCCTTTAATTTTGCAAGATATCATATTTTCAAATTTTGACACCACTCATCACTCCTTTGGTTGCAAGATTTTGCGCGGGAAGTTTACAAACTGTATACTTTCTTGAGGTGTCTGATAAAAATAGAGATAGACTAGCCCTTGGGAAAGAACATAGGCTACCTTTAACTGCCCGTGGGACTCTATGTGGTGGGTTCCGTACCTGAAAGTTGTATACCTATTTCTGAACTCTATTGCAGGATTTTGATATATGTAGAATATTAGAATGTAGAATGGTAGTCGCTGTAAGTGAAACTGGGCCTCCTAGGTGGAGGGTTCTATACCTGTAATAAGCAAAGAAATATCTCTCAGGTCTATGGCTGAATTTTCGTGGATTTTTCGATATGTTTGTGTATAGTATGTCACTGGACTGTTACCTGGTTAAAATTTCAAATCATGACGACTGTGGTAAATGGGTAATCAATTTGAGATAAAGATCAATATTATCTCTGTTTCTTGTCAACAATATAAACTAAAATATTTGTTCTTTAAATGATCCATGGTTCTTTGTAATTCTTCTAGAGTCTTTTTTATTTTGGTTCGAAGTTATCGTTGAGGGTTTGGATATCTAGTAAACTAAACATTTTTAATTTTTCAAGGTAAAAATACTGTATATAAACTAAATCTGAATCAACAACTTCATAATCTACTTCCTCAAACTCATCAAGTTTATCTAGAATCCAAGGCTTCAAACCACTTTCTTAAAAATGAGAAATATTAAAAATGATTATAGAAATTCAGAAAAAGTACTTCACGCTTCCAAACGTGCATTTACCCAGAAATTCCAACCTTCCATGGCCTTCTTCAAACTTCTATGGATACGCTCCTGGTAAAATAAAGCAACGTTACACCTATAGCCGGTAGCAGCATCTCTTAAGTGTCTCTCTGTCAATTAGGTGTGAATTATATACTCTGCCTGCACGGCGCAGCCTACGACCGTAAACTTAAACGCGATTATTTTTCTCCTCAAATTTATATTTTCTTATTAGCTGCACTAATAAAAGTGATAAAAAATACCACGTAATGAGCACGGCGTGAAATTTGATCATCACGACCACATTGGACGACTTGAAGCATTGATTAGGTATCATAAGGGTGTAAAGTGAAAGGATATGTATCTTCTAATAAATTATCATGAAACTGGAATTTTACTCGAGTGTGTTAATGTATAAACCACCCACACTAAAATGATATTATGTACCTGAAAACCAAGTTAACATGTTCTGTCACGAGGACATAATATATTGAGTAATGAGTGAAAATTGTTTTAATTCATGGGTTGCAGTGTTAAGGCCGCCATATTTTGAAATCACTGAATATTGGGCAAGAAGAAGTGGTAGTAACAAGTCTGGTAAACTCTTGACTCTCGCATACTGCATATTTTCTTTCAAGTAACTTTCTTATAGATCTTTTGAGAACTTTTTTTTGACACAATCTTTAAAAGTATATGCAGTAAACTTCCCTATAACGAAAGCGCTAAATCCATTAAAAAAATTCGTTATACAGAATATATTTGTCCTCTGTTCAAACGCCTTGAAAATAACGTCACTATTTTCAGAATTGTAGACAGGCTGTTGGCAGGTATCCCAAACTTCATGGCGATGTCTTTTTTCTTCAATCCTTGGTCGACTTCATTGATAATTTTTAGCTTATCATCCAAACTTAAACAGTTCCCTTAAGTCAGTTGCGCAAGACAACTTTTCCCGCTCACCTTATGGGTCAATTGAAACTAAACAATCTGGATTGTAAGAGGTATCTGTACATTTTATAATCCTTCCAAAACAAACCCCTCACCCATCGTAATGCTTGATGGTCACATGTCGAGATTTATTACCTAGGTCCAGCATAATTACGGAATAACCACTCTTATATGTAACCGTTTGTTGTCCCAAGAATAATCAGTGATGGATATTCCACAAACGTTCGTTATAGAGGATGTTTTGAATATGGAAATGAAAAATTGATTCAAGGTGCAAGATTTTAAAAACAATTCGTTATACGGAGAAATTCGTTACACGGACGTTCGCTATAAGTTTCACTGTATACGAAATTCATATCAGCAGTACCAAAAAAATCAAACGAATTCAATTTACCACAAAAAGCTTTGTTATTATTAGACCAATCCCCAGGGAACCCTGTGGATCTTGAAAGAGATGACAAACAAATTTGTTATATGTACCTATCACCAAACTGTACACCCTTAATACAACCCATGGATCAGCATGTCACCCAAGCAGTAAAACTGTTTCACAGAAAAGGGACCTGCTTAAAAAAATTGTGGCATCTGAGTGTGACATTCCAACAACCTTAAAGAGCATTAACATTAAAAACGTAGTTTTTTCGTTACAAGAGCATAATACCAAGTGCATCAGGACTTGATATAAAAATCATGGAAGCCATTGTTGTCCACTCAGGCGATGGAAGAAGAAGATGAAGAAAAAAACATTCCGTTGGCAACTTTAGCTAAGAAAATAATAACTTGCACGCACTTCAAAATGAATTACATGAGGTAAAAGATCTTGGTGAAAAATTATTAGAAGCAAATATTTCAATGGATGATATAGAAGCATGGATAAAAAGGAGTGCGTCTGAGACTGATATGTTACTAACAGACCAAGATATTCTTTCTGAAACAAATGACGAGATAGATGATGTAAATAACGATTCTTCTTCTAGCGACGACGATGTTCAAATTGTTGCGAATGTTATACACCAAGATGGCCAAACAATACACCAGACAATCTAATTGAGTTACATTTTGAACTGAAAAAAGATATTGAGTAAGAAACATTTTTTTTTCATGTTGTTAATGTTTTAATTATGTATATCTACTAGGATAATATGTATCCAAAATGTTTCAAGTTCTTCTGTTTAGAGTTTTTGATATATTTTTTATTGTTATGTTTTATGAAGAATTATTACTTTAGTTTTAAATAATAAATGATTTTGTTTTACTTGTTAATATTCAGTAATCCAGATATATCACTTGTTTGGATAACCCCCTTATCTTTAATTATCCGGGTTATAGAGGTTATACTGTATATTTATTATAGCAGATAACTTTCCTTTGCATTTGGAAAACAAGCTTCCTTTCTTTTGGATATTCAGGATTCAGGACGCCATCCGAAAAAAAAAACAATTTTCCCAGCATCATTTACTTCACCTGTCATTTTTCCATATAAAAAATCCATTTGTTACTATCGACGTATCTTTCACCGTTAACGGCGACATATCGATATTGATGAGAGATTCCGTGTGTGTCGCGCGCGCTCCCTATTCCCCCTTATTCTGAAAAGTTTATTTAAACTTCCAACAATTTGGCAAGTTGATCTTTCGGAAGGAAGCTCTCTCTCCCGTTCGTTCTCCCCCTTTCCAATGATATGAGAGAGTGTGTTGTATCCTCGTCGTTCGAAGGTCGAAACGTAGACGTTTATAGCCGCCGCGTCGGGATGCTAGAAGAGTAGAATACCTGGATCATTTTTTAGAAGTCGATCGATCAGATGATGATGGCAAACTATTTGTATGTGGATGAAGAAAAATGAATCTCTTTTTTGACGGTTGGCAAGAAGAGGAATGTAGATAATTTAAATCGACGAATTTTTTTGGTTTTGAGGCTGGAGTATTGTTGCGTACAGAAAAGTGAAGCAATATATTTTTGATAAATATGAATATTTTTTTTAAGGAAATAGGACTGATTTTATCAGTTGGTGCACTGAAACTAGTTAGCAATATATGTGATGTTAATTCTATTGGTGCTGGTAATTATTTTGAAGTGGTGCAGTTCTAGTGAAAATAGACGAACTTTGGTTACAACTACAAAAGAACCAGCAAGAATAGAAATAAAACTATTTAATAAACTAATACTAATAAATATGTATTTAACATTTTTGAGTATTTCATTATTCATGAAAATCATTTAATGTTCACTCAGTTTCAGTCATCTCAAAATAGAGCGAACCCTCGTAAAATCTTTCCGAATAAATGTTGGTGGAAATGATTTTTTCTTTAATCATACCAGACTGTTGGGGGTATTTTTGGGTTAAGGCACTTACATAACATAAATCAAATAAACAGATGACTAGTATACCTCCATCGTTTTTCGAAGTCGGTTCCTAAATAAATTATAGCAGTAGCAAGTGTCAATTACCCATATAACAAGAGAGATTTGCATCCAACTACAAAACACATTATAGGGATGGGAAAGCTCGGAAAAAGTAATTTAACAAGAATTAAAACATTCCAGAGTTTAAAGAATAAACTGACTTTATTAGTTGGTGCGCTGAAAAATACAAAATAATATTAACTCTATTGGTGCTGAAGTTGAAGTTGAAGTGAAAAACTATTTATTTCACACTTTTGAGTGTACCAAAGAAGACAGTACTTATCCTACTATCCATGTATATTCTTTGCTTGTACTTGTTATTATTCACAGATCTGAAAACATGGCGGCGGTAATACATATATTTCAGACTTTACCACTGCCGGATATGGTTTGTTTTTTAATTTTGTTGTCTCAAATTTAAGATTTTCGAAAAAAATTGCGCCCTCCACCCTCTTTTGTGGGGAAGGACCTAAAAACATACAGATAAACAGTCAAATTGTATAAATCGTCCTTTGGTTCGTCGGTCAAGGAATGAAATGGTTTGATGTTAACAATGTACTAAAAACTTTGATATTTTGCGAGATTTTCACAATCTGTTCGTTTCTCCGATCTGACATCTACTGACTTTCATTTTTGCGAGTCAAAAACTATTTGTGTCAACGTAAATTTTGAACAGAGAAAAGCTTCAAGCATCTCAGCAGATTTCACGTAAGGTAATTAACAAGGTTCTGGATTTAAAAGTTAGGCGATCTTAACTAAAAAATACTAATTTATACAAATTTACACAAATAAGATAATTACTTAATTTACACATATCTACCACAAAATATCAACATGTCTACCCTTGTAAAATCACCAAAATCAATATTCTAAAATACTCTAGAACTCTATTTTAATGTGATATTGTTCTCGTTATTTGTTGTTAATTTTATGTATTTGTTTATCTTTTCCTGGGGTAATAAATGTTAATTAATGTAAATTAGGCAATAATTATTATATTATGAGAAAAGTAGCAAGTGTTAAATATATATTTGGAGAGAAAATTTCATTTGGAAAACCAATATCCAAAAATATACAGAGTGGTCAATAAAAAAACATTTTGTTAACTAAAAAATTAGGAACACCATTAGACTGCTTTCAAAAATGTACGTTTTACCAGAAACAAAACATATTCATAATTAAAAAAATTACAGGGCTTGTTCAAAAATACACAAAATTGAAAAACATCTTGTATCTTTTGGACAAGTCAAGCTATATCAATGCGCATTTTCTAAAAAAATTGAGCTCCTGAAATGCAGGCAACTTTGTTTTCCAAATCTTCTCTAGAAAAGGTGTTTTCTATCAAAAATGTCTGCTATGGACCACACTGTACAGCCCCACCAAGAGAATACACATACAGAAGTTTTATTATCACAGGAGCAGCAAAAGAACTAGGCGCTACTACGAAATACGGAGACGACGACAGCAGTAGCAGCAACAGCCTCTCCTCTCCTCCAACACACTACACTACTCCACCACCCTCCTGCATAGGTAACAGATGACGACATTAACAGCCGATATTTACGTTCGATTCCCCTTTTCTTCCTGTCAACGACGCGCACACGGCACATTCCTGCTGCTGCTCGCGGCAAACACCTGCAAAAATAGCCGCCTTTTCGCCTGCAGATAGGTAGATAATGTGCCTCATAACTCATACCCGAATGCTTTCGCCTTCCATTTCGCCCGGCAATAAACTCCAACCGAGAACACATTTCCGAGTGAGTGTGTCTGTTCGCCATATATATACCTTATACCTATAAACCAGACAATGCCGACGAATACGACGTGGAGGAATACATACATACACCACCGACCGTAGTCTCTAATCCTCGATGATGTCTGTCTGTAATTACCTTTAGGCGAATCATAACGTTGATTTACGACTACGCGATTTATGAGAAGGAATGCTCTTGGTGCAAGGCTCTTTTTTTTCTATATAGCTGTTATTGGTTTTGAAAGTGAAGGCGTTCTTTTTATGTGTTGGGGTGCTTACCAACAAAAATGTGATACGGTTTTGTTGGTAACTAAAAAATGACGGTGTCTCAGTCCGCACACATATGTTGATCTGTCAGTCTCATCGCTGTCTCCATCATCCATGTGAAAATAGTTGTTAGTCTGTGCTGTAAACTCATAGATACTTACAGATGTCTTTCTGTAAAAACTCTCATCTAGTCCGGGATAAAAAAAGTTATCCTAAAAGACCTAGAATGCAAGTCAGGATAAATGAACTTTGACCATTAAAATCCTTGAAGTATTTTTGGATAAAAAATGTGAAGAAAAAAAAACAACGAATTAAGTCAACTGGATTAATTAATATAAGAGGCAACTGTTTAGTATTTATACGGAATTTTCTGAGCAATAGAACATTCCAGGCCAGAGTCAATGGTATCTTATCAAGCAAATATCCTCAAAAAAAACGGTACTCCACAAGGATCTGTGCTTAGTCCAACCCTATTTCTTATTGCCATCAATTCTAAAAGGCTTGATCAAATCACTGAAAGCAAGATTGTATGCTGACGATCTCGTAGTTTTCGTAAAGGGACAAAATCTCGACACTATGGAAGTATAATGCTTAAAAAAATTCTCGACACTCTGGAACGTTGGTCACACGAAACGGGTTTTCTTTTTTCTGTGACAAAAACTCACAGTATTATATTTAGTTCAAGTGACATTAATACTACAATACAATAATGATTGCTCTATAGAGCAATCCTAATTCAGAGTTTACATAGCGAAGCTGGTGAACCACCTTTTAACCTAAGAAGACAATTTCTAAGTATTTCTAACGCTGCTTCAACCGCTGCAAATAGGACGAAATCATCATTTCATTCCACATGCAGCTCTAGATATACTGGACACTTCCATAATAAACCGCAATTTAAGGTACCATTTTATGCAAGGATTCGAAATTTCACAACAGATCTGAATATTACATTACCAAACGTCATTTCCGATGACATCAAGCACCCACCACCATGGACTATTAGCATTCCAAAATGCAATGACAGCCTCACTCATTATAATAAATCCAACACCAATTTAGAAAGCATCAAAAACTCATTACTGGAAATTCTTTCCAACGATTATCCAGACTTTCAAACAATTTTCACTGATACCTCCAAATCCTCAGAAGGAACGGAATGTGTAGTAGTCTCAGGTCAAACTGTTGAAAAATACGAACTATCACCCCTCAGTACCATCCACACAACAATATGCAATATACCGGGCACGAGTATACTTTAACAACGACAACTATGAGAAATAGTAATTGAGTTCCATCTTATCACTGCAGAGACTATATCCAAAACATCCTATTGAAAAATGTATTGTAAAGCTGAACTCACTCGCCTCGATTTTCCCAAGATTGTTCACTTCATCTGGATACAATCACACATTGGAATTCTTGGTAATGAAGAAGCTGATAGAAACGCGAGACCTGTGGTAGAATTTGTGAGTTTTAGGAGTGCATAGTGTCAGATCTGAAAGCCTGGTTTAAGAACAAATTATCGACAAAATAGCGTACTGAATGGTGCAACTCAAGATCCAAACTGCGTGAAGTGAAAGGTGAAATCCGTCCTTGGAGGTCCCTACCAAAAGACCGCCATTCTCAAGTAATTCTGACAAAACTTCGACTTGGCCACACCAGAATATCTCACGGATATTTGCTAAAACGAACCGAAGCTCCCAGATGTGCGCTCTGTGATGTGATTTTAATAGTGAAACATTTTCTTATTGAGTGTTAGAAATATATACATTATCTAGAAATAAGTATAACTTGCCACAAGACCTTTAGTCATTATTAGGAGAATCATGTAATCTATTAAAAATTACTTGAAAGATATAGATTTATATCATGATATTTAAAATTGTTTAATTTCGATCTATCTTGTACTTGTATTGTTTTTGTGAATCTAAGTCACTAATAACTGGAAGGTGGATGTGACTTTTATCTTGAAAAAAAACTTATTTAGAACTCTCGATATATCCCGAAGTCTTCTTAAGCAATTTTTGATAGAAACAAAGCAATGAATAATATATTACATTAAAAACACCCCGAAGATAAAATAAGCCAAGAAAACTCTCAATTAAGTCTCCTTTCAAACAAAAAAAAACTTAATCAAAACTGGTTCATCCGTGTGGGAGCTACGATGCCACAGACATCTTCACAGATACACATCTCAAACTTATAACACATTTAACAATTGTTTTCTTTTAAAATTAATCGACAAGGTACAACCGACACACGTATTTGATGAGAATTACATTTTTTCTCGCGTCCTTTTTTAGCCAAGCCGACAACAACCAGTCGGGCCATTAGAGCTAAAGAAAAAAGTATTTCGTTGTTCGCCTCTGACGACAAACTTTTGTTATTAACGCCTGCCCACCTCAAAGTAGTAGTAGGCCTTGGAAAGCAAAGAAGTGAAAGGGGGGCGGGAAGGGGGGAAAGTGGAAACTTTCCCAGCCGAGATTTAAAACAATAATCCCGAAATGAAACAAAGTGAAAAAAATAAAGGTGAGAAGAAAGCGTAGTGAGTGTACTCCCACCAGCCGGAAATACAAATCAAATGGAGGTACGGAAACAGTCGCTGGAAGGGACACTGAGTGCGGAAAGTTCTGAAGCAGAAACTTTCTTTCTTTCATCCGCGGTAATGGTTTTCAATTCTTGCGAGGCCAAAGGCATGACGACAACGACGGCAAGTTTGCTCAGGTGTGGGGTGGAAAACGATAATCGCCCAAGTTCGTGTTACGAAAATACTTTCATATTACAGAAGCGAGATTTTGTTTTATATCACCTTCTACAGCATGACGGGTCCCTATAATTTGTCGGAAGTTCATCGAAAAGTTTCTGTTCAAAATGAATAAATTATAATTTTCCATTTTGATACTTCTATTTGTAAACAGAAATCAATAATGTGTATTAATAATTCCGTCGAATGGTCTTAAAAGCTCCCTCAATGTCAATAGACTCTGGCATAAATCACACATGAACTGTCAATCCTCCAATACTGAGTACTTAAAACAGAGAGGTTTACAGAGAATAAACCTTGAAAGCTCTTTATTTTGTTAATTTATGTTAGTTTGTTTTGAAAGTTGATTTAAAAAATATTTATGTAAAAACTTTTGTAGTTTTAATGTATTATAATTAATTAACACAATGAACTATGCTATACTAATCTATGCAATGCCTAATATTCCTTGAAAACTGATAGATTGTGTATTATGAGTCACATTTCACCCGAGCGAAGCCGAGTGTTCATCTAGTTAAATAAAATACGATTACAATGATCGCTGGTGTGAATTCCAACTTGAATTTCGTGTTTATGGTTTGTGACCGATTTAAAAAAAAAGAGTTAAACAATTCGGTTGTATGTTTGCTTTCTTTATGTATGGCTGTTCGCTCATTTTGCATAGTAAACTAGCTATAATTTTGATGATTCATTCGAAAGAGAAGAGTTGAAAAATTGTTCCATATTTAGAAAAACTCAAATCCAGAATCTACTTTACTTCAAAAACCACCACCGAAAGGGATAAGTGTCAATATCTCTCGAAAATTGAAAATCTGAAATGGCAAAATTAAAGAAGAGACCATATTCGGGAACGTTGAAATTGGCCATTATTCAAAAAGAGTCACGGTTTTCGAGTTACAGCAGTGGTAAAGTATGAAATATGTGTATTTCCAGTGCGATGTCTTGAGATCTCTGGATGATAACAATTACAAGCAAAAAATACACCTACATCGTAATCGTTCAACGATTTTCATGTTACACTCAAAAGTGTGAAGTAAATATTATTCAACATAAAAAAGCACCTACATGTTATCTGAACGCAACCAATATGCTATAATTCGCTTAAGAAGACAAGACAGGAGGTACATTACCTAGAGTTTTCCATGTAGTCAAATAAGGTAAATATTTTTTACAAAAAATTGGACCGACGTTATTAGTTGGCGCACTGAAAAATACAAAATAATATTAATTCTATTGGTGCTGTTACTTTTGAAGTTGTGCAGTTGCAGTTAGATTGATAACTTTTGGCACCAACTTCACAAGTACCAGCACCATTAGAATTAATATTATTTTGTATTTTTCATTGCACCAACTAATAACGTCGGTCTAATTTTTTGTAAAAAAATATTTATTTCACAATTTTGAGGGTAACATTAGTCACGAATATCGTTGAACGTTCACTAATACCAATGAAGATAGTACTTATCCTATTACGCACGTATATTCTTTGCTTGTAGTTGTTAATATTGAGATCTCAAAACATGGCTGCGGAAATATGCATAAGGATTTTAGATTTAACCATTTTACCACCGCTTATCTCAAAAACTGTAAGTCTCTCATTAGTACCCACAGATTTTTAATTTTAGAAAGTAATCGCCGTCTCCACATAGCAAAAATACACTTATTTGAGAATTTAACATGCCTCTATCTCGAAAACCGTAACTCTTTTGAAAAAATGTTCAATTTCAACATTTCTGGATATTGTCCTATCTTTAATTATACGACCACAGATTTTCGAGAAAATTTGCCCCCTCCACCCCCTTCATGGGCCGGTTTTCGGAGGGAAGTAGATTTCCGATTTGTGTTTCTATGAATATGCGACCATTTCTCAAGCCTACTCTTTCAAATTAATCAAAAATCATCAAAATCGGAGTACGATTACTATTTAAAACGCGCGAACGAACCAAAAAAAAATCAGACAGTCGAATACCTCCTCTGTTCGGGGTTCGTCGGTCAATAATAGAAGTAGCATATCAGAGTTTTTCATTGCTAGCAATAATCTGCCGTATATGTTAAGTGCAGAAACGTTTTTGTTGAAAGATATGAAAATGACAAACAAATGAAAACATAATATTGCATTCTATATCATCTACACGATGATTTCTTTGATCCATTATCAATAATTAAAATTAGATAAATAATGATTTTATCTAATAAGGCTGACAGTAATGAATCATGAGCTTTCAGTATCTGCCTTCCACACAAGTGGCACCCAAGAATTTATTATTCCATATATATATACAGACAGAGCGAAATTCCATAGAAGCAAATTACCACAAAATATTATTTATCTTCACGCCAGAGCATTAGCAACTTCTCGAGACAATGTTTTTACACGTTATGTCTCGAACAAAACTCTCTTCTAAAACACCTTATCTATCTGGATTCTGGATCGGTGCTTCCTACCTGAGGGGTCTCGGCAATGTTGGTAAAGCGGTGAGAATATTCGTAGGTGGAAGAGGGAGTTAGTTGGGAGTGTTGGTGTGGTATAGGACCACCGGAATAACGTTGGAAAGGCATTCGAGCGCAAAGGTGATAAGCAGAGAGAGTTCGGGACCCCAAAGGTAAATGACGTAGGTAACCTGGATGCGGTGTGGCGGTGGTTGCGAAGTCGACCAGAAGTTTACTTGGTGTTTGTGTGTGTATGGTTGATGTCGTGGGATAATTCCTGCCACTACCGGGAGCATTTGCTAAAGACGTGGAGGGCTCATGATGCGTGCGACAGGAATGCGCAAATGTCATAGCTTCCAGGGGACTAACATGTGACTGTTATGGAATGTTTGTCAGATTCGTTGATAGGGAGATTCTACTTAATATTATGTACTTTTTGACCGACTTCAAAAAAAAAGGAGGGCAAATACAATTCGGTTGTATATTTGCTTTTTTATTTATTAATGGCTGTTCGGGCGTTTTGAGTAGTAAACGTACTCAGATTTAGACGATTTTTGTTTCATTTGAAAGAGGAGCATTGAGAAATGGTCCCATATTCTTCATAGTCTCTTTCCCAGCAAAAACCACCCCAGAAGGAAGTGGAGCGGGCAATTTTTCTGGAAAATCTGAGAATGCAGAATTAAAGATGAGACCATATCCGGAAACGTTTCAATTGAACATTTTTTCAAAAGAATTACGGTTTTCGAGTTTCAGCAATGGTAAAGAAAGTATGAAATATGTGATATGTGTATTTCTGTTATGTGGAAGGGGCAAGTTTTATCGAAAACTGGAAATATAAGACAGCCAAATTGGAGAAGTCGGTCCAATTTTTGTTTAACATTTATTGCATAATGAATATTGACGTAGGTATAAAATCATTCTTGACTTAAGAACAATACGCTATACTCTTATATTTCAGAATGAGTTATTATTATTTCTCTGTGACGAGAGAAAAGTTTGACATTTTATTTCTTTTGACAGGTAACAAAATATCACTTTTCATAAAATAACTTTTTTCCCACTGAAAACAAATAGTACTTTTTTCCCTGGTATATTAACAGACATAAATATAGCGATTTAGCTGGCAATAGTTTTTGTAACGCTACTTTCGCCACTTCCACTTACTCCGGCGAAGTCAGAGAAAACTCGGAATCAGACATTTCTACAAACAAACAACCACTAAACAATTTTTAAATCAAATCACAGAATTTGATTGACAGATATATGATTACTTTAAAGATTTCTTTAGCAACGCATGTCTAATTGACGCTATAAGTACAAAAGCCTACTAGTTTAAAGCTTCAAATTTCACTTCGATAATTTTTTTATATATTGTAATATTTTAAAATATATATAAATAAGTATTTTATTCAAATAATATACATATAAACATCAAGAACGGTAAGATTTTTGAATTGAATTTGAATTATTTTGTATTTTTCAGTGCACCAACTAATAAAGTCGCTTCAATTTTTGTAAAATATATTTATTGGACGGTTTTTTGAGGGGAGGAAATTTCGGATTAGAGCTTACGAAAATCATCATCCGTTACTATTATACAGCACGCGCAGAAACCAAAAAAATACCTCTACAAGCAAACAAAATAAAAAAACAATTTGTTTTCTTCACATGTCCTTCGTTTTGCAAGATAAATGATTTTCAAGCTATAAATCTAAGAATTAACATTCAATATACGGAGTTCTTATTTTAAGAATCCATTCATCATTTTTTCTCGAACTCACTGACTGATCGGTATCCACCATTAAAATTTTCACCTGACCATCAATCCTATTCAACCTTATTATACCTAAGTGAGGGATAAGAAAATGTCGGCAAAGAAGGTGGGGCCTAAAAGACAATGTGAGCTTACAGGTAGATACATCTATAGATGGACATAATAAAGATTTAATAAGAAATATTTATTTTTAAAAGAATCTTCAAAACGAAGGAAAGACACCGACCGTAAATATGGTATTAGATTTCCTTTGTTATGTATGGAAGTTTGATAATTTCACTTAGTAAAAATATACAGATTTTGATAATTCTGTTTTCATTCAAAAATTCGACGGCTGCCGAGTTAGGTCCTTCGAAAGAAGAAGGGGATTATTTATGCAAATATTTTATCCGTTTATCAAAGAGATAGTATTTCCTTAAGCTATTCCTTAATTTCCAATATGGATTGAGTATTCAGTTTTTTCATTAAATTCGTTAATCATTGTATTTGTTGGAAGATTTATGTGATTTTACACCCACAGTATCGTGCAAGAGGCGTTCAGTGTGTCCCAAAATCAGCCTGCCACCAGTGGATTTAATAATAAAAATAATACAAAAAGTTCCAATAAACATAGGTCGAAATATGTTCGTTGCAGCCTTTTTAACGTATGCGCCTGAAGATGATTTTTATTCAATATCTCCAAAACTAATGAAGATAATGGAGCGAAATTTTAGGATTCTACTAAAGTTTCCAACATGATAGGCTAATAGCAATTTCAAAATTTTAAACAGGGACGCATCAAACAAAGCTGCGTTGGGACAGAAACTTCAATAACTTACTTTTTTGTGTGGTTTTTTCAAAATTTTGTCGATAACTTTCGAATTTTCTACTACAAAGAGGTATTATTATCGAATCTCAGTAGGATGACCCGTTTTCTGGTAACATCGATTCAAAAGCTTTACTACTTGGCTCAAGAGTAAATCAAAGAATTTGAGATCATAGTAACCATGGAAAAGACATGTTTCGCGTTGACTTATTTGACATTCGGTGAAAAATGTAGTGTTTGTAGTTTTTTTTTCTTTCATGGGCGTACTTTGAAAGGGCTGCAACTCCCTTAATATATTTCGACCTATGTTTCCGTTGGTGAAATTTTGGGACACCCTGTATATGTGAGTTATCAATCGAAATCACTGAAAAATGTTGATTTATCAACTTTTCAAAAAAATAATAGGGCCGACTCTTTTTGATAATACACTGCAAATAATATTTATTATATCGGTACACAAATTATAAATATAGAAATATTACGTATATCAAAGAAAATGTATTTACAAACAACATTCCGTATTAAATCATAAATAATTTATTGTTGTTGGTGCCACGAGTCTCCTATCTACCTTTTATACCTATTGATCTTCTTATCTTGCTTGTAAATATGTAATTCAAAATTCACTAAATATATAGATAATTAGTGAAATTCAAAAGGGTATATATGCAGGCAACGGAAACCAAACTGATAAATAATTAATTTATTCATCATAGTATAACTGTTATTCAGATAAATTTCCATACTTGACCATGGCTCAGGGATTTACTATCGCCCTATCACATGCTGATGAGAGGTATTTTCTAGGGCAGTAGTTGCGGTCATTAGGTATTATTAAATGGCGATTGTGATGTTGCTAAGTTCTAGTAGAAAACTTAGTTAGTTATATAGCGTTACAATTTAGCTATATTACAGAGGAACTTTGAAGTTACTTTTCCATAGACCCTTTAAGGTTCTTATAGAGTCAAAAGCGCATGACTGAGCCTCTTAGGTGGAGGGTTCCATGCCTGCAATACCCAAAGTAATATCTCTGAGCTCTATGGCTGAATTTTTCGCTATATTTGTATTCTAGTACGTCACTGGACTGTTTTGTGAGAACCTTTCAGTGCGACTGGGACTGAAAGGGGGAGAAATTACCATTCTGTTCTCTCTTGGTGCGTGTCTGTGAATGAATCTGGGTTGGTTTTCGGACTGGTTCTATACTCAAGACTTTCTACGACTCTATGTTTCCGTACCACAATCTGCCGGAAAGTGCCAGGTAAAACAGCTAGTAAATAAATATGATCGAGGTGGGAGTTTGTTCCTTTCCTTGTTCTGCAACAACCTCGATGATCAATCTTCTGTTTCTTTTCGAAGATTCTGGCAACTGACGGACAACGCACAGCCTCCACGGAGATAGAGACAAGATATAAAAATGTTTTTGCTAAGCGCACTTTTCATTTTCTTTCTTAGTAAATTGCACAGGTGTGAAGCCAGGACAGGTCTCTACTACATGATAAAACACAGATAATGTTAACATCAAAATTCTCCAACTTCAAACTTTTCATGTAATCCGTCACTGTACTAAGTTAACAAACACTGATTTGATTCGACTCCTTGCAGTCATTATTACTCCTTGACGTGTAACTAATATACCTATCACATCATCCACAAGGTGTGAGGCCTTAATGCCTTAATCACTCTATCCACATTCGCATACCTCTACATAACACGATTAGAATTCAGTCACACAGAGAGATAGAGTGAGAACACACTCTAGTCGCGATCCTCTAAATCAGGAACATTGTTCTCTCTCCCAATGTGCTGTTATCTCTTGTGCCCCTTATCCCGGCCCATCTATGCCGGCGTGTGTGGTGGCGTCCGGGATCTGGGTGTGGAGTGTAGAGGTAAATATGTGTATGGGTGTGTGTGTTCGTTATCCTGGAGTAGCGAGCAGGAGAGGTGAGAGAAATGGGCCGCGACGTCGCCGATTATTAATTACATAATTAGCGGATGTGCGAGAGACGACAACAATCGATGTGTGTATATGTGTGTGTGCTGCCATTAATTCGTTTGATGGAGTTGTTTTAAGTGTGCTACGTATGTTTAATTAACCTATGGCTAGACGAGCTATGAGGTAATTATTGTCTAAGGCCCCCTGTTCTAACATTATGCTTCTCGCAGAAAATTAATTACCAGATTTACAAGAACACGAGAGATCTCTACCTACTAATGTTGCAAAACTCTATTAAAATGAAAATAATAATTCCTTGATAGAGTTGATAGAGCGAACGGTAGATTATATTTAGTCCATTATTTATGTATATATTGCATATAATAGCAATACAGACCTTTTAGACCCTTGAGTTATTCTGTCCACATATCTTTTCCTATCGTCCTCCATCTAATTCGATCCTGTGCTTTTTAACATCTTCCAGAACCGCATCCAACCACTTTTTTAGGACGACCCCTTTTCTTCTTTTCTGCTTTCCCTTCTATAAAGGCTCTTCGTGCATATCCTTTATTTCGAAAAAAATATCTCCTGTAAAGTAGTAAGTAAACCAAACAATCTACCATAACGATAAAACTTCAGGAAGTTTATGAGTTGGTGGCATGAAAAACACAAAATAGTGTTAATTTTATTGGTGTTTATTGTGACCAGTACCAATAGAATTGACAATTTTTATTTTTTAGAACACCCATTAATAACATCGTTCCTATTTTTTTGTAAAGACATATATGAATTGTAATGAACTTGGGATATAGTGTCGATGCCATTATCGAGGCAAGCGAGTGTGATTCGTCAAAGGGCGAAGTATATTGGTGAGTACGGACGTTAGTGGTATGAGAGTGTAAGGCACACTGCTATTGGTCGCCGATACATGCCAAGGTCAAGATTATATCCCGAAACATCTAGCCAGTGAGTTCGCGCTATTGGTGGAATGTCCGTGGCGTTGGAAGATGTCGGTGGAAGTTTCGAGATGGAGGAGGTGGTGTGGGTCAGCCAGTGGGGAAGGATGAATCGACACTATTCGACACGGCAAAGTGTCGGATCACACAGGACTGGATAGGCTCAAGGCAGTCCATTGGAAACAGAGGGCTAAACTGGAGGATGATCAAAAGCAATACGCGGATAGATATGTGACACTGGAATTGAAAAGACTCAATGCCATACTCTATATATACGGAAGGGGCGTCGACGTCGAAGTGCAAGAACAGATTAGACAAATCAGTGCAAATTTTGATGAATTAATTGAGCAGATATTTGTTGGAGAAAAGCAAAATCGAAAAGTCAAAATGTTCAAGAGAAGAACTAAAGAAAAGAAAACCAGTGATATACTTATGTACAATGTATATAATAAGTGTCATAAATACATTGAAAATAGAATTCTACACAAGACAAGGAAGAGCTGTTCCACAACGGAGTGAAGAACGAAGAGGTTGGGTTGATTAGACGGAAGATTCAGAAAGAAACACAGATGGCTCAGTATAAACTACGAAACAAAGGACGATAGAAGACAATAACAACGACAAAATGGTTAAAGCAAAAAATGATGCAGATAAGAAATGTAAATGGAAAAGATGGTCGGAGAAAGCAAGGACCACGAACAGCGAATCACCCAATGACGAAAAGTAAGAGAATGGAAGGTGTTGGGGTGGAACACCAGAGCAGATACAAAGCTTCAAAGACCTCAATGGACGAGGTAGAGTAGGTAAAAGTGTAGGTGAGTTTTAGTCAGCAAGAATCTGATAGTCTCCACGTGTGTGGAACCATGAAAATGAAAGAATGATTTATAAAAATTATATCAAGCTTTACTTATGTAGGGTTCAGCTTATTCAAATGCATTTGAGCCGGTAGCCAGAATACAAAAGCGTGTTATCAAAATTTTAACGTTTAATAATCAAAACAACCTTTTTACTGAGAAACGATTGTTGAATATAAATCAAAAATATATTTTGGAACCACCTATATGTAATTATTGTATTCTACGGGAACAGTAATACCTACCAAAGATAATGGAAGTCAATTATCTTTGGTAATACTGTTGCTGAAGCCTCTTGTTCTAGACATAGATCGCTTGCAGTAAACATAGATTAAATATTGGCGAAGAACTTTTATAATGATCCAAGCTTATCTACAATAGATTAGATAATTATCTAAAAAAAATAAACTTCACTAGAGGGTGTATTTAACTTCATATTAAGAGTTGGATTTTAAATAATTTAAAGTTATAATATATTGTTATTGTATAGAAGTCTTGTATTAATAATTTTTATATCATATGGTGATCTTTACATTTGTAGATGTATTTATAGTTCTGTGGTATTTTCACATTATTTTGATTGATTTATTTGGTTTGTAGATTTTAATTATTTAGTTCAAGTCTGCACACAGAGGCTAACAGCCTCTGGGTAGGGCTCACAATAAGTCAGAGAATCTATTAGCATACTATTTTTATATTTAGGGTTTGTATGTTAGCATGAATAAATTATTATTATTATTAAACCTAATCTACATACACAAATTACCTTGCATCTTGCTCCTTCTTGCCCTACTGGAAAATTAAAAGTGTGTGCCCCGAAGGTCACATCCATAATTCCAATAAAAAATATCAAGAAACTCAATGCTATGAAAAGATATACCTACAACTGAACAACAAAAATGTAATCCGTTCCATAAAATGTGAATACAAATTTACAAGTGCTGCAATTCCACAAAAATAATAATAATTGTTATTGAGTTCTCATAATGGTTTCAACACTATCCATAACTATTTATACATCGTAAAAATTATAATAACAGAATGGATAGGTATCTAGTAAATACGCGATGCTTATATATCGTTACAATAAAAGCTCATAAAAGCACTTTCAATTTTCAGTGTTGTCGCTTTTAAACGACTCCTGTCATCTACGCAATCGCAACCGAGAGCAGCAATAATCAAACAGTATCTACACGTAATGTTGCAATGGAAATATAACGGATATTTGGGGGGTAGTTGGTGTTAAAATAAAGCCAAACTATGACGACACTGTCGATCTCATTATGATGAAAACTCGACGCGATATGCTGACATTTTGGACGTAAAACAGTACATACATACATACATACATACATTATTGCAAAGGGCACACCGAATGTGATGTAACAACAATCCATTGTTAACGGAATAATAGATGTGTTGTGTGCGATTAAAACCATGTTTATTTACAGTTACAGTAGTAGTACTACCAAAACCTTCTATAAAATATCTCAAACGATTCCACGCGCTCGTCCACGTCTATTTGCCGTGTGCAGTGCCATAGTATTAACAATCTAATTCTAATCGAATGAAGCAAATATAATAATATTATATTATTCAACAGTTCATACATTCATATAATTAACATTATATCACAAATGTAATAGAATATACAGTGCGGTCCTTAGGTATGGAATATATTTATTGTTAGCGTTATTATGAATTTGTTTGAAAACACCTGAAACTGGTCGATTTCTATTCTCAATTTTACAATTTATTATATGAATATATTACCCTCTTCTTGCACGCCCCCTCTGAATTAGTAGCACCGCCTCAAAAAATTTAAATGAGAAGGGGGTCTTGTGGCACACTGTTCGAAAAGAATTTTCATTTTCTGTTCAGCAATATTAAGTTTTTCAAATTTCACAACTGAGGAAATTTTAGAGGTTATGTTGTTAATTTCTTCAGTTATCCTAACTTTTAAATCTAATATATACTGTGTGGTCCATTGAAATATACTTCTGATTTTAAATAACCCCATAAGAAGTAATCGAGAGGAGTCAAATCGGAAGAACTAGGAGGCACTTCAACCGTTCCACGTCTTCCAATCCACCAATTGGGTAAAACTTCAAATAATCTCTAACAATACGAGTGCAGTTCGGTGGTTCTTGTCGGTACCAAATTGATCTTTATAAAGGGAGCCTCATTTTAGAACCAAATCTTAACGCTTCCTATCAAAAGGAAGACATTTACTAGGGATTTTTGTAACTTTCTAATGGCAACATCGTTAATCACTAAATAAACTAGGCCCACGTGTCCCGTTCATTTCTCATTTGTGAGGTTAGTTTTTCGTTATTGGTTACAAACTTATTTTTTATAATTTGAACGAATTGGTTCTGTAAAAAAATATATATGGACAGAGCTGAGTATGAAATTTTGGAAACTCCAGTGACATTTTTTGACCCTTATGCTTGGCTGTATCTATGCAACACGCAAATCACCACATGAGAATGGATTACCTACCCATGGTTAATTATGTGATAAAAATTTAATATTGAAAATTTACAAACCTGAGAACTGCCTGTTGCATAGACCGGTGAAGCTATTAATAACTGCATCAAAGTAGAAACAGGCAGTACTCGACGGTTTAATTTCCATAATTGGGCATTAATAAGAATGGAATGGAATGGAAAGAATGAATATCTTCGTCCTCAAATTCATAGTCGGATTCAAAAAATCATTGTCCATTATGCTCCGTAAAGAAATTTGAACGTGTGCTTTTCCACAAATTCAAAACGGTCTATTTAGAGGTTGTAATCAGAGAGAATTTGTTTTGTTATTATATCTTCTCTATAGTTTGAGGTTAGGAGAGCTCCCTCAAGGAACCTCGAGAGCTTCCTTGAAATAAGGAGCCAATACGGTTCCTTATTTGATGAAGGAATGATTATGAAACGAGAAATAAGGAACAAGGAATCCTCATTCCTCAAGGAAGCTCTATGAATACGGCTGTAAAGCTCTCAATACCGATGATTTACTTACATCATTGTCGGCGACAAGTTGTCTACTTGTCATATGCGGGTTTTCCTCAATCGCTAACAGTACATCTAACCTTTTTTCTTTATCCAATTTAACATATCGACCTGGTTTTTGAATATTTTGTACTTGTCCAGTTTCACGAAATTTTGTTTCTAATTTGCTGACTGTATAGATCGTGAGACATGTTGACCAGGGTATTTATTATTGAATATTTTTTTTGAATTCTTGTTTTACTACCGCATCCAATGATAATTAAAATGTCTATTTTCGGATAAATGAGCCATAGTTAAATCAAATACATACACAAATATTTTTCAATACCCCGATGTCTTTCAGAAATTTACAAATATCAAAATAACAGTAGCCTACTAGATTGACAGAAAGTACGAGTAAATGGTGGTCACAATTTGAAAATTTCATTTAATTGTAACTCAAGTTGAAAAATACTTACAAAACATTATGTGACAAATATCAAAACTTTACATTTTCAAAATAAATTTTCTCAGTTATGATTGCACCAAATTTGGGAAACTCAGTATTGGTGAACAGAAAATAAAAAACCCTTTAGAACTTAGAGCAAGATGCGAAACGACCCCCCTTCTCATTTAAATTTTCTGAGGGGATGCAAGAAGGGAGTAATATTTTCATACATTCAATTGTCAAAAAGGGAATAGAAATCGAGGTTTTTTCAAACAAATACATAACAACGCTAAAAATGAATATATTCCATACCTCACTGGACCGCACTGTATATATTATACGTATATATCTAATAATTGTCATTTAACCTATAGTGTATTTACTTTGGAGGACACGCAAACTACGTGTGAAGGATACTTCAATTAAATGTTAATTAAAATATGTTGATCTATTTGTTCAAGTTAGTTAATTAAATTTTATGTTGACAGCGCATAAATAGAAAATCGACTGTTTACTTTCCACCAAGTGATGGTGTACTTATCCTGTATATAGATATTTACAATTCAGATGGGAGACAATAATACATAATAGAAGTTGGCTACAATTTGACTTTATCTGGAAAGCGGAGTGAGATTGTGCACCATGGTCTATAAAAAACTGAGATTGTGCATCAATATTGGCAGCACTTATACTAGGAACAGAATTGTTTTCTAGACTGAAGGGCATCCGTAGACATCATCCGTAACAACACTCTAAACTCTGAACGGAACACAAAATTATATTTTCGTACTTATTTTAAGGATTTTCCAAATCTCTATCGAAAAGGCCATGTCTTGCATCTATTACAAAGATGTAATTCCCATTAAAAGAAGATTATCTGAAACATTTGAAGGAAAAACCTAAGCTTGCTGCAACAATATATCTGCGGGTTGATAAACTGAATTTGTTCAAGAAGGAAGCAAGCCAAATGAGTAGAAACCCAAAAAAGGATCAATCAAAGATCACGAATTTGGTATAAATATGCACCCTTTTTTGTTAGCAGTAAGCAAAGGAAAATAAAGAGAATAATCATTAAAATCACAATTAAATAATCTAATGCAGTGATATGACACGACCAGAAAACAAATATTGATAACAAAAGTCGTTTGACAATACCATATCACACTGATGATCACTACGTATCAGATTTTAGCTTTAAAGTCAGAAAATTATCGAATTAATACTTGAAGTTTTAAGCTGGTAGGCTGTTGTAACGACAATTAGACTTGTGTTGCTAAGGAAACCTTTAAAGTACCTAATCAAATATCTTTCAATTTAATGCTGTGATTTGATTTAAAAATTGCGAGCTTATTGGCTGTTTGTTTGTAAGAAATATCTGATTTCGAGTTTTCTTTGACTTCTCCGGAGTTAGTAGAAGCAGCGAAAGTAGCGTCACAAAAATTATTGCCAACTAAATCGTTATATTTATGTGTACACTAGCTGACCCGACAGACGTTGTCCTGTCTCAACAAAAGCAAAAACAATATTTTGGTTTTCTAAATTTTCACCCATGACAACAATATCAACTTCATCAATTGTTGTCGTATTATAGCGTCTTGCGTTTTGTCCTGCAGGCGTCTTATCGGCTTTGTTGACAATTTTGTGGTAATCAGATGGCATGCGGTTTAATGCAGTCTCGAATAATACAACCAATTCGTTGTCTGATGGAAAAACATTTGAAGTTGCTCCACACTTGGTCTGTTCACCGATTTATTGTGTGCATAACGCTGATCGACTTGTTTTGCTGGATCGCCCATGAAATAAATATGCAAAAATTGTACCACCATGTGACTTTCAAGATACTTTGTCAGCACTGCCATTCCCCCATCAACTTTTGACCGGCTGCTTTTGGTTATTCACCTAGCTACAAACCTACTGTACGCTACTTTAATTGATAATATGATCTCAATTGAAAATTACCAACGTATTCAGGCACGTGGTGGTAAAAGTTTATTGTTTTACAATATAGTTACCTTGAAAGTTAGCATAAAATTGTCTTAAATAACTTTTGTTGCGCCAAATGACTTCATTTGAAAACAATTATTCTAGTCCTGTATACAAGTTAAAAATGTATAGAATCTGTCCCATTTCCGTAAACCAATGAATGCAGAGCCTCCGGTGGCAGTACCAATGGCGTCAATTTGACTTTACCGCTTCCGCAACACAATCCAGGGGCTTTATTCTTTCAATATTAGGTGTGATTGTTTTTAACTTATCGAGATGAATAAACACTTCTCAGAAACTCACTGTATAATAAATTGAAATGAAACTATTATTTATCAACCGATTCATCTATGTTAAACCATATTTGCAGCAGGCGTTCTGTCAATTGCTGACTGTTATTTCAAACAACTGACAGTTGTCAAACAACTGTATGTACGGTATATAAAATTAATATTGTCTTCAAGTTTTCATAAATGTTCTTAAATATTCTAATGTTCGGCTCTACTTTTTCGTTCATAAGAACCTTGTTCTGATAATAATGAACACAACAAAAAAAGAATTAGCGAAATCGGTTCAGCGATTCAGTTTTATATTATAGAAGATATACCCGGGAAAAATTACTCACTTTTTCCCGTGAGAAAAAAGTTATTTTATAAAAAGTGATACTTTGTCACCTGTCATCAGAGATAAAATGTCAAAAAGTCCCGTCACAGGGAAAAAGAAATAATAAGTTTAGGCGGAAACGATGGTGAGCGAAACCAAAAGGAATATCTTATAGTAATTTTATAGAATGTAGCATTAGACTGTAAAAGCAAAACGTGCTTATAAAATTTCAAAATTACATACAAAAACAAGTTTACTGTAATATTTTGTTGTTTCAAACCGACAATCAACTAATAATTGTCTTTAATAATAAAGTCGCGACTAAGCACGATTTTGGCTACGCTAAATGAAATTCTTCAGGTTGACATTCACATAATATGTATATATTGCATCCACCTCTCTACATAAATCCCGTCTATTTTCGACTATGCATATAGGTATCATAATATAGGTACAGACGATTGAGAAATATCCACCATAAATCCGGCCGCGCAGAACCAGAACTAGTGCTAACTTATTTATCGTCGCTAGTCGAACACAGTGAGAGCATGGATATTAATGAGGAACTCATACTCTAGTGAAATTGTCACAGAACACTCTCTCACTTGAAAGCTTAGCTGTATTTATAATCCAAATTTAGAATGGTTCTAATTTTAATCAATATCATAATAAAATAAAAAAAGAACCCAACCCACCTAAAATCCAAACTGACATAAAAATAGCTGATTTTATATCCTGAGGTAATTTTTGTGTTTTGTGCATGATATTATTTCGGTAGTGCTGAGACATGATACAATTTTAAGGTATCAAAACGGTCATGGAATAAAGCAAACCACGGCATTTATATTTTCAATCTTTTTCTATTCTATGCCGCTGATCTCTATTGATTTAATAACAGAATAACCTTTGTATCGAATAGACATAGAAGACTGGATATGACAGGAGAAGGTTTATGCCTCTCTTCATAGACAGATGAGATCACAGAAGTCGTAGATCGGATGTGTTTCCTGCGAAAAATAATTAGCCAGAATAGAATATTTGTTGGAAAGATAATAATACAATAATAGAGATGGAATTTAATAGGCAATACTGCAGGTGGAAATGCCTTAGCGTCCTTCTTCTTCTTCTTCTTCTTTAGCCTTCACGTCATCCAATTTTGAACATAGGGCTCCCCTCCCTTTTCCATTGTTTTTTATTGTGCGCTAGTGGTTTCCATTCCTCTCTCGCAAAGATTTTCAGATCGTCAATCCACCCCATCTGTGGTCTTTCTCTGGTTCTTTTGCCTAACCATGGTCTCCAGTGTTGCATTTCCTTATTCCGCCTATTGTCTTGTTGTCTTTCATTATGGCCTACGAAACTCCACTTAAGTCTGGCAACTTGCTCATTTACATCTTTCACTTTTATTAGGTTTCTAATCCAATGGTTTGTCTTCTTATCTTTGAGTTTTATTCCTAATATTTGCCTCTCCAGGACTCTTTGTGTTTTGGCTATTCTTTCTACGTTTGTTAGTTTCCAGGTTTGGCATCCATAAGTCAAGATCGGTAGGATAAATTGATCCTATACTTTTTAAGAATTGTTGTATCTTGTAGCGTCCTAATAATTAATAATAAATATGATCGAGGAGGGACCTGGTTCCTTGTACAACAATAGCCTCGATAACTTTTCTATTTCTTTTCAAAGTCTCTTCAGTCAAAGTCAAAGTTAGTAAATATTTTTGATATTTTTTCCAGGAAAAACCACCCATCAATTTTCGTTTGCACTTAGGTACATTTTTGGAGAAAAGTATTGATATATCAAAATACGAAATTAAGTTATTTTATTTAACACACACTTCAACTGGGTTATCGACAATATCACTATCTATCTATCTCCCTCTCACCTGTAAAGACGAAAAAAGAGAGATCAGATGCGTTTTACCAGCAACGAGATAAATGACCACAAAATTAAATATCACAAGACATTAGTCAAATTTTCAGCCAGATTGGTCGCCAGGTATATACATATAATAAGTATGTGTGTATATTTATAAATGTCGCGCCAGAAATTAGGTGTGCTAATAATTTTGTCGCTAACACCTTTGCAAATCTGCCAGCAAGCTTATATACTTTTGTGCTTGATGTTGGTACAGGATCAAATGGGATTATAAATATTGACTTAATAACAAGCTCAAGTATCCTCTCTTTGACATGGAATATGAGTTAGATATGCCTGTCGTGTGAGAAAAATTTATAGTAGAAACGCGTTGGGAAAACAGTGGCATTGAACATTTAATAAATTTCTAGATTCTATATATAATAAATATTTTTTACCACAAGTCTTTAATCTAACAACATTGCATAACTTCAAAAGTACCGGCACTCATAGAATTAATACTATTTTGGAATTTTCAGTGCAGCAACTAATTAAGTCCAATTTTTGCAAAAAATATTTATTTCACCTTTTGAGTGCAACATTAGTCATGAAAATCGTTGAACGTTCACTAATACCAAAGAAGATAGTACTTATCCTATTAACCATGTATATTCTTTATTTATACTTCTTATCTCAGAACATAGCGGCATATATACAAATATTTCAGACTTTACAACTACTGTAACATTGTTTTTTGAAATTTTCTCTACAACTTTTTTGCATAACTGCGGCAATATGTCACCAATTACCGTAGTAATGTTATCCTTAAGGTGGTGTATGGTTTGAAGATTATCAGCGTAGCTTCTTCCTCTAAAAAACCCCACAGAAAAAAATCCAAAGGAGTCAAATCACAGGACCTAGGACCTAGGGGGCAAGTTAAAATGTTTCCTCTCCGTGAAATTATTCGGTCGTGAAATCGTTCCCTCAAAAGATCAAGTGTTTCATTGGCTGCATGTGGTGTAGCTCCGTCTTGTTGAAACCACATACGCTGGATATCTATCCCATCTAATTCTTCCCATAAAAAAAATCTCAATTATCGTTCTATATATACCGTTACGCTTACTGCACTTACTGCAATGCCGGCTTCATTTCCGAAAAAATATGGACACTTCTAGCCCATTTGTGGGATCCCGTCAGCCCATATTCGGCAATTTTGTTCGTTGACAAATCCTCCGAGCGGAAAATGCGCTTCATCACTGGACATAATGTATTTAAAAAAATCTCCATTTTCTTCCTTTCTTTGCAAAGCCCAATTAACAAAGTTACGCCGTGCTTCGTTATCAAGTGACTGTATTTTGTAAGCCTTCAAATGAAGATCTTTGGTTAAAATGTTATGTACAGTCGTAATTTTGTGGTGCAGTTGCTGTGCTCAACCGCTACAATGGTAAACGCGCTCTCTTGCATCCTGTATGGTCCGAATTCCTCAATTTTTATTCGCAACAGCAATTTTTGAAGGAGCATTATGTCTACCAAATTCCGTATGGATTTTTCTAACTGTTTCTGTAACAGTTTTTCCATATTTATAGTAAGTTTTCACTAGGAACATATGTCATAATCATACAACGCAGTGTCTTTACAACACAAACGTCAACTGTCAAGAGACAAATAAATAGAAACAATGCTTTTGGGTGAACACCCGGTATGTCAGCAGCTCAGAGGAATTGATACAACCAAAATAAAATACATTTTTACTTGAGTCTGTTTCTTAAATTATATAGAAGTTTTACAGCTTTTCATTATTTGAAATCATAAAGGATCACTGGATAAAATATTCATATATGTATTTCAAATTCACCCCTTCGGTTTTCCGTAACCAGAAAAAAAATAATCCCGCATTGTATCTCAAAGTAATAATAAGAAATTTGTCAACCGTTGAAAATTCCTCCATGAGACAAACACGATATCAAAGCGTCTATCATCTATCCTCGCTGCCTAATGAAACAAAGAATGGATGGGAATGAATCGAGAAAAAGGTCGCCATCGTGGAGAATTCAGAGAGATATAGAGAAAGAGAGAGAGAGAGACGACAGACAACACATGATTTCCACACCTGGCTCGAGTCGTCCGTCTTCCGTTCAATATCTATGGAATCATCTCCGATCCAATTCAGAATGGAAAAGGAGGAGAAGGAATATTGTGTGCCCCCAGACTGCCTTCGGATTGCTTTCGCTCACACCGCAACAACGACAGCAGCACAGATGTTGCCACGTGTTACGTACGATTTACAATGAAAGTGAGAAAGAAAAAAAATGCTAATGCAACAATACCACAAAGCTTACCTTATGTTTGCAAAATTAGAATGTTAATACAATGTAACGGGCATAAAAAAATTAATGGGAATAATTTATCTCAATTCAATTCAATTTACACTCAGAAATATGACATATTATTTATATACACAGTTTATATACTCGTACACATATACTAAACTATTGACTACTATGTACAACGTACAAGCGTATTAGAACGGAGCGTTATTTATGTTGTTGGTGCCCCCCTTCTAGGGACCCAACTACACCTGCCTACCGGGCTGCATCATACTGCCGGTCTCCACCGTACTACCGGTCTCCTCCATACCGCTGATCACTACCTATGAAAAATAAAAAAATGCGATAATATACCGAGTGTCCTATTGGAAATAACAAAGATGCTGCTATTTTCTTGATATAAGCGACAACGCTGCATCGGTAAAAATATTCTAAATCGATAGATCAAGAGCAATTTGAGTAACCAAACTTTCAGAATGATCCAACTACCTGGTCTCCGTAAACGTCTAAGGTACCATCGACCGTGACCCACACGGTATATACGAAAAAACACAAGCAACACAAATGTATTCATTATTTGTGAATGGCAATGAAGCCGTCGTTGTTATCTGATGTCTTAGGTAATAATATGATAGTTCCTTAGCATACAACGAGGGGATGATTCTTTCTTCGGATCACTCAATACAGATTATCAGTACAATCTTTTTGAAACAAAAAAACCACAAACAACTGGCAACATGGTTCACAGCATTCAAGACGCAACAACCACAACCACATATGTAATATTATGTATTCGAGGCATAGCCACACAAGTGCGAAGCATTAGATGGCAAAGATATCCTTTTCTCATCGTAAATATCGACTAGAGCTTCCCGGTCAATACATAATAAAAACACTCCACACCCGAATGGAGAATTAAGAATTTATAGAACACGTTCCTCTTTTGCGCCATGCAAATAGCGACACGTTCACCCAACCACCACACATCACATTGCCGATACTATTTATTGGTAATGGAAACTTTTTGTTCCTGTTGCCAATAAATGGGATGGGAATGTAGATATTATTTTTTGGCTGTATGGTACTTGAGGTGTAGATATATGTGTCATTTCAAAATATAGTTTCAAGATAACGAAAACTTTTAACGATGGGTCAAATCACCCGATGTAAGTGAATTTGAATTTGCTTTTATTTTCATTTATTTGTTTGAAAAGTATTAGCGAAATGTCAAAGATAACTTGAAAATAACAATGAAATCAACTTTTCTTATGTTACTGAATATGCCACAATAATTTATCAAAATATTATCATCTTATATCTAACAACATATTCCAAGTGCAAAAAGAGTATAAATGAATACATGCATAGAGGTGTACCTCAAAGTAGTGCACTAAGACCACTATTTTGTATCGATGACTCAAACCGAAAGTGTTATTTATAAAACAGAGAAGAGCATAGTAAAACAAACACCAAAATAATGTTAGTCAATGAATAAAGCGTTTTCGATCAGTATCAACTCGGTCAAATATGGTGTTTGATGGATATTTGTTTTGTTTTTATTGAGAATTGTATTTGTTAAATCACTTGATATAAGGGTATCGAGCACCGTACTTTGAAAGAGCGGAACCGAAAAGTTTCCAAGCTACTGAGAGCTTTGATCGGTTACAATCCATTCAATATAAGTCTACATTTATGTGTTCTTTGGATGTTTCTCGATAGCACCACAGCTTTTACAATTCAATGCCATTTAAATGGAAAACAGAAAGTCTGTCTGTTTTATATATTTGTTCTGTAAGCAATGCCCGACTTTTTAATGAATGCGTATTATTAACAAAAAATTTCCTGATGCCAAAACGGATCATGATTCAAATTATTTGGTGATTATATAAAGCGTTAAATGCGCTGATAGCCAAATAAGTTTCACAATTTTTGAGGAATAGTTATACGATTTGCTGGCGTTCTTCGGTTGTTTATTAAAGATTAAATGGTAAATTAGAGCTTCAAATTCACTGTAGAAGAATAAAGTATCAATTGTCAATCCCTTTACGCTGTTCAATACTGGAAAGTTATATTTTGATAGTCTCTCCCAAAACCGAAAGTAATCAAGAAACTTACAAAGTCCCATAAAAGTTGTGCGACCGGGGGACCCCATTGGTGTTCTGACCTCAACCGCGTTAAGGTACATGTTACCGAGAACAAAGGGATCCAAAAGTCAAAACGTAATTTTTCGCTCCATATGTAGCATCAGTTTTTTTATTGATCATTTGATTGCAGATTTTAAATCGTGATACCTCATCAAGAAATTATAAATTCCGCTGACAATAAGGACAACTATAAAGGAGAAATAAGGCAGACTCTAAGGTTATAAAAAGAACCCACTGTCGGCTTTTGGAACACATCTAAATCAGAGCACGGTTATGATATAAAACTGTAAAATATCCCCCCACGGAGGATTTACGAATGTTTGTATCATCTAGCACTTGGTATATACGTATATGTATACGCAGTAAGTGGATTCACTCGGTGATCCCGGTGTTTTCTGGGCATAAACACACGGACATGAGACGCGAGATGCAGGGCATGGAAGAGTGCGGCATGAACCTGTAAATCTCCCGACCATCATATCCTAGAAGGGAGCGGAGAGCATTTGCGTTAAATTGGATCAAGCACTCGAAAACCGAGTCGTCGTTGTAGGAGATATGTGCTGAGTTTGTCCGACCGCTAGAAGTCGCGGCATGGAAATTTATAACGGCACTTAGAGGACCGCAACAGCAGCTATAGTTTGTGCGCCATGGTGTTTCTGGAAGATGCTGAAAGATATGTGAGACAAGTCCAAGTTTGACAATGTTTGACTTTTGGAAGTATTATAATCATTGAATATGAATCTTTAATTCATTTGACAAAGCCACTGAAGACGACTTTAACCAATCTCTCAAAATTATTGAATTTTTGCTTTATACGGTATCTGACAGGTGAGAAATGTAAACCTGCATTTTCCACGTCCATCCAATGTCTCTACTGTATTGGAGAGAACTGTGATTTTGGGAATTGTTGGACTCGTTATATCTCGAAAACTTCATGATTAAACTGAATAAGAAATTTAACAGATACTTCTCAAACTATAATGGATCAATATTGTAATGTATACAGAGTTTTCTATCAGGTAGGAGCTATTTTGTGAAAATTGGAAAATGTACAGTATCTTCAGGTGTTCCACAGGGATCTCGGTGTGGACCTTTACTTTTTGGTTTATTCATCAATGATGTCAGTTCGGTTATAAAAAAAAATGTAAGTTTCGCATCTTTGCGGATGATATGAAAATATTAAAATCCATAGATTATTCAAATCATAGGTACCTACTTCACTTCTAGAGGATGATCTATTCAAATTCTATGATTGGTGTGTTCTTAATCTCATGGACCTTAATATTTCCAAATGTCTCTGTCAAATATTCTTAAGAAAAATTAAGCCATCAGTTATAAAAGACTTAGGAATTATGTTTGATACTGATCTGAATTTCAATAAATATATGATATCAAAATCGTTCAAGATGTTGGGTTTTCACTTTGGAAACTTTTAAATTATTATAGGTACTACTCACTGGTGAGGTCGTTATTGGAGTATGGTTCCAAAATCCTGTGCCCTTATTAAAAAATTAATAAAAAACAAATTGAAGATGTACCAAATACGTTCCTTAGTATTGGTACATACAAGACGGGTCTGAAAAAGATTCATACATCTTTATTCGAGAACAACTGAATCTGTTGACTCTAGAAAACCGTAGAAGCGTGATAGACATGTGTTTTTTTAAATAAAATTCTAAAAGGTATAGTTGACTGTGAGGAGATTTTATCATTGATAGAATTGAATGTTAATAGGTAGAGACTGATGTCATTCAAAATACCTTTTCACTCAACAAATTATGGATTTTTCTCTACAATAACTCAAATGCTTAGAAATAGAAACAGATTTGAACAGGTAGACTTGATTTGAAATTCAAATAAAGTTATATCAATCAATCAATCAAATATTTATCAAATAAGTTTTCTTTTACAACTACCTTATAACATAACATCATTGTAAAATACTAGAAATTTGAGCAGTTACTTCCTGAGCTTAGATACTAAGATGTTTGTGTCATCAGCAAAAACAACAGTTAACGAAGCTTTTGTACAAAATTTCGAGAGATCATTTATAAAAACTAAAAATAGGAGGGGTCCCAAAACAGAGCCTTGAGGTACTCCAGTTGATATACGTATCTTACAGAATTAATTCCATTCAATACTGACCAGCTGACTACGATCAGCTGGGTACGACCTGATCCAATTCAGTGCAGAGCCACGTATACCATAACACCGTAATTTACTACACTAATGTATCTGAGGGTCTACGAGGTCAAAATGATCTTTAAGCCAGCTGTTTGTTAACCAAGCATACCAGTACATGTTTAACGAGTTGATCAATTGCACCAACTGTAGATTTATTTTTTCCATAAGAATTCTGGCTAGAACAAAATAATCTGAATAATTCAAAGTAATTAAATAATCTTTAATAAAAACAGTATTCTATAATTTTTGAAAATTGTTGTCTGAGTAGTGATATAGGCCTGTAAGAAGCATAGTCGGAGCGGGAGCCCTTATTCTTATAGGTATATGGGTAAAATTTTTGAAATTTTCAGTATATCAGGAAAACTTCCCTCAATAAAAGAGGCGTTCACTATATCAGTCAATGGTATACAATATAAAATAAAATATATATAAAAAATGGATCGTTTTCTCTCATAAAATTAAATTATTCATTAACTTTTCTTAATTAGTGCTTTTATTTTTATATCATTTTTATATAATTTTAATTTAGGTTTTAAGTAGTTTTAGGTTATATTTCGTTGTTATGTATGTAACCTTTGTACCTTATTGGGACTACTGTACAATGAATAAATAAATAATAAATAAGATTTATTGAATATTCTAGGCATCGAATCAAAATCTGTTATTAATTCACGAAAAAACGGCAATCAAAAACATTTATTCTTGTGTTTTGGAACCCGGTATTTGTTTAGGCAACAAATTCTGCATCCTACACAGGAAAAATCTGTCACTACTAAAAACAAACAATTGGTTTGAAGATTTCAAAAATTCAATAACTGTGCCAGATTCAGTTGATGATCTAACCATACTATGAGTAATCAGTCAGACATACCGAAACACTAATCCCCCCAATTAAACCTTTATCTCCAAAAAAAAAAGAAAACCCGATATAATTAAAAATGCCTTGATACTGATTTCTATTCAAACATAATGTCTTATACAAAAGAGCCACATCAAATTTATCTGTTTTGTAAAACTGAAAGGAATTGGCTTTACTAGAATTGAGAACTGGTTTTTGCTTAAAATATTTTCTCCCTTAAAAGTAGTTTCTTGTCTTTGGAATGACTTCTGATTGAAAAGGATATACTTTCTATTCGTGCCTGATTTGTATAATTGATTTAATTCAAATTTAATCCCTAGCAATATTCTATTCCCTTTTTAAATAGTTTTTATTAGTTTCGGTTCTTGTATCAATGGACTCCGCAGCGATTTCTCAGACCCCATACGGTCTAGAGACTTGAAATTTCGAATTCGTACTTAGATCGCAGACATCTCGCCGCCTGTTAAGTTCCAAGTGTGATCCAATATTGGTAATTATAATTATCTCATTCAATCTCATACAACCAAGATCATTATTTTGTCGACATGGAACGACAATGGGATCCGTCACTGGAATTATGCACGAGCATGGAGCTTATATATACGTCTCGTTCTCTGGTATATAGGTACTTTCTGGAAGATCGTCTATGGTTATGTCGCAATTGTCAGACGTCAGACGTTATTGTTAATTTAAAGTTTAATTTTGTGTTGTGGTAGACAAACAGTAATTTGTTATGGAATTGCTGTTGCTGGCAAACACATATACATAAGTATAGTTAAAATCGAGAAAAGGATAGCAATAGTAGGTACTCATCGGTACGGTTTAAATCTTAAATGCCCAATAAAAACTATTTTTAATTTTTTTTCAAAAATTTCACTTGTTTGAATATGGAGTGTAAGGCAAAATAATTGTTTTTGTAATGCACTGCTTCAAAAACGATGATGCTTTCAGTAAACCCAAACATTATATACTTTTTTTCCAAAATTCTTTTATCCACTAAATTTTCGATAAACACATGAGACGACATTTTGGGCAAAGTTTTGTGGACTTTTAATTACATTGAGTGAAGTGACTCTGGAAACTGTTTTCAGTACGATATATTTGGGCGAAGTTGTCGATATATTATTTTGGGTGAAGTGTCTGAAGTTCTGTCCATTGGGCGAAGTGTCCTGGACCCGATATAATTTATCCCTGGTTCTTGTTTTGTCTTGTAAAATAATTTTCTGATAAATCCTTTGAGAAAAAAAATTATTCAAAATACGCAGTGGAATGTTTTTTAAGCCCCAGTTTTTATTTTATTAATCTGACAAGCAACTAGGAAATTTGCATGATTATTATTAATTCTCGAATGAGCTTTTCTCAGTCCTTGTGGCTTAAATCCGAAGTTATCATTCATGTACGTGTATATCTTAACCTGAAATAATTATACACGCGGCAGTATAATATCTTACTTCACTACAATGTGCCATTGTACTGGGGATTTTCCTGTCTTATTGTTTTGAGAGATAAAATTATGTTAAGGAGAAAATAGACAGAGAGAGGGAGGATGCCGAAGAACACGGATTAAGTTTTGCAACTGTTGGAAACGACTCCTCACTCGAACTTACAACAATGAACTCTTATTGTTTGTGTGAGGGTGTCAGCAGAGTTCTCTGTACACTACTACTCGGTTTTGATTTGAGGTTGACGTACTCAAGTTTTGAGGATTATTCATTAACTTCTCTCTTACTTACTTACTTACATTCAGGGTGTGCAATATTGTATATTATTATACACTTTGGCATTAGAAGTGGGCTCGCGGAGGTGCTCGTTGATAAGAAGGGGACTTTAGGTTTACCAGGATTTTGGATATTAATATGTAGGTGCAGGGAGAATTTGGATTGGTCATGTCACAAATAGATATCAGGAGTACCTTAAGAATAGCAAAATTTGGTTAGGGAGTGGTTTTGACAAGGCTGAAGAGGAGAAAGTGTATATTTTATTGTTTTGTGATTAAACAGAGCACACGAACGTGTATAGATGAAGTGTCTGTCAACCTATAACTGATAGATTTTGTAAAATTTCTAAATTACCAATTCCCTCAATCATCGAATAGAGTCATTCCTACTTTTAATCAGAATTTAATATCTTAGTTATTGTTGTAAGATTTTATATCAAGCGATCCAAAAAATGTCATTCGATGTGTTCCATGTGGATATGGGAAAATATCTACGCATGTCCTTACTTAAATCACCTGAAATTGTATAATACCTACTGCACATCACCTGTCACTTTTTGGAGTAGAAATATTTTATTGATCAATATTGAAATAAATAGACAAATCTGAACTAATGTAGTCGTAACTTAAGTCCATAGAAATATTATTGAAATTCATTTAGCAGAACTTCAATTTCAAAGTTCCTAGCAAGAAATAAATTGCTGTGGATGTTCGTAACATTTGTGTATATTTGTAACTTACATAAATTTCCTCTGAATCGATGTAGATTGTAATGAGATGATTGTCTAATAGTTTCATTTCAGTCAAAGCAGATAATCTATTAACTGGCCTTTCAGACAGATGTTCTTTGAACTATTCAAAAGAACGTTTAAAAAATAAGTAGATTTGAAAGTACTTCGGTTGTACAATAAACTGATTTCAAAAAATCTGCGGAAATAAACAGTTCTTTGATAAAAAACCCTTTGGGATCTAGAATTACCATACAATTTGTTTTTTAAAGGATGAGAATTTCCTTAATTAATTCAATTCTATTCAATGTAAAAATAACTTAAATTAAATTCTAAAAGATTTGGAAAAAGTTATTTGAGAAATGTTTCATTTATTAAAATGCCAATTATACAGTGTGAAACAACCAAATGGAATAAAATTATTATTTCAATTATTGTGTATATTCATAAAAAATCCTGAAACACGTCAAGTTGTATTTCAAACCGCTCATCTTATCAAGTATTACATCAGTTTGTGATGTCCTCACCGTTTGACATATGACGTCATCGATTTGTTTTTTTAATGGAACACACTATACAAATTTTTATTTTTACATTCTCAATTTAAAGAGGATTTCAAAAAATAACCTTCTGTTCAGTGATTTATAGTTTTGAAAATTATTTAAAAATCATGTTTTTGTAGGTGTTTTATAGATTAAAACAACAAAATAATAATATAGCGGAATACTAAATTGCCGCAAAATAAACTACTGTATCAGTGTTTATTCGAGACCATTCAAAAATTTGCATATCTAATTGTTTTTAAAGCTAATTTCACAAATTCTCTTTAATAATTATTCCTAAATACCGTTTGAAAACTGTCAATCATCGAACATACCTAAGTGTATATTCTTGAAATTGCCTTTGAATACAAAATGCAAAAATGAAAAAGTATATAGGGTGTTCCATTTAAAAAAATAAATCAATTAAGTCAAACGGTGATGACATCAGAAACTGTCTTAATACTGGATAAGATGGGCGGTTTGAAATAAAAATCAACGTGTCACAGATTTTTTTATAAATATGAACAATAAGTGAATTTATTCCGTTTGGCTGTTCCACACTGTACATAATTTACTGCGCTGTATTAAGCAAAGTTAACGCAATTGCGCAGTCTGTTCGTAAGCTCAAGAAACCCGTCAAGATAAGGGACAATTTGAAGTGATCATCTTCGCTATTGTCATATTTATTTCGAGAAGAAATATCTGTATTGTCAAAATAATCTACGTAGAATGCGTCCATTGGTGTCCAAGTTTAACAGTTGATAAATATAATGGGCCAAAAATTTGGTAGTATTCATTCCAAACCTACTTAATTAAAACTGATAGTATGCGTCACTTTGGTAGAAAGTAATTTTCTATAAAATGACAGAAATTGAATTAAATCATACTCACTACGTGAAACAGCATCTTTTAATAACAATGACACAGCAATCAAAAACAAGTAAGTATTCTAATTGACATTATCGCATTTTCAATTAACAGAGAAACTCTGGCGTAGGACTGAAAGAAGAGTTTCTCCTCCCAGATAATATTTTTTGAAAGGGTTGTATAAATCTGTAAGGTAACACAACGTGACATTATCTGGAATTCTGTTCTTCGATTTTCGACTCGGTCGCAACATAACTTTCCGCCATTTCAGCGAAAAGGGCAACTTTGGTAGTGTCCAAGATAGTAGGCGGGCGATAGTCAACTATACGTTTCTGTGTTGTTTTTGTTCGCACGCGTTTTTCGCTTCGTAGACATGCTCCAATCTTGATGAGAGAAAAGATGTAAAATGATTCATATTGATAAAATCCAACATTTCCTTCCCCCAAAGAGGACGGCACATTTGAGACGACAAAATTAAAGAAGGGACCAAATCCGGCATCATTTAAATTGAACATTTTTCAAAAAAAATGTTTTAAAATCTCTGCATATAAGAGAACTTTCAATGGTTTCATGACTATGAATATACAACAAGAATGTGAAATAATAATTTTTACAAAAACTAGAAAAGACTTTTAACTTAACTTTTAATGTTAGTGTCAAAGGTTTAATTTTAATTGAAAAGATTGTTGCTGAAAAGTGGTTACAAGTTAGAAAAAACTAATTACAACAATGCCTTAGTTCAAAAAATGTCCAATGATCATATAAGTAATATTACCTACAGGGTTTCCCAAAAGAACCGAATATTTCAGCAATGGCTTGACATAAAGTTATGAAATTTGGTAAAGGGGGGTTATTAGTAGAGCTAGATCTAAAAATAATATTTGCAACGTTGCCAGATTTACAGTTTTTCCTATGAAACCCTCAAATTTATTTTTCTAAATGTAATGCTATGTTTATTTTTAAGGCATTCGAGTTTTCGTCCTTAAATTAGAATTCAATTCACCATTTCGTTAAAAAATATATAATTGTGGCGTTAGTCTGATCTAAAAATACCATTTACACTGTTGTCAAATTCACGGTTTTATAATTCTAATATTTTTTTAGAATTCTGTCAATATCGGCTAATTTTCAAAACTAAAATTTGATTCAAGATTCAAACATAATCGATAAGTTTTGATTTCTTTCAGTTAAAAAATATTTACTCTATGATGTCAAATAAAATGCGTAAAATTTAAAACGGTAGTTTATATAAATACTTGGGAAGTGGAAACAACATGAAAATGTAGCAACGTTGTAAATGGTAATTTTAAATCAGACTTGTAAACAAATTTATAATAAATTAATTTTTATTGCTATATTGCCACGATTTTTCGAAATACAAAAATTTTGTGATATTTTCTAACGAAATGTTGAATTGTCATATTAACAAAAATCAGGGGAATCAAATTTGATATTATAGGGTCATAGTAATTTGAACACGACAAATCGAATGCGCTAAAAATAAACATAGCATTACATTAAAAAAATTAAGTTGGGGGCTCCATAGGAGAAACTGTAAATCTGGCAACATTGTAAATATTATTTTTAGATCCGGTACTGCTGATAACCTCCGTATACCAAAGTTTATAACTTTATGGCAACCCTTTGCTGAAATATTCGGCGGTTCAGGTTCTTTTGGGAAACCCAATAAATCATTTCAGCTCCACCAGCAATGTTTCAATATCATATAATTTCAGGTGATTCAAGAAAACATTATTGATCCCGATTTCCATCCACTCGATGACTCTTTATTTAATCACTGAATAAAATAGACTATTGCCTTATTTGCACTATGCCCATGTACTATTTGGCTCCATTCAAGCTCCGATTCCCAGTAATAAATGGGGAAATATATGGACAGGTGCAATCAGCGGAGTCCTTGGGGAGACACGTCACTAAAAAAGAGGGAGCACAGACGAATGGAAAAGGGACCACCACACCGCAAATTTAAATCAATACTATATATACCCTCTTTCACTCACTCGCTAACCCTCACCCAACATCTACCTACCTTTCCGAATATAATTCCCGAAGAAGTGTCAAACAGGCATGTCGCTTTTATTGTTCTCGTTCTGTGAACTGGAGGTAATCGCCGATTGAATTTGTATGTGTGTGTGTGGAAGTGTGGAACGCGGAATACATTAGTTCTGGATCGGCTCGGGTGATTTGACGTGGGAGATGACATGGGGAGGAGGACAATGAGATAGTTGCTTTATAATCATTTTGGTATTGTGAAATGTCCAGACTAAATTTGATTTGCGCTTAGATAGCAGATAAAAAGTTTATTAACGAATTATTAAGTATATATCTGCCTACATATTTATGTCCAAATAATAGATTAAAAACGGATTTTGATAAAACGAATAAATGTTTTTGTGTAATGAGCTATTCCAAAAAAAAAAAGCTCCTGTAACCTGCTCATAGTTATCGATATCTTCCCCAACGTTGCGAATTCACTACAAAGGTGAGGAAGGTAATAAACGAGTTCAATCAAGTTCTTCGATTTTCCTTTTTTACTACTCCATTTCCAACTCTATGATTTTTGACTGACGAACTCAAAATGAGGAGGTATACAATTCGCATTCTGCTTTTTAGGTAAATTTCTTATAGAAATGTACCTATTGCGATCGTTCACCCTTGAATTACGAAAAAATTTCAACGGCATGCTGTTATATGTCTATAAGTAAGTCCAAAAAACCTATGGGATATTACGAAATTTGTTAACACGATAGAGGTCGCAGTTTTGGAAGTATCAAGTACAAATTGACTACAAAAATCAATAACCTAAATATCTCAGACGAGTTCGTTATTGGGCATTATCGGGTAAGTAGTTCCTAGATGGTGACCGTTCAAACATTTAAGAAAACTATCAAAAAGGGCCGTAGTGCAAATATCCTCAAAATAATTTTGGGTTACGGATATAATCAGTACAAACAACTTTTATTCGAAGCAACTTTTCATAAAATGCACAGAAAAAAATGAATGGAGAAAATATCTATGGATGTTCAAATTTCACTTTAATAAATTTTGAGAAATTAACATTTCGGCTGGGGCAATGTTTATCACAAATCGAAAATCTGAGACAGCAGAATTAGATGTAAGACAATAATCGGAAACATTTAAATTGAACATTTTTTCAAAAGAGTTACGACAAAGATTTATAATCTTTGGTTACGGTTTTCGAGTTACAATAATGTTTAAATCTGAAATATGTAGATATATTTCCTCTATGTGGGGGGCAATTTCCTTCGAAAATCGAAAAGAGAAGTCCAAATTAAAGACCAGATTAATTGTAGCAACATTTAAATTGAACACGTTTTCCATAGAGCTACGGTTTTCGAGTTACAGCAGTGGTAAAGTATAAAATATGCGTATATCCACGACGATGTTTTTATTAGATCTCTGATAATAAGTACAACCAATGAAGGTACATGGGTAATAGGATAAGTACTATCTTCTTCGGTATAAGTAAACGATTTTCGTGAACAATGTTACACTCAAAAGTGTGGAATAAACATTTAAAAAAATTGAACGGACTTTATTTGTTGGTGCACTGAAAAAAAACAAAATAATATCAATTTTATTGGTGTTGGTAGGTTCTTGTGAAGTTGGTGCCAAGAATTTTATATTTAACTACAATTGCACAGCTTGAAAATTACCAGTACCAATATAATTAATATTATTTTGTATTTTTCAGTGAACCAACTAATAAAGTCGGTTCAACTTTTTGTAAAAAATATTTATTTGTTCTTGTTTGTTGTTCTTAAGTGCCCAACTTTCATTTTTATCATAACTATAGTTCAAATTTCTTCGAGACTTATATTTTTCTTTGAACAATCTCTGAAATTAAAAGACAAAGATAATAATTCGAGTAGATACCTTAAAACTACAAAATTCTTCAATATTTTCCTATCCAGTTATTGATGTGATATAGCGATCATAGGAAAATAGTCACATAATTTAAAAGTCATTGGCCAGAATTTGAATTTCTGCGCAAATTTATCTGAAAAAGCAAATACCAATTTCGGCAATTTATCTCAAGAACCAGCTAATGTACATTCAAGTGTTCGTCGTTAGCATACCAATTAAAGGAATTGAGGAAGCCAGTTAATTAGTATAAAGCGCACCTTTATTCGAGTTATTTACTAAGCAATTCAGAATTATTATCGCACGGGATGGCAGCCAGCATAGGTATGTTTCATTTCAGGGGTTCCGGTAGGTAACTACCTTCCGATAAAAATTACTGGAACAGTAACAGGACCAGCAGATTCTACTTAGGGTATATAAGCGTATTTAAAGAAAATATTTTTACCAAAAACTGGATTTTTTAAATGGGTGAACTGAAAAATACAAAATATTGTTAATTCTATTGGTGATGGTAATTTTGAAGTTGTGTAGTTTCAGTTACATTGAAAACTTTCCAACTTCAAAATTACCAGATCCAATAGAAGTAATAGTCTTTTGTATTTTTCAGTGCACCAACTAATAAGTAGGTCCAATTTTTTGTAAAAAATATTTATTTCACACTTCTGAGTATATAATTCACTCATCAGAATAATTCAACGTTCACAAAAGAAGATAAAACATTGCTTATACTTATACAGAGATTCCAAAACATCGCCGAAATCCACATATTTCAGACTTTCCCACTGCTGTAACTCGGAAGCCTTATTTTTTTGAAAAATGCTCAATATAAATGTTGCTATATATAATCACCTCCTTAATTCTGCCGTCTAATAATTTCAATTTTCGAAAACAAAAATGACTCCACCCAATAGCTGAGACAGACATATTTCAGACTTTACCACTCTGTAAGTCGGAAACCTATGATTTTTTTCAAAAAATCTTTATGGTCACTTCTTTAATTTTGTCTTCTCAAATTTTCTATTTTCGAAAAAATTACCCCATTTGGAAGAAGTTTTTGAGGGGAAGGACATGTTGAATGTCGATTTTTTTCAATGGGGCCAATTCTCAATATTGCTCTATCAAATAAAAAATAAAAGATACCCATAATCAGTAAAATTGTTCTTCAAAACTAAATTATCTTACATGTCCTCTTATCTATTTTAGAAACTTAACAAAAATGTATTATTAAAAAAAAAATTCATAGATTACGAATACTTTTCGGAAATAAATTAATAGACGAGGATATTGTTTCTTTAAAATCTACTAATTCTACATCTGTTATTGCTTGAACTAGATAAAGAAAACTCAAAATTAAATGATTTAACTCATGGCATCCTATGAGTTCAGAAAACTTCTTCCTACTCAGATTTATAAATTAAACAGCTATTTCACCTGACACTTCTCGGGCAAACAATTTGGTAGATTATGGTATGAAAAAATAAAGTCATAAAAAGTCCTGAGTATGGAACCCATCTACCTCAGAGTTCTACTCACAAGTAGCACTAGTTCGAACACCAACCCGGATCCATCCACAGACATGCACCAAGAGAGAACTGCATGAAAATTTGTCCTACATATGTCGTAGGGATTTTCCGGAACAGTAGTCCACCTTCAAGTCCCAATCGCACTGACAGACTCTTACAAAACAGTCCAGTGATATACTACTCATAAATATCACGAAAAATCCACGAAAATTCAGTTATAGAGCTCAGAGATAGAATAAATAAATTATTTGGATGTTGTAGGTATGGAACCCTCCTTCTAGGAGTTTCAGTCACTCTTACAGCCACTACCAGATCATTCTAATAACATTCCACATACATACATGGTGAAAAGACCATCAAAATACAGCCATAGAGTTCAGAAATATACAAGAGACATTTGCAGGTACGGAACCCACCACACAGAGTCCCACGGGCACTGAAAGTATGACATTACTTTTACTTAAGTTATGATAAACACCTGTGAAAACTTGGTTGGGATATCTCGAATATTGTAAGAGTTTCATACTGAAATGAATAACATAGCATCAAAAATGATTAGAAACAAAGTTTTGCCCACTACTTCGCCCACAGGACATCAGATGGATACTACAGATAATAAATCTTTAAAGAAATCTTTAAATGATAGTCAAACAAAAGAAACAAAAATGAGGAGTGACAGAGACCGATAGCGACATTATTTTATACTATGTAAAGATAAATAACTGCCGATAAACTAATTATTATCTTATAATACCCAATTTAAACTCTTTCTCACTTGCTATATTGATTCCATTACCCACACTTGTCTTTGTTGACATGTTTACGAGTATTTCCTGTCACAAAATATTTCAGAATTTTTACTCTTTCAAAAGTTGTGATAATCAATATTTTCCATAATGAGCTCTCCTCTCCTATTCAATAATCTTATATACATATCTTCCCTATGTACCCATTCAAGTCTACGCCTCTGGCACTTCCACGAGCAGCAGCCTTAATTTGTTATACCAGAAGCACTTTATTACCACAGAATATGTAAACAGAGTGCGTTATACCGTCATGTTTTGAAAATTATAGACTTGAGGTTTGCTTGGGAATTTTAACGACGCTAATTTAGATGAAGGGGGAAACTTTCACCTGATGAACAAAATTTAGGTGGCAGATATAAGTGCTACCACACTGGTTGCTGTTGTAGGTAGAGAGAGTAGTCTGTCTGCCTGTCTGTATGTGTAGCAGCATTTACTTTGCCTTCTGGCTGTGATGGAAATGTCGACGAGCAGCCAGAGATAACGAATGGCACAAATTACGTATGTTCGAAAGCAGATGAAAAACAAACATTAACTCCAGGTACCTCATCCCCCACTAGAAATGACAAGAAGGAGATGGCAGAATGCGACAAAGAGGGGGGAATATGGTAAATGATGTCTCCTCAGTTATAATGTACCACTACCGAAGGCAAGCTTCCTGTAACCTTTTGATAATTTGGAAATTAGGAAGGTAATTCAATCAGAATATATTAGTCATAAAGAACGTACTTTAATGCAAATGAGTAGTAGTTTTCCGTCATATTGGATTTGTTCTTCTGATTTAGATAACTGTCGCCAAGAACAAGCCTAATACATTTTACAATTATGGTATAACCTCTTTTATCCGGACAATCAATGAATGGTAAGGGTGTTGTCCGGATAAATGATATATCCGGATTACTGAATATTATTTTGATACAAGTAAAACTCAAAGTAATTCATAAAACGTTTATTATTTAAAACAAAAGTGATAATTCTTCATAAAAATAACAATAAAAATTATATCAAACTCTTTTAAACAGAAAATACTTAAAAAAGTTTTGATATATATTATCCTACTACATATACATATGTACATAATGAGAAAATTATAAATATTTTTACAAAAAATTGGACCGAAGTTATTAGTTGGTGCACTGAAAAATATAAAATAATATTAACTCTATTGGTGCTGTACTTTTGAAGATGTGCAGTTGCAGTTAGATTGATAACTTTTGGCACCAACTTCACAAGTACCAGCACCAACAGAATTAATATTTTTTTGTATTTTTCAGTGCACCAACTAATAACGTTGGTCCAATTTTTTGTAAAAAATATTTATTTCACACTTTTGAGTGTAACAGTAGTAACGAAAATCGTTGAACTTTCACTAATAACAATGAAGATAGTAAATACTAATCCTATTATTATCCACGTATATTCTTTGATAATATCAAAGATATCAAGATATCAAAACATCGCTGCGGAAATACGCATAAGTATTCTAGATGTTACCATTTTACCACAGCTTTAACTCGAAAACCATAACTCTAAGGAAAAAATGTTCATTATACATGTTGCTACAAATAATTAGGTATTTCAAGCACTGCCCACAGATTTTCAATTTTCGAAAGAAATCGTCCTCTCCACATAGCAAAAATACACATATTTGAGAATTTAACATGCCTCTAACTCGAAAACCGTAACTCTTTTGAAACAATGTTCAATTTAGCCGTTTCCGGATATTGTCTTATCTTTAATTATACCACCTCAGATTTTCGATTTTCGAGAAAATTTGCCACCTCCACCCCCTTCGAGGGTGGTTTTTGCAGGGAAGGAAATTTCGGATTTGCGTTTTTATGAATATAGGACCATTTCTCAAGCCTCCTCTTTCATATGAATCAAAAATCATCCAAAACAGAGTATGATACTATATAAAATGCGCGCACGAACAAAAAAAAGCAGACAGTCGAATTGTATACCTCCTCCGTTCGGGGTTTGTCGGTCAAAAAACCTAAACAAACAAATTTAACTTACTTTGGAACTAACTTAAAAAATCAGTAGTACTTTTTTTTAGTTTAAAAAGTACATAACACAAATTTGTTTCAAGATCCACAGGGTGCCCCCGGGGGTTGTCGAAGAATAACAGAGCTATAGGTGGTAAATTTAATCCTTTTAATTTTTTTCGTATTTATGGTACGAATTTCCTATGGAGCCATTCACGAAATAAATCCTTTAATCTAATGAGCCATTTAAGCAAACTGCAAGGCTGTTTGTTACACATTCATACATACTTACAATTTTACTCCTACTAATATGAAGAATCCTTCTGTATCTTGTTTCACGGTATCTGTTGAAAGGCGACTTGTTCAACTGGGAATATAGGTATTAAGAGGACATTCCCCATAGCCAGCGGCGCTGTGGCTGGAGCGTAGTAGTACACATACTATACCTACCCTTTTCTTTATACAGTGAAAGAGAGAATTATCAGAGGACGCTGCGATCACCCCCAGAGGCAGTAGAAGTAGCAATTCCCCTGACCACTCGACCTCCAGCAGCCGCAGTCTGTGCCTCAATAACTATCTATATATTTATATGCATGACTTTATATTGCAGATAGGATTCTTCAAGGGAAGGGTAAGTATAGGTATATTCCTGAGACGACGAGAAATTTCATTGATTTATTATGTGGAATATGACAGACCCTTTTGTTGATGGCGAGTCTATGCGTTACATAGGAAAATAGTTTTGCTCCAACCATCGAGACCTGGATTTACAGATCACATGTAAGTCAGCTATTGTGTAAATTATCAGATATCTGAACAAGAGTCAATGTAGAAAACTGGTCAGTAGATATAATTTCGAGCATAAATACGGACAGAAATTGAATGCGAAAAGAAATGATTCTCATAGTTATTTTATTGACATAGTTGGGGCTATTATGTAAGCAAAATGTTAATGTTTGAGAAGCGTTAAAAAAGTGCCTTGAATTCTATAAGCTGCATCCGAGAATTTTAAAGGTTGATTAAAATTCATAATGTTAGTTGTTCTTTTGTAAGCCTAAACTATGCGTCAAATTTAACATTAAACATTTTTTTGCCCATTCTTTTTGGTCTTAAAATTGTCTAGGTTTTCGTTGTTCTATGCATTAGAATACAAATTTTGGAATATAATTGATTCTTATAAATGAAACTTTGTTTCAGAACTGGACAAATGATTATAGTTTTATAGTATAGGGTAGGCACCTAGTCATTATAAATTAAAAGTATAAAGAATAGAGTAGATAGACAAATATATAGTTATTTATTATACAAGGGAAATTAGTTCGAGCTAAAATCTCATATTTTTCCCGTGTATAATACATTATTTTTTTCTGTGACGGGAAAAAGAATAATTTAATATTGAAAAAATATTACAATGTATTAAAGTCAGAAGATTATCGAAGTAAAATTTGAAGTTTTAAAGTGGTAAGCGACAATCAGACATGCGTTGCTAAGGAAACCTTTAAAGTAATCAAATATCTGTCAGTTTAATTCTGTGTTTTCATTGATATTTATGTGTATATTTTATTTTATTTATCTTCCCGAGGGGGAAAAAGTGATACTTTCTCACCTGTCAACAGTGATAAAATGTCAAACTTTTCCCGTCACAGAAAAAAAAAACATTTATTTTTCTATGCACTAGTTCATTACAACATTAAAAAACAACAAATATACCCATTATTTTCTATAATCACCAAATCTCAAAAGAAACTAGCTCAAACCTTTGAAATTCTATGTTCAAGTTTTATTACAATACCAGTCTCAGATCAATTTCCAAAATAAACTCATTACTTTGTGTAATGAAAATGGAACAGTAACAGAAACATAATTCCTTGAAAGAACCAATTCAGACTTCTATTATTGTCAAGGTTCATTATTTATATTTTCCAATTTTGACCAAATATATGACAAGAAAAGAGTTCATCGTAACCACACATTATTTCAACATAACCTTAAAATCAACACGAGACTCCACAACTGTGATCACTTTATCGGATGCCTTAAAGTAAATACTATATTTTATCAGATGCGTTAGATGTTGAGCCTAAAGAATAACGAATACAGAATAGACCCAATTGGTCAGTCTGTTCATGTGTCTTTCAAGATTACCTGGTGAATGGAAGGACACATTTATTTGTTTATGTTTATTCATATTCCGGCTAAACGGTTGGCACCGGAACAATAGTAAGTATGGCCATTGTTGTTCATCTTGACATGCCGGAAGAAAAATGGTCGCACGATTCCATCGAATTTTTTTTTTCATATTTGGTGTGAATGTATTTTAAACATATTTCATAAGAAATACAAAAACTTCAACTTGAAAGTAATACTTTAAAAAAAGAACTAAGCCTTCACATAAACTTTTGACTCAGCAATTATGAAGTATGCAAATCAGGCGTAAGAATGAATTCATTTTATTATTTTTGATCACAATATGGTCGGGGAGTTATAACAAATATCACATTTTGGTATATTTTGAGGTTGCTGTCGGATTTTGGTTACAAAACCACATGTTTATTGATCAATGCTAATTGAATTATTTACGATAATTTGACGTGCCACATTCAAATCCCTTCTTTTTTTTTCTGTCTGACTAGGACAACAAAATATTATCGGGATCGTTGGACGGTGATGATTTGTTGTTGTTTTGACAGCTGCATAAACACGTCCACACACATTCAGGCAAAATAAAAATCCCGGGAACTGGAACAAATCCCCCAAAATTGTATCCATACTCTCTCCTCCTCTCCTGTTTGTACTACACCAAACACCCGCCAACACCGCAACGCTCGCATGCGTTGCTCAAAAACGTTGTTAATCGCATTATTTCCATATGGAGATATATTTATTTTCTAATTCGAGCGTTTATGTGTGCACTGTGTTTTATCCATCGAATATATTCGTTGCGTATTAGCAGAGCAGATTGTAACAGGAAAACAAATCAAATTCTATAGACGATGATGATGATGATATTGTTGTTGTGTAAATTTTGTTTTACGGTTACTTTCGCTAATGCGGATTCTACACGTTTTAGGTACGTAGATACAATACGAACGTAGTAGTAGGTGAGGATTGGCGCCAGATTTTGAGGTTTCGCGAATGGATTATTTCGATTTGTCGGGATGAGCTGCTGGTACTGTGAGAGAAAATAATTTGATTGCTATATATTATATTATGTAATGATACTAAATGCAGGATAATACCTACCGATACGTATTAAAAGTTGCATTTAATATAATTTGTTTTTGTTGGATGCAAATTTCTGCATGAGCATTTTCATTTCCATGGAACCGGGGAAATTTTCACGCATCACCGGAGATTCGAATTCAACGTAACCAAATACGAGTATTGATTGCATTTTGCAGTCAAATTTGAAGAGACAGTTGAGAGTAGGAGACGCTAGAAGGACAGAAAGAGTACGAACAGCAAGATTTGTAGAAAATATTTACCGTGTACTTAAAGGAAAATGTTCTTACAACTTTAACATGAATTGAGCCAAAAAGACTGTACTAACTGACTGTATCCGAGTCATTTTGAATCTTACAGATATAAGGAAAAGAAACGACATTGAACATGTCCTTCTCCTCAAAAACTTCTCCCAAAGGAGGTAGAGGAGGTAATTTATTTCAAAAATTGAAAATTTGGGACGACAAAATTTAAGAAAATACCATATCCGACAACGTTTAAATTGGATATTTTTCAAAAAATTTATAGAATTTCGATTTACAGCAGTGGAAATGTGTGTCTCCATTATGTGGTGGGGGCAATTTTTCTGAAAATTCAAAATATGAGACAGCCAAAATAATAAAAAAATTATATGTAGCAACATTTAAATTGGACATTTTTCAAAAAAAAGGTACGGTTTCCGTGTTATAGTAGTGGTAAAGCCTGAAGTATGTGTAAGTATTTCCGCTATGTTTTGAAATCCCTGAATAAGTATAAGCAACGTATTATCTTCTTTGGTAAACTTTGAATGATTTTGATGACTAATGTTACACTCAAAAGGGTGGAATGAGTAAATATTCTTACTACAAATTCAACCAACCTTATTAGTTGGTGTACTGGAAAATACAAAATATGTAATATGAATTCTATTGGTTCAGGTAAGTTGATGCCAAAAGTTTTCAATCTAACTACAAATGCAAAATTACCGGTATCTACCAAAGTCCGTCCATTTAGTTGTAAAAAAATATTTATCACCTATACAGGGTGATTCGGATTTTACTAGAATAACTTCAGGGATAGATGGAGATAATTAAAATAATGATAGTTTGTATTATAAACCATACTCCAAAAACGCTTCCCTTTGAAGTGATTTGGTCATTGAATGTTGCACAGTTTCAGTTTAAAGACTAATCGGGCCCTATTCTGGAGAATATATTTCTACCATAAAAAATATCAACACTATTAGTTTTAATAAATGGTACAAATGCTCACAATGAAGACATAATATTTTCCCGAAACGATTAGTTTCAAGAAACGGAGACTGGACATGGTCCCCAAGATCTCATGATCACAATGCTTGTGATTATTCTCTTCATTTATAAAACGCAATATTCGGAATAACTTAGGGGAGGGAATTTTGACCAAAAAAAAAAAAAGAAAAGAATCTTTATTGAATCATTTACTTCAACCTATATCTATTTATTGAGAATATAGCTTTCTTTTTCAGAAGAATATGAAAGTAAATCTGACCTAACTTATCATCATAATACACAATAACCCAATATGATTCTCATATGAAACCCAAACCGAAATATATTCATATACGGTCAATTCTTATGCTCACCTGAGTGAAGATTACATACAAAAGAGGAAATGGAAAACTTTATGCTCTCTTTTTTGATAGCTAGCGCTCCTGAATAATACATATCCAACCAGTTTTATGGACACATCGGGCATTTCCGTTCTCACCTATATAATATATATTGTATAAATATATCCAGAGGGAGCGATCCCGCACAAATCTGAATCCAATACTATCACGATGATATAACAAGGAATCGTCAGGTATTTCAGGGTAAAACAGTTCATTGGCTGTACAGTATGGGGAGGTTCTTAATTTTTATATCCAGAAAAATAAGAAGGTTTATTTCTTCCTACATAGAACCTCTTGTTGCATTGTCCAGCTAAAAAGACAACAGAAAATATACATAAAATTGCATGCAATTTCTAAGCCTTGCACATTAACTGAAAATTATAATTAATAACCAATTAGTTTTAGAATCAATACAATAGCATATATCTTCAAATGTATTTAAAAAAGCAATAAACGGTTTAACAATTTATGTTTTGGTTTTAAGAGTTTAGAAATCCTCGAGAGAAAATGCAGTATAGGTACATTAACTTGATGAATCAATTATTTATGTCAATCAGAAGTTTAAATAAATTATCATTCCTATAACCAGATCTGCACCATTGAACAAATATACTAAAAAAAAATAAACATCAATAAATAAGAATCAAATATACAAAATATTGTATTTTTCTGCAACAGTAGGAGAAATCCGTATGTGAGTATATCTCCGTTTCGAATCACGTCTAACACATGTAAACCAGAGGAATACCTCTTGCATCCCAAAACAGAAAACATCCCGAATCCAATATAATATATATATATGGGGGAGGCGTAAATATCGAAAGGTAAGGAAAGCAATCAGAAGGGAGATGCTTGCAGAAGAATAACAATCGTTCGACCCAGTTCAGTTCACCTACACCTACTGGTGGTGCCATCTGAGGAATGCCAACAGAGCTTGGAACCATCAACGCGAGACGTGCAGGAATTTCATTCTATAATCCAAAAGGTTTTTATAACAAACATAATCGAGCATTCAAGTATTAAATCATGTTGATTGATAAAGTTTGGCTGGAAATCACTGTCTTTCATCAGCGTTTTCTTGGCAACTTTAACAGCCAGTTCCATATTCAAAATAAAAATTCCTTTTTAGAGCTCAAACTACTGAACCGTTGGATTTATTTGGATTTTTATAGCATTCGAATGGTTTTTTCAAAGAGATGAGCTTTATGAAAGCATGAAAATCTGAATATGGAACCGGTCTCTCAATCGTCCTCTTTCAAAAAATTATGGTGATAGACAGTGATAAAAAAATAACCTTGAAAGAGAAAGAAAAAAAAGAGTTTGGAGGTTAAGAGTTTGACGTATGAAGTGAAGGATGGGAAATTGAAAACTGAAAAATGAAAAAAACATATTATGTAATTAAAATTTTATTTTGAAAAACTTTAGATTACTTAAATATCTAATAATTAGTGAAATATAAACTTAATTTTTGACATAAAATTTTAAATAGGTATGTCAAAAACGGTTAGGTTAGGTTAGGTTAGGTTAGACTTAGGGACATTATACATAAAATGTTTTCAAAATTGTACAAGAAATCTGAAATGAGGGTAATATACAGGGTATTAGGGTCATTAAAAATAACAAAATTGGCATCTACTTCCGGTATAATCGGAAATGCGACTAACATGAAAATATCTTAGACATATGTCCCCCAGTGACATAAGTATGTCACCAAATTTTCAGACTGTAGTTATTGCTTGCCCACAATCGATCGATACACCCTGTATATATATATATATATATACATATACATATATATATATATATATATATATATATATATATATATATATATATATATATATATATATATATATATCCTTTATTATCGACAATGAAACACTTCCTCAATTCATATTTTTCCAAGTATCTGGATTTTTCATCACAACGGCCGCATTTTCAGATTTGACCAGTAAAAACAGAAGTTCAAAAACTTTGCTCCAACTCCACAGACAAACAAGAGTAGCGGAAGAAAAAACTTCCGAGCAAGTGTTAAAGTGTAAGATATTGAGCACTCATTTCTACTTAGAAAATCCATTAATAATATCACGGCTTCAGGTTAAAAGAATTATAAGTTTTAATTTTACGGTTTCATTTTTGCGGCAACTTCTCCAAGTAACCTGTAAACTCATTTATAATATGTCTTCTCCTTTTTTTCGGTGGCGAGGAAGGAAGCCTTGCACTTAGAAAACATTTTTCTAGAACTTTACCGAGAATTATGTTAATTTATCAGGAATATAGAGTTTTTATTATCTCTTCATTTTTCATAAATGTAAGTAATCAAATAAAGAAAATTTAATAAATAATACTCATTATATCTCATTATTTACCTATTTTCGCCATTTTAGATCCCAAATGTTTTCTCACTTCGTTGAGGAAATATAATGAAACAGCAACATTTTTCTGAAACTATGATAGCTACAAGAAATTCAAAAGATTTAGGGTTTCGTTATGGATTTATAAGAAAATTAACTAACTGCCTATGCTTTTGTACATAGTCAAATGAGATAATAGTTCAGTAATATCCAAGGGAAAAAAGTATTAGATTTCTAAAACTATGAATATTAAAATATACATATTACGTATTAAAGTCAGAAAAATTTGTTGAAGTTTTAAACTGGTAGGCTGTAGTGTTCATAGCGACAATACTAGACTTGCGTTGCTGAGGAAACCTTTAAATATTAATCTGCCAATTTAATACTGTGATTTGATTTTAATATTGCGAAATTGGTGGTTGTTTGTAAAGAATTTTTGATTTCAAGTTTTCTCTGACTTCAATGGAGTTAGTAGAAGCAGCGAAAGTAGCGTCACAAAAATTATTGCCCACTAAATCGCTATATCCATGTGTATAAGTATATACCCGGGAAAAAAGGGACTGTTTTTTTCCGTGGGAAAAGTAATTTTATAATATTATGATATTTTGTTTATCGAAGGCGTTCTCTGCTGACAGCGATTTGACGTCTATTATGTTCCGAGACGAAACCTACCAACTGGATAGTTACGAAATAATAGTAACTTACTAAATCAAGACATTTGTTGAATAGAAGATTGATATTATCAATATAAAAGAAGACTTCAAACTATGAGTCATTTTATGTTAACGTGATTACCACGCCAATGACTACGTCAGTTCTTAGTATTATTTTTATTTATGACAATATTTTAATGAACGAAGGATGAACTGTAGTAATTAGCTACTTCAAGAAGCCCCCTTCATTTGACAGATCCCTTTATAGATAAGAGGTATTTTGGAATGAGTTGAATTTTCAAAAGAACATAAATATTGCAAAACTCCATTGAAAAATAAATTTTGTTTCCATTAGGTACTGAATTTTCACAAACCCTGTATAATTATTTTTTACATATTATTACTTATTACATTAGAATATAAGAAAAGTTATAATATCTCTTTTATTGAAGTTTATTTTCTCTAGGTATCGGTATATTTCAGAAATATTCGACTATTCCCATATCTACCTACATATCACAGACCCTTTATAAAATAATACACAGCACAGCAAGTCAATTTATAAACCTTAATCCCCTCGGTGATGTTTACATTTTTTTTTACCGAAAAACTAATCTCCATACAGAAAGCCCCCCCAACCACCATTCGTATTTAGCAGAGCAAACGGACTTTATTGCAGGTAAATAAAAGGCGCACCAGGAAATCACAGGACCTGAATAAACTCTCTGAATTGAAAGGGATAAATAAAGTGAACGAGAAGAGAAAAGAGATGGTGAAGCGGTCAACCTGGCCCATTTCGAGGCCAAAAGCGAGTTGAGGGACAACAAAAACCTCTACCTCTCGATTGTAGATTGCTGTGCGTTGGTTGGGGTACGTTCAAACGCCAGATTTAATGGAAAGGTGTGCGACAATAGTCAGTAGTCTGGATATTAGATTGGACAATATTATTATAATTTCTCTAGAGCTGCTGCCCTGAAGAGGGATTTTCAGCCTTCTGCCTTGAATTTTGCCTTGGAGAATTAGTTTTACCTTCTTGTATTACCACCAAGATAAATCAGTTCTTTTGAAAGTCTTTAAAATTTAACGTAGGGAGACAGTTTTTCAGAGTATTAGGAATAAAATGTTTACAGGAACGTTGTTCTGACGATGTCGGCAATATCATTAGAGGAAACTTTGATTAAAAGATTGATTTCTCTGTCTAATAAAAAAAACCGTGGAGACCGGCAGTAAGGTGCAGTCCATCCAGACCAGCAGTACGGTGCAATCCGGCAGTTCAGTGGGTCCCTTGTAGGGGGCCACCAACAATATAAATTAATAACGCTCGGTCCAAATACGGTTGTAAATAGTGTAAATATTAAATATAAATTTTACACAGTAGTCGATAGTGTACTATAAGATATATAAATAGTGTATATAAATTATCTTTGATATTTTCTTGTAGAAATAAATAAACTTAAAGATAAATTAGGCCCAGTCGTTTTTATATGCCCGTTAAAATAACGAAAACATTTACTGAGATGAATCTAAAATGCAGTCCAAACATTGCACTATCTTTGAGTTGATTTTGTTGACACTAGCTCGCCTGAAAGACAACTGCCGGCGTCACTTAAATAAAGAATGGTGTCCTATATTCTAGAATGTTTGTTTTACTTTGATAGAAGTCAGATGATTCACTAGACTCTAAACGGTTTGCCAGGAAACCGTTCAGTGCGTACGTGGTCTTACTGTTCCATTACAAATGATCCCGCCGATCTTCCGCATGTGAAGTCGATAGCAAGAAGATGATTTATAGATATTAAACGGAATATTTACAAATAGATGGGGTACCAATAGTTGCGATTTCATTCAACTACATAATGTACGCTGGCTGCCAGCCTAAAGTTGGAAAATGGTTTGGTGATTACGTCGATTGTTCACCGGTGAATTGTTATGAAGCTGCGCCAGAGGTGAATGGGAAAGATAGGGAATGGAGGAGATCGAGCAGGTTGTATGTGAGGGGGAGAATGATGCTGTAGTGTATGTAGTATACCTTGCGGAAATCTGCTCACTATAGCTTGTTATAGCCTGCTCCAGTAGCACGAAAGGTGAGCCTTCTATATATATATATATATATATATATGACATGTTGTTCGTCCTGTCCCACTACGTGTGTACTACGTTATTGGGGAGAAAGCAGTGGAGTACTTGTGCCATTTGTTTATGTTATTATATCAGGCATTGAGCATTTTTTAAATATCAATATGTTTTTATAGATTTCCTATACAATAACAAATATGTGTATTGAGAGACAAACAAACAACACAAAACCGTCAAACATGACAAGATGCAATAGATTTCAAAGATAAATTGAATAGGAAACTGTAAAATTTCTATTCCAACCGATAAATGTTTCAAACAAGTTTATATTCTTCATTTACAAACAGCCAAAGTCAAAGATCTTAGAAGGTCTATAAAAAAGTCCATTGGACTTCTCCTCCTAAAGTTACCCATGGAGTTACCTAGTGATAAACGAATGTTAATGTCAAAAGCATTAAAGTACTTTCTGCATATAATAATTCTCTGATGATTTTTGACTGACTTCAATAAATGGAGGAGGTATACAATTCGGTTGTATATTTGTTTTTTTATGAATGGTTATTCGCGCATTTTGCATAGTACATAAACGTGATCCGATTTTGATGATTTTTAATTGATTTGAAAGAGAAGAGTTGAAAAATGCTCCTATACTTAGAAAAACTCAAATCCAAAATTTCCTTCACTCCAAGAACCGCCTCCGAAGGGGGTGTAGTGGGAATTCTTCTCAAAATCGAAAATCTGAGACGACAGAATGTGATGAGACCATATACAAACGTTTGAATTGAATATGTTTTTAAAAGCGTTAAGATTTTCAAATTACAGCAATGGTAAATAGGTCTCGGAATTGTATTCGAATAATTCGAATATTCGAAGATTCGACTATTCTAAATTCGAACTTTTTGTTAGTTCAAAAAATAGACTATTTGAATATTAGACTATTCGAATATTCGACGATTATAATATTCGACTATTCAAATATTCGACTATTCGAAATTCGACTATTCAAATATCTATTCGACCATTCGAATATTTAACTATTTGACTTTGTTCGGATATTTATATGTTCGACTAGTTTTCCATGAAACTTTAAATTTTAACGTAAAAAAGAAAAACAAAAATAAAATTATATACTCTTATCTAAATAAACATAGGTACTATTATTATTTTAGTTAAAAACTGATTTTAATTTCATCATTTACTTCACAGTAATTACTACTTAATCTTTAACTTTAAAAGATGTAAAAGTCATAATAAAAAATCCAGGTCATATGAGAATTTCTATTAATTTAAATGTTAAAATTAAACAATTACTTAAATCTTGAATGACTTAATAATACTGTAGCACGTTCTAAACTACTAAACTGCAGAACAGAACACCCTGTTTATTAAAATATTTACGTATTATGTGGTATTATTAACGGGACATACCTATTTTATTTTCAGTACAAGAATCAGAGTGTGATTATTCGAATTATTCGACAATTCAAATTATTCGAATTATTCGACAATATTCGACTATTCGAATTATTCGACTATTCGAGTTATTCGACTATTCGAATAACATACCAAACAAATAGTCGAATACTTATATTTAAAAAATCCCAGCCCTAGTACAAACTGCTTATCCCTATTTGTATTTTCACTATGTGGAGGATGTAATTTTTTTCGAAAATTGAAAATATGAGACGGCCAAATTAAAGAAGAGATTACATGTAGCAACATTTAAATTGGACATTTTTCGAAAACTTTACGTTTTATATTACAATATTAAAGTGTGAAATAAATATTTTGTACGAAAAATTGGACCGAATTATTAGCTGCTGCACTGAAAATATAAATAATATTAATACTATTGGTAAACAAATGTATTTATTATTATTATTATTATTATTGGTGCATACTTTTGAAGTACCAATAGAATTAATATTATTTATCAGTGCAACAACTAATAAAGTCGGTCCAATTTTTTGTAAAAAATATTTATTTCACATTTTTTAGTGTAAAATTAGTCATGAAAATTGTTGAACGTTCACTAATACCCAAAAATTTATAGGTAGGTTCAGCTTGTTCTAGCGAAAATACGCATTTCACATATTTCAGACTTTACCACTGCGAAACTCGGAAACCGTAACTCTTTTGAAAAAATGTTTAATTTAAATGTTTCCGGATATGGTCCCCTTTCTAATTTTCAAATCTCGAATTTTCGATTTTCAAAAAAATTTGCCCCTTCCACATAGCTGAAACACATATTTCAGACTGTATTGCGGAAACGTATGATTATTTTCAAAAATGTCCAATTTAAACATTTCCGGATATGGAATTTTCGTTAATTATGTCGTCTCGGATTTTCGATTTTCGAAAAAATTGCCCCCTCCACCCCCTTTGGGGCGGTTTTTGGAGGGAAGTAGATTTGGGATTTTATTTTCCTCAATATGGGACCATTTCTCCATTTCTCAACTCTCCTCTTTCAAATGAAACAAAAATCGTGTAAATCGGAGTACGTTTACTATGCGAAACGCGCGAACAGCCATAAAAAAATAAAAAAAAGCAATCTTGCAACCGAATTGTATACCTAAAAATGCACCTTCTACGCCAATGCTCAAGGTATTTAAAGCTCCCCCATAATACTAAGCCAACACACGGTGGTAGTGAGGCACCCTCACTGATCGCGCGTCATTGTATAGACGCGTCCATGTGTGCGAGCTGTCAAACCGCGCGCGTGCCCATTGTCAAAATCGAAAAGGTAGTCGACGCGGCGACGACAATCGGTCAAATAATAATAATCAGGGAAGAGCCCCTCGTCCGCGCACCGTATATCAGCCCTGCATTCGAAAAACGCACTCATACACATACGCCATTATTTTAGGGCACGTGCACCCTACGTACGTGTACCGAAAGTAATCCGTTTTTTGTGCAGAGATTTCGCTTACGTAAATACTGGATGCACGTACCTATTGTGTTGTTGTTTTTTTTTTATTAAAGAGTTCAACGGATTGATTGGGGTTTAGTATATCTAAAATTGGAAAGCACTGCAACAGTTTAGATGACATTGTTTTTTTATTAACAAAGAATATCAATCGTAGACTAAATTAATCCAGTTATTTCTCAAACAATTATTATTATACGAAAATAATTATATGCTCCAAAATTTACGTGAATACACTTTTATATCGAGCAATCCCAAAAAAAATTGATCCCCAGTCTGCCATGGAATTTGTGATCAATTCTTGTTACTATTGAAACATCACTTGTCAGTTTTATCAGAAATATTTTATTGAGTAACATTAAAAATAAATGCTCAAATCTAAACTAATGTGGTATATTTACTCTATGCTAATGTTATGATCAAAATAAATATTGAAAATGTCAATATGTGAATCCATAAAAGCTCCTGTAGGATTACATTCTCCTCCTCTCGCAAGGTAATGGGATTCTAACGATAGTATATTTCCGTAGTACAGCTTCTCTGGAAGGAATTGTCTTGATATTTATCCTGAGAGATATCAGTGGTTCTCGGAATCCACTTTTAACTGTAGGCCGCCTTGTTTTTGGTAACACTTTCATGGCAGAGAAGTCGCCTACACTCGGATTCGAGTATGTTGCACTTGAAGAAGAATAAATATTTTTTACAAAAAATTGGACCGACGTTATAGTTGATGCACTGAAAAGTATAAAATAATATTACTTCTATTGGTGATGGTACTTTTGAAGTTGTGCAGTTGCAGTTAGATTGATAGCTTTTGGCACCAACTTCACAAGTACCATCACCAATAGAAGTAATATTATTTTATACTTTTCAGTGCATCAACTATAACGTCGGTCCAATTTTTTGAAAAAAATATTTATTTCACACTTTTGAGTGTAACATTAGTCCCGAAAATCGTTGAACGTTCACTATACCATATCAATGAAGATAATACTTATCCTATTACCCACGTATATTCCTTGCTTGTTGGTTGGTTATTATTGAGATCACAGAACATCGCGGCGGAAATACGCTTGAATATTTTAGTTGTTACCATTTAACACCGATTTAACTCGAAAACCGTAATTCTAAGGAAAAAATGTTCATTATAAATGTTGCTACAAATAATTATATCTTTCATGTGGTATCGAAAAATTTTCAATTTTCGAAAGAAATTGTCCTCTCCACATAGCAAAAATACATATTTAACATGCGTCTATCTCGAAAACCGTAACACTTTTGAAAAAATGTTCAATTTAAACGTTTCCGGATATTGTCCTATCTTTAATTATACCAACTCAGATTGTCGATTTTCGAGAAAATTCGCCCCCACCACCCCTTCGGGGGCGGTTTTCGGAGGGAAGGAGATTTCGGATTTGCGTTTTTATGAATATGGGACCATTTCTCAATCCCCTTCTTTCAAATGAATCCAAAATCATCAAAATCGGAGATCGTCTACTATATAAAAGGCGCGCACGAACCAAAAAAAAAAAAGCAGACAGTCGAATTGTATACCTCCTCCGTTCGGGGTTCGTCGGTCAAAAATGGGTCACTTGACATATCAATGACACAATCAAAGCATGCTGCAATAAAATGATGCCAGGACCAGGGCAGATATTGATAGGATTCAGAAAAAATATATAACAATATGCCTATACAGTTGATTTTTCTTCAGAAACTCTACTCCAATGCTATGTAGGGTCCCTACGATACTGTAGGGATAGTTTTGCTATTTATTAAATGGTAAGAGTTAGGTTAGGTTAGGTTAGGTTAGGTTAGTTTGCTATTTATTAAATGGTAAGAGTTAGAAAAAGGATTTAATTAGAGAAATGTTGCCAAATTTACACTCCTTCAATATATCGACAATCGACAATTTTTTATTTACGTTCCCGTTTAAGAGGAAGTTGTACTTCACTTTAAAACAGTGTATGCAAGGGTTTCGTAGTCCCTAAACTTTTAGGTTCATTTTTTATTTTAAGAGAATGAAAAAATAACTACGTATTGGTAAAGCTCTTATCTATGTTTCTGTGGAATCACTTTTTCAAAATTTTATTTAGTTCTTTCTAAAAAAAAACATAAAATTTCATATTTTTTGACGAGTTTCCCATTTTTTTTAGAGAAGAATCAAGGAAAATATCAAAAAAGTAAGACGACAGAAACATAGATTAGACCTTTACCAACAAGGACATTTTTTTTCATCCACTAGTAATGAAAAATAAATCATAAAAGTAAGGGACTACGAAACCCTTGCATAGCAACATTTTGCACCTGCAGAGTGGCGCCGCTCTCTGAGTTCTAAAGTAATCATCATTTATGAATGGAGATAAAATACATTCAATATTATAAATGTTTACGAGGGATAGACGGATGGGTGAAGAAGTACAGTTTCCGTTGAAAATTGAATAAGTAGTATTTTATATCGTACGTAGGTAAATAAAAAGATCAAGAAGAATATTGAAAATTTAATAAAACTGCTTGAACTGAAATTAGTGGTTTGTATAATATATGAAGAGCTATTGCCTTGACCGATTTGTGAGTTTATTCCCTACATCGCTCACGTAGTTTGTCTTAGAGATGTCCAATGAAGGAATTCATGAGTAGCGCAGTGTTCGATGGGATTATCTCAATAAACAACAACTTCCTACAAATTAAATCTTTTTTTCATAAGCGGACCAATATACTCAATTAAGTATTGATAAAATCCGTGCGCAATTAATTGATTCTGGTTGAATATAGGTACTATTTATTTTATCTATTCTTTGATTTTGAATTCAGTATCCAAATCCTTCAACATCACGTCTTTTCTATAAATCTCCATATCCCTGTCAATTATTTTCCTTATTTCTTCTTATACCAGCACATTTTTTTCAATTCTTCATCCAAGTAGGATACTATTCTTTCTTGGAAGAATTACCTGTCGGGGGATTACGTTTTTGCCGTAATTTCTCGGTCGCAATAACGCAATATAAAAGCTATTATGAAATGTTTTAATTTGTCATTTGGAGATTTAGTTAATCCCTCATTAGTGATTTGGTTTTGAAATTGGCCCTTATGGGTATAAAAGATCAGCAGCAACAGACATAGGCATTGTGATTATAATATTCAAGAATGCCGGTCACACGTGAAGGTTTGAAGAACCGATTATGGTTGTCATCTACGAGATCGTCGTCTAGATCCAAAATCCAGCGAATAAATAAGGTGAGTTGAACTGGAATCCTACGTAAATATTTTATTGAACACAGTGTCCTGACAATACAACGGCATTTTGGTTAGCGTTAGCGATCATGTACACAGTAACTGGGAATAGAAAATCTCTAAAATCTGTGTATAATAATATCTTTAAACTATATTGCTGATACTTGATGGAAATTCATGATCAATTGAAACAAAAAAATTATAAACTTCCACTTACAGGTATATTAAAACACATATTAATTTATTATTTAAAAATATGGTGGTATAAGTGGAAGTTTTATCATTATGTAATTTGAATTACATGAGGAATGTGACAAGGTTCTCTTCTAAATAAATCACACAGCGATTGAAGGTTTCATTATTGAACTAGTAACTGTTCCATATAGTAAATAAAAGCAATAGTGTAATTTTTGTATTCCTTCAATAAATCATATTCTACATAAAGCAAAGCACATTGAGATTGAAGAGGTCCTGGTCAGACAAATACTAAAAACACTATATTTTTAGGTGTCATCGAAGATGATCGAAGATGAGTGAAGCTGGGACATCAAGATCATTAGAAGTACAGGAGCCTGGTACCGTACCCGTGGAATATAAGGATACCCAAGCTATTGGTTCTACGCCCTCAAATGAACAATGTTCGGATATTGATATCATTGACGTGATTCTTTGCGGTGTAAAACGCCTCAGTGAAAATAATAAAATAAAAATAATATCAATGAATGCCATAATTGGTACTTTCAAATCCAGGGTCAGTTGCGAATAACCAAAATGAATTTTTGTTATTTATGTTTGGACCCCTCAAGGAATAAAAGTGGAGAAAATCCCTCGAATGGATAACTTCTGGAGTGTTAAAATGGAAGGAAAAATAAAACAGTTCTATATCCAATACGTTTTACCTGAAATTGTAGATAGTAGGGCAAATAGAGGCATGGAAGTGCGAGATAGAATAAAAAAACAAAATGAGAAATGAGTTTTATTAAAAATATAACTTTTCAATATTTATACTGACGCAGACCATTTTATGAAATCGTCCCTTCTAATGTTATTCGTTCGTGAATTATCGCTGTGCCACCTACATGAACAAACAACAACACAAGAGGTGCTTCATAAATAATAAGTCAAAAATAAAGAATAGTTTAAAAAATATTATTTTGAAAAAATTGGTCCGACTTTATTAGTTGTTGCACAGAAAAATACAAAATAATATCAATTCTATTGGTGCTAGTTCTTTTGGAGTTGGTGCCTACAACAACAAACTACAACGGTACAACTTCAAAATTACCAGCACCAATGGAATTAATATTATTTTGTAATTTTCAGTGCAACAACTAATAAAGTCGGTCCAATTTTTTGTAAAAAATATTTATTTCACATTTTTGAATGTAACATTAGTTATGAAAATTTTGAACGTTTAGTAATACCAAAGAAGATAGATACTACCTACTAGTATCTATCTTCTTTGGTAACACCTAAAAAGTTATAGGCTTAGCCTTGTACTTGTTATTTATTATTCAGAGATCTCAAAACATCGCGGCGCAAATATACATATTTCAGACTTTACTGCTGTAGCTCGAAAACCGTAACTCAATCTAAATGTTGCTACGTATAATCTTTTCTTTAATTTGGCCGTGTCATATCATTTCGAAAAAAAATGCTCTTCCACATAGCGGAAATACGCATATTACATATTTCAGACTTTACCATTGCGAAACTGGGAAACCGTAACTCTTATGAAAAAATGTTCAATTTAAACGTTTTCGGATATGCTCCCCTTTCTAATTTTCAAATCTCGAATTTTCTGTTTTCGGAAAAAATTGCCCCTTCTACATAGCTGAAACACATATTTCAGACTGTAGCGCGAAAACGTATGATTATTTTTAAAAATGTCCAATTCAAACATCTGTCGTCTCGGATTTTCAATTTTCGAGAAAAATTGCTCCTCCACCCCCTATGGGGGCGGTTTTGTAAGGAAGGATATTTTGGATTTGATTTTTCTCAATAATGGACCATTTCTCAACTCTCCTCTTTCAAATGAAACAAAAATCTTCTAAATCAGAGTACGTTTACTATGCAAAACGCGCGAACAGCCATAAAAAAATACTTTCTCCTTTTTTTGAAGTCGGTCAAAAAATTGAAAACACGCTTTAATACAAAACCCTAACTAAAATGTAAAAAATAATCTTAAATAAGTTTAAAATAGAAATAGATTGATTAACAAAATATTTGATTTTATTGTAGAAAAGCGTGCGAAGTGCTTAACGTCAATTGTGCTAAATAATTTATCGACAAATATTGGTAAAATTATTGTCATTATAAAAATATCATAAAAAGCATCCCACGTTTTAATCGCTACCTATATGTCTCCAGTCGGTACCGCCGCAACTGTACCGAAAATAGTTTTCCCCTCGTAAGTATTCGATATCGATGAAGCTCTGCTCTAGGACGGGAATTACAGATGAGAAATAATGTTTGCGTAGTATTTAGGCTCCACCTACCAGTAGTAAATTTTATACCTCCGCTTCACCCGTTGCCCCTCAGGTGTTACAGTTTGTGAAGTACCACTTCCACTTAACACTCGCAAAGTTGAAATTTCGTGTGCAATCTCTGAAAATCCAAACTTCAGTAACTGAACCAAATTAAAATATAAATGTCAAAGAAGTAGTTGTTGTTACGGAGATTGAGATATTTTGTTTTTTATATCATAATAGGTTACAATATTCGAAGATATTTCACGATTTTCAATGTATTTCTGGCTTTAAATATTGATATGTTAAACTTACCAGTGAAGTGATTTTTTGCTTCATTTAATGACACAAAAAACAAATATGGCATCACTTGCTTTGCAAATTTTTAGCTTTTCTCCCCCAGTTATCAAATGAGAATATAAATAATAACATAGTCACCGATTTTCAGATTTTACAAAAAAAATCAGGCACGCTTGAATGATACCAATTACAAATTGAAATATTGAAAAGGTCTAAATCACGCATTTTTAGGTAAATTTCTTATAGAAATATACCTATTGCGATCGTTCACACTTTTGAATTTCGAAAAAATTTCAACGGCATGTTGTTATATGTCTATAAGTTAGTCCAAAAAAACATTTGGTTCAAAAGTTTATATATATATGGGATATTACGAAATTTGTTAACACGATAGAGGTCGCAGTTTTGAAGGTATCAAGTTCAAATTTGCTACAAAAATCAATCTCTAATGGCGACCATTCAAACATTTAAAAAAATTATCAAAAAAGAGCAGTAGTGTAAATATTATTAAAAATAATTTTAGGTTATAGATATAATCAGTACCTACAACTTTTGTTCAAAGCAATTTTTCATAAAATACACAGGTAAAAAATAAAAATTAATAAAGAAAAATAACAAATGTTGATAAAACATGAACACTCAATATAAATTTGATATAATTGTATATTTTCTGGAGATCTTAATATAGACCCTGATTAAAAAAATATATAGTATATTTATTGAAAAGAAATAGACGAAAAAAAAATCTGCCTTAAAGTGGACTCGAACCCTGTCTGCTTTATATTCAACAGCCAAAACAAAAACGTTTATCCGCAAGGCTATGACAATTTTATTTAATAACATGTAGGTATACCAATGAAAAGGTTGTTATTTCAATTCAATGAATTTTGAAAAATTTACCTTTCCGCTGACTACAGGCCATCGGGATTTTTTTTAATGTATTCATCCCTATAACTATCTACGTCTAAGAAATAATAATTCTGTCCATACGAAATCGTCAGGAGTCTATGCATCTTGGGATTGAGAAGCGATAGAAAAGAATCTAGTTATATCGTTTTGTAGGTGAATGTGTAAAAGAAAAATTTTGTGATTAGATACGGTATCTAGATACCATACTAATTCAAGTTTAGCGAATTCTTGACATATATACGTTTAGTCTTAGCGGCCTTTGCCAGGAAATAACCTTCCGTAATTTTCTATGACAAATTTATGGAAACTTAAACCAACATTCAAAATAAGATTCTGTATTTTTCTCAAGATTTTCGGTTCCAATAATGTATGTAGGACAGATGAGCTCTGTTTCTTTTAATTTTGTAATTTAGCCATCAAAATTCTGGCTCTTAATAACATCTCGTTAATTTACACCATAACTCCAAGAATCAGTAATACCTAAGAAGTATTTTTGTTTTGTTTAATAGATTCGTACAAAACAGGGTTCTATTTTTATCAATTGTACTGAGCCCTAACATAATTTCTCAACTAATAATAATGAAACGTACTAAGGTAGTTGAGCCCAAGATGGCCCTTTACCGAAGACGGCCCACTTTCGAAATTTCATACTTTTATATGTTTGAATGAGTTTAAATTTCGCGCCCATGTTCGGTTAGTACCCTGGACCGAACTGCAACTTCACGTCAAAGGAAGGAAGCCGCCATCTTTTCAGTAGTTGACAGTTTATTAGTGACGTTGCAAGTGGCTTACATCTTATAACCTCATGCATACGAACTTTTTAGTATTTCTGTAAAAAATAAACGGCTTTCCTATTTTTTTCATATAAAGTCAATGACATTCCTGTTTGTATTCTTTGTTAATTTTAATTTAAAAGAAGTAGTTCTTGTTATCTGGTATAGTCCCTGTAAAGGCCCACACGACATAGGTTCCCAAGATGGCCCGACAAGGCTTTGATGCTTTGGTTGTTGTTTGTGGTACCACGAAAAAAGTGTTGGGCAAACTGAGAACATAGACATGGAGCAATTCATATGTCCAGGACGTAACTAAGAGTCTATTAACATTTGGGGCTTATGCAAGATCTTATTTCACTGATTAATAAGGCCCGCCAAAATTGATTTTATTCTAAATTTTTTGTTTTGTAGGTAGATTAAGCCTAAGATGGCCCACCGTGTAACGTGTAATTAATGACCAAAAACTGACTGATTACCTTAACATCTCATATGTTAGGTGAAGTTTTACGTTTATAGATATTTTTTATTTTGTTGCTGTTTATAAATTGTATGATTAATGTTAGGCCTTGATAAGTACCTATGATCCTCAAAAGGCCCACTTAAGAGATTTCTAAAAACAATTGTTTTCTTAAATAAATTGTATCTAATATGTTACAAAAAATTGAGTAATAATGTGATAAAGTTTTTTTTCATAAATTATTTCATTTTTTTATTTCAATTTTGAACATAGTTGACCTTACAAGGACGTGCGCCTTAGATGTTACAACGTCGTCGACCCTTGGATAGTGGAAATAGTAAAGGGAATGAGAAGAAGTCGACAGGTCGATAATGTACACCACCGTCGTCCAGTGAGACCACAAACTCCCAACGTTTGACAAATGCGAATCTCGGCTTGCGACAGCAAAGGAAAACTTCCGACGCATTGATTGAAACATTATTTCAGTTGTTTGTCACTCTCGAAAAGATGAAATTTCTTGCAATGAACTTTATTGAAAAACGACATCTACCTTCGTCAAGAACTTTCAAAGCAGAAGATTACTTCGATTCACATGAGAACCACTGTATCTTGAAGATGCCCTTTCTTTGATATTTACCTGTACAAGTGATCTGTTTCATCTGATAACATAATAAAATGAAGAAGCTTGACTATCCAAAACAATTTAGGCAAAAAAATTAATAATCAAATTCGAAAATAGTCTTTTATTATACAAAGGAAAACAGTATTAGATTTGAAACAAAAAACCAAGAGCTATATAATATTTTTCCCTTGTATAAGACACTATTTATTTCTGCGACGGAAAAAACGATTATTTAATATTGAAAAAAATTAACAATATATTATCGAAGTGAAATCTTAAGTTTTAAACTAAGTAGGTGTTTTATTTATAGCGACAATTAGACCTGCATTGCTAAGGAAACCTTTAAAGTAATCAAATATATCTGTCTATTTAATTATGTAATATGATTTCAAAATTGCGAGCTTAGTGGTTGTTTGTTTGTAAAAATGTCTGATATCGAGTTTTTTCTGACTTCACCCGAGTAGGTTTTGAAGAAAGTTCTGGGTTGATACTCACTTAAGCCAATACTTTAATTTTATGTTGTGTATTTATGACACGATATTTTATTCGCTTTTTTGAAACGCATCCAAATTCTGTCAAGTCTTGAAATTAAGTAGGTGCTAAAAATGTTTCCTTGTTGGCGCATTGCATACTGGATATAACCTAGCATATTCTCGCACTGCTATATCAACTTTTCAATAAAATCTAATAGGAACGTCATATAATATCCTTTTTAACTATCACTATAACGCATCATTTTCTACAGTCTTTAAATTAAAAACGATATTTGGAAAACGAAACTTTGATTTAAATGTCAGAGAAGTACATATTGACACTGTGGTCATGGTGATTGAAATATTTGGTTTTCTTATCATGGCCTACCACATTGGAAAATATTTGTACCGTTCCTCTGTCTTTTTGGCTTTAAATCGACATGTTGCAAAGGAGATTTCCGGCTTCATTTAATGGAATAAAAAATAAATATGGTGCATATGCAAAATTTGAGCTTCCCCCTCCTAGCATCAATTGAGAAAATAAATAAAAGCAAAATCGATTATTTCCATTTTTTCCTACATATTTCAGGAACCTTTATTTTTTTAATTTGCAAACCAGAATATTGAAAATGGCTACATCACGCCACTTTTCTCCAATCGTTCTATCTTTTACCGTATAAGAAATAGCAATATGAAATCGTCGGAACCCTGTATGACATTATAATAAAATGGTTCGTTATTATTAGCTATCAAGGAGAAAAAAACAAGGCGGAATCCCCTGCATGCGAGCCCGCCAAGAACATGACCGATTATTTCTTAATGGAGCACGATAAGAATAAATATACATATTAGAAATAAGAGAAACTTTTGGTAAATCAATCAAAACTACTAATACAGAAATCTCGAAAAACAATTCGTTTGAAAAGTCATACGAGAAGAAATATTGTCCTTATCCACAATGAATCATCCATATATGTATGACTATTTACATTTCCATGGCATCGGTAGGTTTCCATTAGTCATTTGGTGGGGGATTCCGGGGTAAATGCAATGCCTGCCCCCTCCCCCACCTCCATCATTTATTCCGAAAGACCTTATCAGGTTACTGCACAAACGGGTCCAGGTTATCAAGTACTAAGCCGACAACAACGATAACCCCCCGCCCCCCTATTTACGGTCGATCAAGGATCAGGTATCCGGGTAATGAGAAAGTTGTTTGCTATACAACACATGTGTCATTCTATCTCTATTTGATGAATACCAGGAGGATTTATATTTTTAATAATAATAATAATCGCTTATATTGTTAAAAAAAAGATTATTCATCTATTAACTATCAAAAGGCAGCTCAAGAAGAGGCTTATCCCAGAAAACTCTGAGTATGAAATCAAGCCTTTACAACAAAATCGAATCATCCAATAGCCAGGGACCCCAAAAAAATAAATATTACTGTTGTTTAAACGATTGTAACACTTTCCTTACATTGATTGCTACTTGTAGTAGCGTTTGGAAAGTGAAAATATACATATCTTTCTAAGAATATCATTATTTATTCACAAATTTCGTGGAATATTTCTATAGAAAAGTTAGTTGTAAATTTGGAAAACTTGTAAAATTGACTTACCTTGGAGACAATGCAGTTCATGAAGCAATAAAGATGGAGATGGAATGAGTCATAGACCATTGTCCGGGAAATACGCAGGATAAATTTAAGCAATTGGTTGTCTGAGAAAGACAGAATTCTCTCGTTTTTTGTAATTTTTTAGTAGGTTCAGAAACCACGGATGTGTAAAAGAGTGTCCAAAATTCGTGTTTGTATCGCTGAAAAGACAAATTTTGGGGGGATTTAAATCCCATTGGAAATATATGGCGAAAAACAAAATTATGCTGGAATATAAAGCTCCCCAAGACAAAAATGAATGAGTTAAGATCATTTAATAGACGTAGGATAATGGAAGGAAGTACCTATATAAATATATAAAATTCTTGATTAAAAATTTGTACCTATTTGATATGTTTTTTTTTGTGTTATCGTAGCTTTAGAATTGGGACTGAGATAAATAAGGATCATTTCTATTTATAAGGAATATAGCTCAGTTTAACAGTATAATCATAAATAATTTTATGAATGGCTCTTTGACTATAATGTCAAACTTTTTCAATCCAGTAGTAACACATGTGTGTCATCAAACATTAAGGTGTACTCTCTCGCCCCCTCCTTATGCCGCCATTCCACACTCGCTTACTCTGGATTTAGAGCAACTTGTCTCTAATGCTGCGACAACGGCAGCTGCCTCTCGTGGTGCTGCTTTCATAAGCAACGTGCGCCTTTTGAAAAATGCTCCCTTTACTTACTTGTGTATCAACAACAACACGGTACTGGTATTTGCAGACACGGTGGTGTTCTGTCGCAAAATTGATTCTGAATGATGAGTGGGGAGGTAAACAGGCTGTTTGTAACGTATCTACGTATGTGTCGAATTTTTCTGTAAGATGTAAATACAGGGTGAGTTTTTAGTTTGTCCACCGTCGATGGCTCCGTTGTTACAGGAATAAATAAAAAAGTTTTTCACAAAAAATGTAGTCGATACTCAATTGCCATATTTTGAAATTAATTAGAAATGTACAGGATGTCCTACAACATGGTGACATATCATTCGTATGTTTTTAAATGTTTTTATTACTTTCGGTTCTTGTATCAATGGACTCCGCAGCGATTTCTTAGGCCCCATACGGTCTAGAGACTTGAAATTTCGATTTCGTACTTATATCGCAGACATCTCGCCGCCTGTTAAGCTCCAAGTGTGATCCAATATTGATTAACTGTATTATCTCATTCAAGCAAGATCAAACTATTTCTTCGACATGGAAAGCCAATGTCGGACCATGGGTTCCGTCACTGGAATTACACACGCGCATGGAACGTATATATACGTCTCTGTTCTCTGGTATATAGGTACTCTCTGGCAGATCGTCGTATATATTACTCTATGGTTATGTGTTGTGGTAGACAAACATTACTTTGTTATGGAATTGCTGTTGCTGGCAAACAGATAGACATAAGTATAGTTCAAATCAAGAGAAGAAGAGATAGCAATAGTACTCATCGGTACGGTTCAAATCTTAAATGCCTCAAAAAAAACATTTTTTTTTCTTAAAAAATTCCACTTGTTTTTAAATGGAACAACCTATATTTTACATAAAATTTGGAATCTACTCTTCTTAGTGATTAAACTGGGTTATACTGAGGAGTTCAAAATGCAATGATTTCAACTTCCTGTATATTAATTAAATGATAAAATAATCTAAATTTTTTGCATGTGTCGATTATTTTTACTTGTGTTTTGTTGTAATAATTTTTACAGTATTGTTGAAGTTGTGTACAGGGAATGTCAAAACTCAAATACAATATTTTGTCATGATTTTCAAATGCAACACCCTGTATTTTATATCATAAACAAAATTCACTTTTCATTTTATCATATATTCCTTATACCGAAAATGAGTAGTTTCGGAGATATTTGAATTTTTCGTCCAATTGTAGTAATACCTTCAAATTGCTCGTTCAGATAAATGTGACGCCAGATTTAACGGTGTTTTCTGTTAAAACACTCCAAAATATGACGAAAATCAATATTCGAGTTTTCGTCTCCTTTTGGAGATATTGGCTCCTTTTTGTTCCAACAAGCTTGCGCGGGATGTGGGAGCAAAAGGGGTTTTAGATGGGGAAAAATATGCATGTAGAGATATAAAAGAAGTCCTACTTTCTAGAAACCAAACTGTCGAAACCGGCCCAACGAAGTATTTTCTTGAAAAATTCACATTAATCACTGTAAACACGAAAATTTCACCTTGCACTCCTTGACTCATGTCTAGCATCTAGCAGCTATTATTGTCATATGTCATATTATTATTGTTATTTTGAAATTTAAAATGGCTGAAACAAGAAACGGCTTAAGTTTCAAATACTACACCGTTGTCTCGAAATTACAATAACAGAATAGTATGCGTCTTGTAGCGCATCTAGCGATAAACAGTTAGATATTTTGAAATATCAGTACGTACTTTAGGTTTCGAAGTTTATTCTATATAAAATAGAAGTTTAAAATGTAGTTGTTTAGCAAATATTAAGGAAACAAACCTGTTACCAGAACACAAACCTAGCCAACCCACAGTCTAATAAATATTAAAGACACCATGCAATGAAATTACAAATAAACAAAAAATAGATGTTTAAAATGTAGTTGTTTAGCAAATATTAAGGAAACAAACTGTTGACAAAACAAAAAACTAGCCAATCAGAAAATTTCATTCCTTAGTTTCCTTGTTCGAATAAATTTCATTTGAATTATATTTCATATACAGATACTTCGTTCTATTGTCTACAACGTATTCTACTATAGCAAGAATACTAAATGATAATTCTTCTTCTAAAATGAAGTAAATGGCAAAAGTGTATTTATAATCTTATGGAAACGTAAGTCCATTTTCGAAAATTATTTCAATAATTAAAATATGATGACCAAGAAGTAATGTCCAATTAAAAATGGCAATTTATGAAAAAAATGCCTTGTTGAGACGATGTCTACAGTGATTTTACTGGTAAGTACGATTTTTTATTTACTTCTAAACGCTTTTTTCCCCACCGAATACTCCTTTTGCTCCAACATCCCGCATGCTGGTCTTATTCGTCTTGGCGCCACCGGAAAAACCCCTAGAAAAATATTACTGATATCTGATTTAATTATTTTGACAGCTAGAAACTGCTTTATTTCACTACAGACTGAAGCAACGAATGAATCTGGAGATTGTATTGAATATTTGGAGAGAAAAGGCGCTAGTAGGATGGTCATAAAATAGTTGATAGAAGTAGGAAACATCAATGCAAAAATAAAAAATATGAAAAAAGCAATAAAATCACCCACAACTTTGTGCATTGCTGCAACAACAACTGTGATACCATGATCATTCAAATTGCTCGGAAGTGACCCATGTCGAAACCTGGCAAAAACTTGAAATTCAAATGTCCTCATTGACTAATGACCTTATGCTGCCACCAGTCAACTACTGTTGTTGACCTTTCTACCTACTACTGTTACAACATCATGATGCCATCGACTAGTAATTAGTTCTTGCGGTCGGAGTCGGAGGAGCAACGATATTCGCACCTCTGTAGGTGTCCCTGTTGGGTTGGGAGGGGGGTCACCGAGAGGGCATATCGCGAATGCTCGAGGAGGAGAGAGTATGTGTGTGTGTGCTAATGGCAGCCAACAACTATACCGACCATTAATCAGCATGAGTGGCGGCACAACATGGCCGATGGCCGGCCCAAAACACGGAACATCCATCCCAGATAAACACATTATGTATGGATCCGCCACCGTTACCGGTGGTGGTGTAGGTACGTACACCGCCACCGGTAGCGCACACGATAAACAATCCCACAGAGCTGGCGGCTGCGGCGAGGCTTATCGTCCGCCAGAGCTGTACGTATACCTACCCCGGATTTATAATACCAACACCCCCACACACCAACGTAGGAACTCCACACACGTTGATATAGATAACAACAACACGACAAGAGTGCCTTTGGAGAAGAAGAATAAGTCTTAACAAACCTGCTACGTCGTCCAATAGAGATAGTAGATTGAGTGGGCTTTTTTAGCCCTATCCCACTGCCACCTTTTCCGATTTAGTCTGGTTCTCCATTAGAGCTCTGTATCTAATTATATCCCTTTTGTATGATAAATTATGTATCATTCAACAAATTAACACCCTCCTGAGGTACCTTATTACTAAAGCGTTTTTTCTTTAATTTCTTATTAAACTGTTCACAGTGCTACACCATGAGTGAGTGCATCATCTTAAATTATGGATTTACAGCTGTTACAAAAATACAACACGTCCTAGTGATGATATACAAGCGACACTTTAAATGGTCTATGGAAGATTTAACAGCGCCAGTGCATAAAGTAACTATGTATGTACGGTGTATGTTGTGCAGGTAGGATAGATATTATATAATAAATTAGACACATGCCTATTCCATGGACTGTTATTAGAGAGGCGGCCATGCCAAGGATGTGCGAGGCTAACAACTCATGACAACACGTAAATTACATTGCATGAAAATCGTAAGTCAAATTAACGTAAATGTCCGGGGTTATATCCTACGATAGATATAATTTCATCTGATGCCTTCTTACAGTAATAAACATCAGCATGCAAAGGAGATTGGAGAGATTGGTTTTGGAGTATAGCTTATGAGCTAATTCTGTTCCTAGAAAATGATAAGTTGCATTCAGAGGAAGATAGAGGTTCTCGATTTTTCTGCAAAAGATATCCAGAATTAAAAGAATAAATAAAACGGCTGATCCTGACGCAATGGATGACGAAACGTAACTTGAAATTGACTGGTGACTGTGCCTTGATTTAAAATTTGGATAGTGCAGGCTTCGAAATTGTCTGATCAGACAGGTGGGGGACCTTAATACAAATATTTAAGCAGAAAACCTCATTGAGAGATGCCTAAAGATGCTGTCACTAATGAATCCAAAATGAAACTTCTCTTACGGAAGCTCATTCATAATATAAATGGACGAATTTGCCAAATCGATATAAAAGGCATTTTTATCACGTGCGCAAAATCTCAGCCGCAAAAAGAAAGATGCAGCTACTCAATGCTATACAATAAAATTATTTATTTGTCGTCAAATGCCAACAACAATTTAATCAAACTCTTAATCATGAATAACCATGAAAAACCCTGAAACTAGGTCCACTCTGGTGGTATATGTCTGTTACAGCCCATACCCTTCGAATCTACAGACAAAAAGTTAAAATTGACCAATAGCGCAAATAAATGGATTCTCTATTAAGGATGATACTCATCTTTAATATGTACATACATATGTCAGGAAGTAAGTCCAAACTTACTTACTGATTCATAAACACCCATCCCAAACCGTTAGACCTAGAAAGCTGAAATTTTGCAACGAGTTTATGTTGTTTACGAGAAGAAGTATTCCAATCAAATATGTCTCGTAATTTTACAAAAAGTAACTCCTTAGGGGATGAAATGAGTGTAAATTAATCTAGATATCGACTTGGGTTTCATTATGGAGGTTTTTCTAGAAGTTTATTGCGAAAATGGCCTTTATTTTATATACAGGGTATTTCAAAACAAATGCGAATAATTTAAGGGGGTGATTCGTCGTTTAAAATAAAGGGTAGTTTCTTATATAAACGTTGGATCAAAAGTCAACCATTGGGGAGATATCGGGCCACAAATATGGTGAAAAAATATTTTTTTATATAAAAATAAAACGAAAAGATACAGAGCAATAAAATTTTATCAATTTTATAGAAGTATTTATACCACAATAAAATAAGCAAGTTCAAAAATAATGAGAGTATTAAAATAAATATTTTTTGCCAAAAATTTGACCGACTTTACTGTTTGATGCACTGAAAAATACAAAATAATATTAATTTTATTGGTGCTGGTACTTTTGAAGTTGTGCAATCGTAGTTAGATAGAAGACTTTTGGCACCAATAAACAAAAGTACTAATAAAGTCGGTTCAATATTAGGTAAAAAAAAATTATTTCAAGGTTTTGTGTGTATCATTAGTCATGAGAATCGTTGAAAGTTCACTAATACCAAAAAAGATAGTACTTATCCTATTACCCATGTAGATTATTTGCTAGTACTTATTATTATTCAGAGATCTCAAAACAGCCTCTTTGAAAAATATTCAATTTAAATGTTGCTACATATAATCTCTTCTATAATTTGGCCGTCTCATATTTTCAATTTTAGAAAAAAATTGCCCCCTTCACGTAGCCGAAATACACATTTTTCAGTATTTATCACTGCTGTAATTAGAAAATTGTAACTCTTTTAAAAAAATGTTTAATTTAAACATTTCCAGATAAGATCTTATCTTTAATTCTGCCATTTCAGATTTTCGAATTTCGCAAAAACTTGTCCCCTCCACCAAAAAAACATACAACCGAATTGAATGCCTCCTTCTTATTTGGAAGAAGATAAAAATAATTTGTACCATTAATTCTTTTAATTTTTGAGGAACGTAATAAGTGTTCGACTCGATCAACGTAGCTACAAACCAACAATAAGCAGTAACACAGTGTTTCACATGCTTATTCAATATCTACACCTGCCAAACTACCACCAAGTTACTCATGACCTATATGATATAACATATTATTGGATTCTGGGAAGTAGAAAGACGACTGACTTAGTCCTTTTGTCAAATTTAATTCAAATTATAATTTTTATCAAGCGAAACGAGATATTGCTCATTATTTTTAATTTGTAGCGGCAGTGATTGAGCGCAATATCTTATTTCTATTTTGAATCGTTTTTACCGCAGTGTCATCTGCAAATGATAATATTACATCTCTCGAATTCAGCTGAATAAGATAATTTAGATATATTATGAATAGAGTGGGACCAAGGACGGTATCTTGCGGGACACCAGAGGTGACTTGTTCCTCGTGACTCTAAGTATGATCAATTTTGACTGAATAGATCTTGATGTTTCCAAAATAACTAGAGAATAAATCCAATGATCTGTTATGAGAAAACTAAGTTCAACTAACGAAAAGAGCAAAAGTTAATTGATTGATTCTTTTTTTGATTTATGAGCAGTCAGAATCGAAATTTCTCCAGCGGTGCTTTTTGAATCATCAAAATCAAACTAGGCGATGTCACTATAACTTGTTTGTTATTTTTTTTTAGAGAAATAATCTCATATATTCCAGCTCAATATTAACCATGTTGTCACAATTACGTCTCCTAGATTATTGAAAAACCGTCTTCATCTTGATATGTCAGTCCTGATTTGATCATGGGCCCATCAAAACCACGTCAGGTAAACAACAACAATTAATTTCAGTCTGTAAACGATCCTCTCTACATCTATATACATAATATAATAAAAGGAAATTCCTGAAAAGGGTCCGCGAATTCCACAGGAGCGGCAGGCAGCACATCGGAAAGAACCGTGAAACGAAGATAAATTACCTTTTGAAAAGATGAGTTTTTAGAGTTCATCGACGTGAAGTTACCGTGAATTTGTAAATATATCAAAGTCTGAAGAGCTCAAGCCCACTTTTCATTATCCATGTTGAAAGACTAAGCGGGAGAAAGAGTATTATATATAGGTGAAGTGGGAGGTGCCCTTTCGCTCGAGAACAACGTCAGTTATACCAACTGTATGTGAATAGGTGAAATGAGGAGGATTTTTCATTCAAAGTGCAGTGTCGGTACTCGGAAAAATAGTAAAGGGCCACATACATTATCGAACATGTTTATGCACCGTTCATAAACCAATAAGTTGATAAATCCAGTTGAACAAACACGAAATCCGGTTCAGCAAACTAATTGAAAAACGTCAGTATTGAGAGGGTATTTGAACGTTTCAGGAAGATAGCGATATTTATCTATCATTATCTTCCATTATTCATTATTTTGGATTATCATCGCAATTACGCAAAAATAAATTTCGAATAATTAACGCAATATAATACAAATAATTGGAGGGAGCAATTTCTTTAGAAAATCTGAGGCAACCACATGATAGTCTAGATTATTTGTAGCAACATTTATAATGAATATTTTTTCCTTAGAGTTACGGTTTTCGAGTTAAAGCGATGGTAAAATGGTAAAATCTAAAAAACTTAGGCGTATTTCCGCGGCGATGTTTTGTGACCTCTAAATAATAATAAGTACAAGCAAAAAATATACGTGGTTAATATGATAAGTACTATCTTCTTTGATATTATTGAACGTTCAACGATTTTCGTGACTAATGTTACACTCAAAAGTGTGAAATGAATATTTTTTACAAAAATTTGGATCGACGTTATTAGTTGGTGCACTGAAAAATACAAAATAATATTAATTCTATCGGTGCTGGTACTTGTGAGGTTGGTGCTAAAAGTTATCAATCCAACTGCAACTGCACAACTTCAAAAGTAGCAGCACCAATAGAATTAATATTATTTTATATTTTTCAGTGCACGAACTAATAAGTTCGGTCAATTTATTTGTGAAAAATATTTATTGAATAGCTAGTTGTTCTAGTTGTTGAATTGAAACATCTACATTTAACAATTTGAATAGTTCGTTCTTTTTTTCAAATACTCTACGACACTGTACCGGCGGATTCATTCCCTTTTTCTTCGTCCTAATAATGTTTGGCTGTGTGACGCAGCCATCCAAGACAGCCGAACAGTGAACGAGAGAGTAAAACGATCGCTCAAGATGAAAGGTGGGCTCAAGACAATCGCCATTTAGGAAGAGAAGAAAACGAGACCAAGATAAATATTCGGTGTAATCTTCGTCGCGAGACAGAGAGAGAGGGACAGAACCGTCCTTCCCAAATAGAATTTCAATGAGTTGTGTTACCCACAAATCTTTGAGAACAGACTCACTAGCATGGCCCATAAAATGTATGCACATGTCCTACAAATCATACATCATAGGCTTCGTTCCAAGAGCCATCAGAAACAGTTTCTTTCAGTGAGGGGATCTTGCGCATTGGCACAAACCGCGTTTCAACCGAAACGTCGGAGTATTATCGAAATGCGAATTTTCTGGTCCACCTTTGTGGCAGTTTACAAGCAGACCAGTTTGTGGATATTTTTTTCCAATTATTCACAAGGGACATGCGTAGTGAGGTCATCAGAGTGAACCTGTTTGTCTTCGATGCATTTATTCCAAGTAGCCGTTTCAAGCACTTTCAAGATTGATCAGATGAACAATTATTAGGTATCTGACAGACATGCGTATTGAAAGGAATTTGCAAACTGTTGGAAATCTGTTCTGGATCTACGGTTGGAATAAAGCCATTTCTATCTACCTGTGGTAGTGGAGAAACAAGGCACTCGGTACACTCTGAAATGATCCATGGATCATTTGGCGCGTTTGTAGCACCTTTTTTTCTATTGTGAATTATGATATGCCTTCATGATCTTGTTTGCAGTGCTATAAAATGTATGGATGCATATATTATCTATAATTCATACATATATATCTCCTATTTAGAGCGCAACTGAAACAAGTTTTACTGGCACTGAGTTATATTCCAAATTTTACACTCTACATATTCAATAATAAACTATTTAAAGCAATGACAGGAACATTATTTTGATTATTAATATTTCCTTTTTTCTTACTTACCACAAGAATCTTAGAAGGCAGATCTTGAAGGCTAGCATTTTGGAAATGAAAAATGGAAAAACCATAATTGTAACCCACTATATTGGTATTACTAACACCCCTGTTATTTGGTCAAGGTGGCAGCGAACTCGTGGGAGATTACCAATCACGATATAACAGTGTTTTGCCGAAATATGAATTGTATTCAACTGATATTTAGATATCAGCTCATTTAACAAAAACAGCATAGTTTTCTATGTGATTTTTTATTTAAAATCATAAATGAAGATAAGTTTTAGAGGTGATGTTGAATTTTTATGAACTCAATTAACGAAAATTTGGTTATGATCTTGACGTTTCGTAAGTACGTTTGTATATTTATATATAAAATTTATATTCTGTTCTATGTCAAATACGTTGTCACAATGTCGTTCATTTGAATAAACATGAACCTTGATTTATCATTTAGCTTTAACGTAACCTGTAAAACTTATATTGATTTATGATTTTAATTATGATGTACACATGCAAGACTACGCTGCTCTTGTAAACTGATTATATATGTATAAATATCACTTGAATAAAATTCATATTTTGGCAAAATACTGTTTGAACGAGTAGAATCACTGAATTCTCTTATATCGTGTATGGTAATCTCCCACGAGATCGCGGCCACCTTGATCAAATAACAATAGAAGTAAAAGAACTACAGCAGTAAATTTTCAAGTTGAATACCATTTTGTTAAAAATAACCCATCTAAATAAAGTTGTTCTTGTCATTGCTGTTATTGGAAATGGTACACATAAGATGCAAGGGATATAAACATCAGCAGGTAGGTCCATAGTTTGGGCGTGGACTCCAAACAAGAGATTGCAATCGATCATAAGAGTTCAGGGTATCTTGGATCATTCGATATAGATTTAAATAAGTATACCTGAGATCTAGACCTCCAATATTTTTGTTTACGCTGGTCCAACACCTGCAAACTTTACCCCAAACTTATTGTACTACTCTGTAGGATTTGTTTATGGATTGAACACCCATAGTTCCTGATCTAAGCCTCATTGAAAATCTTCGTTTAGCAGACTTGTTCGGTTTAACATTGACCCTTCACATAATATGGAACAGCTGACAAATTCTAGGCGCGTATTTGACACAAAAACATTTGTGGGGGGGGGCAAGATATTATCATTTTGAATTATTATTGTAATGTTAAATTACATTTAAGAAATTATTCTTCAGTCATTCAGTCATATGATAATCCAGAGTATATATTTGGTTGATGAACGTGATGAATCAAGTAGTTTGAAAATGGCATCAGTGTAAAACTTAATAAAAGTATTTTAAAAACAGTTTTCCTGAATAAATGGGCAAAAAAAATGCAATGCTTTTCAACTCGCCACATTGCTATAGTAGAAATTCCAATAGCACTTCCGCTGTTTTTCCACATATAATTATTGTCCTCAAGTTTTTCAAGGTGACTTCAGAAGTTATCCAAAATTAGCTGGCCATTATCGTTCCTGCATACCGGATAAGAAGTCTACCTTTTATCAGACCACTGAAATTTACTTCGATAAATATGCTTCCAGTTCCACGTACACAAGCTATAATTATATAGCATGGTAGAAGTTTATGTGGCTGTGACTAACTTTTAAGTAAGGCCTAAATCACTTTAACTACCTTAACAAGGATTGATGGTTATAGGAGTGGAGTCGGTGTATGCGACAGAGAGTTAAATAAGTTTTTCCAGACAAGCAAGATGATAATTAATATCAAAATCAATATTACAAGTTATATTTGAGAGAAAATTGCTATTTAAAGGAACGTTTTTTTTTGAGAACATTCAAATTATTATTGTATTCCTTACCCACATTTATAAATAGCTAATTTCTAGATTTATATCAACTCTGCATGAAAATAATTCTGAAAATGTTAAATAAAACTGAATTCTCACTTTTAGAGGATATTTTTAGTGATTTGGATTATCATTTCTTGAAAACATTCAAGTCACAAAAATATATTTTTGAAGTGAAAACTTATGGGTTCGCGACACCGATGACCTCGAATGCTTGTGACGTATTGCGCATAGTATAGAGGCCAGTGTACATGTACACAAATATTATATACACTAGTACCACGTCTCTCTTCTCTGTTAATATCAATGTCCCTTAAATAGACTTTGTTGTGCATCGTTTTAATTGTGGTTTTGATAATCATTATTTGAATTGATTAATTGTAAAATCACTGTTCAGTACACTAGTGAGAACTTGATATATTTATGTAGAAAAATAAACCACAAAAACAAAGTATGTATTTATTGTTGAATGTTTCCAACATTTTTATTGATCTTTGCGTTGAATATTTGGTATTATTTATTTTTCTAATATTTGCAATACATCGTGCAATGAATATTATATAGCGCACTGAGAGAAGGATTTCATTAGTATTTAATAAGATTTTTTCATATTTAATATCGAAATTTTTACGAATTATACGAAAGAGGGTAGTAAAATACTCGAAAGAAAAAAATTGCTAAAAAATTTTACGATATTATGTGGGGACTTTAATATCAACTTTGCAGATGATAAAATCTATCGCTAATTGAATTTCTTAATGAAGCATTTGGTTTGACTATGTCCAATGATCGAAAATTATGTACTAAAAAATATAAAACGACGATCAGATACCATAAGCCTATTATATCTTTTTTATAATAAAATGAAATAATTAAAAGTACAAATGGACTAAGTATTGTTGAACTTAACGATGATAATAGAGCTAATAATGAAAATAAAGTTCATTAAAAAATATGTAAATATGAATAAAGTATTGATATTTTGTATTGAGCTTGTGCAGTCCATCATATGTTTGATTAATTAATAAACAGAATAAACATTTAAATAATTCACAATAGATGTGAAAACGAGACTAATGTTAATAATTTCATTTAAAAAGTTTAAAAAAATCAATAATATAGTTATTCCTTTGTTTAAAGTTTTCACTTTTGTCGGCAGTCCAGCCTCTGCCTTTTTTTAATTAATATTATAAAATTTGACACGGCAAAATTGAAGAAGAGGTTATGTCCAGCAATATCCGAAATATATAGGTTACCACCTTGTTTTCAAACCTCTGAATCTTCAACGATTTTGACGACTAATGATACACGCAGCATTGTGGGATATTTTTTTTCACAAAAACTAGGACTGACATTAATTATTCCCTGGTGCACTGAGAAATACAAAATAATGATCACTCTGCTAGTGCTGAAGGTACATACGACCAGAAATCTAAGAAGGTTGTAAATCACCAAACACTTGAGTTATCAGCAGGCGGTCTACGCAGAGCTGTACTTGCACTAACCATTACATTTTGTTTTATAGGTAGGTATAATGGGTAAAGATAATTATTAAGAAAAATCGCTTGAATATAATTGAGAATTGTTCATGAATATGCATTATATTATGAGATATAATAAGATAAGTTGTTTAGAATCAAATTTAATATACACACACTTGTGAAGTTGTCGTTTTTTGCATTAAAAACAAAATTACTTTTAATATGGAAAACACACTTGGCCCAGCTGCTATCAGGAATGTTGGCAGTTTCTTTTTGAATAAGACCTACCACAGATGAACTTAAGGTTAGAGAAGTATTATTTCTTTGACCGGCAAATTTTAGCTGATGCCATATATGTTCAATTGGGTTTAAGAAAGACATAGTAATAAGGAGGAAGTCTGAGCACCATATGTCCCAAGGTTTCAGCCAATGAATCACAGTAATATTTCTTTTGTATTGATTAACTGTGTAAAACTTCGAGTAATTATTCTTTTGTGTACTTTTCCTCATAGTACATATCATTATTTAACATATTTTCTTGTACAGTGGCTTTGGTGTCATTTGAACATGGTGCTTTATCAAGTCTTCGACTGTGGTAGCTAGCATTATCCATGACGATAATACTTTAGGTTGGAATATTTGGTACGTGTTTATTTTGGAACCAGTCTTCAAATAATTCGGCTGTAGTATCATCATGATAATCGACTAAAGAGTCGTTAATATTCTTTGCCGATAAAGACAACGCATTTGGTATAAAACCATTTTCGGTTCCTGCGTGATTTATCGTAATGCGGTTTCCTTTATTAGACAGCGCCTTACTTTGGCACAAGTCAGATAAGTCTTCCCAACTTTTGTTTGGAATATCGTGTGTATCGAACCAAGTTTCATCCAAATACACTACTGTTCTACCATATTCTCTAAATTCTCTTAATCTTAATCCAGACCTGGAAATACTTCAAGGCACAAACACTTTTGTTGCTTATCTATCTTTTGAACAATAGGTGATAATGAGGATCGTCGGCTTATATTGATTTACTTACTTACTTACTTACTTTGAAGTTATTGCCAAAAGTCTTCTTTCTGAAATAGTGTTCAGGAATACTATTTGAGGATAAATACATCAATAAAGACAGAACGTCGAGCTATAAACAAAAAGCGTGAAACCCTTGCTGTCAGCTTCTCAACTCCAAAAGATCCTTAACCGATCATTAATAGCCGGACACTAATGGCTATCTTTAGTTTAACTCGATCGGGGTATTCTCAAAGCGGTTGTCCTCCGTCTCCTCCTCGGAGGATTTCTTTTCAATAATTCAGCCGGAGCGACTGCGGGGCGTGACAAAGTCCTGTCCACAGAGCCATAACTTGGAAATGGTCGGTGTGTACGTGTTCAAAGGTTTCCTCCTTCAGAGACAAAGTGGACAACGGGCAGCAATTAGAAGGGCTGGGCCGTTCAGAGACCGTTTATGCATTTTAATCAAAACACAATCCAGCGGCCACTTTCGATTCGGATTTATAATTCATCAAAGGAATTCTGAAGAAGCTCTGCTATGCTATTCTGGGATCATTCTAAACAATATGCTGAGTTATTTAAATTAACCTTTGTGATAATGATGACTATTTATTTACTTTATCTGATTTTTCATACAGGATATACAGGGTGGTCCGACTTATAATGGAAAAACTTTAACAACGTATTCTGCAGATAAAAATAATTAAATAATAAGTTCATATAAACTTATCTCCAAAAACGCTTCGTTTTGGAGATACAGGGTGTTAAAATATTGCGAAAAAAATCATTTTTTCTTATTTTAAGAGAAAAAATTAAAATATCGCGAGTTATCTTAATTTCATTTGCAAACGTCAAATATTAGGTGCACATTCAAACAAACATTATTTTTTCACGAAAACGGTTCGTTTTAGCGAAAAGACTACAGAGACCATTTTTGTTTAGAATTGATCAGAATATCTAAATTAATTTTTTTAAAACGATTTCCAAAAAATAGGTAGAGAGTTGAAATTTGCAGAATAATTAGGTAGGTACTTAGTGTTGAATTTGTTACAATGGTACGAAACCCTTTCTGTGCGAGTTCCATTCGTTCTTGGCCGCTTTTTGATGTTTGTCGGCGTTTTTTGTATAGTAAACTTGCAACGATTGTGATGATTGAATAAATACCTTTATTATCTCAAAAAAAATCTAAAGTGGTGGAGAGGGGCAATTTTATTAAATCTCAATAATATTATTTCGCAAGATTGAAGCAAACGTTTAAATTGAATATTTTCAAAAAAATCAACAGTTTCTGAGAACTAAGAAATCAAATAGGAAATAATAAGTATTAATTGCAATGAAGCTGGTATTTCTGAAGATGGTGCCAAAAGTATTTTATCTAGATATCTATAACTGCAAAAATTTTGAGTATTATTAGAATAAATATTATTTATTCTGTATTTATTATAAATAAATAGACTGTTTCACATTTTCATAGGTGTGGGTTTCTGATCTAATCGTGTTTCTTTACAAAAAGATATTCATCACTTTCTGTGACGGAAATATTCACATAATAAAGCTGCGCAAGGTGTTAGGAAACAAAAGAGAACTTGGAGTTAATTACCGCTATGTCAAAAAGATAAAGAATATCCTCACTGGGGATAGAGCAGGGAGGAATAACGCCGTAAATCGCCTCCAGCTCCTGCTGGATGAAGATCCTGCTTTATTTAATCGCCGTTAGAGCCTTGTTTCCTGCAAGGTGTGGGCGCGTGATCGAATTCCCAAACAACAAACGTCTCATTCCAATGGTCAGTCAGCACCTGTACAAACCATTGACGTAGGCAGAGAAAGGGATTCATAATGTTAGTATTTTATTTTTGCCTGCACTAGATTTAATACGAAAGATTTCAATATTGAATAACTATTGGGATTAAATTGAATATAAATATTTTTTACAAAAAACTGGAACGACTTTATTAGTTGGTGCACTGAGAAATACAAAATAATATTAATTCTATTGGTTGAATGTCAAATTTTCCATTGGCGCCAATTCTCAATAGTCCACTATTGGATGAAAAAAGAATCATGAAAATCGGAGCACTATTTAAAAGACGCGAACATCCATAAAAAAAACATGCAGATAAACAGACGAATAGTATACCTCCTTTGTTTGGTTCGTCGGTCGAAAATACGCTCGAAATGAAAAGTGTTATAGAAGAATGGAACCCAACGTATGATAGACCAAATGGAAGAACAAAGATATATTATACATATATAATTTACGAAACTATAAAAATTACATATTGAATAATTCTAATCTTCCCTTTTTTATCAACAAATCATTAAAAATAGCGCCTTTTGCCTCAATTGCATTAAAAGTTATGCAAACATACATCTGTTTTTGCAAACATTTGCTTTTCAGGGCTTTTATTGACCGATTTAAAAAAAAAGGAGAAAATTACTATTTTTTTTATTTTTATGGCTGTTCCCGCGTTTTATATAGTAAACTTACTCCGATTTAGACGATTTTTTTGAAAGAGGAGAGTTGAGAAATGGTCCCATATTGGGAAGAATCTAATCCAAAATCTCCTTCTTCCAAAAACCGCCCCCAAAGGGGGTGGAGGGGGCAATTTTCCTCGAAAATTGAAAATCTGAGACGACAGAATTAATGAAAATTCCATAGCCGGAAATGTTTAAATTGGGCATTTAAAAAAATAATCATACGTTTCCGAAATATGTGTTTCAGCTATGTGGAAGGCGCAAATTTTTCCGAATATCAAAAATTCGAGATTTGAAAAAATAAAAAGGGGACCATATCCGGAAACGTTTAAATTGAATATTTTTTCAAAAGAGTTACGGTTTCCGAGTTTCGCAATGGTAAAGTCTGAAATATGTGATATGAGTATTTCCGCTAGTACAAGCTAAACCTACCTATAACTTTTTGGGTATTAGTGAACGTTTACCAATTTTCATGACTAATGTTACACTCAAAAATGTGAAATAAATATTTTTTACAAAAAATTGGACCAACTTTATCAGTTGTTGCATTGAAAAATACAAAATAATATTAATTCTAATGGTAGTGGTAATTGTGAAGTTGTGCCGTTGTAGTTTGTTGTTGTAGGCACCAACTCCAAAAGAACCAGCACCAATAGAATTAATATTATTTTATATTTTTCAGTGTACCAACTAATAAAGTCGGTCCAATTTTTGGTAAAAAATATTTTATCAAAAGCAGCTAAACTAGACAATTACCGAAATGCCCTATATTTCTGTACAAAACGAGATAGGTACGTCTATGTACTTGAATCACCCTCACCTTTTACGGATTCCCAGTGCAATTCCCCAAATCTATCACGATGTAACACACCGGTGCGCGGACTCATTTACACTTCGCTCTTTTCTTTATCTTTGTGTTCATCTCCCAGAAGATGGAACCTCGGAGTAAACTGGCAAAAGGGGAAATACTACGTTATCTCGTATGTGTGTATAGGAATTCTAACTTGACAGGAAATAACGAACTTTCAAAATTATATATAACTTATCTCGATTATGATCTATACATAATAACTTATATTAATATGTAATATATACAGGGTGTTTTCGAGTCTTTGCAAATATACAATAGGTACTACCATAGACATCTAAACACCTAGACCATGCATAGCCTCTTTCAGAGCGATCCAACATCTCAAGACCATTATTCTTCTGTTCCATAATGGTTCGTGTCCGACTGATACGATTAACATATTTGTCAAACTTCTTATGTTTCATGGCAAATTCTGATTTATAGAGTAACAATCAAAGACATTCAGACATAATTAAAAGGTGGTCGTTGAAATAGTTATTACTGATTATTCAGCAACACCTGCAGATTAAATTATGTACCAAATTTATATTTTACAACATAAAATAAAAATTTTCATTTGTGAAATAATTGGATCATCAATCGATATCGATCGAGTGAGTTAAGTGCCGCAACACAGGAAAATATAATTTAGGCGTCCGTATGAATTTCGTATAGCTTTCGTCGCTAGTCGGAATATTGTTGTTCGTTGTTCCATTCATAATTTGAGTGTTGCTACTACGTTTTACGCATTTATACGCTTCTACAGAGGTACACTGTTGCCAAAATTTCCTATAGGAAAATATGGTCTCTCTCTTACGCATGGAAAATACGAAAACAATTCTCTAACAATAACGGATCGCCTTTGGATACATGTTATGAATGAAATGCTTGGTCTAGTTGTTCAGATGTCCATGGGTACTGCTATGATCAGATTTGAGACTTTGTATACTTTTTCATTATATTGAGTAGGACAACTATTTCATTTACGAAAGTTCTTGTGGTAAAAGTCTAGTTTAGTGGCTGCTGATATAGTCCAAAAGTTATCAATCTACCTGCAACTGCACAACTTCAAGAGTAACAGCACCAATAGAATTAATGTTATTTTAAACTTTTCAGTGCACTAACTGATAACGTCGGTCCAATTTTTTGTAAAAAATATTTTAGTGTGCTAACCGTGCGAAGCAGGAGCGGGTCTCTAGTGACAAATAAATAGAATAGAGTGACTAGATTATGAACAACTATTTTTTACCAATAATTGGACCGGCTTTATTAGTTGATGCACTGAAAAATACAAAATAATATTGATTCTGTTTTCGTGTTGGTACTTTTGAAGTTGGTATCACAAGTCTTCTATATAACTAAATTACAATATTATTTTGTATTTTTTGACCGACGAACCCTGAACGGAGGAGGTATACAATTCGACTGTCTGCTTTTTTTTATATAGTAATTGTACTCTGATTTTGATGATTTTTGATTCATTTGAAAGAGGAGGCTTGAGAAATGGTCCCACATTCACAAAAACGCAAATCCGAAATCCACTTCCTTCGAAAACCGCCCCCAGAAGGGGGTGTAGGGGGCAAATTTTCTCAAAAATCGAAAATCTGAGTTGGTATAATTAAAGACAGAACAATATCCGGAAAAGTTTAAATTGAACATTTTTTCAAAAGAGTTACGGTTTTCGAGTAAGATGCATGTTAAATTCTCAAATATGTGCATTTTTGGTATGTGGAGAGGACGATTTTTTTCAAAAATTTAAAATTTGTGGACATTACGTGAAAGACAATAATATTTGTAACAACATTTATAATGAACATTTTTTCCTTAGAGTTACGGTTTTCGAGTAAAATCGGTGTTAAAATGGTAACAACTAAAATATTCAAGCGTATTTCCGCAGCAATGTTCTGAGATCTCTACATATAGTAATAACAAAGGCAAGCAAATAATATACTTGGGTTATAGGATATTAGTTGTATTAGAGACGTTCAACGATTTACGTGACTAATATTACTCTCAGTTGGTGAAGTTGGTGCCAAAAGTTATCAATCAATTTTTGGTAAAAAATATTTATCATTGCATCAACTAATAAAGACGGTCCAATTTTTCATAGGAAATATTTAGTAATATTAGTTTTGAAAATCGTTCAACATTCACTAATACCAAAGAAGATAGTAAGTACTTATCCTATTATCAATGTATTCTTTGCTTGTACTTATTATTCAGAGATCTGAAAACATCGCGATGGAAATACACATATTTTAGACACCTTCCCAGTGCTTTAACTCGGAAACCATACATTTTTCTGAAAAATATGTAATTTAAATATTGCTACTTATAATTTTCTCTTTAATGTGGCCGTGTCATATTTTCAATTATCGCAAAAAATTGTCCCCTCCACATAGCGGAGATACACATATTTCAGTCGTTACCATTGCTGGAACTTGAAAACCGTAACTCTTTTGAAAAAAAATCAATTTAAACTTTTCCGGAAATGGTCTCATCTTTAATTCTGCCGTCTCAGATTTTCGATTTTCGAGAAACATTGCTACATCCGCCCCCTTCGGGAAGGTTTTTGGTGAGAAGGAGATTTCGGATTTGAGATTTTTCTAAATATGGGACATTTCTCAAAACGCACAAACAGCCATACCTACATAAAAAAGCAAACATACAACCGAATTGTATATCTCCTCATTTTTTTGAAGTCGGTCCAACATAGATTTGTAGTGTAGTGCATATACCTAGATTCCTAGATAATTAAATTGATAGAATACTAAATTATCTGTCAATATGAGATGTATCTACAGATTCATTTATTTTGTGTTAGTATTATTGTTGTTGACCGTTCGCTCATTTCAACTAGATATCTGAACACACCCATAATTTGATAGACTTTTTTTGGATCGCTCGATATATTCCACACACACAGACATCACAACTATCGCTTTATCCATTTGTACAAAAGCCACTAACAGCCGTCAATAATAACAACTCCTCTCTGCTCTATACAGTTAAGTGCAAAGAATGCGTATGGCGACAGAAAAGTGAGCGCCGGTGAGACAGCAGCAGGAGGAGAACTCGCAGGAAAGAATGATCCTGCCATGTAAGGGGGAGGGCGGCTGCCCCCTGCATAGGTGACACACAGCACACCTCGATGGACCTCCATTCACTCACTCACTCACTCACCAGTTGCCGTTGCCATGACGACGCGTCAAGTAGGCGCCATCATAAACACTCATTGTTGTGAGATGCGGTGTGGACCGGTAAGTGGCCGTGCGGACAGAGAGGTGAGACGAGCTCCCCCAAGAAAATGGGGGGGGCGATACGAGGGCGCCCCCCGATGTGCTACGTGGAGCTAAATTGGATTTCAGAGCAGAGGTGAGAGCTTGGGCAAAGGCCTCCTCGGAGATTTTGGAGGATTTAGGGTGAGATTCTCGTCGACGTTCAGAAATTTAATCCGATCTTGTCTCACACACTCTTGAGGTAATAAGAACTACCTACTGGACTTTCCATCTTTCACTTCACCAGAACTCACAGGAGGGAGGTAAGGTATCACAGTCAAAGACATCAACAAGCTTCAACAGTTCAACGTTTAATCCCATAAAACTTCAGCTGTAAAAGTTTTGGATAGTCTCCTCCTACTCAGTAGTGATATTCCCAACGCAAATAGGATACAGAGTTCATTCAGTTTTATGTAGATTCAATAAAGTTCGTGAAAATATTGTATTAGATAAAAAGACGACAATAAAAACTAGCTAAGAAGACTCCCAATCAGGTCAACTTTGAAACAAAAAAGTTAATTATAATTGGTTCATCCGCCAGAGGGCTACGACGTCTCAGACAGATATACAAATACATAAGTTAGACTTAATTGAAATAAAAATAGTTAAGAACAATCTCGATCATGTCACCTAATAAACATAAAAATCTAAATCGAAATTGATTCATCTTTGGAAGTTAAGTTGTCAGAAACATACGGACTGATACACGTTAAATTTAATCAAAGAAATCGAGCTAAGAACACTATCGATCAATGAAATCAAAATCAAAATTGGTTCATCCGTTTCACCAAACAGACACACAGATACAGACGTTAAACTCAATCAAATAAAAACTAGCAAAGAAAATTCTCGATCAAATCATCTTGCATACGTATGCTGGACTTGCTGGGATGAAGAAATGTGAGCAAAGCTCCTGAAACTTCAACTTCTTGAATATGAGAACGAGTGTTTTATGATTTCAAATTTAGATTAGGTTGCCAAACTGGCAGTTTAGAATCATAATATCCTTGAAACGTTATACCTAATAAGGGTTGAATTATTTTTTGGGTACCTATACAAAAAGGTAAAAGTTGGCAGATGTATATGTACAATTTGGTTGTATGTTTGCTTTTTTATGTATTGCTGTTCGCGCGTTTTGTCTAGTAAACGTGCTCCGATTTTGATGATTTTTGATTCATTTGAAAGAGGAAAATCGAGAAATAGTCCCATTTTTATAAAATCTCAAATCCGGAATATCCTTACGTCAAAAAACTGGATCCGAAGGGGGTTTCTTGAAAATTCGAAAATCTAAAACGGCAAAATTACAGAGGAGACCATATCCGGAAAAATCGACAACTATTTCAGTTACGGTTTTTGAGTTACAGCAATGGTAAAGACTGAAATATGTGTATTTCCACATAGCGGGGCGAAAATTTAAAATATGAGACGGCCAAATGTAACAAAATTTAAATTTGACATTTTTTTAAAAAAAGTATCGGTTTTCAAGTTACAGCAATCGTAATGTCTGGAATATGTGTATTACCACCGCGATGTTTTGAAATCTCTGAATAGTAACAAGTTCAAGCAATATTCATGGGTAATAGAATAAGTACTATCTTCTTTGATATCAGTGAACGTTCAACAATTTCCATGACTAATGTTACCCTCAAAATTGTGAAATAAATATTTTTTAACAAAAGTAGGACCGACATTATCAGTTGGTGCACTGAAAAATACAAAATTATATTAATTCAATAATTGGTGCTGATAGTTTTGAAGTTGGTATTCTAAAAAAACTAAAATTGCACAACTCCAAAAGTACCAACACCAATAGAATTAATGTTATTTTGTATTTTCGTTTTGGTAAGAAATAAAAGCCATTACGTGACCTTGAAAATCCAACATTTTCATGTAAATAATGCTTCTGTAGGCAGAAGTGCGAAGTTCCGCAAGGTACCACTCTCACCTCTACCAACTACAGTTTGCATTGATTTCTTAATACCTCTGTTTATAATTTTGGTAAAGCACGTAGGTACCTATACACATATTGAAAAGTAGTTAACTCTCAAAGTTAGATAACACATTCTATGTAATAACAACGGTATGAATTCGCTTTATGGGATTTTTATTATTTTCAATGTTATCGCGGTTTTATTTATATCTTGTCTAGCTAGATTCAATGCTGCACACTATCATCGATAATAATTCTATAATATAGGTTTGGAGACATTCACGAGACTCACATTTGTTACGATTATGTATACTTTGTAGTACTGGAAGCCATTTAGAGTGGAAGATATGTTATTGACGAATGCAGTAAAATTATTACTTATGTTGAATACACCAGTCATGGGCGTACCTACTGCACCGTCCACGTTCTTTTTGGCAGCTACTACAAACATCCCTGTCACATTCCTTCCATAGCTCAAATTTGTTAAGCTGTGAATACGTACTTTTCGACGAAAATAAAAAATAGACTTTTCTAAGCCTTATTGGACATTTGAAAGTTGACACTTCTTTACGCGGAACAAGCGCAAGCACATAATTGCTGCTTTAGAGCGTTTTCGGCTTTCGCTTGAAATGACATTAACTGCGCATTTAAATGTTTCCCTCAAAATAATTACATCACTTTGTATATACCATTCACAATGTTCAAATTTGCGTTTGACCAGTGTTGTAAGTTGTAATTCACGAATAAAACAATCTAACAGTCGTGACTTCACATTGCAATTGGGTTCGTTATGCAACACACAATACACTTCTAACACGTAAACCATATTTTTTAACTGTGTGTACTTCATACTTCACCATATCAACTTTCACTATGCCAAATCTCATACTCCTTGGTGCACGTTTTATGCCTTAAAAATCACGTTTTAATATACAAATAACAGAAATAAATGCATCGTTGTCACTGAACGCATCTAATATTTCCGATGGTAGCCTATAGAATGTCACCTTTATGCAATATTTAATAGTATTTAACATGTGCTGCCTTGTCAGCTATAATTTCGTGTACTATATGTGAGGGTTTTCTTATGATGAAGGGTCTAAAACAGTGACCACAGCTTAAGGCTTAATAATTTAATAGATAAGCCTGTTAGTGTTGGGAGTTCATTCTAATAAAAAGATCAAACTGAAACTTGATAGATAACTACAGCAATGACATCGAAAAAAGTAAATAGAGCTGATATACTAGCAAAGACACAAATGGGGCGAAAAGCTCCAACATAAACATACCTATTTCTTTCTGAGGTAACGAGCCGTTGCTTATAACTGCCTCTACTTCTCGTAAGCACATGGCGACGGGCATTTGGAGGAAATAAGGTGTTTTTTTTTCTTCACATACCTAATGGAACATTTCTTTTATCGATGCTCACCATCTCCATCTGAATATGCTGCTAGATCGAATATTTATATTTTCATATATAGACACAATATATTAGCCATCTTCGATGGTGGTGGTGGTTGGGTTGTTTCATTTTTATTTCGAATGCGAGAAGAAGCTACTGCAATAACACTGACGGAAGAAAGAGATATGCGCTTCAGTTAGGTATATATATTTATATATATTATGTGTGAATCGTGAATCAATTTAACAAGAAAATTCAATTTCGTGTATTCTATTAAAATCATCTGAGAGGAAATGTAAAATTTAAATAGTTCAATGAAGAAGTCACAAAGTAGTGATATTCTGAGATTTTTTAAATTGCTAATATTTATATACATAACGGCTGTATCGTAAAAAAACGCCACAAGCTGTAACTTCGTTATTTATTGGCGGATTTGGAAAATTCAAAGAAAAAAGTGAAAGGTTTCATATACTCTATAAGCAATTTTTTTGATGTTTGTCCTCAGTGAGAGCGATAGTCAACTTTTTTTTTAATGGAACCATGTGTTTAATTTTACGTTATATTGTAGACAATTCATTCTATTCTGAATTTAACAATATAACATAGATAATCTCTATTTAACATCCTATTATGATTTTACATAATTTTATATTATATTATATTCATTTCAGCACATGAAGACTTGCCTTTGGAACAATGTCTGTTCGTGTTTACGGAATTGTCAACACCACAATTTAAGAAATTTTGGTAGTTTCAAGAAGCCTAAAAGAAAGCATCGTCCATTTAATGAAGAGGTGGAGTTACGCGTTCTTCTCAGTGTTCAGCAAAAGGCGAGAACATCTACACGTGAAAGTGCTAGTGATAGATAGAATATTAAAAAAACTTAATCTTAAACCCTACGTCACGCAAAAAGTGCAAGGTATGGAGCAAAATGATCGCTATCGAAGAATTGAGTTTTGCCGTTTTTATTTAGACGCGGTTCTATAGGAAAATTATTTGGTCTGATGAGGTGTACCTTTAGCAATAATGGCATTTATAATAGAAACACCCATCGGTTCTGGAATCAGGAAAATTCTAGATTTATTGTAGAAAAAAAAATCAAAGAAGATTTACTGCCAATTTCTGGTGCCGTATTTTGGGCTATCGATTAATTGGACCATTTTTTATCGACGGAATACTTAGTCGAGAAACATATTAGCATTTTTTAATGAACTCAATAGAATTTATTTTCAACATGATGGGGCTCCTCCACAAAATGCACAAGTAAATTTAAATTGGTTAAATAACAGATTTGGCGCAAAGTGGATTGGGACAAATGGACCTGTTCGGTGGACTGCTCGTTCCTCTGACCTCATGCCACTTGACCAAGATTATATAAACCAGTCCCAGAATGAAAAATATCTCAGAACAAGAATAATCGAGGTTTTTTGAGAAATACCTCCAAACGCCACTTATGGAGTCATAAGAAGGTGCGAAATGTGTATTTGTCAAGGCGGCAGACAATTTAATCAATATTTGTGATGCAGATTTCACTAGTTATTTAAATGGCATTTGTTAATAATGACATATTACTTAATTATCCAATTTTTTTTTTCCAGAAACTGTTGAATAAATATTTGGTTCTGTTGTGCTGCTGGTGAATTCAGATTTTTTTTCTTCTAAAATATGACGTAACAATAAACATATGTTTCCAATGAGAAAAAAGTTGACTATCGCTGTCACTGAAGTCAAAGATAAAACAAATTAAAGTTGCTGACAACTTGTAAAGTATATAAAACAATTCATTTGTTTTTTTTAATTTTTAAAATCCATTCAGTCCATCATTTCAATAAGTAGTGACCACCATGGACGCCCTAGATAAAGACAAAAATAATTAAAGTACTTATAAGAGAGGGACAAAAATTTAAGTTATCGCCCAACGCCGTAATATCTGACACATTGACATGCAGTATAATCAGAGTAGAGTAGAGTAGGGGTATACAATTCGACTGTCTGCTTTATTTTTGTTTTGTTTTTTTGTTCGTGTGCGCTTTTTATATAGTAAACGAGCTCCGATTTTGATGATTATTGATTCATTTAAAAGAGGAAGCTTGAGAAATGATCCCATATTCATAAAAACGTAAATCCGAAAACCGTTGGGGGTTGGAGTGGGCAAATTTTCTTGCAAATCGAAAATCTGAGGTGATTTAATTTAAGATAGAACAATATCTGAAAATGTTTAAATTGAACATTTTTCAAAAGAGTTACGGTTTTCGAGATAGACGCATGCTAAATTCTCAAATATGTACCTATAATTTTGCTCTGTGGAGAGGGTGACTTCTTCCGAAATTTCAAAATCTGTGGGTACTACATGAAAGACCTAATTATTCTTAGCAACATTTATAATGAACATTTTTTCCTTAGAGTTACGGCTTTCGTGTTACAACGTTGGTAAAATCTTACCTAACATCTAAAATACTTATGCATGTTTCCGCAGCGATGTGTTGAAATCTCAATAATAACAACTACAAGCTATGAATATACCTGGGTAATAGGATAAACTATCTTCATTGGTGACTAATGTTACACTCAAAAGTGTGAAATAAATCTTTTTCACAAAAAAATGGACAAAAGTTATTAGTTGTTGCACTGAAAAATACAAAATAATATTAATTCTATTGGTGCTGGTACTTGTGAAGTTGGTGCCAAAAGTTATCAATCTATATGCAACTGCACAACTTCAAAAGCAGCAGCACCAATAGAATTAATATTATTTTGTATTTTTCAGTGCATCAAGTAATAAAGTCGGTCCAAATTTTTTTAATTTTTTTTAATTAAATACCGTTTAGCCAATGTATTAGTCTACATAATGATATAACGACATTGAATGTATCAGTTAGTTTCCAAGAAAAAGGTGATGAAAGACAGGTCCCTTATACTCGTAGCTTGACTTTATCAACATTCTTACAAAAGCAGACAATGGATATTTTCTTTATAGTTTTATCTCCGATTAAGGTACATATATTATTCACTACCTTATATGATATTGGATCAAATTTCTCTTTGCCCAGACTTCATACAGAATATTCTAAATTTTATTATATTGTTTAAATTCTCTCACAATAATCTAACTGAAATTTGCAGAAAAAATTTTACAAGTTAATATCGTAAGTAATCTTGGATAGTTCTCTATAACTTTCTCCATCAGTACATTAAATCTAAGTGACAGAAGATAAAATAGATGATTTTTGGAATTGCAAACGCACCATTGCTATATCCATTTCATATAAATATACGAAATAAAATAATATATCTGACCCAGTTACATAATTATGATAATCATCTGCGCTGATTGAAATTTCCACATTACCCTGTCGAATAATCTGTTTACAAAATCGGTAATTAAATCGAAAAGGTAATTAATGGATTTGTAATGTATATATACCTAAACATTTATGTCGGAAAATGCGAGCATCACCGTGAACAAATTAAAATAAACAAATTTCAGTCGGTGAACGTGAATCTCGGCCAAATGTCTTCGATTAACCTGAATCAATTATTCCGTCAGTTTCTAGAACATGGATCAACTGCGTTGTGACATTGATATGTTTACATTTCCCTCGACTTCCATCAGCAGATGTTGCAAAAAATAATGTATTCTACATCAGAACAAAGGAAAGAAACATACAATTAGATTCACAGCACTCGCTTCTAAATACTTAACAGATTCGCTGTCGTACGCCTGTAGTTGGCAATACCCGTCTATGGCACGTGGCCACATATACTATACTTGTTCTTGGAATATGATACTATGCTCTTGGGTTCAAGACTTGTTCTCAATAGGCCAGTTATTTAGTCGAGTAGTTAGTATTGTTCGCAAAACATCGTCCTTAACTACTAGATCTATTAATTTTTTATACAACGATCAATTACACATTAGCAGAAATCTATTCAATTTATTATTTCGCCCTTTCACTCACTGAAAGCATATTCATCAGGACGTACCAAAACTCGTCCTCATAAATAACATGAAGTAATTAGTTAATCTCTTACCTGAAAAAGTATCCCTAAACTCGTCCCCAAGAAGAGTAGGTCTTCAAAAATACATCCTTGAATTTGTCCCCGACGTTATTGCATTATGAATCACCAATATAGCTACTTATTAAAATCTATAGATTAACTCTTTTCATAAAATATTTTTTCATATATTTATAACAAATGAAAAACACATTTTATTTAAGAATCAGTAACAGAAATGTATGCTTGTGTTTTATACAAGTACATTCAACTTTTATTAAAATCAGCTATACATTTTACAAAATCAAATCTTGAAACAGAGGCATTTTTATACTCATCGATTCTCCTAGCAACTCACTGCTTATATCTACTGGATCGAGTATGTGTTTGGTAAATTTTACAGAGACTAAAATTAACACATAACTTCCACGTTCACTCAAACTGACAAAGCTTTCCATATTTTCTCACACCTAAATAAAATGCAATTCTTAGCCAGGAATATCATTTCAGAATGAAATAACAATCTAATAAGAATGAAAAGTAATTTACACTTTTGGTGGAATTTGTATTTAATATAGGCAACTAACTATTTATATTTCCAAGAAAGTATAAATCTCTTAATCTCTTGTCGGGGACAAATTCTGGTAGGAGATAAAAGGACCGTAATTAATATGGGGACGAATTATGGTTGTAGAAATTAGGTACTCCCTGCTCGGGGACGAATTCAGGGACTCCCATTCATAAGATGGTCATCCAGCCCGAAACACGGTCAATCTCTCATAATCTTCAATTTTAGTCGATAACCACTCTCCTTAGATGACCACATCAAATCGTCTTTGCTACAACAAGGTACCGAACTCTCAACATTATTCTCAAACTCTATCTCTGCTGTATCCTGCATATTAACTACAGTCGGTAACACGATTACAGGACGCGTAATAAGTCGAAGGGCTAATGTAAATTTAACATGAATATTATAGAACAGTGAAATTATCACCGCAAAAAATGAAACATTTGTTTAAAATCATTAGTTATCAATAATTGATTGTGTCTATGGAACTTTCAAGATCAATTTTTTCTTCGAAATGGTCATCAAGTCGTAGTTTTTTATCTGTCTGTGACAGCATTATCTCGGGAACGGATCGGTGTATTTTGTTGCTTTCTTTTTGTTTTCTACCAATATCACTCGCCGGTGGCACTGAATGAGAATCCTGTATACACTGGGTGTTGAGCTGTAGCCAAAAAACGTGATTTGCTCAAGACTATAGCGCGAAAACGGCTCTAAGGATTTTGATTAAACTTGCCTAAAGTATTTTTCTGAGAGCCCTTTACCACCCACATAGCGCCATCTCTGAGAAAAAGCACAAAAAAAAGTTATGCTTGAATAAAATTCCGTATTTTCCACATATTTCTTCAGATTCTCCAGATATCCAGATAGGTATATCTTTATTCTCATATCAGCCGAGGTATACTAAATTGACCGTTTTCAGGTCATTTACTTGTAAAATCTAGATTGTTTAAACCTGATTTCAGTGAAAATTCTTTAAGATGGCGCAAATTGTCGCTTTTAACAGTTTTTTTATCACATAATAATATAATAATCATAAGCAAAAATGTAGCTGCAAAATTCCACTCTAATTCAATAATGTTTTCTAAGTATCTTTATTTCAACCTCTTTGCTGTCTGCGCGGGCAAGTATGAGTAGGACATCTATTCCAAGGGTTCTACATTATATTACGCTTAAGCATAGTAAATACCAAGAGTCCATGGAAGAAATAATGAGTTATAAAAAAATAAATGAAACCATTTTCATAATTAAAGAATTCAACCTCAAGATTATGTTTCATTGTAATATTTATGTTATATTATTAAATGTTTCCATATTATCAGTATAGAATAAAGCTAGGTTGAGACTTCAATGAACAACCATTTTATTTTTCCTGCTAATGGACAGGAATAGGAACACTTCAAATGTGAGAATTGCATTTCCGACATCATGATTTTGATAAGTTTCACTGGCACAAAATGCAAATTCACCGAGCCGCCGCCTACTCCTCGATCCTTAATAAAGAGAACATTATTTTGGCTTAACACCTGACCTATGATGGAGGTGTCGGTGAAGGACGACAGCAAAAGGAGGTGCGGACGCCAAATCCCCAAGTCCCAGACCGAATCTCCAAGATAATTACCGGAGAGAGCCAGAGCAATGACGGTGGACGACGGCTTCGATAATTTGGTTAGGAGACTCCAAAGTGTTGTCCATCCTTGTCTCGGATGCTGCTGCTAGCTGGACTGGACCTCGCTAAATGCGACCTGAGGACGGGCTGGGTAACGTAATTGTTTTCGTATTATCAAGTCGGGTCGGGCGATTCACCTGAACGTTGATTGGATTTGAATGTAATTGGAACTTCGTTAGAATAATAGTGCTTCAAGCGCACATTGGATCTCAATAAAACATGTGATAAAATTTTAAATGAAATTGAAACAACAGGCGTTGTTCTCATTTTCTCAATCTACGCAACCCATGTGATCGAAGTAATTTATTCAATTTTTCATGGATAGCCAGAAAATGAGCCACCCCAAACAGGCAACAACTGCAAAATAACGATTCTATGGACTGTGTTTGTCTACATAACTCAATATGTAATAATTTTAAATTTGTAAAAGAAACTCTATGCGAAAGACTTCACTATAAAAGACTGATGCTATTATAATTTTATCATGAATTTCCACGAGTCTGCTAGTAAACCTTCATTTTTTGACCCACTTCCCGAAAGAATAAGGTAAACATTTCGACTGTATGTTTTGTTTTTTTTATGAAGGTATGTCCCACCGGTTCGCACAGTAAACGTGTTTCGATTATGAAGATTCTTTTGCCAGTCAAAGAACGATTGGGAAATGGTTTCCTTATTCATTTGACCATTTGTTCAGGGTTTCATAAAGTTCATCTTTTTGAAAAAGCTTTTCGAATGCTAAATAAATATTTTTTACAAAATATCGGACCGACTTTATAGGAAATAACATACGTGGGTAATAGGATAAGTACTATCTTCTTTGGTATTCGTGAACGTTCAATGAATTTCGTGACTAGTGTTACACTCTAAAGTGTAAAATAAATATTTTTGCACCGATGATATTAGTTGGTGCACTAAAAAATATAAAATAATATTAATTCTATTGGTACTGGTAATTTTGAAGTTGTGCAATAATTATAGTTAGAAAGAAGAAGACTCTTGGCACCCCTTTCACAAATACCAGCACCAATAGAATTAATATTATTTTGTATTTTTCAGTGCTCCAACAAATAAAGTCGGTCCATTTTTTTTGTAAAATATTTATTTCTCACTTTAGAGTTTAACATTAGTTATCAAAATCGTCTAATCGTCAAATCACGATTACCAAAAAAGACAGTACTTATCCCAATACCAACGTATATTCCTTGTTGCACTTGTTATTATTCAGAAATCTCAAAACATCGGAAATACGCATATTTCTGACTTTACCACTGCTGTAACTCGAAAACCGTAACTTTATGGAAAAATGTTCATTGAAAATGTTGCAACAAATAATCTGGTCTTTAATTTAGCCGTCACAGATTTTAAAATTTCGAAAGAAATAACGGAAATACACATATTTAAGATTTTAACATCATTTTAACATAACTGTCGAAAACCGTAACTCTTTTGAAAAAATGTTCAAGTTAAACGTTTCGATATAGTCTTATCTTCATTTCTGTTGTCTCAGATTTAGATAAGAATTGCCCCATCCACACCCATCGGGGGTGTTTTTTAGAGAATTTGCATAATTATGAACGTGGGACCATTTCTAGTCTCCTCATTCAAATGAATCAAAACTGATCAAAAGTAAAAGTACGTTTACAATATACAGTGCGCACAAACAAAAATTCATCGTTCAAAAAATTGAAACTTTATTTGTTAGATCTTATGATTTTTCAAGATATTTGTACTTGAAAATGTATCGATAAATGAGATGGTGTTGTAATTACCGCTCTGAGAATGTGAAAACTGGGTTTCACTCATTTCAGAAACTGCTTCTTAAAATTTAGAATATTTTTATAATAAAGTTTTATATAAATATAAGAGCTCTAAATCTGAAGTAAATGTCTTCCCATCAATAATCGCTTTTCTGAGAGATGAACTGAAAAACTTTATATTCAAGGAAGGAATTCACTCCTCTATAGTCGAGTGGTAAAAGTGCCCTCTTCATAATCACAGGGTCGTAGGTTCGATTCCAACTATAGGCATTTTCTTGTAACATATAACAACAATACATAAAAATATTTTTCTTTTAGGAAAAATTATAAATAAAATAATAATATATTACTTTAAGAGAGCAGAGGATGTACCAATATATAAAGCTGGTGATCATAAATCAACAAGTAATTATAGACCAATATCCTTATTATCAAATTTGGCTAAAATATCTGAAAAAGTGATACACAAAAGACTTAATGATTTTCTAGAGGGAGAGGGAATGATAAATGGGAGACAATTCGGATTCAGAAAGAATAAATCGACTAATGATGCCTTAAATTATGTCAATAACTTCATATGTAACCAACTTGACAATAGCAGATCGGTAATAGCAATATTTCACGAAAGCGAAGGCTTTTGACACGGTAGTACATGAACTTTTATTGATTATATTGAATGATATAGGTATAAGAGGGATTGTTAATGATTTGATGCGTAACTATCTATTAAATAGATTTCAGTGAGTTCTCATTAATGGTGTTAAAAGTTCTTACAGCTTAGTTACTTGTGGAGTCCCTCAAGGTTCAATTTTGGGTCCATTATTATTTAATGCCTATATTAATGTGTTATTGAATCTTAATTTACCGGGTGTTATTGTATCTTTTGCGGATGACACAGTCATTATGTGTAGTGGTGAGAGTTGGGATGAAGTTACAACCAATGCCAAACATTCCTTAAAAATTATAAGGAAATGGTTTAATTATCACACAGTGTCTTTAAATATGTCAAAATCCAGTGTTTTATATGTGTCTATATATGCGGATAAGCTCCCTGTTACAGACGGACTCACAATACATGATGATGTTTGTTATAATAACTTAAACTGTGTATGTGATAAAATAAAAAGGGTAAATGAAGTTAAATACCTTGGTGTTATACTAGATGAAAATTGGAATTGGAAGAAAAATATTTTTAGTATTGTTAAAAAAGTAAGATACCTTCCTTTTGTTTTCTATAAAATGAGATATATTCTTGAAAAAAATGATTTATTAAAATTATACCATGCTTTGTTCTGTAGCGTCCTATTTTATGGAATTATTTGTTGGGGTTCAGCTTATTCAAATACATTAGGGCCGATAGTAAGAATACAAAAGCGTGCTATCAAAATTTTAACTTTTGGTAAACAACACAACCTTTTTAGTGAGACACGATTGCTGAACATCAATCAAAAATATATTTTGGAAGCACTAATAAATAATTATTGTAATCTACGGGAAGAGTATACTATTACTGAAGCATGTTTAGTTTCTAGACATAAATCGCTTACAGTAAGTAAAACTAAATTAAATATTGGTCAAAAAACTAGTTTATATCGATCCAAACTTGTCTACAATAGACTAGATAACAATCTAAAAAAATTAAACTTCTCTAGAGGGCGTATTAAATTTCATATTAAGAGTTGGATTTTAAATAATTTGAAGTTATAATATACATAGATATTGTTATATTACTTAAAAAATCTGTTTTAATATTTAATACTTCCTGTATTATGTGTCTTTCTTTACATTTGTAGTTGTATTTATAGTTTTGTTGCATTTTAATTCTATTATTTGTTTATTTATTGTATATTAATATGTATATTTAGATTATGTTAAGCCTGTAGATTTTAATACATAATTAAGTTCAGGTCTACACACAGATGCTATTTGCATCTCGGTAGGGGATTGTTGGACTTTATAAGTCAGACAATCTATTAGCATACTATTTTTTTTAATCAAGATTTGTATGTTAACCTGAATAAAGATTATTATTATTATTATTATTATTATTATTATTTTTATTATTGAGATTATTGATGAAGAACAGGAATATTCACGACAATGTATGGGTACTTTTTCTTAATATTCAATTGCGTTATTTACCATGGTCACACAAAATTGTGAAGTAAATAAATAAATAAATAACTAGGACGTACTTCATGAGATGATGCAGTAAATAAAATAAAAATACAGAATGTAATTATCATTAAGATTTAGAAGTTGGTCCGGAGTCATCTATCGCTGATAATCATCTCCTGGTATCAACTTTTATGATTCTTAGATTATATATTAGTTAGTAATCAGGAAACAGATATATTGTTGCATGTGGACATTTCGCACCTGCTTCAACGCCGTAATTAATCACACTGTAAATTAAAATTTGAAACACAGCGCCAGTTATTACAGCATCACTGCTCTTGATGCATTTCTAATGTAAATTTTGTGTTAATTTTCTCAAACACAAGGTACATAGCCAGCTAGTATTCCCTCTCTTGCACATACATAAATATCATCTAATTAACCGCTTTATTCTTGTCATTTACCTGGCCACCTCAGAAATACTTTATGGAGATGTTTGTTTTCTTTTGGCACCAGCTTGGTTTGTGTACGTACGTACCTACGTACCACTTCCAAATTAATTTACTGCCATTGCGCACTGGCATAAATTACCGTTTATGTTTACCGTTAAATTCAGACCACACTGGCTATCTAATTACTTACGCGCCAAGTAGGTATATGAGTCTCACATAACTCTCTCAAATGTTGAGAGTTGAGAGTATATTGTGGAGTGATCAAACTTATTGGACGGTTCCAGGAATTGTTATCAAGGTAGATAGTTGGTTATCGCAGCTTTTCTCGGTCATACCTGTAAAAAAAGAAAAAAACATTATCAATGGATTTCTCCCAAGCTGGATGAATGTTTGGGAAAAGGATATTGATACCATTTATTTAAGATGAGAGATATAAAATAAATAAAGAGAACAAAAAATCTCGAATAAATAATGATAGATTAGCAGAATGTGATTTTCGTCACTATGTAAAGAAAATAAATTCCAAGACCCTCAAGTTTAGATAATGGGTTTTAATTTTGATAATTCGTTTGTCATTCGAAATAAGACCCAAAGCAACACCATTATGTCGTTATCTTCAATAACACCTTCAAAACAGGTGAAATTTATCATTTGGAAATTCAAAATTATTAAAAAGATATTTTTCTCATTAGCTGTAAATTTTTTGACCGACATCAAAACAGAAGAAGGTATACAATTCGGCTGTAGGTTTGCTTTTTTTTTGTATGACTGTTCGCGCGTTTTGCATAGTAAATGTACTCCGATTTAGAAGATTTTTGTTTCATTTGAAAGAGGAGAATTGACAAACGGTCCCATATTGAGAAAAAACTCAAATCCGAAATCTTCTTCCCTCCAAAAAAAATGTGACAATTTTTCCAGAAAATCAAACATCTGAGAAGGCATTAAAGATGGGACCATATCCAGAGACGTTTATATTGAACATTTTTTCAAAAGAGTTACGGTTTTCAAGTTTCAGCAATGGTAAAGTCTGAAATATGGGATAAGTGTATTTCTGCCATGTGGAAGGGCATTTTTCGAAAATTGAGAATATGAGACGGCCAAATTAAAGAAGAGATTATATATGTTACGGTTTTCGAGTTGCAGCAGTAAATCCTGAAATATGTATATCCGCGGAAGAAGTATAAAATTCGACTGTCTGCTTTTTTTTGGTTCGTGCGCGTGTTAGTAAACGTACTTCGATTCTGATGATTTTTGATTCATTTGAAAGAGGAGACTTGAGAAATAGTCCCATATTTGTGAAAACTCGAATCCGAAATCTCCTTTTCTTCAAAAAAAACACACAGTGAAGGGGGCAATTTTACTAGAAAATCGAAAATCTGAGGTGGCGGTATTAAAGATAAGAAAATATCCGAACATTTTCTCAAAAGAGCTCCGGTTTTCGAGTTTCAGCGATATTAAAATTCAATTTCTTCCAAAAAAAAAATCTGAGGATGGCAAATTAAAGACCCTATTATTACGTATCTTCATTTACAAGGCTTCGTATAAATTTTACTTTGAAATTTATCAACGAAGATATTAAGCAGGTCATACGTGGTGGTAAATTGAGCATTAAACTCAATATTTTAAACATTTGTCAAATTCTTAAATGTACCTACTTAATTTATGAGTTGTTAATTATCTCTTTAATTTATCTCCTTTGAGTTATGTATAAGTTTTATAATAAAAAATATATTTGCACATTTTAAAACGTAATGTCTCTGAAACTGATCATTTACACGTTGATCAATTAACATATGTATTAATATTTCTCTTGTACAATTATATGACACCCCAGGCTTGTTTGATACTGGTATTATTGCCTCCGGCAATAGATCTGTCACAGCGAGCATGATTTATGCAAAAAAAAATCGTACTGTCGAGCTGCCGACAAAGGAAATTTCAAGAGTGACCCAACTAATAGTATTCTGTAAACTTTGGTGAAACATACAATGAAGTAGGCTCTATTTACAACAACAAAAAATATGTTGTCTCATCCAAATACCCAGACTCAAATTGGACAACGTTGATCTGTTTATCCCAGCAAGCCTAAATAATGAAGTTGTTTACTATATCTACCCTTAACCGTACGTATTATCCAATAGGCCCCTTATACGCCAGGCAATCTAAACCTTATTCTCAAGGTGTGTATCCTCGTATATATTCGAGTCTATATTATATGCCTTTCGATATATGGATGTAGGAAAACGATCAATCAAAGTCGCAATAAATCAATCGGCGATTGGTGTCGATTCATCCACATCGCCCATAAATTCAAGCGGCACCGAATTGGGATATACATAGATGATGATAGTCGGCAAGCAACGAATCACCTTTCCCAGTTGACCAACTCACCGAAATGATTGAAAAAAAATATATATAATGTGAGGAATTGGACATGATCCTCGTGCACTGAAATCGATGATTCACTAATTCACTCCGTCGCAAAAGTGGGTGGTGTTTTAGTCTGATCGATCTCATCATATTGATGAGGAGAGTGGTACCTGGTACTATTACGTATTATTTTATTGGTAACAACCCGATTCTGATTTATTTTTAAATAAGAGAGCTGAGAGATTGTCTCGTATCAAAATTTTCGGATTTTGACTAGACTTATCTTTTTAAATATTTTATTTAACTTGCCTTGCTTCTTATTCAATTATTTGGATCAAATCTATTAATTGATATTTGACCCCTTCCTGTAGACAGATTGATCTGAAATTAAGTACACGCCTTTAGTTCTGATGACAATTCAATTTAATAATACATCCGGTATCACCAAGATGAATATATTTTAAATAATTTAAATTTTCATATATCTACCTTATAAAACCTATAATTTCTGTTAGAAGATATTTATAATAAAATTATTACTTCATATGATAAAAAGTATATAAGAATATTAAAATACGATGATGCCCTGAACTTTTATGCTTTAATTTCGCCACCAAAAGTGGACAGCAGCGATTTCGAGCTTGTTAGCTTTCATCAGATTTGCGACTCTCTTTCCGGTTTGCTTTTGCTTCGCCGGTCACAGCTTCCACTAATGTGGCGCTGATTTTCAAAGTGTAATAGAATGTTGTGAAAATAATAATTTAGCATTTCAGTTAGAGCCAATTTGATAAACAAATCACTATTAAACATTTCAGAAATATTCTATACAGCATTTGAATTTTGCAATATTCATCTCCATCACACTAATCTCTACCCCATTTGCAATATCAAAATATACCCTAATTTTTATTGTTATTAAAGGTAATTTATTTAGTTTGAATGGCTGAAGACTACAAGAGTAAGTTTCGTTGTCATTGTTCCAAACAACCCCACCATAAATTGCCTGTACCTGTTGACGATATTGTCCCTTTTCATACCTTCCATACATGCCCGTGTAGATTTGTTTCCCCGGAAAGCTTTTAAAAGCATATATGTATGTGAAAGCCAATAAATTTAATTGCTTTATGGTCTGCTGAAATTGATTCCGATTTTTTTTTGTTATATAAAGCTATCGATGATAATGTTTAATTTACCTTTGGCGTCATACTGACAAATCGGTACTAAAAAGATCATAGAATGTTATTTATTTGTTGCAAGAGATCCACCCTTTTAAAAAATATTGAGTAAATTTTGATAAATATACATGTTTTGAGAACTTGAAGTTGATCAATGATATTTTTATTCTTGAAGATAGTGAAATTTTTTTAAGTTCATTGAGTCGCGGAAGACGATTGTCCTCAAAATAAAATAACATAAATTTTACAGCATGGATTTACAAAGAAGTGATATTACAAATAATGCAGTATCAAAAACATTGTTAGATTTCGATTTTCCTTTGTGAATACTAGTTAACATGAGAATTGTATGGCACGCTGTTTTGCTACTTGATGACATAAAATTAATAATCAAAAATATTTAAACAAGAAAATTATTATCAAAGATATGCATGACCATAGAAATATATGGCAATTATATTAAAGCATAATTATTGCAATTGAATAATTCAAAGTCCATGAAATAATTGTATATAAATGATTTGTTTTGGTCGGTAATAAAATTCAAATTGAAAAAATTATTGTTATCTTTTAAAATCATAATCATTTGAACATCAATTATTTTATTTTTTTTCTACTTTTGATCCCATTCTATTTATTTGATGGTAAAGAATACTAGAAAATTGAACTTATTTACCTTATTTCTATTTTTGAATTAAAATTGTGTATAAAATATTAATTTCCAAATTCTTATTCTTGAATTAAAATTATCTTATATTAAAATAATATATTTATTAGAGTTATGTACTATTAAAATTAAGTACATAATTTTAATTTAAGAATAAAAATTCACGATTGAAACTATTGTACATAATGAAAATACGGCAACACTGCGAATAAGTACTTGCACCAGCTAGTCGAGTTCGCCACTTTCTAACAAATGCCGTCATAATCGTAATCGAGAACATCAAATCAAAATTGTGAGTGAATAACGTACCTATCGTTGTTCGTGAATATTCCCGCGAGTTTTCAGCTTTATTAATTCCTTTCTGTTCAAGTTTATCAATTGTATAATAATGAGTAAAGACAGTCACATTGTAAATATAAAGGCTGTTCGAGCAGTAGTTTGGGACGGTTTGATAACTGTTTAAAATGCGCATGTGCGGTTTGAAACAGTTTCCAAGTGGTTTGGGATTTTGTTGCTCGAACACCAAACTGCAGTTTGCAAACTACCCCTTCCACTTTCTTACAATTTCGTCGTCATAGAACAAATGACTATGCCGATAGATATGTTTTATGACCAAAGATAAGAGAGAACATCAATGAAAGACTGATGGACAAAACACAAAATCAGGGTTTATTTTAGGACTGTGGTGGTGTTCTCTGAACACACAACAGGGATTTCTCCAACAACAGAGAACACTATACTCTAAGAAGAAGAAGAAGACGCTTCAACTGCGCCTGTCTCAAACTGAGTTTGGAAATCGTCAAACTACTGCTCGAACATCTTACTAGTAGTTGGGAATAAATTATTTCATCGTAAATTGAAGTACGCAGGCGTCTGACGGTTTGGAACTGGTTTGAACCGCTGCTCGAACACCCTTATAGGTAATTGCCTAACCCTACAATTTGGAAATACGTTTTGATTGTGTTTCACAAAAAAGATTTAGTTAGAAAAAGAGTACCAATATGCAGTCTATTTTCAAGACAGATTGCCGAATTGGCATAATAATAATTATTTTTATTATATTAACGAACAATAAAAATGTGAAGAGATATATCTTTTTTGGAATTTAAAATAGATAATTTATTTTGATTTCTCCTTAACGCAATCCTTGCTATTACATAGCAAAACGGCGTGCCATAGAATTGAGACTTAGTGATTACCTTTATTTATTTCTCTGTAAATTGTCAAAAACTGTCGAACATAAGATAATCCTCACGAAATCGTCCAGGAAGTACTTTATAACAAGAAAGTAAGTATTTGGTATGTTAAGTCCTTAGTTGCTTGTTGCGGATTTTGGCAGGTGGTCGCATCCTGCTGGAACCATGTGTTATCCAAATTGAAATTCCGTCAGCTCTAATCGAGTTATCATAGTGATGGCCATTTTCCGCGAGGTCAGTTCTTTAAAATCTTATTAACTCAAGCAAGCCTTGTCCATATTTTTCTGTCCCAAGAAAAACACTAGAATCGTACGTGAAAGCTGATAATAAATAATATTATATCCCATTGAATTAGATATTTTCCTTATAACACTGCTATCAAAAAAATTTACTGTAAGATACCGATACTCAATATAAAAAACATCGATCAAACCAAGGTTCTTCTTAATACTGTCCAATACTCCAATAATGGCCTTCTACGTTTCTCTATCCATATATTACTGAATTTACACAATTAGAAGATATCTCTCGAGTCCATAAATTCTGAAAAACTTACCACGAACGAAATGAGTAAATTTTCTCTCTCGTTTTGACAAACAGAATTTATTGAGATCGAAGCTATGTCGGACAGGCATTAGGACCACATTTTATAAAGGTTGTCGAGCAAACAAGCCAATTCATTAAATCAAAATATTATATATTTTTATGCAGTTAATTAGAGAGATAGATTCTACACGAAAAGACCTTACGTAAACATATTTTCCAGGTCAAAGGATATTATTCCGCCAAGAAGAAGAAGGAGAACATTTCACAGATGACACTGGTGATAATTTTTATACATTTAAGCAGCTCTCAAATCAGGCTAGGCGAAGCAATCAATCTAGTAGTTTATATGTTTAAGAACCAATAAATCGCTAGCACTAACAGAAGTCAGGTCTTCAGATAATTAAATCAAGAAATATAATGCCAAAAAAACAGCACCAGACAGTGAGATGGGAGTGTTTTATTTCAGCGACTTTTGCGGTAATCCATGCTATATTCCCTTCAAGTAACCAGTTGTCTAACGGTGAATTTTTTTGCTTGATATTTCCAAGGTTATAAAATCGGAAAATGGAAACCGATTGCAATTAGCTGATTATAATCTTCTTCTGAGACATTTAACGTCTATAATATATTTGAATAAACAAACTTGTATTGTAATTGGTTCAGTATTGACAAGTAACGTCAAAATTAATTACGAAACATAACCTACACAATATGACAAGAGGCATAGACTTCAATATAATAAATTGATTTGACAACTCTGTGAGCTGTACAAATCAAATCATCTATGCATTCTCAGTGTCAAATGATGCTGAAAGGTTAATAAAAAATTCACAAAAAAGTACTTGTATATGACGTGATTATATTGAAATAGACTATAGTTGTTAATGCTTATACATATACTCAATCCACAAAATCAATTTTATGCTTAAATAAAAGATAGGTATATAGGAGACTTGAATTTTTTGAATATTATGACGAAAATACTCAATCTCCACTAGTTAGATGAATGGCCATTTCGTCTAAAATACAAATTACTTTTCACACTAGTACGGAAAGTAGAAGTTCGAATACTTATGTATCTGTCCCACTTTACATCACTACATTTTTTAGGTAAATTTCTTATAGAACTTATATATATATATATGGGATATTACGAATTTTTTTAACACGATAGAGGTCGCAGTTTTGAAGGTATCAAGTTCAAATTTGCTACAAAAATCAATCTCTTAAATATCTCGGCCGTGTTCGTTATTAGGCAATATCGGGTAACTAGTTTCAAAATGGCGACCGTTCAAACATTTAGAAAAATTATCAAAAAAGAGCCGTAATGTAAATATCATCAAAAATAATTTTAGGTTATAGATATAATCAGTACCTACAACTTTTGTTCAAAGCAATTTTTCATAAAATACACAGGTAAAAAAATAAAAATAATATAGACCCTGATTAAAAAAATATATAGTATATTTATTGAAAAGAAATAGGCGAAAAAAAAAGTCTGCCTTGAAGTGGAACTCGAACCCTGCCTGCTTTATATTCAACAGCCAAAACAAAAACCTCTAATCGCAAGGCTATGACACATACGACAATTTTATGTAATAACATGTATATATACCAATGAAAAGTTTGTTCAAATTTCACTTCAATGAATTTTGAAAAATTTACCTTTCCGCTGACTACAGGCCATCGGGATTTTTTAAATTATGCTATTTTCGATTGATTCCAACAACTTCCAATTACAATTTTTCTACAAATATCTGGCAATCGTTAAACCTATTCCAACATTATTGTAGTGGTATTAACATAATAGCCAGGTAATTCTAGGAAATGTTCTCAATCAAAGTGATGAAATTCCACTTATAGAATACGTTAACCTGACTTCGCACGTCAAACGTGATCTCAGTCTCAAGTCTTATAGGGGTAAGTTAGACTTTGCTGAAACTCGTCTTTTGTATCGAAAAGGTGCAAATTGGACTAGGCCGAGATCGAACTTGAGTTCGAGTCAGTAGGTTCTCGAACTAGTCGAGTCGTGACTATGGGTAGCAGCAGTATTAATTCGGCACTAGTTTCGATTGTTTGTTAGTTACTAAGGGAACAACACTTTTAGTATCAAAATAATCTTTATTGGTTGGTGCAGTGAAAAATACAAAATAATATTAATTCTATTGGTAATGATACTTTTGAAGTTGTGTAATTGTAGTTATATAGAAGACTTTTGGTACCTACCAACTTCAAAAGTACCCAACACAAGAAGAATTAATATTATTTTGTATTTTTCAGTGAACCAACTAATAAAGTCGGTGCAATTTTGGGTGAAAAATATGTATTTCTTACTTTTGAGTGTAACATTCGTCTCCCAAATCATTGAACGTTCACTAATATCAAAGAAGATAGTACTTGTCCTATTACCCATGTAGGTATATTGTTTGCTTGTATTTGTTATTATTCAGAGATCTCAAAACATACACATTTTTCAGAGTTTACCTTTGATGTAACTCGAAAACCGTAACTCTTTCGAAAAAATATGGTCTCATCTTTAATTGTGCCGTCTCATATTTTTGGTTTTCGAGAAAAATTGCACCGTTCGGGCCTTCGGGAACGGTTTTTGGAAGAAAGGAGATTTGGGATTTGAGTTTTTTTCTTAATATGGGACCATTACTTAACACTCCTCTTTCAAATGAATTAAAAATCATCAAAATCGAAGCACTGCCAAAAATAAAGCAAACGCACAACAGAATTGTAGGTATAACTCTTCCTCGTGCTCCTCGTTAAAAAAATTTAATTTTTCTTCCATAATACGGAACCTTCAATCGTATTTGTATTATTTGTTTCTCATCGATTAATAAAGCTAGTTTCTACATGCCTTCTTATTAATTAAATGCTTGTCTCTCAATCGAAATTATATTATACTCACTTGAGTTTTCTCTTTAATATTCTACGAAATGTCGTCGTCTTTATCCCATTTCGACAAACAATCTCTCTGTCCCACGACACGATCAGTCAAGATTATCCTGTATTATCCACCTTGTCTACCTCTGATTATTCTCCCTGTAGGCCTAATTTGCAGCAGACGATGATCCTGGATCCTCCCTGGCGTTGTTTAAATATTCGAGAGAGCGCGTGCCGTGTTTCCCCCACTGGTAGGTTCCGCATTAGCTTAATTAACGCTATACTAAACACGGACCCTTGTCAGTGCACATTTGAAAAATTAATTAATACCGATTAGCAGCAGCATTTTTTTTTGGAAGATAGATTCTGTTATTCAATTTAACATGAATAAAAAATCCAAAGTGGATTTCACCAATTCATTTACTAAAATCTAAATACCAGTATATGTAAATTCAATTTAATCATCTCTTTGAAGGTATCTATAACAATAATTTTTTGGGTCCCGTCAAAAAATGACTTTTTATATTATCTTAGTCACTTGTGGAATCCCTCAAGGTTAAATTCTGGGTCCATTATCATTTAATGCCTATATTACTTAGTTATTGCTACTCATTAATATTTACTTATATGTTATATTTGTTATATACATGTTTATATTATTTAATGTTATATTTAATATTTTTTATATCCTATGATCATCTTTACATTTGAAGTTGTAATTACAGGTCTGTTGTAGTTTCATATTATTATTTGTTTATTCTATTGTATTAATCTGTATATTTAGATGATGTGAAGATTTTTAATCATTATTGAATTTAGGTCTAGACACAGATGCTATTTGCATCTCGGGGGGTTTGCAGGGCTCATATAGGTAAGTCAGACAACCTATTAGCATACTATTAATCAAGATTTGTATGTTAGCCTGAATAAATTATTATTATTATTATTAATCCTATATAACCCCCATGTTTCTTCATTTGAAGGAGGAATGTCTTGAAAATCATTATAATTCTACGTAATATTTGGGATCTAGTTGGAACACATCAATAACATAAAATATGACAAACACTTTATTTGTACTCGGGAAGATGTCAGCCTTGTTGGCAAAATAATACTCAGGTGAGAGATATAAAGTTGTGGTAGATAATTTTCATCAATGATCTGTTTAAGTGTTCTGTAAAATAATATAGAGCACAACCTACAAACATATTAAATTTATTTCTTAATGGCTGTATCAAATAGCATGAAGAATTCGTTGGAATGAAATTATCTGGCCTTTTTGCTTGACTTGACAGCAATTTCGAAAGGTAGAAGCGCAGCAGTTGATGTGACCGGCAAGGCTATTTCAATCGAGCAAAGTGGATAATCTTGTTCAATGTTTAATGTTACCACCGGTCGTCGCGAATGGTAGACTAAAACACACTTTTAATGCGCAATTAAAGACCATGCGTCATCCTCCAAACAAACAAACAACGAGCGAGAAACCATCCAGACTGTAATTTTTATGTAGGTACGCTCAATAAAATCCTCAACAAGCAGACATGAATTCACGTTGAAGATGGAATGAAGCATTTTGACAAGAAATATTTTTTTTTATTTTTATTTGGTCTCAAAGTCATGATATTTATAGACTTGATTTTATAATGCCCGATCCCCCTAGGAAATAAAATAAATTATTTGTTGGTGAGTCCGAATTCAAAAATAGTGGGTATTTTTAAGCCTAGGTGGAAAAATGGATTCGGAAAACCGCTTTCGCAACGTGGCTTAAGCAAATGTTTTTATTCTCCACGATTGCTCAATCATATATTCAGATATACAGTGCGTCCATAAAGTAATGCTAAATAGACAATAATATTAGAAATTCCCGAAATAGGTCGATTTTTGATTTTAATTTACTGGTTTTTCAAGTTATAATCTAATATACAGGGTGAACCTCCTTCGTGTGATGACCATTTTTTTCAATTTCCGGATTTCATTGATGAGCTTGTTCTAAAAATGTATAACACGTTGTTTCAAATTGGTACAGGGTGGGCAAAAATAAAAAAATTATAATCTAGCGGTCAATGGAAAACAATTTGAATATTTGTTGTAATTTTTTTGGGTATTTTTAATAGTTTATAAAAGTAGTTGTATAATAATACGTAATTTCATTTAATGTACGTACTATTTCGTTTATTCTTTTATTCAATAATTTGTAAATAACTTGGAATTTTTGTATTTTGTAATGTACGAGAACGTTTTGAACAAAATTTATTTTACTGCACGAAAGTGAATGGTGGCCATTTCCAGCATTTCATAAACTAATCACAAAAAGAAGTAGTCTTTTTGGTTATTAAGTAGACTTTTTTGTTCTCATTATCTCTTCCACTGTTTTAGCTGTTATTTCGTTATCGATGAGAATTTTAAAGCGACATTTCAGGGACTGATAGTACTCAATGAGATCTTCAAAATAAGGTATCGCAACAACCATCACCCCTATTCGAAATCAGAGGGCTGTGCTTATCCCCGTTCGGGGGTTGGAGTTACGGGAATGAAAAAAAATGAAAATTGTTCTTCCCTGAATCAGAAACAGACGGGTCCGAGCATTTTTGCAGATTTCAATTTTAAAGTAGATAAATCTTAGTGTATCTTCCTAAAGTTTTCGTTGGCCCACCCTGTATATACCTAGAAGACATTATAAGAGAATGGAAAATATAAGGGGTTGGAGTTACGGGAATGAAAAAAAAAACGAAAATTGTTCTTCCCTGAATCAGAAATAGACGGGTCCGAGCATTTTTCCATTTTAATTTTAAAGTAGATAAATCTTAGTGTATCTACCTAAAGTTTTCGTTGGTCCACCCAGTATATACCTAGAGGACATTATAAAAGAATGAAAAAAATTAATTCAAGTCATGGACAGAATAAAAAACGATAGTATAAGGAAAAAATTCAAATGCCTTAGAATAAACGAAAGAATTACAGAGAATAGGAGAAAGTGAGAAGAAAATGTATGGTGCGTTACAAAAACTCATCCCCCAGATAGGAAGCTCAAAGTGACAAGTGATGTTTCAATCAATATAAATGCAATTGCAGATGACTCAAGTAAAGACATTTTCAAAGGCCTACTGGGGATGAGTTTTTTTGGGTCAGTCGAGAGATAGAATGCAAGATGAAACAATCCCCAAGAAATTCATGAATTTATAGATGTAGAGACAGAAGGAGTCTTGGTAGACCAAGAAAAAGACGGGTATCGTTATTGGCAAAAGCCACATATGGAAAAGATGTTTTTTTTGTCCCCAAGACAACGAAGCAAAGTTGCTCTTTCTCTTGGTCATGTAAAAATAGTTGAAAAATATTCAAATAGATCAAAATAAATATGAAGCTACATTTAGAGGGGTCCAATAGGTTTATGTTGACTTACAAAACTATAAAAATCTTCTACAAGAATTCCATTGAACAAAATCCAATTATATAGTATAGAGTTAATCTCCATACAGAGAAAGTACAACGTTCCATGCGTATAGCTAATTACAGACATCGAAACGTCAAATTATATTTTTATAGTCGGTTAATACATATTAAACGTGCAAGAGCTGGTTTCTTCTGCCAAATTTGCGCCTTAACAATACAAACAAGAAGTGTAATTTCCACTTTCGAGAATGTTCTCTGCTAGATACCAACAAACAAATACACAGACACACACACGTGAAAAGAGATAGACATATATTTATATGTACCTTAGAGAGAAACAGAAATGCGCGACTGACTACCTCATTGTATTTATGTTTAATTAACCTTTCCAGAAGGCGTACATATACTTGATATTTAAACTCAACATGAGAGAGAGTTGTAGGTAAAGTACACATAATAGATTATTATGGTTAAGTTGGATGTCGCACAGAAGGCTGCCTTTGAGCCTATCTGCTGATAGGGCTTAGCGCGACACAGAAGGAGGACGAGGAGGAGGAGGGAAGGTTAATTGAAAGCCATCCACCTCTATTATGCTCTCCACCTGAAACTATATAAAGCGGTGGAAACTTCTCTTCCTGCAGAGGGATATGGATGGGGAGATTGTGGGTGAGCTGAGGAGGAAGCGTTAGGACAGCGTCGTCGCACCACTTCTTGGAAACTCCCAGAGACTTGCCAAATTAGTTTCGGGATAAGTTTTCCGGGATGATACAGCTACAGCAGCAGCATCATCATGCGAAGTCAAAGTGCAACGGTTTCAACATGGGGACAGAGAGCGAGGAAGAGGGCAAAGATTAATTATTGTTCAATGAAATAGTCATTGAAGCAAGTTAAGCACAATAACTATGTTTGTCAATAAATTGTTACAAAAATTTATGATGAGGCATTGGTATATACGAAATAATATTTATTCCGTTGGTTGTGGTATAGTTATTTATTATACAAGGGAAAAAGTATTAGATTAGGTTATATTCGATTAAAATCTAAAATTCTGTGTATAATACACTACTTTTTTCTGTGAGGGGAAAAACAATGATTTAAACATGAAAAAATATTTTTCAATATATTACATTCAGAAATTATCGAAGTGACATTTAAGTTTAAAACTGGTAGTCTATTGTACTTATAGCGGCAATAAGATCTGCGTTCTTAGAGTAGGGAAAAGTCGTGCGTGCACGACATGAGATGCGCTGCAGTGAAAGTGAAGCCAATTTTTCGTCGGCCGCTATTAGTTTCATCCTTGGTGTTTACAGCTTATTTTGATTTTCCTTTTTGGTGCTATTTTTTAATGAAAACGACTATTTTTCATCTTAACACAATGGTGAAATGCAAGGCTCTTGGATACAAGAGTCGCTGTCGAAAAGAGAATCTGGTGTTACGTCCATTGGCGGCTATTGATTTAGTGCTCATTCTGTGATTTGATTTATATTTAACTTTGTCACCTGTGAACAGAGATAAAAAAAATCCGTAACAGGAAGAAATATTATATATATATAGGATACCTCTATTCAACATTATGTAAAAGCAGTTTTCTCTGGTAAAGGCGCATAGATGTCATAGTACATAAAGAAATTGACAGAAGCGGTCATAGACAGCCATTAGCATGGAATTATTTGGGTACAGGCATATTATGATATTCCGTTCAAAAGAGTAATATTTGAAATTAATGTGGCCGTTGCAAACTTCCCGCCGCGCATGCGGAGAATAATTTGCGCTCAATGCAATCGGTCTATTGGCATAAAGATTTTTTTCTCTGTTGATAATAGAAGTTATCGTTCATATAACTATTGGTTCAATATTTTGAAAATGTGACTTAACGAAAAATTTATTTTTTCTATCGACGTACATCAACGGCTCAGTCATCAAAAATTTATATAAAATAAAAAGAAATTAGAAAATTCTTATATCTACTTTTTTGTCTATAGTGTAATCTATAATATAAAAATGAATCACTGAATGTGTTGCTAAGCGCAAATCTCGAGAGCAGCTGAACCGATTTCGCTAATTGTTTTCTTGTTGTGTTCATTATTATCAGAAGAAGGTTCTAACGAACGAAAAAAATAAGAAAGTTGAGCGAAACATTAGTAAATTTAAGAATATTTATGAAAACTTAAAGACAATATTAATTTTACATACAGTACATAAAGTTGCGTGACAACTGCCAGTTGTTTGAAATAACTGTCAGCAATTGACAGAAAGCGCGCTGCAAATATCGTTTAACATAGATGGATCGGTTGATAAATAATATGTATACAGTTTCATTTCAGTTTATTATACAGTGAGTTGAAAGAATGAAGCCCCTGGATTGTGTTAGCGGTAAAATCAAATTGACGCCATTGGTGCTGTCACCAGAGCCTCTGCATTCATTGATTTACGGAAATGGGACAGATTCTATACATTTTTAACTCATATACAGGAATACAATAAATGTTTTCAAATGAACTCATTTGGTACAATAAAAGTTATTCAAGACAATTTTATGCTAACTTTCATGGTAACTATATTGTAAAACAATAAACTTTTACCACCACGTGCCTGAATACGTTGGTAATTTTCAATTGAAATCATATATCAATTAAAGTAGCGTACAGTAAGTTTGTAGCTAGGTGAATAACCAAAAGCAGCCGGTCTTGAAAGTCACATGGTGGTACAATTTTTGCAAACTTATTTTATGGGCGATTCAGCAAAACAAGTCGATCAGCGTTATGCACACAATAAATCGGTGAACAGACCAAGTGTGGAGCAACTTCAAATGTTTTTCCATCAGAAAACGAATTGGTTGTATTATTCAAGACTGCATTAAACCGCATGCCATCTGATTACCACAAAATTGCCAGCAAAGCCGATAAGACGCCTGCAGGACAACACGCAAGACGCTATAATACGGCAACAATTGATGAAGTTGCTATTGTTGTCATGGATGAAAATTTTGAAAACCAAGATATTGTTTTTGCTTTTGTTAAGACAGGACAACGTCTGTCGGGTCAGCTAGTTTTTCATAAAAATGATTATTGCCCAGGCGATCATCGCTATATCCCTACCATACATAGATAATGTCGTTTACAAATATATAAACAGGTTTACATTTAAATATGATTTAATAAATTTTACATAGTGTTTGAATTACGGGTATTGATGTCCATTCTTCTGCTAGAAAATATAAAATGATGTCAACGTCGGACAGGTTTTATTCCATACCTAATTTAGTATCAACGTTCTGGGTACTTTTTGAACAAATAATGAGTACGTATTTTAAAATTCAGATTCCATTATGTCTTGACAAAGTTTGATGCAAGATTTAGTCGCATACAGGTTAATGTTAGGTAATTTCGTTAATAAGCGTTGTCGACGGAGTAATTTCAAAATGGTGGATATCGAAAATTTCAAGAGAATTCTATGAACTTGGCCACAATTTTTGTCACGATATCAGCACCCTTATCTTCATCTATTTTGAAGCGGAGATCTAATGAGAAGGGTACCTATACGTAACACAGCTAGTTTTAAAATGATTTCATCCGGCGAACTTTCGGATGTAGTGACGCCACTGTCATTGAGGAGACATCAACTAACTAACGTTTCAGCCGAGGTATACATACGGTCGGATTATCTTAATGTAGGATCGGAATCAAAAGTCTTGCGCGCGAGTATTGTGAAACCTCCGAAAATCGCTAGGTGCAGTCTGGGTTAATTACGAACAGTCTGCGACACAGAATGGGGAATTAAATGATTTGATGTGGGGTCGTTTTCATTATCTCGAATCAGAAGAGTACATTTGAGTAGAAGTAGTAGTAGTATCTACAGATGACTGAGATTAAAATTTGATATCATTAGCAAATTTCAACTCGTTGTTCGATGTAGAGAACTATTTCAATTCCTTTTTTTCTATAAGATAAATATTTCTTACCAAAAATTGGACCGACTTTATATGTTGGTGCACTAGAAAATCCAAAATAAATATTAACTCTATTGGCGCTTGTATTTTTGAAGTTGGTGCCAAAATCTAACTACAATTGCACAACTTCAAAAGTATCTGCCAGCACTAATCGAATTAATATTATTTTGTATTTTAGAGTGCACCAACTTATAAAGTCGGTCCAATTTTTTTTTTCAGGAAATATTTATTTCACACTTTTGAGTATAACATTAGTCATGAAAATCGTTGAGCGTTCACTAATACCAAAGAAGTAGTACTTATCCTATTATACATATATATTCTTTGCTTGTACTTGTTATTGTTCAGAGATCTCAAAACATCGTCGCGGAAAAACGCATATTTTAGACTTTACCACCGCTGTGCATCGAAAACCGTAACTCGAACCGTAAAACGAAAAAATGTTCAATCAAACTTCTTTTGAAAAATGTCCAAGTTAAGAGTTGCTACATATAAACTTTTCTTTAATTTGTTCGTCACGTATTTTAAATTTTCGAAGAAAAGAAAACCCTTATAAATAGCGGAAATACACATATTTCAGTCTTTACCATTGCTATAAATCGAAAACCGTAGCTCTTTTGAAAAAATGTTAAATTTAAACGTTTCCGGATATGGTCTCATTTTTAATACTGCCGTCTCAGATCTTCGATTTTCAAGAAAAAATGCTTTCTCCTTTAAGAAGGAAAGAGATTTTAGATTTGAGTTTTTTTATATAGTAGACCATTTATCAACTTTTCAAATGAATCAATCAAAAGTCATCAAAATTGGAGCACCTTTACAATAGAAAATGCGCGAACAGCCACACATAAAAAAACATACAACCGAATTTTATACCTCCTCCTTTTTGTGAAGTCAAAGTCATTAAAGCATGATTTTTGACAGGTTTCTCAGAATTGATTAACATTTATTTATCAAACGTTCACATCTCAGAACGAATGAACAAAACTCAAGGGTCAGCTTCCTAGTATTTCATTTCTGGTTCAATTTTTTTTAATATTCATTTCAAATTTTTGGGTGTTCCATTAATCCTTAAAATTGTTAAACTTACACTTATATTCAGCGATTTCAAAATATGGCGCTAATAATTTTACACATTTCTATTATAACAATTACTTGAAATGAAGAATAATAAAGAAATTATGCATTAGTTCTCAAATAATTATTATCATACAATCAAACTTACTTAAAATGAAAGAATTCAAATACGTAGATACGTAACAAGTTGAAGATGGAAGTTGAAAAATAATATTTATTATTTATATTATATATAATAGTTATTATTTTTTAATTCTGGTACAAAACCAATGTCATCATAAAAATCATAATCACTGTGAAATTCCATATCACTGTTGTTTCATTAAGAAAGAAGAATTCCAGAACAATATTAATTTAAAAAAAAGTTGGAGCGACTATTAGTAGTTGGTGCACGGAAAAAATACAAAATAATATTAATTCTATTGGTTCTAATAATTTGGAAGTTTTAGTTAGATTGAACAACTTCAAAAGTAGGCACCAGAATTAATATGATTAATATTACTTTGTATTTTTCCGTGCAACAACTAATAAATTTGGTCCAATTTTTGGTAAAAAATATTTATTTCACACAAAATTCGCGCAAATACACATATTTCAGATTTTACCACTGCTGTAACTCGGAAACTGTTTTTGAAAAAAGTCCAATTTAAATGTTGCTACATACAATCTTTTCTTTAATTTGACCGTCTCATATTGACAATTTCCGAAAAAAAAATGCCCCCACCACATAAATATTGCTTCTTTACTTTAGTCGTCTAAAATGTTCAATTTTCGAATAAAAATTGCCCCCCCCTACCCCGTTTGGGAGAAGTTTTTGAGAGGAAGGTCATGTTGAATGTCGATTTTTTTTTCAATCGAACCAACTCTAAATAGTCTTCTATCAAATGAAAAAAGAATCATGAAAATCGGAGCACGTTTACGATTTAAAAGCCGCGAACATCCATACAAAAAACACGTATATAATAATTATTGTATACCTTCTCCGTTTGATTCGTCGGTAAAAAAACCGGAGCATAAGTAACCTCCTGTAGGTATTACTAAGACAAAACATGCATTTATTAATTACTTCATTACGTGTCTCTCGTGAATTTCCTGCTGACCCACTTTTCTTTAAACCTGCCTGCCATTGCATCATAGGTAGGTGTATATTACTTATAGTAATCCTGTTGTTTTCCTCCATTAAATATTTCGAGGACGTTAAATAATTACAAGCAGACGGGCTTTGATATTTTCAAAACATTCTCTATATTTCTATGGCTACGTTTATTAATCGTTCGTAATTATTTTCATGTTTGTAGTGGCTAATTTGCTGAATATAAATATATATATATACGCACTTTACCGTTTATATTCCTCTCTTGCAAGAGACAGAGAAAACCGACACGAATACTAGACTCATCAATTTCCAGAAAATGTAAATATATTATTTTGTCCTCCAGCTGAAGATGTTGTGTGAAATAACCAATCTCAATTTGTTCACTCCATTTCAACGACATTAAATTGATAAATGGTTAAGCATCATTTAAAAACTACATTTATTTAACTGTTGTATGTGTATACATTGGCTGCTAGCATTTTTCTGCAAAGAAATATATAAATCGTTCTGTAGAAACATAGTCATTAACAACTGTAAGAGAAATGATAGATATACACTGTTTCCAGTGCAATTGTTTATTTATTAAGACTAAGATGAAAATGGTTGGGGTAAGAATGTCATCTCCAAATGAAATCAGAATGAAAATTACTAGGATTAAATACGTATACCTGTGAAAATTCTATAAGGAAAACTCTATGAGCTAAATATTACCAAAAGTCGTCTATCTAAATATAACTAATACAACTTTATTTCCTGCATTAATTCAATTCAATTCAATATGATTTTCGTCCGATGAAAAATCAAATCCAAAATCTCCTTCCGTCCAAAAATCGCCCCCAAAGGGAGAAGGGGGCAATTTTTCTCAAAAATTTAAATTCCGAGACGACAGAATTAATGAAAATGAAAAGTCTATATCCGAAAATGTTTAAATTGGACATTTAAAAAAATAATCATACGTTTCCGCGCTACAGTCTGAAATACGTGTTTTAGTTATGTGGAAGGGGCAAAATTTTCCGAAAATCAAAAATTCGAGATTTGAAAATTAGAAAGGGGACCATATCCGGAAACGTTTAAATTGAACATTTTTTTAAAAGAGTTACGTTTTCCGAGTTTTGCAATGGTAAAGTCTGAAATATGTGATATGCGTATTTCCGCAATGTGCAAAAGCAATTTGTTTCGAAAATTGAAAATATGACACGGTCAAATTAATGAAAAGATTATATGTAGCAACATTTAAATTGAGTTATGGTTTTCGAGTTACAGCAGTAAAGTCTGAAATGTGTATATTTGCGCCGCGATGTCTTGAGATCTCTGAATAATAAATAACAAGTACAAGCTAAGCCCATAGTTTTTTGGGTATTAGTGAACGTTCAACAATTTTCATGACTAATGTTACACTCAATAATTTGAAATAAATATTTTTTACAAAAAATTGGACCGACTTTATTGCACTGAAAAATAATATTAATTCTATGGGTGCTGGTAATTTTGAAGTTGTGCCGTTGTAGTTTGTTGTAGGCATCAACTCGAAAAGAACCAGCACCAATAGAATTAATATTATTTTGTATTTTTCAGTGCAACAACTAATAAAGTCGGTCCAATTTTTTGTAAAAAATATTTATCTTATATTGAATCTATTTATTTTTATTACAATGGATTGAGCATGTCAAATTTAGTAATATCTCAATTTTTTTTAAATTCTGTTATTCTATCCGAAGCGGAGTACCTAGTGGAAAAATCGACAAAAAACTGGACATTGATGGGAACACCGTGTTGCCAGGTTATTTCCTTGAATATCCAAATAGAATTTATTTCAGCTGTGTAAGTGCAAGCGTTCCGACAGAAGCAAATGCGTATACGAAACCCTATTAGTCTTCAAACGTTTGCGTTGTTTTTTTCGTTAACTAGTATTTACCTATTTCTGTTTTGTTGGGTAATTTATGCAATGAAAGATCCTATGATCTTACCATTAATTCAAATTTGATTGAGTTTTCAATAAGTTTAGGCCTTATTACCACCACTAAAAACTAGAAATCTATAGTCGTTATCATTATTTAAGATTAGGAAAAAAATACCATGACCATATGTCACTGATCACTGAATATCAATGTAGATTTCATTACAAACTCTTTCCGACATACTCGAGTTTGAGAATAGTAGGCACAAGAAGACTAGAAACAGGAGAGTAAACTTCCTATGCTTCTCTACGTAGCCACATCAGATTATGGAAGTTGCATATCAGGGGCGTGGCCTCGTGTACGAAGAAACTTTAACGAACATCTTCAAAATTACCTTAAATATTTGTTCTGTTTATTTATATTCGTGATCATGATCTGCTGTCTTTTTAAGCGAGAGCTGCTTGTTGCGCACGGCATTTTGCGCAAATACGCATTTACAAAAGATATGCGTATGCAATTTTACACCATTTTTAGGGCAAGTTTAATCTCCTGTTTCCAGTTTTCTTGAGTCGGCACTAAATCATCGAAAATGATGATGACGATTCAGTGATCTCCATAGTGGCGTTCGGAAAATGTCATAAGAGGATGTGGCCAGGTTACTTAAGATCTTTAATATAGGATTGGCGTTATGCATTCTCTGTTCTATAGAATAAGTGCGTGCACGAGTATATAGATTCGAATACACAAGCATCGTGCGCTGCCTGATGTATAATCTTAATACTAGAACCCTATATCAAATGAAAAGTTCGAAGAAACTTTATTCCTGACAGCACAACTTTTTTAAAATTTATTTTATTGTATCTCATGTTGGTACTATTTTGTGAACGATTTCTCAAAAAACATAATCTGAACAACACTTCATATACATGACCGCTAAGCCCTACTGATGCTTCAATTAAAAGACAACTTTCTCGATGGCTCTTATCAACTGGAGAAAGAGATACAACATCTATCATAAGCTTCAAGACACAGGATGGTGGGTTGAGTTGAAGGGGGTGAAGACAGCAGTGGTGGTGGTGTTTCTCTTCACCTTCACTCGTAGGAGATGTGTGATGCGTTGATTGCTTCGCTGACGTGTTCATTACGAGAAGATGTGGTGGTCCAAGATGCGCCCCCCGCCCCCCTCCCAACGATAATTCCAACTTCCGTCTCCAACATTGTCGCCTGACGACGTGGAAATTATTATGTCTCCACCGGTCCTCATGGGGACAACTATGATTGACGGTGAATGGAGAAAGGGTTGAAGGTTGGCCACGTCGACACACACAGGGAGAGAAAAAACTGATGAGATCGTAAGTGGAGTGGAATTGTGCGAGAATAGATAGACATATACATAGAGGTGGGAACTTGGATATATATATATATATGTCCCTAACGGTGATAACATGAATTAGGAACAGTGCGTATCAATAAGAATCTAATTCGTGTTGATATGAATTCACTAGTACTGGATAGAGAGAATAATGGCTCAAAGCTGGTACCTACTGAATTTAATCTGATGTGTTTGTGCCAATATTGATTTAACTGAGAATGTATCTCGGTTCTTAAAAAAGGTAGAAACATACCGTTAGTACAATGCAAAATTTTTATGAAAATAGAAATCCGTATGAACTCGATTATTATATTTTTCTAGGGCGTCTCCATATGTTAGTCCCCAGAAAAAATATCTATATAAATATAAGATGGATTGTTAATGACTTGATTTGGAACTATCTCTCAAATAGATTTCAGTGTGTTGATATTCATGGTGTTAAAAGTTCTTGCAGCTTAGTCACTTGTGGAGTGCTTCAAGGTTCAATTTTGTGTCCATTATTATTCAATGCCTATATTATTGCAACTTAATATACCGGGTGTTATTGTATCATTTACGAATGAGACAGTTATTATGTGTAGTGATGATAGTTGGGATGAAGTTACAGCCAATGCTAAACATTGCTTAAAAATTATAAGAAAATGGTTCAATTATCACACACTTTAAATATGTGAAAATCGAGTGTTTTAAATGTGTCTCTATACGCGGATAAGCTCCCTGTTACAGACGGATTGACAACACATAATAATGTTTGTTTTAATAATTTAAATTGTAAATAAAATAAAATTAAAAGAGTAAATGAAGTTAAATATGCCTTGATGTTATACTCGATGAAAATTGGAATTGGAAGAAAAATATTTTAAGTATTGTTAAAAGAGAAATATACCTTCTTCTTGTTTTCTTTAAAATGCGATATATTCTTGACAAAAATGATTTAATAAAATTATACCATGCTTTGTTCTGAAGCGACCTATTTTATGGGATTATTTGTTGGGGTTCAGCTCAATTAAGTGCATTAGAGCCGGTAGCCGGAATACAAAAGCGTGCTATCCAAATTTTAACATCTAATAAACAAAACAACCTTTTTAGTGAAAATCTACTGCTGAACATCAAACAAAAACATATTTTAGAAGCACTAATGATGAAGCATCTGTACTTTATAGACATAAATTGCTTGCAATAAATAGAACTAGATTAAATATAGGTCATAAAACAAGTTTATATCAATCCTAACTTATCTACAGTAGATCAGATAATCATCGAAAAAAAAAACTTTTCTACAGGGCCTATTAAGAGTTGGATTTTAAATAGTTTGAAGTTATAATATACTTCTAGAGCACTGATAAAATTTCTGTATTAATATTTAATATTTTTATACCATATGATGATCTTTATATTTATTTTGTAGTTGTATTTATAGTTCTGTTAGTATTTTCATTTGATTATTTGTTTATTTGCATTAATTAGTATGTATATTTAGATGATGTTAAGGTTGTAGATTTTAAATCATTATTTACTTCAGGTTTACACACAGATGCTATTTGCATCTCGGTAGGGGTTTGTAGGGCTCATAATAAGACAGACAACCCATTAGCGTAGTATTTTTTTAATCAAGATTTTTATGTTAAACTAAATAAAAAATATTATGACTATTATTATTGTTTGTCAGCGGTTCATTTTATAAAGTCAGTTTTTGTAAAGTTATTTATTTATCAAGATAGTGGAGAAGAGTATCTACGCCGCTGTTGCCCCAAAGTTGAGCGCGCGCGGTCTGCGAAAATTAGCTCGGTTGTTACCTTGTCGCACCACTTACTAAATTAATCTCTTAAATTAACATGGTGTGCGGTATTCAAGCCCCGACAGGATACGATACGACTGTTTCTGTCACCTACTTTCCACAAACGCGAGTAATAATAAGTGTTGTTGTTGTTGTTGTCTTCTTTATTATTATAATGAAGCATCTGGGCTGGTAACAGAACACTAAAAAGAGAAGAGAAGAGGAAAATGTCGCCATTTATAATTTCATAACGATAATTTGACAAAACAACACACAAATTACAACAAATGGATCCGGCAAATAATTTACGTAGATCATCATCTCTTAAAGATGATTTTATTCCATAGGTATATCAACCTTAAACTAGTCTTGAGAAACTTCGGAAATAGTATTTTTCACCCCAGGTGAATACTTCTTGAAGCCTTGAAAACCGCCTTCGCAAAGTGACCTAAACAACATTTTTTACTCTTCACAATCATATCAGAGTAATTTGTAGATTTCTATTCTCAATTTGAAAATTTAATGTATGAAAATACCAACCCCTCTGAATTATGAGCACCCCCTCAAATTTGAAATGAGAAGGCACCTTTTTCTAAAGGGATTTTCATTTTCTGTTCAGCAATAATTTGCTGCAATATTAACTGAGAACATTTATAATGTAAAATATTAGTTGATGCACTGAAAAGTATAAAATAATATTAATTCTATTGGTGCTGTTACTTTTGAAGTTGTGCAGTTGCAGTTAGATTGATAACTTTTGGCACCAACTTCACAAGTACCATCACCAATAGAATTAATATTATTTTATACTTTTCAGTGCATCAACTCATAACGTCGGTCCAATTTTTTGTAAAAAATATTTATTTCACATTTTTGAGTGTACCTAACATTAGTCACCAAAATCGTTGAACGTTTACTAATACCAATGAAGATACTACTTATCCTATTACCCATGTATATTCTTTGCTTGTAGTTGTTATCATTGAGAACTCAACGCATCGCTGCGGAAATACGCTTGGGTATTTTATATGTTACCATTTAAACACCGATTTGACTCGATAACCGTAACTCTAAGGAAAAAATGTTCATTATAAATGTTACTACAAATAATTATATCTTTCATGTAGTATCGAAAATTTTTCAATTTTCGAAAGAAATTGCCCTCTCCACATAGCAAAATACATAATTAACATGCGTCTATCTCGAAAACCGTAACACTTTTGAAAAAATGTTCAATTTAAACGTTTCCGGATATTGTCCTATCTTTAATTATTTTCGAATATCGAGAAAATTCGCCCCCACCACCCCTTCGGGGGCGGTTTTCGGAGGGAAGGAGATTTCGGATTTGCGTTTTTATAAATATGGGACCATTTTTCAAGCCTCCCCTTTCAAGTGAATCCAAAATCATCAAAATCGGAGCTCGTTTACTACATAAAAGTCGCGCACGAACCAAAAAAAGCACAGTCGAATTGTATACCTCTTCCGTTCGGGGTTCGTCGGTCAAAAATACTGATACTTCAAATAGGATGAAGAAAATAATGTCACATAATGTTTAGGGAGTATTTTTCAATTTATTTTAAAATTTAATTAAATGTGACCACCATTCATCATTCTTGACAATAAGCAAGGCGACCTTAGAATTCTCGTACAACATTTTGTCAATCTAGTAAGTTACTGTTATTCTGATATTTGTAGGTTGCTGACAGACGTCAATGTACTGAAAAATATTTATGTGTGATTTTGATTTAACTATGGCTCATTTATTCGAAACTCAAAGAATATACATTTTAATTATGATTGGATGCGGTAATAAAATAAGAACTCAAAAGAAAGTTTGTGAAATATTCAATAATAAATACATACCTTGGTCAACACGTCTCACAATCCACAGCCGGCAAAATACAAAGAAAATTTTGTGAAAGTGGACATATAAAAAAAATTCAAAATCAGGTTGAAATGTTAAATGGGATGAGGAAAAAAGTTAGATGAATTGTTAGCGATTGAGGAAAATCCGCATATGACAAGTAGACAACTTGTCGCCGACAATGATGTAAGTGTGGATTCATGCAGCATCATGTAAGAATTATCGAGTAAAAAGTATCAACTAACAATTATCAATTAACAAGTACAAAAATGTAGCATTCATGCACTCAAATTAAGAATGAGGAAGTAAAAAGTAAGCATGCGCACTAGTCTGACATCCGCGGTATTCATTTTTCAAAATAACCTCTGTCCCCGCTGGATAACTGAAAACAAGTGTTTAGAATTCCAAATTTTCAATAAAAATGGAAGATACCGAATAATTTTTCAGGGTACCCGAAGAAATACACAAATATTTCAAAAAGTGAGGTTATTTACATCACCGGCCTGATCAATCCGCGTTCACTTCTTTAAATAAAAATAAGAAAGTTAAAAGTTCGCCAACTTCTACTTCTTATTCGTTAATTGATAATTGTTACTTGGCTGCATGAACACTCCCATTGAAAAATAAGAAGTTCAACTTTTACTTGCTATTTGTAATTGTTAATTGTTACTTGTTACTCATTAATTTGGGTAAATAAGTAAATCCTCGATATTGGGAGCTTTACATAAAGTACCATCCTTATAGAGTTCAGTTGGTGCAGGAGTTAAATGAGGATGATCCTGATAGAATGCAACAATTCTGTGAACTGATGATGGACAGAATGGAACCAGATTTCAAGTTCATAAACAAAATTATGTTTTCTGATGCAGCTACTTTTCATTTAAATGGTACGGTAAATACACAAAACTTTAGATATTGGAGAAGAGAAAATCCTCATTGGATATGTGAGATCACACACAATATCGCAAAAAATGACGTTTGGGCCGGTGTCAATAACAATAAAATTATTGGCCCATATTCTTTGATGGCAAATTAATGCCTACGTTAAAAATGTATTATTTTCTGATGTTAAAGATCCAAAGGCATAGATCAATTTGGTACCAACCATGAGCTCCACCACATTACAGTATTCTATTATTTGAACGAACTTTTTCCCAATATATGGTTTAGAAGACGTGGTACGATTGAATGGCCGCCAAGATCCACTGATTTGACTCCTCTCGATTACTTCTTATAGGGTTATTTAATATCAAACGTATATTTCAATAGACCAGACAATATAACGGAAGAAATTAACAACATAACCCCGGAAATCCAACAAAATGCAGTACAAGAATTCCAAGATCGCCTTGCTTATCAAGAAGTGAATGGTGTTCATTTTGAACATTTAATTTAAATGTAAAATAAATTGAAAAATACTTCCTAAACAAAGATCCCAAAAAGCATCAGCAGGTTTTTTGATGAATCTGATGAAGATTAATTCTTTGCTGAATTTGTTTGGTTTATTTAAATAAATTTAAGCTTAAATATTATAATATAATTATAAAATGGTGGAATTAATGCTTTATAGGTTATTATTCGATCATATGAAAATTTGATTGTCTAATCAAAAATTATTCGGTCATATCTATTCGAATTTATTTAATTCATTAGAGATCATCGAGCAGTTCGTTGACTCGGAGAGCAATTTATCATTTAAGATCATATCGTTGGTATATAGACACTGGTATATACCTGAGAGATTACCATAACCAATGCAAAAGGATCCAACAACTACTGTCGACGTGCCAACAAGAATAAATTAAATTTAGTTAACACGGTTCACGGATCTCGCTAGTTGGCCAGCTGCCCACTCATTATTAATATTCACTGGAATTTTCTAAATCGATTTTAGGCAAATACCAAGATAGGTAATTCAGTTTGATAATAAATACATAGAAAAGATTTTTTGACTGACTTCAAAAAGAGGAGGAGGTATACAGTTCGATTGTATGTTTGCTTCTATTATGTTTGGGTGTTCGCGCGTTTTGAATACTATACGTGCTCCGATTTTGATGATTTTTGATTCATTTGAAAGAGGAGTGTTGAGAAATGGTCCTATATTAAGAAAAAATCAAAAATACAAAATAATATCAATTTTATTGGAGCTGGTCTTTTGAAGTTCTGAAGAAAAGGCAGCTAAGTTTCAACGAAAAACTTACAATTACATAGTTGGATATCTAGATCCGTTGTCAAATTTCAAAAATTCTCTTTTTCGCAATGTTTAATGTGCACTTTTATGTAAAATTTATTTTCGACTGAAAGGCGACTTGACCGACAATGTTCTTAGCTAGTTTTTTTCTGGAAGTTTAACATGTGTATATCTGACTGTCTGTCTGTTCGACTGTTCTTGAATGAATAGCGACTTGGTCGATAATATTCTTAGCTAGTTTCTCCCTTGATTAAATTGAACATGTGTATCTATCTGTCTGTCTGTTTGAGGTAACGTAGCTCACAATTTTTGTTATAAAGTATGACCAAACCAAGTGCACTTGGATAACAAATGAAGTTATGCTTTGAAAACACTATAGAAAGCCTCTTCTGTATCAACTAAAAATATTAGAAAAGAACGAAAGAGAAGTAAACTTATTATTTTATAAGCATAAATCAATTAAATGATTAAATAAATATTTTTTACGAAAAATTGGACCGACTTTAACAGTGGGTGCACTGAAAAATACAAAAGAATATTAATTCTATTGGTTCTGGTAATTTTGAAGTAAGATTGAAAACTTTTGGCACCAAATTCAAAAGTACCAGAACCAATAGAATTAATATTATTTTGTATTTTTTATTGCATCAACTAATAAAGTCGGCCAAATTTTTTGTAAAAAATATTAATTTCAAATTTTTTATTTAACGTTAGTCATCAAAATTATTTAACGTTCATCGAAGAAGATACATAATGCCTTGCTTATACTTGTTCAGAGATTGAAAAACATGGCGAAAATACACATATTCCTAACTTTACCACTGCTCTAACTCGGAAATATATGATTTTTTTTTAAATGTCCAATTTAAACGTTGTCGAATATGGCCTCTTCTTTAATTTTATCGTCTTAAATTTTTGGATTTTCCAAAAAAATTGCCTCCTCCACCTCCTTTGGGAGAAGTTTCTGAAGGGAAGGACAACTATCAATAGTACCTAATATATCAACTGAAAAAAGAAATCATGAAAATCGAATCACATTCATTATTTAAATAAATATTTTTTACAAAAAATTGGACCGACGTTATTAGTTGATGCACTGAAAAGTATAAAATAATATTACTTCTATTGGTACTTTTGAAGTTGTGCAGTTACAGTTTGATTGATAACTTTTGGCACCAACTTCACAAGTACCATCACCAATAGAAGTAATATTATTTTATACTTTTCAGTGCATCAACTAATAACGTCGGTCCAATTTTTTGTAAAAAATATTTATTTCACACTTTTGAGTGTAACATTAGTCCCGAAAATCGTTGAACGTTCACTATACCATATCAATCAAGATAGTACTCGTCCTATTACCCACGTATATTCCTTGCTTGTAGTTGTTATTATTGAGATCTCAGAACATCGCTGCGGAAATACGCTTGAATATTTTAGTTGTTACCATGTTAACACCGATTTAACTCGAAAACCGTAACTCTAAGGAAAAAATGTTCATTATAAATGTTGCTACAAATAATTATATCTTTCATGTAGTATCGAAAAATTTTCAATTTTCGAAAGAAATTGTCCTCTCTACATAGCCAAAATACATATTTAACATGCGTCTATCTCGAAAACCGTAACACTTTTGAAAAAATGTTCAATTTAAACGTTTCCGGATCTTGTCCTATCTTTAATTATATCAACTCAGATTTTCGATTTTCGAGAAAATTCGCCCCCTCCACCCCTTCGGGGGCGGTTTTCGGAGGGAAGGAGATTTCTTCCAAAATCATCAAAATCGGAGCTCGTTTACTATATAAAAGGCGCGCACGAAGCAAAAAAAAATAAAAAATAAAGCAGACAGTCGAATTGTATACTCCTCCGTTTGGATCGTTGGTAAAAAATACCTCAATTCAAGACAAGTGTGAAGTAGTATCTCATTTGTGATTTGTGATCACCAAAGACCATTCGAGAAGCTAGCCATTTTAGACCGACGAAGCCCAAACGGAGGAGGTATAAAATTCGACTGTCTGCTTTTTTTATTTGTTTGTTCGCGCGTTTTATATAGCAAACGTACTCCGATTTGGGTGATTTTTGATTCATTTGAAAGAGGAGGCTCGAGAAATGGTCCCATATTCAAAATAACGCAAATCCGAAATCTCCTTTCTTTCTAAAACAGTCCCCGAAGGGGATGGAGGTTGCAAATTTTCTTCGAAAATCGAAAATCTGAGGTGGTATAAGACAATATCCGGAAACGTTTAAGTTGAACATTGAAAATTGAAAATCTGTGGGTACTACATGAGACATAATTATTTGTAGCAACATTTAATGAACATTTTTTTCCTTAGAGTTACGGTTTTCGAGTTAAATCGGTGTTAAAATAGTAGCATCTAAAATACGTATTTCTGCAGCGATGTTTTGAGATCTCACTCACAACTACAAGCAAAGAATATACGTGGGTAATAGGGTAAGTACTATCCTCATTGGAATTAGTGAACGTTCAACAATTTTTGTGGCTAATGTAATGTTACACTCAAAAGTGTGAAATAAATATTTTTTACAAAAAAATTGACGGACGTTATTAGTTAGTGCAATGAAAAATATAAAATAATATTAATTCTATTGGTGCTCGTACTTGTGAAGTTGGTGCCAAAAGTGATCCATCTAATTGCAACTGCACAACTTCAGAAGTAACAGCACCAATAGAATTTATATTATTTTATATTTTTCAGTGCACCAACTAATAAAGTCGGTCCAATTTTTTTTATATTTTGAATACCTAGAATTCAGGCTTCTCTTGGATTGAAGTTTTTTTTCGTTAATCACTTTATTCCTGCTTTGACAAAAGTTTATTCTAATATTTTCCTATATTTAGTTGTTATTGGAACAAAAGCTTATTTTTCAAGTCTGTTTAAACTTTATTTTCTTATTAATTCATAAAGAAAAAACTTTTAATAGTATACGTAGTAATCATACTTTGTCCTTATGGAATCGCGGCCAAGAAAATATGAAAAGATTGTTATTATGATCAACATATTTCGAAAATAAATCTCCATCTCCACATTCTTGTTTATGCTGAAGCTCTAAACTGTATATAAGTCAAAATGATAACACAAAAATCATCCAGGTTGAAAGAAAAAAAAAATAAAAAGGGTCCTTTCACACAAGACTTACGTAAGACCCTCATTATTTTTACGAGGTTCAAAGTCATTCCGGAGACAGAATCTGCAAAGTTGTTAGAATTATGTAGAGGGGAGGGCCGTTTACATATAGATAAAGGTAAATAAGCAAACTGGAAAGCCATATGCATTATGCATGAGAGTCTGTGAACGGTTTACCTGGCAAAATGGGAGTTGACTTATTATTATACTGTAACCGAAGGAAAATGCCGAGTTCCGACACCAAATTAAGTGGACGAGCTCTTTGATGGCAACTTCTCCCGAATATCTTTACAGTATTAGAATGGGAGATTATATTATGTTTTGAATTTAAAATTTGTCAGCTGTACCTTTGTTTGGCAAATGGAAAAAGTTTGAAACTTTTAAAATGCTTCTATAAAAATAAATAATATAACAAAATATTATGCAACGATTTTGATTATTCTTCTTAAACTTGAAAAAGGTATTCTACCATATTAAACTCGTCAAAAACCAATACTTTTTCTCTTTTCTAGTAGAATTAACGGAGAGACGTGGCAACTCAGCAACTTCTCATTTTTCCAAAATTTTGTCTAGAGTACTCAAAAGGATTCCACTATGAACTTTCCATTCAGATCATTTGAAAGTAAGAATCGATAGAAACGAACGTTCTCAATATGTTCGAGACAAAATAAATTTCAAATAAATTTGGTCCGGAATCAATAACACTTTTAAACGATTTGATAAATAAAAAGAACTAGAAACGATTTCGTTAGAAGATCCGTTAAAATATATAAAATAATAATACATAATGCGATAGTTAAAGGATTTTGTCTATTGATACCAACTTCAAAATCTTTATGATGCTTACTTTATTATTCTCATCACTCAAACACCAAATTAAAATTATTATTACACCAATAGTTTACTTTTATTATCAATTCTAGTTCTTGAGAGAAAAAAATGCTAAGAAATGACATTTGAACCCAAACCATTGAGACTAGGAGCCAAATGCTCTATCCTAAATCCATCTACTAATACGAAGGGAATTAATTCCAATTTATAGTTTTCAAACCAATATACTTACAACTTGTTTTCAGAAATATTTGAAATTATATGCAGATAATTCCGAGATGATGAAGGTGAATTTTCGATCTTCTTCGAACCCTAACTACACAACCGTTAAATTTATAACAAAACTCTGAAATATACATTTCTTTCAAGAAACCAGGTAGGACTAAGTCATTGGTAGCGTTTTCGAAAAAAAAAAATGGTTAATATCTCCTACTTTTTATGAGGACGAACAAAAAATCTGAATAAGCTATAGCCAATTTTCAAAAGTGTGATAGTGAATTGAAAAGTTAATAAATATTTTAAAAGAATTGACCGATTTTATTAGTTGGTGTACTGAAAAATACAAAATAATACCTATTAATTCTATTGGTAATGGTAACTTTGAAGTTGTGCAGTTGTAGTTGCATTGAAAACTTTTGGAACTAACTTCTAAAGTACCAGAACCAATAGAATTAATATTATGTTGTATTTTCCATTACACCAACTAATAAAGTCGGTCTATTTTTTAAAATATTTATTTCACACCTTTGAGTGTAAAATTGGTCATCAAAATCATTCAACGTTCACCAAAGAAGGATAATACGTTGCTTATACTCAGAGATTTCAAAACATCTGGGAAATACTGATATTTCAGACTTTCCCACTGCTGTAACTCGAAAACCTTAGCTCTTTTGAAAAAATGTTCAATTTAAATCTCCTCTTTAATTTGGCCATCACATATCTCTGAAAAAATACCCCCACCACATAACGGAGACACACATATTTCAGACTATCACTGTTGTAACTCGGAGAGCCCGGATCGAGCCCAGGATTTTTTTGAAAAATTTCCGATTGAAACATTGACGGATATGGTCTCTTTTTTATTTTTGTCGATTTAGGATTTTCGAAAAAAAATTACCCCTCCACCCCCTTTTTTTTTAATGGGGCCTACTCTCAATAGTCCTCTATCAAAAAAGAATCATGAAAATCGGAGCACATTTACTATTTATAAGACATAACATATACAGTGCTTTCAAAAAGTAATTTTCATTATTTCATCATCATTATTTCTGAAATTAACAGGCTTTCAAAAAAACCTCTGGCAAGTCAATTTTGTTTTAGATAAAGACAATTTTTCACATACGACCCATATTTGTGACGTAATCTTTATTCGTGATATGACTTCATTGTTTAAAACATAAGAGGATTTTCCGAAATACTCTCAATTTCAGAAATAATCAATTTAATCGTTACTTTTCGAAAGCACTGTATAAATAAAATTTACGAATTGTATATCTCCTGCGTTTGGTTCGTCAGTCAAATAAATGCAATATATTAAATTTACCTAAAACAACAAAATATTTGATATCATTGAAGTAGGGAAAACTAAGCGTTCCAATTTGATGACCATCAACCTTTTGAAATGGTAAAACCGCAGAGCATCCAGTTGTAACCTGTTAATTAGTGAGTGAGAGTTGTCATCACATCAGCCTCGATGTAGCAACTTAAAACACATCAAGCGCGCGCTCTCTTTGAGTGTCATAGAGTCAGTAGTAGTAGATAGAGTAGTCCCTTAATTTCGGCTCTTTTTGATCATCAGGTGAAACTAGCGAGACGTGGCGTCGACGGCTACTACTTGAGTGAAAGGCTGCGACTGTTCTTTGTTTTTTTTTTCGTTCTGTGCTCAATACGATCATTAGCAGCGCAATTAAGATGTGGTAGTGTGTCCTTTTTGTATTCATTACCATTTTAATGAGTCTGGCAAACAGTTTGCGAATCATCTCACGACGACTCGAAACACTACACAGCATTCATCATAATGGCCGAGACTGATGAGGCCCGGCAGGCAGTATTGCCAATTTTTTCTTAGCCAAAAATACAGAAAAAAATAATTCGATATTAAAATTGTTTATTGTTTTGCAATTTGAAAATATATGCAAAAATAACTATTTATTGATCTTATGAAGCGTTGTTTGTTTGAAAATTCGAGATGAATTTTTATCGGACCTTGTAACAGAATCATTCAAGTTAGTTTTAGTTTTAATACATTTGCAGATGTCCAAATATATTAGAATTTTGCAAACTTACTTGGAACCTTTGACAATCTAAGAATATTAAATATACTTTAATCTTTAAATAAAAATATGTTCTTGGAGATGCAGTCATATAATGAATAAAATTCTTTGATTTAAGCCGAGCTTTCGAGAATGTTTATTCTCTTCTTCAGGCTAAAGTCGTGAATTTAGAATAAATTATCTAAAAACAGGAAAGATTTCATAGCCATCAATTACTTTTGACCCGAAGAAGAGAATAAACATTCTCGAAAGCTCTTAAATCAAAGAATTTTATTCATTACATGACTGCATCACCAAGAACATCTTTTCATTGAATATAAAACCAGTCAAGAATACAAAATCTTTAATCCTTTTGTATGTTCCTGCGTTTTGTTTAAGGTGCAATCGATAAAAGGTGATGTAAAATGTTTTTAAAAAATGTGTATGGTCAGATCATATCTATATTTGATGAAATTTAATCAACGGCTATTTTTGAGATTTTTTTTTAAATTCTTGTCAGCCGCCATTTTGAAACTACTAATCCGATCATGGCCATTGTAGCAAATTGGAACTTGATATCTTCAAAAATGCGACCTAGATGAGGACATAAAATAGTGCAAGAGACATCAGTTATATTTTTATAAAAATTTCCAGTATCTACCAATAAAATGAAGATACTAATTATAATTTTCCTATTTTGCATCTAACAGAGTCAGCAACGAAATTTTATGAAATGTTTATTATTTACAATTTATAGCAGTAACCAAATGATATAAAAGAATTAATAAATATGAACGATTTTTTTTAATATCCAATTTAAAATTTGCCATAAATGATATCTTTTTCAATTTTGTCAAATCAAATCAAAGGTACTTTCGGGAAAAAATACATGTTAGATTTCTTAAATTATGAGACCATTTCTCAACAAGAATCGGAGCATCTATGCAACCTTGAACGATACAACATGAAAGCCTGTTATTTTGAAGCTTTTATTTCAATTTAAAATTCGAAAATTTTTGCCCTTAAATCGAGAATAATCTCGAATGCTTGGCTTTTTTTGAGAAATTGGTTTATTTAAATTTTAGACAATAATTCATAAACATTTGTTTACACTGTCAATAGACAAGTCTAGGAAAACAATATTCTAATACAGTAGAATTTTTTTAAAACTTGCTTCCTGTTTCATTTTTTGAGGGGAGGGACTTGATGGATTTGGTAATCATTTGTCAGCTGATCTCTAAATAATTATTATCGGTACCCGTTCACTATGTATAAGGACACAATAATTAAAAAAACACTAAAACTAAGGTTGACTTATTAGATTTGTGAAGTTATGGGTTAGATAAAAAACTCTTGGCACAGACTTCAAAGCCGGTATAATTGGATTGTATACCTTCTCCGTTTTGGAAGTCGGTCGAAAAGCGGCAAGTCGCCAGCCGTATTTCTGGTTTTCACCCAAGTTTTCCTGGAAGCTACGTTCAAAAACCGATCGTCTGTATTTTAGTCTCAATAGTTTAACGGAGGGAAATGGAAGCATCTAAATTACTACCCAAAAACAAACCCCAAGATCAGAATTATTTTACTCATACTATCCGTAAGTAATTCGGTCACTTAACTTTTTATAACTAACAAAATTCCACATTTTCCGTTCAGTAGACTATGAGAAATTAGTCTGTAACAAACAAAAAGAGCAATACAAGAATGAGAACTCATAAGGGTTTGGTTTTCCATCAGACATATGGAGGACTGAGAAAATCGTTGAAAAATATAAAATTTTCGATCTCCATAATCACGATATGGCAACAATGGCGCAGCGATTCATCCATCCATCACCAGTAGGTACGCTGCTTCCACAGCTATAGTTGAGGCAACGGGGAAATTTGCTGAATTAGTCATTAAAGTTAATAAGATAAGATACATGTTTATAATACAGCATCTCTGTCTCCTAGACGTTAAAAGAAAGGCTTAATTTTTTAGTATTTATTTTATAGTATGTTTGTGGTAGAACCGAACATACAAACATTCGTTGTTACTAGTCATATTAGGTATCTTGGACCTTTTCAATTTCATATTTGCTCATTTATTTACTTGAAATCATTCCAACATCAGTGAAATTTCATCGCATCAATGGACGTAATTCATCCACTTTCTTCAAGTGCAAATTACTTATGTTGGACTCATCAGCAAACTCTTGTCGCCTCAACTATATACACCTTTGCACACCGTGTCCGCGGTCGTCCAAAGTCCAATTAACGGCGACACAAAGATTTTAGCATGCAAATTGGCGATGGGCCCGTCGCCATGACAACTCGAAGCAGGTGAGGGCATATTCCAACCTCCACCTCACCACTCCCATTCCTCTAATTATACCATTGTCTTCGACGATATTGTGTGATATTTATTCCGTCTCTCTCTCTCTCTCTGCTGTCCTCTGCTACGTTCAGGTATCCATTATGGCAGACTCTGGGGGGGTCGTGATAATCAACTATTCCAAAAGGATAATGAAATGGTTGGAGAATCTGCAAAGGGTCCCCCCCAAAATGCCCTCCTCTATCCTTACGAATTGTCTCGCTCTCACTCTCTTTCAAAATAGGGAAATACTGCTGTTGGAGAGTTATTTTGAATATAATGAATGCCTTTATTAAGAGTAAATTTGCATTTATATTGTTCTGTTGTAGAACACATTTTTGTTTCTGGGGTGGGAGGCATTGAAAAGTTCAAGTATGACTTTTAATCAGGCATCATCATTTGCACAATTTGTAAGGTATTATGTCCAATTCTGGTATGTTCTCGTAGCGATACCACAATGTACAGCACCCTAATGATATATTCAATTCAATAAGCAGCACTAGAAAGTTGGGCGTTCTTGGAGAGGTAACCAAATGTTTTTAGCCATGAACCAAGAAAATGAACTTCACCATAAAATCGTCCAGATTTCCGTGAACATATCTTTTACTTCATTCGGAACATATCACAGTTGAATCAAGTTTATGATCGTTAAAACTCATCAGATACACATAAGCCGCGTGAATGTATCCGGAAAGCATAAAGCTGCAATATTGAAACAGCGTTAATAAAATACTGCCCAACCGTAGAAATATGCCTAGTTCAATAAAAGTTATCGCACGAATAATTAAACGCAAACCTTATTTTGACATCCCTTATTTTAAATTAAGTACAGTTATTATGGAAAATCTTTTAGAAGCTGCCATTTGAGTCGGAGCTAATGACGAAGATATTGAATACGTGAGCAAGTGGTTAAAAGCTGTTTGTTGTGTCTGCTATTTATATTTCAATTTTTAAAACTAAAGCTAATGACACTTAACCTAATGTCACCTGACAGGTAGATTTCTTGGTAATACGACCTTACTTAAGGCTTTTAAATGTGGATCACATGCTATTCTAAATGAAAAACTCAGTCACTATGGATTGAGATGCATTATTTTAGATCTCATTAGTTTCTACCTCAGAAACAGATACCAATGTGTAGATCTTAATAATGTAAGATCTAATCTGAAAAAAGTTGAACAGGGTGTATCGCAAGGCTCAGTCCTTGGACCTTTCTTATTTGTGTATGGCCTATGTCAATCTTTGGCTCCCATCAAGTGGGTCCTCTTTGCCGACAAGACAACTCTAATAAACTCAATCAAATTTTACTCTGATCTAATTAAAACCCACTCACAACACCACGAATATAGTCTCAGCACTTGGTTTACAAGAAATCAATTTAAATTAAATGAGAGTAAAACCCAGAATTTAATGATCTTCTTTACCGTACAAAAATGAATTTCTTGGTATACTTATTGACGACCGATTGAAATGGTCTAGCCATACCGAATATTATGTACTTCGTAAGTTATCTGGCTTCTGTTTTTACATGGACAACTCAAACATGTTACGAATCTCAGTGTAATCAAAATCGCTTACTTTTCACTATTTCACTTGATACTATCCTGAGGCATTCTACTCTGGGGCAATTCGAGCTATGCAAAAGCTGTATTCAGATATCAGAAAAAAGCTATAAGATTACTGGCCAATTTAGGATCTAGAGATCATATTTTATTCAATTTGGCATTAGGCCGCTTCCAACCCTATATATTTTCAGTGTACTTCTGGAAATTCATATGAATGCGAACAATTTCCCCATTCACACAGATTGAATGTCACTCGCCAGAACTCTCTAGATTTGAACATATACAATGCCTTCGATAGTTCGGTAAAATCACTGGAGTTCAAAAACTGTTTTTATAATAAATCCGAATATATCAAGATAGCAAATTCAAGTAGAACCTAGATTTATATTACGTATTGCATAATTTATATTTATAAAAGTTAGTCATAAACAGTCTTTTTTCAGCTGAATATGTAGCTAATTTAATTCTAATGTCTTTTTAATTAAATTTTTTACATATTATTTTTTTCTGACTTGTCATTAACATTCTTTTGTAATATGGTAAAATATAAATATATTTTACAAAAAATTGGACCGACCATATTAGTTTTTGCACTGAAAAATACAAAATAATAATAATTCTATTGGTGTTGGTACTTTTGGGGTTGATGCCTCCAACAACAATTTCAAAATTACCAGTACCAATAGAATTAATATTATCTTGTATTTTTCATTGCAACAACTAATATTGTTGTAAATTTTTTTTTGATATTTATTTTATATTTTTGAGTGTAGCATTAGTCATGAAAATTGATGAACGTTCACTAATACCAAAGAAGATAGTACTTATCCTATTACCCACGTATATTCTTTGCTTGTACTTGTTATTTATTATTCAGAGAAAAAATCGCGGCCCAGATATATTTCAGACTTTACTGCAGTAACTCAAAAACCGTAACTCTTTTGAAAATATGCTCAATTTAAATGTTGCTCAATACAACCTTTTCTTTAATATGGCTGCCCCATATTTTCAATCTTCGAAAAAAAATTGCCCTTCCACATAGCGGAAATACGCATATCACATATTTCAGACTATACTATTGCTGAAACTCGAAAACCGTAACTCTTTTGAAAAAACATTCAATTTAAACGTTTCCAGATATGGTACCATCTTCAATTCTGCATTCTCAGATTTTTGATTTTCGAGAAAAATTGCTCCTCCACTTCCTTTGGGGCGGTTTTTGGTGGGAAGATTTCAGATTTCAGTTTTTCTAAATATGGAACCATTTCTCAGCTCTCCTCTTTCAAATGAAACAAAAATCGTCAAAATCGGAGTAAGTTTACTATGCAAAACGTGAAATCAGCCATAAAAAAAGCAAACATACAACCGAATTGTATACCTTCTCCTATTTTTGAACTCTGAAAAAACTACTTCAACTACTATTTAAACAAAAAAGCCGAGAGAAATCATTAAAATGAATGTAAATTCAAAGTCACTGAACCTCGGAATTCTCGATTATATTATTGCTTAGCATATTTCTCATCTTAAATCTGAATACTAATGGGATTAATCAAAAAGCTACTACGATATTCCTACCTTCCAGATTTATTATTGCACCAATATTTACGTAGCCTAAATTAGTTTTCCGAGCATGTGTTGATGTGTTTATCTGTAAATATCGCTCAAACTCCTGCTGATTCAATGGATTTCAATAGTGACATACACCTTCCAGACTTGTTTATTTTACCGTATGTGTGTGTTATAAATATAATGGAGAATAGAAGCAATAAAATCAGTATAAATGTAGTTTGAGATAAATATTTCCAAGCAAAATGGTGACAGTAGATCAATGTCTAGGAATATAAGATATGGTCTATGTGGAGAAGCAATTTCAAACTGCCGCATGACAGAAATCATTAAAAGATGTCTTGTTGCAAAACTGACATTGATTAGGATCAATCCATTACCTATTATAAGTACTAGGGCGGTCAATTCTTAATTCCAATAGTATATTTGGTAATAGTCTAGTTCAGCGGCTTATGCTAGAGAAGCCCTAAAAATCAAATGTTTGCAAACATAGATGTATGTATATAACTTTGAATAACATTGAGGCGGGAGACGCTATTTTTAATGATTTGTTAATGAAATAAATAATAGTTTAAAAACAAAAAAACTCGCTTTAATAGCAAAGCAAACTAAAAATTAGAAAATAAACAAAATGTAAAAAAGCGTGGGGTGCTTGACGTTCATTGATATAAACATTTTAAGTTGATAGATACTGATATAAGTAGTCATTATAAAATTATATTAGAAAGCACCCCACGCTTTTTCACATTAAAATGATATTTTATCTATTTTCTAATTTTTAGCACGGTTTGCTATTTATTAAAGCGATGCACGAATGTAGGGAGTGAGATATAAACAGGTATATGAAAACGGTATGGAACCCTCCACCAAATAGTCCCACTCTTAAACTCCATCGCAAATTCTCCAACACTCATGCATATCGAAAATTCCACGAGAATCCATCCATAGAGCTCATAGATACAGGTATGGTACCCCCCATCAAGGCGTCCCACTCGCACATACACAGCATGAAATTATTGCATTGTCATCGGTCCTTAAAAAGTATACAAAGTTCTAAGTTGATTCGATTTAGGTGGGTGAAAATCGTGTCCAAAGATTCCGTTACATACATACATACATACATACATACATACATACCAAGCTAATAAAAGCGTGTTAAAAAGGGAAAAATGGTGTTCTTAGGACTTACGACTTTTAGCTGGAATTTTCGATTTGGAAGTATCATTTCAATCCCAAATAGTATATCCTTGCGATTTATTAAACACTAACATCCTTAAAAATTATCAAACATATTCGTAATAATAATAAATATAAGTTCGCGAAAAAGTAAGGTTAAACGAATTGATGATTGACTTGTGCAGTGTGTTTAAAGATTGTCAATTCCAATGTTGCAATACTATCAATATAAAGTTTATATTCGATAACAAAAGCATAAGCCAACTGGTCAGATTAGAAGTGCCTAAAAGTATATTTTCATGTTTAAAATTTGCTAAAAAGTTATTTTTTACAAATACATACTTGCTTTAGAGCAAAAATACGATGATGACGAACTCTGTCTTCAGGCTTTCTAAAATAGGAATTTAGTGATTACTTAGCTAGATGATATTGTCGTTAATTTTTTGTGAAGCAAATATTGTTGGAAATGGAATTCATAAAACAATCCAATGCTGCTAAAGTTATACTGGCAGCATTGATAATAACAGCACTTGAACGTTAAATATAGGTACTGCACCAGTCAATCATCAATTCGTTTAACCTTACTTTTTTCGCGAGCTTATATTTACTATTTTGTTCGTATATTTTTGCGTGTTAGTTTGTTGTTAGTGTTTAATAGAATGCAAGGATGATTATATACTATTTGGGACTGAAAAGATACTTCCAAATCGAACATTCCAGCTAAAAGTCCTAAGAACACCATTTTCCCTTTTTTTGATTAACAAATCATTAAAAAAGCGTCATCCGCCTCAATTGTATTAAAAGTTATGCTAACATACATCTATTTTTGGAAACATTTGATTTTTGGGGCTTCTATAGCAATAGCCGCTTAACTAGACTTTTACCGAACATTTTAATTAGATAAAACTATAAAAATACGCTTCTGTTGAAGCTAACAGAAAAAAGTTGAAAAATAATCCTAATGTATTTCTTAGCATGTTTAGATATTGTAATACTTTCGCTAGTTCCAAAAAAAGGATCATTTTAAATAGTACTAATTCAAAGCCGTTGCGAGGAGTTTCTGACAATACGGACAATATATATAATTTCGCTCTTTCTTTTTTTAAAAAAAATGCCTTCTTCCACTTTTATATATAAAATAGAATAACATACATTTTGAATCACCTGGTTTATACAGAATAACCGCATCGCGGAAGTGGCCAGGTTTTCACAAACAAAACCAAAAAAAAAAAAGAGCAATAGCACACAGGTCTGGTCACATCGCCGTATATTTGCAATATATATATACAACGGGAGCCACTACCACGTCCGCCGTACAGGACACAGAATAAAAACGCAATAAAAATGTTTGCTTTTTCCGAATTACTTTTCGATGGCGCTCTTTCATGGCAGCACCAACGTTTTTATTTATCGCTCTATTTGGGCACAGAGCGGCTTTTGTCCGACAAACAATGGACTTTCGGTTTTACAATATGTGTGTGTGTGTTTGTTTAGCGCAAACGTGAATATGTGTATATGTATATATTTATTTTCACGTTCGCAGGTTTGTGTGATAAATTTTCAGCCATTTCAGCACACACCTGAACTTCATTGTTGAAAGCATTGCGAATGATGGTGATGACGCTTTTTCCATGATTTGTAATGAACGAAAACAATTAGGACAATAATTTGTGCCCAGATGATGAAAATTAGTATAATAATATATATATATATTTTTTTACGACGAACCGTCTAGCCAGGAAATAAATAAACAGGTCAAAAATATAAAAGTTCATTCGACTTCCTTCTTGCTGTTTTACAGAGGTGTGCTTTGAAAGAGTGGTCATTTTTGGTGATAGCATTTTTTATTTAAAAAACCAAAAATGTGTCGTCTCTACCTTTGACGGTCATTGACACGACAAAAATACAAATTAGGTCTATTTCAATATTACATTTCTCTACATCTTATTTAAGTGAGTGTGTACAAATTTGGACTTTTCTGGAACTCCCCAGTTTCGCGTTATTGCGCTCTACTTTGGGCACTCTACTAGAAAATGTTGTATATATAGTTCTACGTCACATCTTTCGCATAGAGTTATTTATTCGCGTTATAACAGATAGCTGTGGGTAAGTAAGGTCCAATCCCGAGCTTCCGAAGAATCACTCCTTCTCGTTGACCAGTGTTGGTACTTGTGTCGAAACCATTATGGGGCAAATTCTGTTCAACTTGGTATTTTGTTGCCTCCAGTTTTCTTGCCATTTGTTGCTGCCGGAATTCTTAACCTCATTCTCCACATCTTGATGAAAATTCGTAAGTGGTAAGAATGACACTAGTTGTTCGTCCATCTCTGCTGCATCTTTCGCTGCGGCATCATCAGTCCGTTCGTTGCCTCTGATACCACAGTGTGACTGTATCCATAAAAGGTCGACTTGCCTTCTAGAGAGTTGGATTACGTTCAAGACTTCGTGTATTTTACATACTATAGGGTTAGAAGTAAGACTTGTAGCTATTACTTGTACTTTTAACGGGAAACATTGCATTCTACATATGAACGACCCGTTTCATCCACAGCTTTAAGATTGGCAAACAGTTCAGCAAAGAATATGCTTGTTGAACGTCTTAGTTGGTAGTGCCACTCGGTGTCTTTCAAAACAACTGCGCAACCAACTTTACTTTACTATCTTTGGTCGCATCAGTATAAATAAATTGTTGCTGTAAGTATTGCTGAGATAACTGGTTGAATTCCGATTGTATTATGCCTGGAGTGACATCTTTTTTTATAAAATTGCCATAGAGACAAAATTTGTTTTCATACAGGGAGGTACATTTCCTATGTTTATTTGTGTTGTGCTCTCCAGTTCTAGTTCTTCCACTTTCATGCTAATCGTTTCAGCCAATGACTTTGGGGATTTTGATCTTCTTTTATAAAGATGTGAATGATTCTGATCGCAAACGGCATTTTAAGTAATACTAGTTCTGATAAGCTGTTTTTGGCGTTACAGTCAAGTTTTGATTCCAAAGTCGTGTTGTGGCGGTAGGAAAGTAAATTCAGCATCAATGTCGCGTCATAATGCACAATGCATTTCCACTTAGATTTTGAATTATGTGAAGATACTTATTTAAATATCTCAAGAAAAGTTCTTGTACAGAGTTGGAAAAATCTATAGGTACTTGAAACTAATATTTTTCATCCATTTTAGTCAAGAATTTGACACAATGGAGAACTATCATCAATATATCCAGCGCGGTGTCATAATCTATAGTGCGTTTCAAACTGAGAATGCAGTGTGGCGTCTTATAGAGACCATTGTTGCCAGCTCGTTGTTACCTTGTGCTCGATGGTCCTGGCTCTGGCTTGAGTATAAGTTTTATCTCAACATTTTTATGTTAATTAATTAGTAATAATAAACAATGAACTTAAAAATCGCAGAAGAAAATATTACAGTTAAATTTAAAGACAAGCACCACTGTTTACCGTTTTCCCATTTAAAGGACATTGCCTACAGTCGATCACACTGCATTCTCAGTGTGAAACGCAGTAACAATTGGTTAATTTTAGGTTTATGGATACATATAAATGGTGTATCAAATATCTTGAATATACTGTACCTGTGGTAGCAAAAACTCGCACTGTTCCGACCGTGTGAAGCAGCATGTGGTGCACGTAATGGCTTTCCGTTTGCCCTGTGGTCTGCCCTGACGTTCGGTCGCTATAAGGGTGCAAAAAACATAATTTTGATAATAAATTAAATCGGAGGTGCTTCGTGCCTGACGCGTCACTGTAGCTTTTTTGCGTTGAGATACGGGAATTAGTAATATCGTCCCGACATCTGTAACACCTGCAATTTGCCGGTCGGAAAGTAATTAGTGTTTTTGCGTTGTCGGGGCTCACGTTCCCGCCGTTTAATTATACGTGTGTGAGTGTCGCCCCCTGGACGACACACAGCAGAGATGTGCCCCAAAATGGTGCGAATTCTGTGATTTATCGCTATATATATATAATAGGTGTGGTGCTGCTGGTACGACAGACTGGCCTCTCGTACAGACGGAAAAATGTAAATCGCACCTGGACTTATGGAGAAAAAGTGTGAATGCTGAATGGAATAGATTGCATGTTCCAAAATTAATCTTTTCTCATAGAGTCATTTTTTTATTCTGGAGGATATCTTTCAGAAATTATTTCTTATTAAAGTACCTACGTGCGCCTTGTACGGACCATTATTGTAATATTGAAATGAATTAAAAAATTAAATAATTTATAAAAACAAACTCCATCACCATATTACTCATTTATTTGCAAATAAAATCATCATATCAGATAACTTTTCTGTAAGAAAACAATTGTTTTTAAACATTTCTAAAGTGGGAACATAGGTACTTATCATGGCCAAAAATTAATCACTTAATTAATAAACGCCAACAAAATCTATATAAATAAAAATGAATCGCCAAATGCGTTGCTAAGAGCAAAACTCGAGAACCGCTTGACTAATCCGGATAATTTTTGTTTTAATATTTTCATAGGCATAAGGAAGGTTCTTATGGAGAGAAAAATCGTAAAAATTGCGAGGAAAATAGTGAAAAAAACACTTTTCCCATACGCTTTCTTAGTGTGTTGTCAGATATGTCATACACGTCAAGAACCATTATCCAAAGAACACCTATATTATCTGGAACAATGAGCCTTTTTCCTGAGAAGAGGGCAGCACTTCTGGTAGGGACAGGGACAAATATTAAACCTACTCCATCTAACACTGAAAATATAGGTGATAAACGATAAAAGTAAATTATTTAAAATAATCAAGCAAGTAAAAAAATATCGTGTACCATAAAGCATAACAATAAAAATATTATATTATCACTGAAGTGTACAAAAGCAGGAAGTTGTTTTTATAAGTAATCGTTATTTAAAATTGAGATAATAAATTAATAAATAAAGTGATTACTCTGAAACACATTTTATTTACCTATTCATTTTTTTCTGGACTACATAAGTATGGCGAATAACCAACATAACTATTTATTTCAAATTTCATATATCTCTACATTTATTACTGCTACGGCAGCAACGTGCCGGATACTGCTAGTAAAAAATATTTATAAACAAAAAACTTAACCTAACTTATGAGATTCCAAGGTAATCAATCAGAATATTTTTTTGGTCATTAATTACACGGTGGATCATTTTAGACATAGCAAAACTTAATCTACCAATAAAACATTTTTTTTAAAAATAAAATAAATAAAGAACTCTAGAGACGTTATTCTAACAATCAGTTTTGGTTAAGAACATGATTTTTTAAATATTGATACAATATTTTTCTCCATAATTTCGGTGGGCCTTATTAGGAGTGTAGAAAAAAACTGTGAAAATGGAACTTACAAAAGCTCCCACGGTTGATAGGCTCTTAGTTAAATTCTTCCTATGGACATATGAATTCCTCTGTGCTGTCCTTAGCCCAACACATTCTTCGTGGTACCACAAAAAACAACCAAAGCATTGTCAGGCTATCTTGGGAACATGTGTGGTTGTCCTTTATAGAGACATTATGTACTTCTTTTAAAATAAAATTAAGCAACGCTTACCTTCTCTGAACTGCCCATGAATGTAATTAACATTGTATTAAAAAGAATACGAAAACCGTTTGTTTTTTTACAAAAATACTAAAAAGTTTGTAAGCATGAGGTTTTAAGTCTTAAGCCATTTGCATCGTCACTAACAAACTATCAACCCCTGAAAAGATGCAGTTTTGTCTAAGGTAATAGCCGAAAACATGGGCGCCAAATTTTAACTCATTCGAAATTATAAAAATATGAAACTTTGAAAGTGGGCTATCTTTGAAACAGGGCCATCTTGGACTCAAGTACCTTAGATAAAGAAAAGTCACTAACTCATCAACGACCAGCTTGGATCTAGAAAACTGAAATTTTGCACAGATGTTCTCTGTTCTCTTCATGATGTACCTAAGCAAGGAATAACGAAGGATATTTCGAAATAATAATAAATGGGTTTAATAGAGGTAACTCGAATGGATTAGGATTTGGATATTCAGGTTTCTTTAGTTGATCACAAATACATATATTTGCATGAAGGTCAAAAAACGCTAAGATTAGCATTGAAGTTTGACGTCTGATCACAGATCAGATGATGGATTCTTAAATAAAACTGGCAGATAAGCTTTTACGACTTCTTTTGGGCTTGAAAATAGAGCGTCTTCTTTCTTTTATATACTTTATACTCTTTAATCCAGCCAGATAACCTACCCTAAAAATCACTCTCGTATAGCCATTAGCATCCGCAAAAGAACATCATTGTCAGAAATTGGTAACTTGAAAGCTTAATAAGTTCTGAGATGCTGCCGCACCGGGTCTCTTAATAAAATTAGTCAATTCGATTATGGAGGCCCTCCTCACCTGTTATCATCTTCAGCTGCTCGTTAAAGGAGAAGGCTGTCTTTCTCTTTCTCTCCTCCGGTAATCTCTCAAAACGACCCTATGACAGCCTAATCTAATAAAGGTCATTATTGGAATAGGCAACTCGGCAGGATGAATTCAATGGTTATTGTTACGGCTGAACATAATTACTCTGGAAAATTAAGGAAAATTGATAATCAACGGAAGCCCACGACGAACGTGAACGCGAACCGGAGATGGAGAGCGCGTCGTAATGGCGATAATAAAAGGTGGATCTCGAGGAAAAATCCCGATACTCACAATGAGAGGGACAAGAGAGAAAGAGAGAGAGAAACATCATTTCTGAAGGGCGCGGATAATGCATTTAGTGGTTGGTGCGAGCAGCAGCACTGCGATGCAGATTGGCGCTCAATAGCCACTAAAGTTGCCAGAGAGCTGCTGAAAGAGGGCAAATACAGAAACGAGCTTATCCAGCCAGCCTTGCAGATATTTTCAAAAAAGTTCGATCGAACAGAATGTTGAATGGAAGATTTTGATATGTTCTCCGATTTATAAATTAAATAGATTTCAAAAATAGAACTTTACCGAGATGTATGCAGGTATAGCTGAGAGGACGAGAGTTTGCCGATACGTCATCGAAGTAGGGGTCAGATAAAACACACCATGTTTACAAGATGATCTCGATTGCACACTCAATGCATCTGAAAGAGATAGGTATATAAGGCACAAGTACTAGATGCTACCAGCGACATCGTACGCTCGTTGATTGAGTTTTAGATTCAAAGGTGAATCGTAACAACTTCTTAGCTTAGTAGGTTAAGAAGTTTTAGAGATCAAGTACATATTGCCAATCGACGTAAGTGGTGGTATCTCGGACCAAGCGAGACAGCAAACAATGTTTCTGTCTCTTTTTGTCCGATCCGATCAGTTGTGCGCAAGCGTTGCGAATCGTTACCTATACACTAATAAATAAAATCAAAGTGTCTGTTTGTAATATCAAAATAACAGGTTCAAAATAATTTCATATGGCAGTGTATGTGTTAGTAATAATAAAATCACAATTTTTATATTTTTTGTCTGTCTGTCTCTTTGTTTGTTCCGGCTAATCTCCGTAAAGACTGAACCGATTCCAACGGGATTTTCACTGGCAGATAGCTAATGTTATAAGGGATAACTTGGGATGTTTCTATTTTAGAAAAAATCTATACAAATGAATAAAACCTAAGCGTATGTTTGTAAAATTACAAAATAACAGGTTTTAACGCATTGCATATGGAAGCATATGTGCCACTAATAACAAAAAAAAGCAATTTTTATAATTTTTTTATGTCTGTCCCGGCGAATCTCCGTAACGGCTAAGCCGATTCCTACAGAATTTTCAATGGCAGGTAGCGTGGACGAAGCCGCGAGTAATAGCAAGTAAGATAATAAAAAAATATTGTTGTTACTTCTCAGCTTTCTTCAATTTTCAACAGATGAAATAAGTATTAGACATAAACACCTATACATTTTATACAATTGTAACAGGCCGATGTTTGTACATTATAGATTAGTATAGTTTAAGAAAAAAAAGCAATTTTTATAATTTTTTTATGTCTGTCCCGGCGAATCTCCGTAACGGCTAAACCGATTCCTACAGAATTTTCAATGGCAGGGAGCGTGGACGAAGCCGCGAGTAATAGCAAGTAAGATAATAAGAAAATATTGTTGTTACTTCTCAGCTTTCTTCAATTTTCAACAGATGAAATAAGTATTAGACATAAACACCTATACATTTTATACAATTGTAACAGGCCGATGTTTGTACATTATAGATTAGTATATTTTAAGAAAAAAAAGCAATTTTTATAATTTTTTTATGTCTGTCCCGGCGAATCTCCGTAACGGCTAAACCGATTCCTACAGAATTTTCAATGGCAGGGAGCGTGGACGAAGCCGCGAGTAATAGCAAGTAAGATAATAAGAAAATATTGTTGTTACTTCTCAGCTTTCTTCAATTTTCAACAGATGAAATAAGTATTAGACATAAACACCTATACATTTTATACAATTGTAACAGGCCGATGTTTGTACATTATAGATTAGTATAGTTTAAGAAAAAAAAGCAATTTTTATAATTTTTTTATGTCTGTCCCGGCGAATCTCCGTAACGGCTAAACCGATTCCTACAGAATTTTCAATGGCAGGGAGCGTGGACGAAGCCGCGAGTAATAGCAAGTAAGATAATAAGAAAATATTGTTGTTACTTCTCAGCTTTCTTCAATTTTCAACAGATGAAATAAGTATTAGACATAAACACCTATACATTTTATACAATTGTAACAGGCCGATGTTTGTACATTATAGATTAGTATAGTTTAAGAAAAAAAAGCAATTTTTATAATTTTTTTATGTCTGTCCCGGCGAATCTCCGTAACGGCTAAGCCGATTCCTACAGAATTTTCAATGGCAGGGAGCGTGGACGAAGCCGCGAGTAATAGCAAGTAAGATAATAAGAAAATATTGTTGTTACTTCTCAGCTTTCTTCAATTTTCAACAGATGAAATAAGTATTAGACATAAACACCTATACATTTTATACAATTGTAACAGGCCGATGTTTGTACATTATAGATTAGTATAGTTTAAGAAAAAAAAGCAATTTTTATAATTTTTTTATGTCTGTCCCGGCGAATCTCCGTAACGGCTAAACCGATTCCTACAGAATTTTCAATGGCAGGGAGCGTGGACGAAGCCGCGAGTAATAGCAAGTAAGATAATAAGAAAATATTGTTGTTACTTCTCAGCTTTCTTCAATTTTCAACAGATGAAATAAGTATTAGACATAAACACCTATACATTTTATACAATTGTAACAGGCCGATGTTTGTACATTATAGATTAGTATAGTTTAGAATTTTTGTCTATCTGTCTATAGGTTTGTAAACGCATCACTCGAAAAATACCGCATGGAATTTAATGCAGTTTTCACCGATATATTACTAGAGGTCTAACTTGAAATATAGGCTCCATTTAACCGCATCTGTATGTCTGTCTGTATGACTGTACACAAATCACGCAAAAACAACCACATGGAATTGAATGCAGTTTTCCATGCGCACGAATTCGCGGGCCGTATTGGCTCTTCGAGATATCCCAATCAAATTTTACAAACCTGTTTACGTGTTTGTTTCTGAACTCTATGTCTGGATTTTGATGCTCTCTTTACCATGTAGGTATGTAGAATGTTATTAGAATGATCTGGTAGTGGCTGTAATTGTGACTTGGCCTCATAGGTGTAGAGTTCCATACCTATAATACCAAAAGAAATACTTCTAAGCTCTATGGCTGACTTTTCGTGGATTTTTCTCTATATTTGTGTGTAGTATGTCACTGGACTGTTTTGTGAGAGTCTATCAGTGCGACTGGGACTTGAAGGTGAAGGATTCCATAGCGGCAAATCCTTAAGATGTATGTAGGGGAATCCTCATGCTATTCTCTCTTGGTGCAGATCTGTGGATGGATCCAAGTTGGTGTTCATACTGGTTCTACGTGGAAGTAGGGCTCTGAGATAGAAGGGTTCCATACTCAAGACTTTTTACAACTTTATGTTTTCGTACTACAATCTATGGGGAAGTGCCGATTAAAAAAGCTAGTAGCCAAATAAAAACTTATTTTACATTCGGCTGTCTGTGGACAAACTCAAAGTCTTGTTGACTGTATGGCGGTCGAGAGAATACCAAAATACTCCTCAGTGCATCAATCATCTGAAGGTTTTACCGCGTGAATTACCTATCTACTTGCCGATATAGCGTGGGGTCGCAGTTAAATATACATAGGTAAACAAACACACGCACACAAATCTACAAAAAGTCATGTGATGTGAGTGACCGTTTATAAAATAAACATTCGTCGGGGCGGCATCGTTCAGCCAGCCGAATGGCGACTGTACGGCGTCGGTAATAAACCTTTGGGGGAATGGGATGTGTCAGTTTATCAAATCCACCTATTATAATGGCCCCACGATCGCCGCCGCCGTTAGTTACTACCCCCCGACAATTCACACAGCTATCTATACTTAGATATTGAGAGAACATCCATCCATTTTGCACGCGATATCGTTCACGGTAAATAATTATTATTGTTTGACTAAGATGCAGAAACAAAACCAATAAACCCAATAAAAAGACGATGATGAAACACTTTAAAGTGATTGTTTTCACAATAATTGTGTCTCTCTCAGTTCTAGTCATTATGATGATTGATTGACATTCATTTGTACGTCTGAAAAATCTTCAAGGAGCTTTATCCTAGTTGTATACTTAATGAAAAATGTAGTTGTGACTTGTCGTCACGATTGCCTCGGGTGTGCTAAGTCGTTAAGTGTAATAATGTGTTGAATTTAAGGTCTAAGTGTGGATTTATGCAGCCTAAAATAATAAATAGCAAATAACAATTATCAATTAACAAATAACAAATATGAGTTGAAGTTCTTATTTTTCCATGACAGTGTTTATGCAGCCACGTAACAATTATCAATTAACAAATAACAAATAAGAAGTTAACCACCTTTTAACTTTCTACGTTAATTGAACGAGATTTTCTTATTGTGCGCAGCTAATACGCAGATGACCGCCGATTGGCCCATCCAATGATGAAATTTAATATAATTCCTGTCAAAACAAATTCGTGTGGTTAGGTTACGTTTTATGCATTTGTTGTTTATCAGAGGTTTTAGTTGAAATATATTATTTCAAAATGGATATTGAAGAGCATAAATTAATAATCGATGATGCTGTTCTTCTGGACCTTGTTAGATATTTTCACGAGCAATTTCCCCTCCGAAAGATAATTGAAAAAATAATCAATATCATAGATATAGATTCACCGTCTGCTGAAAACAACGTATGTGAATACACTGTGGAGTAATTAGCAATCTGTGAACGGTGGTAAGGGATTCTTTGATAGACCTTGTTTGAGTCTTGACCCCGCATTGGAGGTATGTTTTCTCGGCCCTGCATTGGAGGTATGTTTTCTCTGGCCCCGCATGAAATAACAATATGTCAAACTGCTATGGAGTCATCCTTGTGTATGAGAAAAATCCCTCATGATCTTGTAAAATCATTGATTTTAGGAGGTTGTCAAAAAACCCCTTTTCTTTTCGGTCCTTATTCTTATATATATATATATTATTATATAAAAAAACTTGCTGTCTGCGAAATTAACAGAGAAAAAACGCCTTAACCTCTTCCATTTCACTGAACATTTTAAAAGCTGTTTATTATGAAGTAGGTCTAAGAGTTAGATTCATTTAAATTTATAATGGTTCGAAACTGACTCATGCGCATGCGTACCTCTTATTGCTAACTGTTAATTTGATCTGCAGAAATGGTAAATTTTTCTATACGTGTTACTTGTTATTTGTTACGTGATAATTGTTATTTGCTATTTGTTATTTTAGGCTGCATAAATCCACACTAACATAAAATACTAAATATTTTTTATTGTTATGGGAAAAGTTATTACAGACAAATCCTGCAAATATTGCTTAAATAAATATTTTTTACAAAAAAAAGGGCCGACGTTATTAGTTGTACTGAAAAATACAAAATAATATTAATTCCATTGGTGCTGGTACTTTTGAAGTTGTGCAGTTGCAGTTAGATTAATAACTTTTGGCATCAACTTCACAAGTCACTAAATAGAATTATTATTATTCTGTATTTTTCAGTGCACCAACTAATAACGTAGGTCCAATTTTTTGTTAAAAAATATTTCACAATTTGGAGTGTAACATTAGTCACGAAAATCCTTGAACGTTCACTAATGGCAATGAAGATAGTAAATACTTATCGTATTATCCACGTATATTCTTTGCTTGGAGTTATTATTGAAATCTCAAAACATCGCTGTAGAAACACGGTAAGTATTTTAGATGTTACCATTTTACCACCGCTGTAACTCGAAAGCCATAGCTCTAAGGAAAAAATGTTCAGTATAAATATTGCTACAAATAATTAGGTCTTTCATTTATTACTCACAGATTTTCAATTTTTGAAAGAAATCGCTCTCTCCACATATACAAATATTTGAGAATTTAACTCGAAAACCGGAAATTGTCCTATCTTTAATTATACCATATCAGATTTTCGATTTTCGAGAAAATTGCCCCCTATACTCCCTTCTAAAGCGGTTTTCGGAGGGAAAGAGATTTCGGATTTGCGTTTATGGGACCATTTCTCAAGCCTCCTCTTTCAAATGAATCAAAAATCATCAAAATCAGAGTACGATTACTATATTAAAAGCGTACAGGAATAATAAAAAAGCTGACAGTCGAATTGTATACCTCCTCCGTTCGGGGTTCGTCGGTCAAAAATCGAACAACGTTCACTATTTATAAGGAGCGAAAATCCATTAAAAAAATTTGTCAAATTAACCTTAATTATTGTACCGATAGATAAGCAATAAGTAATGACTATAACGAATTGACAACGTTACAAATTTCCAGAATACTAATCTAATTTAATACAACTGTTTACATAAATTCAAGGAACTCATAAGTGCAAATTCTGCGACTATCTTTTATAAAAAGAATGTGCTTATAGTGGAAAATGGCAATATAGGAGACGTATTGCATTATATATAAGGACACACATATGGCAGTCAACGGGAATGAACTTGCAGCACATAATAAAGATAATAAAGGTGCTAGACAAAAATCCTCTTTAGGTTGGCAAAATTGAGTTAGGGCGACATAGAGGTGCAAACGCGTGGTGGACACACACTGACGGCGTGTTCTTTGAGGTTGACTCTCTCTCTCTCTCGCCTTGCCCACTCGGGAGATGGAGCTCCATGGGGGGACTTAATTAAAGACAAGTTGCTATAGTAACTAATAGCCAGAGTGACCTCTCCTGTACCTATCTACCTACCTACTATCTACCGTCCGTGGGGGTTCAAAGGGCGAGAAATAGCCGCCGCGTCCTCGTGTGGCGTTATGGGCCGGAAACGCTCGCCTTTTGGTTATCCCCAGCCCGACCTCGGCGACGGAAGTCGGATGAAACTTGTTAGTGTTACCTTCACGAGTCAGTCTCTCGCCTTTTCAGATTTTCGTGTCTTTCGCTCTGCTAGTCATATTTTCCAGCTTTTCACAGCTGTTATTTTTCTTTGTTTGCATTATTTTACCAGATTTAACGTTATTTCAACAGTATGAGTTCATCAAAAAATAATGGGAAATCTAGTTAGTAGCAGAAAGCAAGAGGAATTTGGTTACTTGAATAATTAGATTTCACTATATCTATGGAAAACAACACCTTTTATTTATTGATAAGAATGCCGTTGAAATTACCCTATGGAATTACAAACATTTAAGTTGGAAAATATGTTTGAAATCAAATTTCTGTGATATAAAAGCGCAGGTACTGTAAGTTGATCAGGAAAGTAGGGTACAAACCTGACCTACAAAATCGGTCCATACGTTCCCGATATACTCATGGCATAGACAGACTGATAGACCAAATGGCTGAAAATATGTATTTTGGAATCTGTTGAAGACCAAACACGGAAAATTTTACAAAATTTCAAGACTTTCCTTACGTGGAAAGTGAAAATTAAACAAAATCCTATGAAAGAATTCCCACAAACTGTTTTTTTATGAAAAAATCAAAAATTTGAGACTCCAGAATTAAAGACGAACCATATTAGCCGGATATTTAAATTGGACCTTTTTCCAAAATAACCGTTTTAGTGTTGCAGCACTAGTAAAGTCTAAAAAGTCTGTTTAACCGCTGCTTTGAAATCGCGATTTTGATGACTAGGTATTGGCAGGTAATCTGAAAACTGTGAGATTTTTTTGGAATAATTAGGACCGACTTTAAGAAAAATACAAAAAAATGTAAATTTTACAGGTGCTGATATTTTAGAAATTGGTGCAAAAAAGTTCTCTATCTATTGTTTACGATATAACCTCTATAATCCGGAAAATTAATGGTAAGAGGGTCGTCCGGATAAGTGATATAGGTATCCGGACTACTGAATATTAATTTGATACAAATAAAACCCAGAATATTTCATAGAACGTCTATTATTTAATTCAAAAGTAATAATTCTTCATAAAATATAATAATAAAAAATATATCAAAAACTTTAAACAGAAAAACAGTTTGGATACATATTATCCTACTACATACACATAATTAAAAGATAAAAAACCTGAAAAAATTTAACTTAGCTTACTTTGGAACTACCTTAAGAAAAACTATTTTTTTTTGTCTTTTTCAATCAATATCATTTTTGATATCAACATTTTTCAGTTCAAAAAGTAACTCCATTTGATTGTCTGGAATTTGGAACATCTTGGTGTTTATTATTCGCAACAATTTGAATATCGTCGTCGCTAAAAAAAGAATCTTTATTTACATCATTTATCTCATCATTTGCTTCAGCAACAATATCTTGGTCTAGTGTTATATCATTTCCAGACCCACTCCCAGTTATCCATGCTTCTGTATCATCCATTGCAATATCTGCGTCTAATAATTTTTCACCAAGAACTTTTACCTCATTTAATTCATTTTGAAGTTCTTGCGAGCTCTTCATTTTCTAAGCTAAAGTTGCCAACGGATTGTTTTCTTCTTCATCTTCTTCGACAATGGCTTTCATGACGTATTTTTAAGATCCTGATGCATTTGGTACCATGTTTCTTGTAACGAACAAACTATGTTTTTAAGGTTCATGCCATTTTAAGTTTGTTGGAATGTCAGACTCAGATGCTAGAATTTTTTAAGCAGGTCAGTTCTGTAGAACAGTTTTACTGCTTGGATGACATACTGATCCATGGGTTGTATAACACGAATCTGTTGGTCATCACTTTCCCTGGGGCATTGTCTAATAATAACTGAGCTTTTTGTGGGAAATTTAATTCCTTCAATCTTACTGCTGGTACGACTTCCTTATGGAACCATTCACGAAATAAATCCTTTCTTATCCAACCTTTTTTTTGCCCCATGTAAAATATAGGAATAAATGTTCCCGAAACCTCGTATGGTAATGCTGATTTTCCAACAACCAGCAATCTCAACTTATGGGACCCAGTTGTATTACCACATGACATGAAGGTTATTCTTTCATTACTAATTTTCGGCCCGGCGCTGATTTTTCATTACCATGAGCTAGAGTTTTCTTTAGTAAGACTCGCCAAAATAGACCAGTTTCGTCAGCATTATGAATCTTATCATGTTGAAGACCCATTTCTCTGATTTTTCAGTGTAGCTTTTCGTGAAATGGTTCGTTCCACTGCGTCAATATTGCTTGAAGGAATCTCACCACTAATAGTCAATTGCCATAATATGTTATATCTTTCTGTATTTTTTTGCAACGAACCGTTGCTTACTTTGAAATTTTTATGTTAATTTAGCTGCAGCTGAAAAAACTTGGCCTTCTCACATAAATGTTGACCAGGAGTCCCTGTAACGAAGAAAAAATAGAATGATAAAAGAAATGACTTTTGAAAAACAAAATTACCTAGATGTTATTTTTCTACTTCTCTAGCCTTTTCTTGAAAAAACCAAGTGTACAAGGCCTTTTCCATTGCTGGATATGCACTTAACCTTAATGTCTTCCTTTAGTCTAAATTGCGATCCTCAGCTTCATAACCATTGTATAATCTAATTATTTCAAGCTTTTGTTGTAAATTCAGCATTGTGTATTTTTTGACATTTTTTTAACGATAAACACCTACCACTGCACTTGACGCAAATAAATCACTTTTTTTTCTACGAAAAATTATTTGGGGTACTTTCTCAACTGTAAAATAGAGTACTTTAATCAATAAACCTAATAATTAGTATTCCAGATCGCAACCTATAAAAGATCTCGAAAAACAATGAGATACCCTTACACACATTCATCTTTGTTTACCAAAAAGACGAAGAAAAGCAGCGGACAGATATATGTGGGTCTGTGGTGGCCAGCCAACCGTTGATACTACTACTATATCTACTATCACCACCGGAGTGCATAAGGAACTTTCCAAAATTGCCGAACAATAAAATATGCCACCTACGGCAACTTTCCATATGCAGATATTGATTTATAGTTGGAGGATTTTCTGCTATTATGATCACGTGCCGCATCGCACGACCAGGAGGAAACTCTTGCAGGAGAAAACACGTGTTGATTTTGCTATACGTCGATATGTGTGGATGTTACCGTTATTCCAAACAGCAATTTTTAAATAAGCTGAATTTCAGAAGAAGAGTTTACTGGCACGAAGTTTGAGTGAAGAGAATTGTACCAAAATTTAAATATAAACTGGTAATAAGTATTATCATACAATCTATAATACATATAAAAATGAATTGCTAAATGTGTTGCTAAGCGCAAATTCTTTTTTTGTTGTGTTCATTATTATCAGAAGGTTCTTACGAACGAAAAAATTAAGAAAGTTGAGCGGAAAATTAGAAAATTTAAGAACATTTATGGAAACTTAAAGGCAATATTAATTTTACATACAGTACATACAGTTGTTTGACAACCGTCAGTTGTTTGAAATAACTGTCAGCAATTGGCAGAACACGCGCTGCAGATATCGTTTAACATAGATGGATCGGTTGATAAATAATAGTTTCATTTTTTCAATTTATTATACAGTGAGTTTTTGAGAAATGTTTATTCATCTCGGTTAAAGTTAAAATCAATCACACCTAATGTTGAAAGAATGAAGCCCCTGGATTGTGTTGCGGGAGCGGTAAAGTCAAATTGACGTCATTGGTACTGCCACCAGAGCCTCTGCATTCATTGTTTTATGAAAATGGGACAGATTCTATACATTTTTAATTCATATACAGGAATACAATAATTGTTTTCAAATGAAGTCATTTGGCGCAACAAAAGTTATTCAAGGCAATTTTATGCTAACTTTCAAGGTAACTATATTGTAAAAACATAAACTTTTACCACCACGTGCATGAATACGTTGGTAATTTTCAATTGAAATCGTGTATCAACTAAAGTATCGTATTGTAGGTTTGTAGCTAGGTGAATAACCAAAAGCAGCCAGTCAACAGTTGATGGGGGAATGGCAGTACTGACAAAGTATCTTGAAAGTCACATGGTGGGACAATTTTTGCAAATTTATTTCCTGGGCGATTCAGCAAAACAAGTCGATCAGCGTTATGCACACTATAAATCGGTGAACAGACCAAGTGTGGAGCAACTTCAAATGTTTTTCCATCAGACAACGAATTGGTTGTATTATTCAAGACTGCATTAAACCTGATGCCATCTGATTACCACAAAATTGTCAGCAAAGCCGATAAGACGCCTGCAGGACAACACGCAAGACGCTATAATACGGCAACAATTGATGAAGTTGCTATTGTTGTCATGAGTGAAAATTTAGATCACCAAGATATTTTTTTGCTTTTGTTATGACAGGACAAAGTCTGTCGGGTCAGCTAGAAATAAATATTTTTGTCTGAAATAGTAATAAAATGCTTGTAAAAGCTGAGATAAGATATATATTTTTAGAGTTTAAATCTTGTTTCTATATTAAAATTTAATTTCGCACAGTTGTCAACATTGTAAATGAAATCAATGAACAGCGTACAGCTGAAATAAAAGTAAATCTTTAAAAGCCCCCGTATTTAAGAAAAATAAAAGGTAAATTATTCTAGTCGCTAAAGCGATACGTTTGAATTCCAAATGCTGACACAATCGAAAACTTATCAAACACTTACCTTGAGCAAATCGTGACTATTCGAGAATTGTGCGACTCAGATAAACCATCTACGAAGAAACTTTATACCTACCTGGTTATCGATATCAATGTTTAAATAAGCTCAAAATAACAGACAACAATCTCTGATGTGGATACCTACTGAAGGATAAATTAAATTTAGGCGAGTCGCAACAATATTTATATAAAAGGTGAATTATCTTTATATGAGTAAGCTTTGAAAGTGATACAATTAATTGTAAGGAGAAACAGAATTAATAAAATAGGACACACTAAGGTTGGGTTAAAAAACATGTGATCTAATAATTTCCATAATAATAGAAAATAGAGTCGTTGTCCGAGGAAAAAAGTTATACCGTCACCAAAAGAACAACTATTTCAGATTGCGTCATTCTTATATCGAGCAATATAAAAAAAATCCTCCTTAGGACATGGAATATAAGAAGAAATTATCTTCAACAGAGTCAAATAATAATTACTTGTCATGTTATAAACATTGGGTCAAGATGAAGGGCAAAATGATAATTGGAAGGCATAATTCTCTCATTACCTGATCTGAAAAGTTGTATTCCTTTGGGTAAAAAGTTTAGTTTAGCGGCTTTTGCTATAAAAGCCCTAAAAAATCAAATGTTTGCAAAAAATAATGTATGTTATCATGACCTTTTATAAAATTTAGGCAGAAGGGCGGAAGACGCTATTTTTGACCGACGAACCCCGAACGGAGGTGGTATACAATTCGACCTGAAATCTCCTTCCCTCCGAGGGGGCAAATTTCCTCGAAAATCGAAAATCTGAGGTGGTTTAATTAAAGGACATTATCCGGAAACGTTTAACTTGAATATTTTTTCAAAAAAGTTACGGTTTTCGAGATAAACGCATGTTAAATTCTCAAATATGTGTATTTTTACTATGTCAAGAAGGCGATTTCTTTCGAAAATTGAAAATCTGTGGGTACTACATGAAAGACATAATTATTTCTAGCAACATTTATAATGATTTTTTTTCCTTAGAGTTACGGTTTTCGAGTTACAGCGGTGGTAAATGGTAACGTCTGAAATACTTATGCGGATTTCGCCAGCGATGTTTTGAGATCTCAATAATAACAACTACAGGTAAAGAATATTATCTTCATTGGTATTAGTGATCATTCAACGATTTTCGTGACTAATGTTACACTCTAAGGAAAACATGTTCATTATTAATGTAATGTAATGTAAATCGTATATATGTTTTTTTTAATTCGATTAAATTCATAAACTAATAGGTTAAGCCATATGATATGTTACATAAAAAAAATGTTCAGAATGTTGTGATAAAAAAAATCTGGTGTGTCCACTCACACGACTTTCCTACCGCTCGCAGGCAAATTCCAGTGAATGAAAAATTTTACACTATTACAATATTTTCCTTATATAGCGGTAGTAAAGTAAAAATCCTCTGGTCAAATCGTGCTAACGCTCATTTTTTTCAGCATGTCAAGACAAACAACAATGGTCCTGTAACATTTTTTCGCAAGATGAAACGTTTCGCCAGAATCTGAAGAAACATGTGGAAAATATGGAATTTTATTCAAGCATAACTTATTTTTGTGCTTTTTCCAAGAGATGGCGCTGTGTGTGGGTGGCTCTCAGAAGAATACTTCAGACAAATTTAATTAAATTCCTTAGAGCCGTTTTCACGCTACAGTCTTGAGCAAATCACTTTTTTTGGCTATAGCTCAACACCCAGTGTATACAGGATTCTCATTCAGTGCCACCGGCGAGTAATATTGATACCAAACAAAATAAAAAAGAAAGCTGCAAAATACACCGATCCGTTCCAGAGATAATGCTGTCACAGGCAGACAGACAGACGGACAGACAGATAGACCAATGGCTAAAAATATGAAAGGGAAAGTAAAAAGAAACCAATAAAATCAGTCCATCTGTTCCAGAAATAATCTTGGCATTGATATAAAGACAAACGGTCAAAAAGACGGACAGAACAATGGCTGAAAATATTTCAACAGACTCGAGAAGATGGTAGGGAAAATAATATTTTAGACAAAAAAAATGAATTACAACCACAACACTGATGAAACTTCCGATACCACTACCACCACCACCACCGCTGGTCATCATTAATGAGAGCTCCGATAATGAAGCCTACCGCCAATATCTCGCAAAATGGCGTCGTCCCATGATGCCTGTCATTTGTCAGAATCGCCGCCATGGCCGAACATGCCCTACTACTACTCTCTCTACTACAGCAGCAACGTCATATTAATAAGTGCCCCACACAAACGTTTTGCCTGTATTTATGTAAATATTATTGGTAAACACACTAGTTAATTACTGTAATTACACGTAAATTATTATCAGTCGTGTTTGTGTCAGTTATTTTGAAATATCTATCGCGTAAACTAATGTTATCATCATTACGAATGCGGAATTTATTAATATTTCGATTTGGGATGCGTGCGTATTATATTTATTATTATTATCGGCAGTTTGATTTGACAAATTCCACCTAATTCGCATTTTCTACGTTAATGTGAATCATTTTTTATTTATTACCTGAGTTTAAATTAGCATCACATATACATCAAATGTTTAGATTTTTATTACTGTGTATATATTTATATATTTGTAAATGTATGTATAGGAGTCGAAAATAAAGTTATTGCCATACATTAAAAATATTATATGTACGATATGTCGACTTTAAATTAGCTAAATATATTTGGTGTAAACAAGAAAAATGTTGTTATAGTTATAAATAGCAGGATGAAATAAAAAATAGTTGATATTTACGAAGTATATATTTATAAGTAACGATGGTAAACCAAAAATTTTTAAAGTAGGTAGGTACTACAGTTATGGTAGAAATAAGATGTATTTTTCGGAGGCGTTTTTATGAATAAAAGACCATTTCTAAAGTCTCCACTTTCAAATTAATAGAAAATCATCAAAATCGCAAAACGCACTATAAACATCGCGCGCAACAAAAAAAAGAGCAGACAGTAGAATTGGGTACTTGAAATTAATGGAAATTCAATATAAAGTGATGGGCAGACGATATTAGGTAGTCTTAGCATACCAAAAATCACATTATGCAGGTTAAATTTCTCTCAGAGTTCAAAATATAATCAATTTAAATAGTTGTAATTTCAAACCCAATATCACGTGACTGCGAACGCCTATCAAAATCGACCAAGATAGTGACGTCGTAATCAAATCGATGAACGAAGCCTCCTCAGAGAGAACATACAATATTTTATCTTCTCTCTGGTCAGATAGTGTTCTCAGCTCTATTCCTCCTTTCTTTAATACCGTGGGACACTCACTAAGGGAGATTGGGACGTTGCAGCCGTTTTTAGAATTCAAACGGGAAATTTTTGAATAAATTTCTTTTTATTTTCAAAATAGACTCGTAAATTTTTTTGTATTTTTTTTTGGTTTAATTGAATGTCTAACTACAATAAACAATAAAAATTGTTCAAAAAATTAGTCAAGTACCCAATTGTATACCTCCTCCGTTTGGATTCGTCGGTCAACAAACCAAAAGCTTCTAAAAGGACCCTTTATTGATGTTACAAATAAATTCGTGAATAGATATCTTCTGCAGTATGTAGGTAGTTATTTCATATGAAATGGCAGCAATGGAACAGCAATAAATATTTTTTACAAAAAATGGACCGACGTTATCAGTTGGTGCACCGATAAGTACAAAATAATGTAACGTGCAAGGGCAACAGCCGCCAGTATTGGGCCACAAAGTGGCGGCGTCCTTTTGTGATGCCTATGTGCGAGCCATGGGGATCTCGAGAGCGGCCGCTGACAAAGAGTGCGACGCATGTGCTCACTAGGATGCCGGCAAAGGATTCCTAGAAAAGTCCAGTGGCGGCTGGTGTGATCAAAGTCCAGTGGTGGCTGGTGTGATCAAAGACCAGAGGCAGCTAGAAAGATCTGGAGTCTTTTTCGGGTATATATTTGGGAGAAATGTCAGCATGAGGGACAGTGTAGAAGACAGGGTGCAATAAATTTAATAGAAGAGTCAGAGTAAGCTACTAACATTATTAAATAGTACCTAAAGTGAATTTTTAATTTTGATTATACTACTTTCGAATGCAAATAAAGTTTATTTAATAATTGATTAGTCTCACTTATCTGCGAACCCGCTACAAGAATATTAATTCTATTGGTGCTGGTACCTTTGAAGTTGTGCAGTTGCAGTTACATTGAAAACTTTTGGCACCAACTTATCAAGTACCTACCAGCATCAATAGAATTAATATTATTTTGTACTTTTCAGAGCACCAACTTATAACGTCGGTCAATTTTTTGTGAAAAATATTTATTTCACACTTTTGAGTGTTACAATTTTTTAGAAAATTTACCCCCTCCCGATTTTCGGAGGGGAGGAGATTTCGGATTTGCATTTTTCTAAATATGGGCCCATTTCTCAGGTCTCCTCTATCAAATGAATCAAAAATAATCCAAATGGGAGTATGTTTACAATATAAAACGTGCACAGGAACCCAAAAAAAAAAACGCACAGTCGACTTGTATTCCTCCTCCGTTCGGTGTTCGTCGTTCAAAAAGCAACTGGTAAAGGTGTAATGACGAAAATATTGATGTAGACCGAACATTTTAAATATTATAATAGAGCGTTTAGATTCAATATACAATCAATGTTTCGACTGCTTTTGATCAATATAAATCTAGAAGTTTAAAGAGTCCGTAATATCGAAAACTAGCTTCAATATTGACCAGTTGCGGTCCATATTCTAAATGAAAAAACTGATGTCTAAAAATGCTCCATACTGGCGGCACTGTCTCACACACTATACACGCTAGTCGTGACGTCATCATACACAATGAAAGTGACTGTGACTGCTTCTATTGTTGAGCAGCTCACCTGAGATTAAACTACATATTTACTGGAATGCCCAGCTCTAATTACCGCAGGAATAGAACGTCTATTAACTGCAAGCATTAAGGCGCCTATTTATATCAACATATACACATTTCTAATATACATACTTACCTACAAATGAGATTATCCGGGTAGAAAATCTATTAATTTCAAGTAGAAAACATTTTTTAAATCAAGTTTTTATTGAAATACTCTCTAAAAAGATGAAAATAAACTCTAAATTAATTCAATCCTATCAATTTATTACATTATACAATTTATCTTATTATATTAAATGAGCAATGCTTGTATGTATATATATATATATATATATATATATATATATATATATATATATATATATATATATATGTATGTATGCAAATTTTATCTCGGAATCTGGTGTACCGATTTCGATGAAAATTCATATGTATGGGTTTTAGAGTGTATTGAATCGATTGGCTGTATTCACATTTACAAGAAAAATCGTTTTCAGCAATTAATATCCTCATTTTACGAGTTCTACCGATTATATTTAGTATATCAATATGAACCCAATCACATCATAGGAAAAAATAGTCCTATGGTTAAGCTTCCGGGTATTGATCTAGAGTTCCTCGGTTCGAATTCTGATCACCTTAGAGTCTTTTTTTAACAAAACCCATTTTTTTAAATAAAAGATGTTAATATGAGTTTCTAATAATTTAATCGGAAATTTTCAATGAAAATTTGTACATATCTATTATATATTGCGGCCCTTAAGGTACACGTTAGCTATTTCAAGGAAGGGTTAGCAGATTTTGGTAAAAAATAGCAAAAAAAGAGTTTTCGGAGTCGAGAAATCGATTGACGATACTTTCATATTTAATCGGTGTGACCCTCGAGGTCACAAGCTAAGTTTTGAATCAGAAAAAAATTTTTGTCAAGTCATAATTGGTGAAGATTTTGAAGGAGTAGGTAGTGGTTGTTTTTCTCTCCAATTTCTACCCCAATGGAAAAAGTACGCTTTTGAGGCGCCCATTGGAACCGCCAATGTTTTCTACACAGAAAAGGTACAATTGATCGTGAGCTCTAATGTCGACCGTTTTTGAGAAAAAACAACTTTTATGTTGAAAAAACATACGGTCAGTTTTAACTTTTGTTACTGGTTCTAACGTTTACATAAATTATGTTCAATTAGTTAATAAAAAAATGTATTTCAAAAAAAATTACCGTGTTTTTAGTTGATTTTTCTTGAAAACGTTCAAATCTAGAGCTAACGACCAACAGTATCTACTTTTTGTGCAGAAAACATTGGCGGTTCAAATGAACCTCTCAAAACAATAATTTTTCTATTGGCGTAGAAATTGGGGAGAAAAACACCCACTACTCCTTCAAAATCATCACCAATTATGACTTGACAAGTTTTTTTTCTGACTCAAAACTTATTATGAATGGAAAATGCTGTTTTCTGTAAGATAAACGATTCCGCAGATATTCACAAAAAAAATTTTTTGGACGAGCTATCACATCCTCAAATTCTGCACATATATTATGAAACACCCTGTATATATAAAATTTGTACCTACTTATAGATATATATAACAACATGCCGTTGAATTGTTTTCAAAATTCTAAAGTGTGAACGATCGCAATAGGTAGGTACATTTCTATAAGAAATTTACCTAAAAAACGAAAATTAATAAACTTTGTCAGTTTTGCATTAATATTGTCGTTCAATTTAGTAAAGACATTTCTCAGACACCCTATATATAATCTCTATTATTGTATATTCCAATCTATAATCGATATCGGTCCTCAAGAACAATCCAAGCAAGATGCACACACATCTTAATCGAAATAAGGGTGGCGGGGGGAGATAGAGATCAGCAATCATAGGTATCGCTCTCTTCTCCCAGTTTTAATTGACTATTCCGCGCACCAGAAGACACTTGGAGATATAGAGCTGCTGCTGCTGTTAGATCAAGCTATCTAACGCAATTTCGATTTGCTAGTAGCTAGGTAGATAAAGGTGAGGAGATTTACCAACAAACGTTGGTAAGATTATCAATGAAATAAACACAGTAATCAAATATGCTTGAATTGACTTTTATATAAAGTTAGTAAGAATATTTTTTTTAGTTAAACTACCTACTGTTTTATTAGAAATAAATAATGATAGTAATTATGCAGTTAATGCACTAAAAGCTGAAAAATAATTTGGTAGGTCTTAGGTAGGTACCTACCAGTCATGTCATCACACTATTCTCATCAATCAAGGACAAGACAAAAAAATTAAATCGTTGGGCGCCTGAAATTTCTATCAAGTCAACCGCTATAACATTATAAAAATGGCTATTTACGTATTTTGTATTCTCAGGTAATGCAGCATACTCCCAACGATTTTATTAGGTAAATTTCTTATAGAAATGTACCTATTGCGATCGTTCACACTTTTGAATTTCGAAAAAAGTTCAACGGCATGTTGTTGTTATATGTCTATGAGTTAGTCCAAAAAAACATTTGGTTCGAAAGTTTATATATATATATATATATATATATATATATATATATATATATATATATATATATATATATTTGATAAAATAGATTTTTGTTGGGGATGCAGTCATTTAATAAATAAAATTCTTTGGATTATGCCAAGCTTTCGAGAATGTTAATTCTCTTCGTCAGAAATGACATTTCTGATTGATGACTATGAAATATTTCCTGTTTGTGGTTAATTTTATGTAAATTCACGAATTTTGCCCCGACGAAGAGAATAAACATTCTCGAAAGCTTGGCATAATCCAAAGAATTTTATTTATTAAATGACTGCATCCCCAACAAAAATCTATTTTATCAAATAATAAACCAGTCAAGAATTCAGAATTAAAAAAAAAACATATATATATATATATATATATGGGATATTACGAAATTTGTTAACACGATAGAGGTCGCAGTTTTGAAGTTATCAAGTTCAAATTAGCTACAAAAATCAATCTCTCAAATATCTCGGTCGAGTTCGTTATTGGGCAATATCGGGTAAATAGCTTCAAAATGGCGACCATTCAAACATTTAAAAAAATTATCATAAAAGAGCCGTAGTGTAAATATCATCAAAAATAATTTTAGGTTTTAGATATAATCAGTACCTACAACTTTTGTTCAAAGCAATTTTTCATAAATACACAGGTAAAAAAATTAAAATTAATAAAGAAAAATAACAAATATTGATAAAACATGAACACTCAATATAAATTTGATGTAATTGTGCATTTTCTGGAGATCTTAATATAGACCCTGATTAAATAAATATATAGTATATTTATTGAATAGAAATAGGCGAAAAAAAAAATTCTGCCTTGAAGTGGACTCGAACCCTGTCTGCTTTATATTCAACAGCCAAAGCAAAAACCTCTAACAGCAAGGCTATGACACATACGACAATTTTATGTAATAACATGTAGGTATACCAATGAAAAGGTTGTTCAAATTTGAATTCAATGGATTTTGAAAAATTTACCTTTCCGCTGACAGCCATCGGGATTATTTTTGTCTGACCAATGCCCTAGTTTGATGAGGAGAGTTGTGTGATGACTAGTACCTAAAACCTACCTAATTATTTTTTAGCTTTTAGTGCTTTCACTGCATCATTATTCTCATTATTTTTTTAATAAAACCATTTAACTTGAAAAAAATTATTTACCATCTTAATTCTCAAGTTTTTAATTTTGTAATTTGAAACTTCTCATTCTATTAAGTTCATTTAGTGCCTCATTATCACAAGGTTTGTTTCCTGACAATTTGTTGCAATCTAACTCCTCAATACACAATCCTTCCCAAGACTCAGAGCCCCGTATGCTTGTCCTTCTTCAAACATTTTGAGCCTAAATACACAACCGCGTGGTCTACAGTCTACAGTGCTGCCTTGCATTTTGAGGAAAGTAGAAGCCCATGACAAAATTAAGGGCAACATCCTTCTTTCAGCTGTCCCATACCTACTTGAACTTTGCTGGAAACTGACTGGCTTTAGGATAAGGTGGACGCCGTCTCTTCCAAAGTCAATTCGAACTGACTAACTGACGGTAGGTACATTTGGGTTCGATGAAACTGAGACTATATATTCTACTAGTCAAGCCGTTTCATTTGATACCCATATTGAAGAGGTTGTGAAAACATATGTACTTAATCCACCATTTTGTTGGCAACCATATTGGATTTTCATTATTTTTCATAGTGAACTATATTCTACTAGTCACGCCAGTCAAGCCCTTTAATTTGATACCCATATTGAAGGGGTTATGCAACAATATATAATCCGCCATTTTGTAGCGGCGGCCATCTTGGATTTACAATGATACAGAATATATTAAATTGTATCGTCATCAGAACTAAAGGTCTGTACTAAATTTCAGATCAATCTGTCAACATGAAGGGTGTCAACTATCAATTAATAGATTTGACCCAAATAAATAAATAAGAAGCAAGGCAAGCTAAATAAAACCGTTTAAAAATCAATAGGCTTCATGTTTATGAAATATCCACGGAACAAGCATTCTTCAAAAATGTTTCTCTATTGTTTGTTTGTCCAGGCTAATTTTGGAAAAGGCTGAACCAAGTTGACATGGTCAGCGTTGACCTATTTCCTTGTTTCTTAACAGAAACGTATCGGTTTGTAAATCATCATTGTTGGAATATGGAGGTATCCCAATTTTTGATTTTTCAAAAATCTTCGATTTTATAAGTAGTTTGCGTTGGCCGCAAATAAAAGGTACAGAGCTTATAGGATAGGGCTTGTTCAGGGTATATTAGGACAATGATCATCATAAGTACATATAATCTAATATATTTAATTAATATTTTTAAGTAAAAATTGGACCGACTTTATTAGCTGGTGCTCTGAAAAATGCCAAATAATATTAATTCTATTGGTACTAGTAATAGCTGTGCAGTTGTAGTCAGTCGAAAAACGTTTGGTACTAAAACAATAAATAAAATTATTATTATTTTGTATTTTTCAGTGCACCAACTAATAAAGTCGGTCCAATGCTTTGTAAAAAATAATTATTTCACACTTTTGAGTGTAACAACAGTCATAAAAATCATACAACGTTCACCAAAGAAGATACCTAATACTTATCCTTGTTCAGAGATTTTAGTACATCGCGGTAAACACCACTGCTGTAACTCAAAAAGGGCATTTTTTAAATGTCCAATTTAAATGTTGCTACACATAATCTATTCTTTAATTTGGCCGTTTCACCACATAGCAGAGACTCATGATTCAGACTTTTCCACTGCTGTACCTAAGTCAATTGTAGTTATGTAGATAAAAATATTTCTGCACCAACTTCAAAATTTTGAAGTTGTGCAGTTGTAGTTAGTTGTTGTAGGCAACAACTCCAAGAGTACCAGCATCTATACAATTAATATAGTCGGTCCAATTTTTGGTGAAAAATATTTATTCCCAAATTATTTCAACGTTTTTTTCGAAAGACTCTGAATGCGGCCCTGTCTAGAGTGAAATCAAGTTGTTCGACACGCTATCGCTGCGTGATCAACGCGTGCATTCGTTTACATGAGCCGACTTTGTAAGTTGATTTTGGTTTGATTCTAGAATAGGTCCTACAAAATATGTTAGAAAAATATTTGAGAATAATCTTTTATTTCTTCATTAAAATTTAATTACTTAGGTACTCTCTGATTTTAAAAAATACATGGAAACTTAAATGACCAATTGTTGTGATAAAATAACTGTTCAAAGCCGATTTCTGCTACAAGACAAGTTTATCGAATAATAACGGAACACCCTGTATAAATCTTTTGTTGATGGTATTCCTGAGTTTTACCACTTTTCATTGAAGATAACGAGATTTTGGACAACTTCAGTACAGTTTCAGTAATAGTTTAGTCAAAACAAAAAGGGCATTGCTTAGAGTCATTCCATTCTGTCTATGTGAAATCTGTCCAAGGCGTTCGATGACCTACTTTTAGATAAATTAACGTATATATTACGGAATCACCGAAATAGCTCTAAACCTACTCACATCGTAGGTACTTAACCCACAAGCACCAAATGATGAAAATTAACGCCACAACACAAAAACACATGGTGTACATCAGGGCTCTGTCATTGGGCAATTATTTTTTTAATCATTTATAGGTAAATAGATAATAATTTGTCCTCATAATCACACAACAGTGCTAGTCTTTGCAGAAGTGTGTCGTATGTAATCAAGACTTCAGAGAACATTGTCTTCCCCTATTTATAAAAATGAAAATAATGCATCTGCCATGCACATGTGTTAAATAATTTTTAAACTAGTTAAAACTTGTTTGTTCTAAACAACCTGTTGTTAACTTGTTGTATAAGATCTTTCAGGTGCTGTAAAAATGATATATATGTATAAAACAAAGATGTTCATCTGTCATTAAAACTTGAAAATATACATAATAAGATTGATTATAATTCTTGGGTACCTATCAAATACTTCATGGGTAGGTAGGATACCTATATTATTTGTAATCTAAACTTGCACGTCAATCAATTTGATTGAGTAAAAAATACCAGAGGTACAGAAGAAAGGTCATTTCAATAATAGCGAATTAACAAGCATGCTCATGTTGCGTGCGATGTAAACATTCACATCCATCCCCACTCCTCACACCAAGATGGCGGTGCCGGCATTTTCCCGCGTAAACATACAAGAAGAACAACCCCCCTCCACCGTCCCATCATAAGATAACTTAGGAAGTTATAACCGACTTTTCTATTATTCTCACCTGTTTTTTGAGGTTTGATCTGCTTTCTCCTACATCGAGGCCCCATCCTGGCAGCACATAAATGAGTTGTGTAAAAAAATGTCAGTAGTAGAAGTAGTACAAAACAATAACACAACACTGAACACAGCACCATACATTATTATGTTCATGTTTATTATTATTGTTAATTTATTTCATCGACGATTTACCTTCGATATGGTGGTACACTTCACTCGCACGGATGACCGCGACTAAAACGTTGATGTTGAGCCGTTGTGTCCGCGGCAATTTCGTATGGAGCGCGACTTCGCCATTGGTTGCCCAACGTCACCGTCATTGGTGCACAAAACACCTGACTGTAGTGTTACACCTACCTGCCACTACACCTGCCGTGATGCCGCGGCAACCACAGGTAAGAAACAACGCTATGCTGCTGCTGGAATCAAGGTCGCCATCGAAACGAGAGATGCCGCCGATCAGCTGATTTCGAGCAGCGGCGACATTTTTGACGACTCGCGTGTGTATCGCCGCCGATGTCGGTGGGTTTCGGCGGTTCGGCCCTCCTGTCTGCTGCCGTCCATGCCGCCGGTTCTCTGCCACGCCATGTGGAGGCAGAGATGATGCGATGTTGCCACGTCAACAATTGATGTGCGTGTAAATTAGGGATTTTTCATTTTTTATATATAATTACTTTTCATTGATACAATTTTTTGGTAAGATATGTGTGTGAGAGTAATAAATAGAATACAAATAGTTACTGTTAGATTCATTTATTATTATAAACAATATACCTATAGTTGTAATGAAGAATATTGAATAAACCTAGGTACATATCTAATTAAGTATTATTTAAAACTTAAGGTGCATTTTGTAGATTAATAATTCTGTTTTATTACCATATGTTATGATATTAGAATAGATGGAAATTATTAACTAGATAGTATATATTTTCTAGTCCGCATTTCTAATGATTCAAGTCGGTAACTGTGCTATGAATCTGACATAATTTGAATGAACAAGTTAACCTGTTATTAACTAAATAGTCGGAATTAGTATGTATTTGCAATCGATCCGATATTCCAAAATTATAATACAAATCTCCACGTTTAAAAAATTTTAGAGCCAAAAACAATGGCTTAGCAAAGTCTATCTTAGATAGACCTTGGCTTTAGGCTTTAGGAAGATGTATGTTTGATTTTTTACCGACTTCACTACAACAAAGGATACATTTCATCTCTGTGTTTGCTTTTTTGTATGTACTCGCCTTTTGAATAACAAAATGAGCACCGACTTTGATGTTTCTGTTTTCCATGAAAAGAAAATTGTTGAGAGATAGTGATAGTACCATATTAGAAAAGCCAAAATTTTCGAAAGTTAAAATATTTATCTGAATGTATTAGAGATCATTTCCAGCAACGTTTAAATTAGACATTAAAAAAAAGTTTTTGCGAGCACTAGGAATGTGTAGGATTGTTTCCGGCATATTTTAAAATACAGTGAGGACCAAAAGTCCGCCCCCCACAGTAACTTCTTTATTTTCAATATTACAAAAAAATATTGAATACACAAGTTGTAGGGTTTCATTTGACCTTTTCAATAACATATTTTTAATTTATACAGGGTGTCTCAAAAAAGCCCACTGACTTTATTTTTTCAAATGGAACCCCCTGTATATGAGATATTAGATATTTGAATTCTATTTTGGACCCCTACGTTAATTCAGTCGGCTGTTTATACTGTCTTAGTAACAATAGCAACAAGTAAATAAATCTTAACTCTGTTGTCAACAATTGTCAAATTAGAGTTATCAATATTTTGTGATCATCTTGATTACTTTCTTCATAATTTTTCTCGTTCATTCATGTGGCTCGTTCATAAGAAGACAAAGTTGAAGCCGTTATCATCTTTGGTGAAGCTAATCGGAATTTCCATGCTGCTGTTCGCATTTTCAATGAAAGATTGCCCGAACGTCCAATGTGTCGAAAATCAGGATCGTCAACCGGAATTTTGGTGTACCTTGATGGACCGTCAGTTTCAACAAAATGACTGCGCGAATCTGTTGAACTGACCCAACTGACAGTCTGACATTTAATTAAACAATCAAGATGTCATTTTTTCCCTAGCAACCCCTACATTAACGAATATGAACATCATGTTTTACAGAGTTTTAAATTTTAAATAAAATAAAAATATATAGGGTGTTCCATTTAAAATAAGAGAGTTGATACCTGTATCAGATATATGAAACACCCTGTGAATATGGCAGCAATAAAAATAAACATTCAAAGAAATTCTCAAATATGTTATCTCAATACTTTTTTTTCATATCTCTCATAGTTTCTTAGATAGGGGGTAGTGAATCTTATACTGGCATTTTTTCAATTCATTCTCCAAAATTTTTAATAAATATATTAAGATTAATGAAAAAAATAAAATGATATAAATTAATCGTTTTTGAGGTATATAATTGAAAATCAGCAGTGTTTGTTTTTTGTGTTAGCAAAATTTGTATTTCAGAACTAAAAGTAAGCAACTTTAATCTTCATCAATTTTCGGTCGAAACTTAAAATAAAAATGTAATAGATAAGTCATTCTTAGGCGCATAGTAACTCGCATACTAAATATACAGGGAGTCCGTTTCAAAGCACCCCACTTCTCGATTTCTCGAAATGTGATTTAACAGAATCACTGAGCTACCAAAAAAAAACAATATCAACTTTTTACCCAGGTTTGCTTCTCCTTCCCTTACCCCACGTCCTAGTAGTTACCCTCTTGAAAATTTTAAATGTTAGGAAGCATTGACTGATATCTTATTTAAAAACTACCTTCATTTCATTTCTTTTCGCGTTTTATTAAATGAGGCTTTTCGTTTTTGAAGAAGAAAATACAGATAGGTACCTGTCACAAGTTCCTTTATTATTGTTTAAGATTTTTGAGATGTAAATTTTGGGGGCATGGCGTATTAAAGATCGATGCAAATTTCTGTTGAAAAGTTTTAGTGCTCGATATTGTTTTTCCCTATTTCTTAAATCATCACATTTCGAGGTGGGGAGTATCAAAATGATCACCTGATATTTTTTATTCTCCTAGATTTGAAATTTGTGTCCCAATATCATTTGATTTAAGTATATCAAATATCGTTGCATTATTTTTTCAAAATAAATCAAAAATATAGTGAACTTTATCACAAAATTTGTAGAAAAAAATTAAAAATTATCAAAATCTATTGAATTTTCTCAATAAATTTTCGATTTTCACTATTTTATTTGGGCATCGTTTGTCTATTCTATTATGGTGATAAACTGATATCAGTGGAATACATTTTTTGAGAAATTTCGCAGTTTCGGTCGTAACACAAAAGAATACTCTACTGGCAATATACCATATTACAATCACAAAGAGTAAAGTAGAGAGTGTTCGCTAGAGAAAATAATGTTTCAACGACACCTTGTTTGCTAACTTTCATTATAAGAAAAAAATCCGATATATCATAACCTCTCAAAAATTGCAGGTTCAACTGATTTCCACCGCGAGAACGACCAGCTTATCTTCTTAATTGAATCAAAAAATAATAAACACAGAATTACCACATTAAATACCAACACTTTATATTGTCTAAACCGACAATTGTTTCGCCAACAAGGAGATGGCGAAACAATTGTCGGGTTTGAAAAAATAAAGTGTTGTTGTTTAATGCGGTAATTCTGTGTTATTATTTTCTGATTCTATCTACGCCAACGGTTCCAGATTCCAAATAGTATTCCTTATTGAATACAAATATTTTCTTATATCGTTTGATGTACGATAATTTATTCATTCAATTTTACTGATAATAAATGGAATGATCGTCGTAGGTACTCCTAGCCATATTTTTTAAATGCTTCGGAACTTTTATATAACCGCTTCTTTTGAAGGCAGGCGTCTTCTCACTTTGACAAATGCTTTAGCACCATTGTAGAACCTTGAATTACCTTCTCTGCTTCAAATTCAACGACATAGCTACATCAACAAAAATATTAATTTTTGTTTAAGTCGTTTGGAAGTTTTCAGATAGGTAGCACCACTAAGCAGAACATTTATTCTGTGGTAGTGAGACCTGTAGGTTAATTAGATGCTCCGTATAATATCTACTAGATGGCGCAGAGATCAGATAAATTGTACCGGTGTCGTCAAAAGCATCGGTCCTGAATAAGATTCTATAACTCTATAATAATCTACCGATGTAAGAAAATTGTCCATGAAGATTTTTCAGTATAAATGAAATCATATTTTATACTATTGATCATTTTGTTAAACTGAAAGTGATACGTATTTGATGAAAAGTGATATTGTCTATGTGGCGAGTGTAAACCTATTTGGTATAAACATGAATGAAAATTCTGTTCTATTCTTGTAAGATTTTCCAATGTCCAGTTTTCAGCAGATGTAACGTTTCACGTAAGCAGGAAAGATGTAATGCTCAGATGAACGGACAAATTATATAACTGTTTATTCATATTCCGACAAGAAGGTTCTACCGACGTCAAAACCTCTCAGACAAATTTAATTTAATTCATTGAAATTTGAGAGCGGCAGGGAAGTCGTGTTAGTGAACTCGATTCTAATAGCACACACAGACAATATATTTCAACCATAGATTGTCTGTGGTAATGTGTAATAGTATCCTGCTTTGAGTTATTTCCAAAACTAATTTTTGAAAAAAAACCTGGCCCTGGCACAGATGATTTTCTGTTGGTGAACTTTAAATGGAAAGATTTATTCAAATAAATGAATGAGAATTTCCAATCAAACTAGTCTGTGATAATATTAAGATCTGAATCTGTATTGATTCTTATTCCATCCCAATAATCATTCTTTAAAATATTGCAGTATTAACTGATAACCTGATTAATTTGCACTTTGTTAACAAGGAAAATATTCCAATGATATAAATGCACATTAAAATCAGTTCGAGTAGGTATTGTACCTTGTGGAACACCATAAGGTCTATAGTCTCATTTAACCATTGATCATATTTACAGTTTTCATTATTCAGAATAAGTGCTTGAGGTAAACATCGGTCCAAGCACTGTACCTTGTCGAAAACCAAATGGTCAATGGTGGTAGTTTTCATTCTTCAAGAATTTGTTTTGAGACCTTGAGGCATACATTTATTTTTCTTATATTTTCTATATGTTTGATATTGATACAGGGTGATTTACGATGTCGAATTCGAACAGTCTAAAAACCCAGTTATGTATGGCTTACTTTGATACAGGGCTTGGCAGATTTTCAATCTTAGGAAATTCCATTATAGTGCCCCAAGTAGATTTACATTCTTTGAAACCAAGTAGCAGAAAATATATTATTAGTAAGTTGGATTTTAATATTTTTTCCGAATATTTTTTATATTACCTTTCAAAAAGTATTGTTTCGTATAACTTTTTATCATCTATTATCGTAAATTATAGTTCACATTAGGGTTCAGTTGCACCAACCCAATGGCTGTTTGTTTTATCTGTCAAATCCTATAATCAAATATGTTGATTTTAACCATCTTCAAATATGAAAACAAACTTAACTATAAATTGATTATTTCTAAATAATAAATTAAATTTCTAATGCTATCAAATGAGGAAAGGTCATCTATATACCGAATCAATTGGAGAAATATTAAATCCAACATATCCGTTATAAGATAACATTTTGTTTGAATAAAAGTTAATATTTATTTAGGATAATTAGACGACATGAAGGAGCTGATGATTGCAAAATCACTTCCGTCAAAAATCACGATCTATATTGCAATTAGCTATTATTTATTAATCCTGAAGATAAATACAAAAAGTTCATAAAATAAGGACAGCTGAAAGCAAGAAGAAACGTGAATATTCTCACCTAAAATAAAATGAAATAATAAAAATAAAATTAAGAATTTAAAATTATGTCTTCTATTTTCGAAAAAAAAGTCTTTTTGATTTTAATTTAAAGTCTTACCTGCCCTATAATATAATATTTTAATTTGACCAGGATCTGTCCTGTTTCCAAAGAAAAAATCGGTTTGCATTTACAGCATAGATTTTAATTATTTCCATAGATGAATTGATACTAAAATGAGTTATTTAATGTATCTCAATTTTTTATGCTATATTTTCAAAATGTTGGGGTGCCGTCATACTTGTACATCACGGGTTAGTCATCCAACCTTTCGCCACACTCTACGCTGCTTTACTTCGGTGATTGAAATCACAGAAAAAATACAAGAAAATCCAGAGAACGGAATCCTTGCCACGCAACTCCGACTCGTGTTTAAGCATTTTTTTTATCTTGAATCGTCTGCCATATCTAATTATTCAGGTCATTTGTGCCCTAGTCTCAAATGCCCTTATTTTTCAAGGCGATTTTCAGTTTGCTAGGCGGTGAAATCAGGAACATAAATAATAAACATCTTTAATTTGTTCTTTGAATATTCTTATTCTTATGAATTCTTACAACTCAATTGATACCAATCAACAATACGATCACCTTCTCTAAAACCACTTTCCACTGCACCATGTACATTTGAGAAGTAGTGAGGATGTGTTCCCTCACCTGCAAATTGCAGAAAGGGTTTACCGAGATGGTTCCTGATTGGTTTTGCCATATCATCGTTGGCTGAAGTGCCCTTATAACCTCTGGTAGCTTTTTCCGTTTGATAGGAATAAGAGCCACGAAAATGTCTGTTTGTTGCCCAATTGGAGCTAGAAAAAAAAACAGCACATTAAATAAACCGTTACTAGAGACCTTTTCCAACTGTTATTCAGAAAGCATCAATTTAACTTCAGAAGATATCAAGTGTAATTCAGAATAATCAATTAAATTTTAGAAAGCGTCAAATGCATTTCATATTAGTCAATTGTAATTCAGAATTCGTCAAATGTTTTTCATATTAGTGCATTGTAATTCAGAACTCGTCAAATTTAATTCTGAACTTATCAAATGTAAATTAGAACGTATCAAATGTATTTCAGAACATACGAGTACCAAATATAAATCAGAAAGCATTAGACGGGTAATTTGTAACATATGTATCAAATCACAGGTAATCGTGTTGATTATTTTTGTCAATCATATTTGTGCATTGTTTTTGATTGTAAAAAGCAGCTATACACTTACCAATTTGCCAAAATGAACTTCAAAGACAATTGTGGAGTTTGCAGACCTACAATGATAAGAAATACATCTGATGCTTTCTGTTTTACATTTGATATGTTCTGAAGTAAGTTTGACGAGTTCTGAATTACAATTCACCAATATGAAATACATTTGACGAATCCTGAATTTCAATTGACCCATCTGAAATTCATCTGTCTACAGTTCTGGATTTCAATTGACTAATCCGAAATACATGTGATACTTTCTAAAATACAATTTACAACTATTCTGAATTACGGTTGACGACTTCTGAAGTACAATTGAAAAAGATGTAGACGGTATAATAATAAAGTAACGCTTTTTAAAAATTAGTTTAATGTAGTTTTGAGGCGTCAAGGTTCAATGTTAATTTTGTAGCTGATGGTGCGACTTGGCGGCGGCCAGCCATTAAAGAGAAAGCAAGTAAAAGTATGACGCTTCACAGTGACAACTGTACTAAGGAGAATTCCGAAATAATCTGCGCTACTCAATAACTGACTGAGATCAGTGAGCATAATTTATATCCATGAAATCAGCTGATCTAGGTACCTACATCATGAGAGAGTTTCTATACTTATATCTAAGATAGTGAAATGTTGCCAATAGGATTTTTGAATGAGCGTTATCCAGTGTTTGAAACTTGTTAATTATTGGTGTTTCACTACTACACTTACTGTATCAGTTGGTCAGGCTTTGTAACATTATATCTTCGTCCCAGAAATTTATTGTAGATGAAGTAGATCCCCTCTTTGAGGATTTCATCGGATAATCTTTCAATTTCTGGTATTAATGGGCCGGTAAACCAGGCTACCAACACATTGGGATTGTTTTCTACAGCTAGACTAAAGGTGTTGTATGTGATCCATGATCTGCCTTTCTGGAAATCAAATAATATCGCTATTATTATTCTATGAACTAACAATTATTAATTTAATTAAATTTAAAAATATTAAATAATATCTTCTAATTATAACAATATTTTGACATCCATACCCACGATGGTCCTTTCGGGAATGCATTGATGGCAGCCATCTTGTCGGATTCACTCCAAATAAAATTGAAACCATTTGGTATTTTTCTCCACCATCTATCGTTGAATTTTACGACAATTTTCATCACCGGGCCGAAACCCATATTGGTTATTGCCTCTTTTTTCATTGCTGGTAATTGAGGAGCAAACATTTGATCACTTGTGGCTTTAAGTACCCCGAAGGATGGGGTGAAGATAAGATGGTCTGCCGTGTAAGTGGAATTGTCATTACATGTAACTGTAACACCTAAAAGAATAATATTAGGAGAAAATGGTTTAGTAGTATTAAATGGGTTCAATTTGAATAGCTCACCATTAATTACGTCTTCTTTCCTCCAAGATATTCCAATTACTTCCTTATTGAATAATATATTATGCTCAATTAATAAGTCTTTTGTTGGATCAGGATGTTTCTTTAACAAAACATCCAAAAAGGTTTTGTAGCCCTTACCCTAAAAATAATTGTGCATAAAGGTTTAAATATGTACAGGGTTAGAAAAAAGTATGGAATCACCTGATTTCTGTCAAAATGATACGTTAATACGCCGTTAAATTTTTTGTAGTACCTAATTGTATTCTCTTCAGTGGCATATTTCTATTTTCAATAGCAAAGCTAATTTTCGAAAGATTTTGTTGTCAATGAATTTTTCAAACGGATCACCTTGTATATTTTTCAACAAATTTTCGGGTGTCCGACCGACTTGCGGTTTTATGAAAATTCAATAAAATTTGAGGAGTAGCAAATTGTTTCTGACTACACCTTTTTCAATTGTAATTTCAGAAGTCGTCATCTGTAATTCAGAATAGTTAATTGTATTTTAGAAAGCATCACATGTATTTCAGGTTAGTCAATTGAAATTCAGAACTAGACAGATGAATTTCAGATGGGTCAATTGAAATTCAGAATTCGTCAAATGTATTTCATATTGGTGAATTGTAATTCAGAACTCGTCAAATTAACTTCAGAACATATCAAATATAAAACAGAAAGCATCAGATGTATTTCTTATCATTGTAGGTCTGCAAACTTCACAATTGTCTTTGAAGTTCATTTTGGCAAATTGGTAAGTGTATAGCTGCTTTTTACAATCAAAAACAATGCACTAATATGATTGACAAAAATAATCAACACGATTACCTGTCATTTGATACATATGTTACAAATTACCCGTCTAATGCTTTCCGATTTATATTTGATACTCGTATGTTCTGAAATACATTTGATACGTTCTAATTTACATTTGATAAGTTCAGAATTAAATTTGACGAGTTCTGAATTACAATGCACTAATATGAAAAACATTTGACGAATTCTGAATTACAATTGACTAATATGAAATGCATTTGACGCTTTCTAAAATTAAATTGATTATTCTGAATTACATTTGATATCTTCTTAAGTTAAATTGATGCTTTCTGAATAACAGTTGGAAAAGGTGTAGTATTAAAAATATACAGGGTGATCCGTTTGCCAAACCCACCGAAGAAGTCATATTTCAAAAATTAGCATATCTGTGGAAAAATAAAGGACATCATTGAAGAGAATTAGAATACAAAAAAAAACTTTTCTTATGGCAGTTTTTCAATATAATGTATAATTTAACCAGAAATCAGTTTTTTCACATATTGGCTCAACCCTGTATACAGGGTGTTAGGTAAACATGCGGCAAAACTTCAAGGGGTTATTCCTTAGCCTATTCTAAGAATATTTTGTCCTACGATAATTTTTCAAAAATCCCTTTGTTTCGAAGATACAGGGCGAATAATATTTCCGACAATAACAACATTTTATTATCAAAAAGTACATGTACTTAGGTAAAGTTGCTCAATCTACAATAAATGTTCGTAATGACTTCCTCCGGCCTGGATACAAGCCTTCAATCTGTCGATCTCTCTTGAACACACCAGGGTTGTTTCTAATTGAGTTATACCCTACAATTATCCGATTTTGCAAGTCGTCCAAATTCTCCACTGAAGTAGCGAAAATTAATGACTCCAGATATCCCCATACGTAATAATCCAGGAGGCTTAAGTCTGGGGATCGAGCAGGCCATACGTGTGGCCCATCTCGACCAATCCAGCGATCTCTGTATGTTGCTGTTAAAAAAATTTGTTAACACTGTATCTTCGAGATGAAGGGGATTAAAAAAATCATCATAGGACAAAATATTCTTAGACTAGGCCAAGGAATATACCCTTGAATTTTTGCCGCATGTTTATCTAACACCCTGTATATTTAGATGTTGGGTACCTTCCAATTTTGCTCCAAATTTCCTTCACATTCCACATAGTCATTACGTGCGGTACTCTGATACCAATCGTAGGATCCCTCGTTACTTATAACTTGTTGCTCAAAGTAATCCATAGTTGCTTGCGCTATTTCAAACTCTTTTGTATCATTTCGAAATTTCTCTTCTACGAGTTTCTTATAACTGTAAAATAGAAAAATATGAGCTTGTCATTTTGTTTATTCACATTAGAAATAAACTATAAACAACTAATAAAGGTACAGAAAGTACAGTTACTCCAGAAAATGGAGATAAATAAAGAGAGATGACTTAAAAAAACTTCAAGTAGTTTTATATATCGAGTCTGAAATAACAAAAACCCAAATTTTAGACCTTTTCCTATCTAAAAAACCCCAACCAATTCGAATTTTTTCATCGGGTCTTCTCATAATAACGATATTGAAACTAGGCTTGAAAAAATGCGAAAGAGTAGAGTATTTGATGTTGCCGACTCTGTGTTATCGCTCGAGGCTTAATGGAAGGAAGGGGGAAAGATTTTAAAGTTGTTTCATTTCATATTTTAACTGGTGAACTGTGTCCATTACCACACTTTCTATTTTCGAAAATTTTAGTCTGGATCTCTAGAAAAACATTGCTCAAACTTATATTTTGGGCATTTTCTCCAAATCGATTGTTAAAAACAATAAAAAAACGCATAAGAGAAATTTTTTCACGTGGTTATCTTACTTCTTTTCGCAATAGTCTCCTATACTCTTATATTCTTTTGGATAATTGGCGTCCACTAAATATAATTGATCCATTATATTTCCGAGGATGTCTACTAGATCGTCGTCCAAATGCGTTCCATCAGAATAATACATATCTGGTGGATACTCAGTGTTTCCCAGAAGATTCAAGTTTTTCACCATTTCGTAAACGATATTACCCTTCTCTCCATGGCACCAACGTGCTCCCAAATCCACCATCCCATCTCCAAAAGATACACTGTTGATTCTACCACCGATTCTGTCTGAAATAAATTAACCATAATATATGAAAATACTAGGTAGTATTGTAAATATATTAAGTTTCCAACGATCGTAGTTCTGAGGCCATATTTTTTTAAGTACCAAGCTTAAGAAAATCTTATCTTTCTGTTTGTTCAAATTTTCGCTTCCTGAAATGAAATTCCATTGTCTTACACGCGTGAGAAACATGTTCGACAAAAAAAAATTGGACGAACTTTATTAAGTACTTGGTGCACTGAAAAATTCAAAATAATATTATTGCTGGTTATTTTGAAGTTGTGCCCCGTTGTGGTTTGTCCACTGAGTACCTAGGTATTTCCGCCGCGATGTTTTGAGATCTCTAAATAAGTATAAGCAACGTATTTTATCTTCTCTGGTGAACGTTCAATGATTTTGATGACTTATGTTACACTCAAATGTATGAAATAAATATTTTTCACAAAAAATGTGATCTACTTTATTGGTAAAAATAATATTAATTCTTTTGGTTCTGGTTCTTTTGAAGTTGCCAAAAGTTTCCAAAGTGTCTGCAACTCGCAAAATTACCAGTACCAATACCAATAGAAACATTTTTTTTTCACTGCAACAACTAATAAATTGGTCTTGTGCTTAGGTATATATGTATACCTATACCGGGCAAAACGAGAGCAGTTTTTTTTATTAAACGAACAAGGACCGGATTTTAAAAATTATATTTTGTACTATTACTAACCCAACCTAACCCAACTACAAAAATCGTTGACTGACTAGGAAAAATTTGGATAACCAGTATGATTGACTTTTTAGTTTCAAAATACAAAAAGGTACATAAGATTTTGGATACTAAATTGATCTGACAACACTTGAACATATATTTGAGATCATCTGTGATCCACAATCTAAACTATAAACATTTATTATTGTTTATACCAAAAAAGTGACCGTTTATGCAAAATAAAGAAAGTATATTATTTTTTTGAAAATTGACCAACCAGTCTTACATACAAATTTTATAAAAATATAAAAAAATTATAATACTATTTTTATAATAAATATATAATTATTAGAATTCAAATTTTACAAAAACATATGAGTGGGATATCGATTTTTTTGTAGTAAATAAAATGCTCAATCAACATTTTTTTATTAAATTTATGTTCATTACCTGATTGTGAAATTATTAAATAATAAAAGTTCTACGCCTATGGGTATATTTATAGGTTTGATAATTTTTATATGAGTTTATTTGTCCTAGCACCCCTGAAGAGCGTGAAGGGGTCAATTTTTTTTCAAAATCGAAAATCTATAGTGGCGGAATTAAAGACAAAAAAAGATCCGGAAATGTTTAAATTGAACATTTTTTCAAAAGAGTTACGGTTTTCGAGTTACAGCGATGTTAAAAACTCAAATATGTGTATTTTCACTATGTGGAATTTGAAAATTTGAGGTAAACACGTGAAAGACCAGATTATTTGTAGTACCATTTATAATGAATATTTTTTCCTTAGAGTTACGGTTTTTGCGTTACAGCGTTGGTAAAATGGGAAAATCTAAAATACTTATGTGTATTTCCGACGCGATGTTTCGAGATCTCAAAATAATAAATAAATAGAATTAATATTATTTTGTATTTTTTACCGTAAGAAATTCAAACAAAGAGAATACAAAAAAAATTAAAACGTATAACGCCCAAAATACCCTACTATGTTCCAAGGTCTTATCTGAGGAATAAATTGGTATTTTGTAAAAGCTTTTTGGACATACCCTGTATAGTGAAAAAATAAGAAAGTCATATTTACCTTCAGCTTCTAGAATTGTAACATTTGTAATTCCATTCTCGAATAATCTTCTTGCTGCCGATAATCCAGAAGCTCCTGCACCAACAATCAAAACAGACGGTTTGTGACAATTATTATTATGGATCCAAAATGACGCAGTCAATCTGAGACAAACTGAAATTAATAGAATATAAATGCTCTCCATTCTTCCAATGAAATCATTGAAATGTCATGTAAAATTCATTCAAATGATGATAGAAAGCTTCAGTCATGTTGATTGATAAATAAGTATGTTGTAATCTTATTATGTAATAATGTAACTCGTTCTTGTTTAGTGATTTATGTATGTTTATTTATTACTGCGATTATTATGTACGCTGGCTCTCTACACATAGGGAAGAAACTATTTATTATATCAGAAAATACGTTCAACATTATGTATTCATATCGTACTTGTACTAGTAAATAATTATATTTTAGAGCCATTAAAAATTAAGAACCAATCAAAAGTTTATTTATTACATACTTGGTTAAGTAAATAGGTACCTACCTCGATTTTCAGCTGCTATTTTCTTATCGGAGATATGACGTCATTGGAGTTTTTTGACATGCTTCACGCAACACGATGGAGGTATACGATCGAGAATTTTTGTTAATGTTTATATAAAAAATAATCCCACACAAAAAAATAAACTTAACATTTTTTTCTTATCGAAAATCCCTTCAAAAGAGCTGGAGGGGAATGTTTTCCCAAAATCGAGACGGCAGAATTAAGTAAGAGACCATTTACGGAAATGTTTCAATACAATTTGTTATTAGGTATTTATTTTTCAGTGCACCAACACAAATTTTGTGTTCATTGAAAAATTAAAAAATAAAAATCCATATTCATTTGATAATGTGACATGCAATTGTTTGGAATAAATTCGATAAATAAAATAGGTAACAGTTTTCAAGAAAATCGGTCGAACCCGTCGATTGTTATTCGCATTTTTCCAGAAATATCAGCCACATTTAATGTGATCATAAAAACTAGATACGATATGAAAGTTTGAATTTGTAAATAAAACCCCCCAACATTTATTTCTTATTTGATATCTGAGTTAAATCCTAAAATTAGTGTATCTTCTTTTTATCCACAATTATAAAAATTTCGAAAGTCTCATTTATATATTTTCCATTTCAGCACCTAAAATACATATTTTACGGATTTAAGAATAATACATTCTTAAAGTACGTAAATTTTTAAGAAGTGTTCAACAATGCATTCAGAAAACGAGATTTCCATTTCTGTATCATAAAAAATGTATTTTTCAATTATAAAACAAAATTTTCCATTCAACGTAAACCTATCAAAATTAACTGCGAAAATCTGAAATTGTTTACGCTCTACGATCGTAGTTTTAATTCAACCTGATTCAACTAACCCAGCCTCTCTGTCTCTCTTGAAGAAAATAAGCTATATGATAATATGATCCGGTTTTCGATAAGATGCACGGAACGCTAAAAAGCATACAATCAGGCGAACTATTAACTATCTATTACTATCTCCTAACCTAACCTAACTTTTTTACATTATGCTTGTCAAGAAGTCGGTCAAAAAGGTAAGAAATACGTAAAAAAAAAGTTCAATTGTGCAAATATATAATTCTCAGTTAAACAACATTTCCAAGCATTTTTCTATACCATTCTGCAATTACATCAGCCTCTCTGAAACCACTTTCAACAGCTCCATGCACTGTGGCATAGTGGTGAGGATGGGTGGCTTCGCCAGCAAAATGGAAAAAAGGCCTGCCGAAATTATTCGCAATCGGTTCAGCAAGGTCCTCGTTGGCCGAAGTTGCTTTATCACCATTAGCGGATTCCGTAGTTTGATAAGAGTAAGTACCCCTGAAGTGTTCATTGGATGACCAGTTTGAGCTTAAAAAAATGTAAATATTTATACAATAGATCAGGATTAAATATATAAAAAGTACATGGGATCTAGTTGCTTCATTGATTGTATTCTACTCTTCTTATGGGAAAAAAAGAGTTTTGTCAGTGGCTGATACAAGTATCAAAAATTGACATTCTATTTTCAAATTTAACACTATAAACCTAATCTGATAGTAGTATTTAAGAGATGCAGATTGACCTATCAGAACATCAAATTGAACCTGAATAGTTTTCCCGTATTTTATGGACAAATGGGACCCATTTCTTTCTAAATGCTGGAATCAATACTTAAAACTGTTGAGATATTCAAGAGCGTAGATCTTATAAGCAGAAATTTTGTAAATGTATGGCCTCCAAGTTCACCTGATCTTAACCCATCGTAACACTGGTTATGCGTTATTTGGAGAATTTAGAAGAATTAAAAGCAAAATGGACAACATTCTCGTCAATTGTTTAATCCTGTTACTCAAGACTTGAAAATTTATTTCATTTTAATTTCAAAGAAAATATAAAATAATATATCCCTTACTTCATTCATCTTGTATAACTTACTAAATTATTTTATCAGGTTTGGTGACGTTATGATCCTTTCCCAGGAACTTCTTATAAACATAATATATTCCATCGATAATTGTTTCTTCTGACAATCTCTCAATATCAGGCACCAAAATACCGGTAAACCAGGCTACTAAAACATTGGGGTTATCCTCCACAGTGAAAGAGTATGCACTGTATGTCACCCAAGATCTTCCATTCTAAAATTACACATATACTGCTCTGTCAAAAATACTATGTTACACTATTATAGTGTATACTCCTTACCCATTTGGGTCCTCTTGTGAATTCTTGCGCAGCATTGTTGTGATCTTCCTTGCTCCAAATAAAATTGAACCCATTTGGCAGATCATGCCACCACATGGATTCGTAATGCATAATGACTTTCATTACACTTCCATAGCCAATGTTTTCGATGGCGTCTCTTTTTTTCTGTGGTAATCTTGGACTGAACATGCAGTCACGCATTTCTTTCAGAACACCAAGAGAAGGTGTAAAGATCAAATGGTCGGCTGTATACACGGAACCATCATAACAGTAGGCAGATACTCCTGAAAAAAAACACATAAACATAAATCAAAAGCCCGTTGCCATCTGAGCTTCCAAGTTGACAGATTTCAAGTTAATATATTAATATCGAAACAAACCAAAAATAATAAGCAGCAGCACCGTATCTTGCTCGTTACATGCTAAAACATTTGAATAAAAAGACATTTTAAAATTTGTTTCGTTGAACCGCTTATCTGGACCAACTGAAAATTCGCATTCTACATACAAAAAAGCAAGGTTAGGTACACTTTTAGAGAAGCGAAAAAAATTTGGTTAAGGAACATATATAGCTGGAGAAGGACTGAATTATTTTAGTTTCTTATTATATAGAGCATTTCTGCTCAAAATGTCACTACAATTGGTTTCTGAATCAAGATACTTAATTGTTTCTGAATTCTGGGGTAAGTGAACTGGACAATTTGGCTTGGCGATTTTTTGATATGTCCCAATTAAGAATAAAAATCAAAACCTTATCTACTCTTTCACTTACCGTCAGTAACGTTTTCTTTATTCCATGCAATTTTTGCAACATCCTTGTTCAATAGAATTTTTTTTCGGATTGGTAACTCATCGTTTACATTCGGATATTTCTTTGTCAGCACATCCAAGAATATTTTGTAACCTTTACCCTATGAAAATACATTGTATGATAAGTAGTTAACAGTGCCAATTCTTTTTATTGACTAACCTTCCAGTTTTGCACTGGATTACCCGCACATTCGATAAAATCGTCATGAGCTGTTACATTGTACCATGTTGGGGATGCTTCGAGGGCTAATATTCTTAGTTCAAAATAGTCGAGGGCATCATCAGCTATTTGACGCTCTTTGGTGTTATTTTTGAACTTTTCATTTATTCCAGTGATATAACTAAAATAAAATCAACAATATCTATTGAATCGACCTGCCCAACATGTTAGAACAACTGGGTAATCTAGTCCAGATAAATAATTGGTATATGAACATGGAAAAAAATAGATACAGCCTGAAAATTGGAATTCAGGTTACTTCCTCATCGATAAGAATGCAACATATTTAATAAAGTGTAATAGGAGGATAGGCCATTCTCCTCAAACAATGGTGACTCTACACTTTTTGGTGGGCTTGGATTTGCATCTTTGTTTCTGACATCAGTTGAACTTGGAAATAGACCCACCTGGATCTTAGTATTTCTGCTGCAATTTTCTAATGAACTTTGAACTACCTATGAGCGAATAGGACTGACCTTTCGCACCACATCTATAGTACCCAAACTAAGCTACATTTCTTTCATAGGAGGTACTTTGGGATAAAAATGTCTGGACTATGACTGTCGATGATGAAATTGTATAGGTATTCCAGTGTTTGTATACTCACATATCTGAAAAATAATCACCAATACTTTCATACTTTTTCGAAATGATTTCATCTGCGTCATCAAGACAATCACGCATAATATTCTCCAAAGTACTTGTAATATTTTCATCGATACGTTCACCGTTTGAATAGAACATTTCTGCCGGTATTCCTGTAGAGCCGAGCAGATCGAGATCTTTGACCATTTCGTAGACGATGTTCCCATTTTGGCCATGACACCATCGTGCACCCAGATCTACGTTCCCATTGCCGAATGCCACCGTTTTGATTCTACCTCCTATTCTATCTGAAACAAGAAAACTACTATACTACTACTCGATATCTTCATTATTTTGACTTTCTTTCCTTTACTAATACGACATCTTACTCTTCCACCATCTTTTCGAATAGGTACGATACTATTTACAAGAGCGTTCGCAAATAAGGGGCTTCCATCGAATACTTAACAATTTTAAATTTATCTGAGATTAAATCAAACATTTTTCAGTATTGTTAAACTTATATCTCATATAATTTTGTATCCAGCCCTTTGACTCGGTAAAATAAAAATCCATCCCAATAGTAGACTTCTTTATTAATTGAATAGTACGAATATCATTGACTGTTTGACCTGGGCCTATTTTATTAGGGACCTACCTTCTGCTTCAAGTATCGTTATATTTGAAATGCCATGATCTAGCAATCTTCTAGCAGCAGCTATACCAGCAGATCCAGCTCCTACGATCAAAACTGTTGGTTCTTGTGAACCATTTGCACAATACAGCATCAAACTCAAAATTAACAGACCAAACATTATCTCGCTCAATAAATTAATAATACCTAAAAACCAAATTAAATTACGAATGCTATCAAATTAAGAAAGGTCATCTATATATATATATGAATCTTAAATCCAGCATATTCCGATACCAGATAAAATTTTGTTTGAAAATATTGTTTATTTAGAATGTTTTAAACAATCAACGAGTTGATGATTGCAGAATTACTTCCGTGAACGAGAACAATATTTGTTCAGCCATGTTTTCTATAGCAATATTAAATTATTAATTCCTCTGTTATTTATCGTGCAAGAACAGAACGTTTTATAAAATATCAATCAAATTTTATCATAGAAATCTACCTATTGCAGTCGTTTGCAATTTCGAAATTCGAAAAAAATTCAACCGGGTTATGTTATATTGCAATAAAGAAAATCGATCGTACAAGTATCTCCGTCGAGTTCGTTAGCAGGCATGATCGGATAAGCAGGTAGTTTCAAAACAACCGCAGATCAAACTTTTTTGGATTGAATTTCATAAAAAAGTGAAATTTACCTATCTGCAGGCTAGGAGCCGTAGGAATTCTGGTTTATGACAAGTAATGACTTTATCATTTGGTTATTTTATGAGGTTGTGTGCATTTCTAAATAGATAAACGACTTTTGGCACTAATTACAAAAGAGAATAAAGATATGTTTTTAATTCGAGATGTATTCTCAGCAAAAATGTTCTTTGGACATATATTTGAATTAGAGTTAGTCAAACAGGCTCTGTGCTAAATAATTTCTTATATCAAAATTGTGACAACCTTTCAATATATCAATCTCTTCATGTAAAATCTGAAGATTTTTTAAATAAATAAATAAATAAATAACGTTTATTGACAATTTGAAAATTTACATTTTTGTCAACAAACAACAATATTAAAACCTACGAGACTAAAAAGTCTTTTTGTAGGGTAATTATAAATAACATATTTTTAAATCAATTAATAGCTAATTGGTAAGAAACAAAGCATTACAAATAAATAAAAGTATGGAATATAATATGTAGATATAAGTTCTATCACCTTTGAATAATGTTTCTGATGAATTCCCTAGAGTTACTTCTTAAGAAATTATCAACCTCATTTTTAAATTTTCTGATTGTACTTATATATTTTATAATTTTGGGTAAATAATTATATGCTTCTGGTCCTATGTACATACAATTTTTTTGACCTATATTTTTATTTTTAAATGGTATATCAATGTTTTGGTTCTGTCTAGTGAGATGACAGTGAGAAACAATATTGTGATATTTTTTATTCTTAAATTGATCTATTACAAGAATTTTGAAATAAATTTGTATTGGATCAAAAATATTAATTTCTTTATATAATAAATTACTTGGATATCTGCTATTTTTCTTCAATATTATTTTTAAACAACGTTTTTGTAAAATTTCAATTGGTTTTAAATGTGTTTTAGAAATTCCCCCCCAACCTATTAAACCATATTCAAGATGTGGTTTGAATAGACTGAAGTACAACATTTTCATACATTTATAATCCAATATATTTGATAGAATTTTCATTTTAAATAATATTCTTCTTAATTTAGCACCTAGGTATGTTATGTGTCTTTCCCATTTGAGATGGCTATCTAAAATAATACCAAGATATTTAATTTCCTGTTTTGAGTAAATAATTATTTCTAAATTTATTGAGATTTCATTGAATTCCGGAATACCTTTACCAGAACTACAAAAAGGAAGAAAAAATGTTTTATTAAAATTAATTGAAAGAAGATTTTTGTTTAGCCAGTTCATAATATTGATGAAATCATTTTCAATCTCAAGTTTTAAATGTTTCCAATTTTCGTTTTCATAATATATGACAGTGTCATCAGCAAAGGAAATAATTTTACTAGTAGTTTCTATTGAAAAAAAGTTATTAATATATATAATAAAAAGTAATGGACCCAAAACAGTTCCTTGGGGTACACCACATGATATAATTTGTGTTTCACTTATTGTACCATTTAGTTTGACTTGTTGTTTTCTATTTGATAAATAGGAACAAATAAGATCGTGTGCTAAGGCCCGTATTCCATTTTGTTCTAATTTTTCAAGTAATAATTTTTGATTGACTGTGTCAAATGCTTTAGCTAAATCCAAAAAAATACCTATAGATGGTTTTCTATTATCAATTGAATTATAAATCAGACAGGTTAAATCTTTTATTGCATCTTGGGTTGATTTTTTATTTCTAAAACCATATTGCATATTGGAGAGTAATTTATGTTTTTCTAAAAATGATAAATTCTATTTTTAATTATTTTTTCTAATATTTTTGATACATTTGATGTTAGAGAAATCGGTCTATAATTTGTCATATCTGTTTTGTTTCCATGTTTATAAATTGGTATAACTATTGATTTCTTAAATTCTTCTGGAAATATTCCTGTAGATAATGATTTATTAAATATATTCGAGAGAGGTTCACTGATATATTTACATAAAATTTTTAGTGTTTCATTTTTTATCTGATCAGGACCTGGTGATTTGTTATTTTTTAATTTATTTATAATATCTTCAATTTCATATTTATCAGTTGGATATAAGACTATTGTAGATTTTCATATATTCCGGATTTCATTCAAGTTGTTAAATTTTGATTGTTTCATATGTTCTACTAATTTATTTCCAACATTACAGAAAAAATTATTGAATTCTGTACATATGGAAGTTGTATCATTAGTTATTTCATTTGAAGAATTTTTAATTGCTCTGACATTATCTTTCATTTTATTTGAGGTTAATTGGTTTATCACATTCCACAATTTTTTTGAGTCACTGGTGTTGTTTATTTTATTTTTGTAATAATCATTTTTGACTTGATTTATCATTTTAAAAAGAATCTTCTTATATTCTATATACTGATTTCTTAAGGTAATATTATAAGGGCATTGTTTTAATTTTCTATACAGCTAATTTGTTTTATTCACTGAGATTATAAGTGATTTTGTAATCCACGGTTTTCTCTTTCTCTCTTTACTTTTAATTGTAGTTAGATTTATTGAATTATTATTATTTATTAGCAAATCTTTAAAAATGCAGTTGACTTGTTCTTAGCAACTGAAGGCCTATTTACATTTTTAAATCTCCCGTTAATCAAACGTCCTTGTCACAAAACATCTTCACAATTGTTATTTCTGTGTTGGAGATGTTCATGTTTTTTGTTCCATGTCTCTTGCATGTCAAGAAGTAATAACAGAAATATCAACAATCAACATTTTTAATTTTTGAGTTTAGTTCAATTTTATTTTCAGAGATTACATTTCAAAATGGTAGGTACAATTTATAAATCTTGAGTGCGTCTTATCTGAAATCATGTCTTTAACAGGCTATGAATCTAGACAAAAAGAAAGAGTTACGAGATGAAATTGAAAAAAGTAATCACACAGATTCAATCGAAGCCTACCGAGCTCACATAGATGAAAAGAATCGCTATAGAAATCTTAATAGGTACTTGAATATCCAACGACAAGAATATGAAGAAGATAAAAGAATTCAACAAGTCAAAGAAGACTCAGCATCAACTGAACGAAGACTGATGCGAGATAATATTATGGCCAGAGAACTTGACAAGATAAAAAGAGAAGAAATGAAAGAATTGAAATTAAGGTATGGCAGGCAAATATATGATTTTTATTATTAATTTCACCTATTCTAGACAACAACTTCGAGAGAATTGTCCTGAACTACGAGAGCTAGAGAGGAAGCTTAAAGCTGCATATGTAAATAAAGAGTTGGCAGCTCAAATAGCACAGAAAGAAGAGGAAAAACTAAATGAAATGGTTTGTGTTCATTATCGAAAATATAACTAATTCTTCATTACATACCACACAGTGTTGTCAATATTAAATTCAACTTGTAGCTTTTAAACAAGAGGACATATGAAGAGTTACGTTCCGCATGGGTGGAAACAGAAGAATTTAAAAGAAAGACTATGCAAGAAGACATAATTAAGAAAGCACAATATAAGCAGGAGCTTCAAGATCAGATGATTCTAAAAGAAAAATCCAAGCGTTATTTGTACGAAGAATTCCTTATTGAAAAGAAAATGATAGATGACATAATTCAAAGAATCCATGATGAAGATGAGAGAGAAATTGCTGAACGAATGTGTAGGATGAAGAAAACCAGACAAGAAATGATTGCTTTCAAGGAAGCTCAAGAACTATGGAAGAAAAGAAAAAGAGAAGAAATTGAAGAAGAAAATAGAAAAATTAATCAATATCTTGCATCAAAAGCAGCGGATATCAAAGCAAGGTATTTCAATTATTCATGGTTAATTATTATCAAATTTCTCAATGCTACTATTCGGCGTTTGTGATTTCCAATTGAGACGTAGAAGAAATATATAGTTTTTATTTATGATTACAATGTTTTAGGCAGGAAGAGAAAAATAAACAAGAAGCTGCCAAAGCGAAGCTCTCAGAGCAGATTGCAAAACAAATTTATGAGGAACAGGTAGCTATATGTACTTTATGAAATTTACAATTTATCTATATCATTTATAAATGTTATAGCGAATCCAAAAACCGCATATCTTGTTGGTAGACATTGTCCAAATGCTTCCAATAACATAGGGTTTTTTAGTACTGCCTGCTTATAATCCGAATAGGATATTTTGCCATCTCTGTCGATGTCCATTTTTTTCGTTATTACTTCTATCATATCCTGAAATAGAAAAAAATACTAGTTATATAACAAATATGACAATTTTCTACTAACTCTAGCAGATTCTTCAGCATCTTCTTCACCGCTTTGACTGATCATTGCATTTTTCAACAGATAAAACATTGTTTCTCTTCCTAATATACCATCACCCATCAAATCATAAACCTGAAAACAGTAATCGATTTTCTCCTGGAGGGTGCCTCTCAAAAACAAAGACATCGTAGTAGCCCAAGTTTCCATTGATATACAACTGCTGGGTCCCCTGTCAATTGCCAAAAATATCCTGTCCATTAAATAATCGTCAGTCATATCCAATGCGCAATGCAACACATCCCTAAACTGCACCTTTGTCACCAGACCTTTAAGATTATTCTCTTTTTGCAGCTTGTAGTATATTAGCAACAGGCATTCTATTTCGGTGTAAGAAAAATGTAATTTTTCTGCAAGCTTTCCAGTTAAACATTGATGTTTCTTTTTGAATCGCGTTTCTTCCATAGAATCTAAGGTAGAATCCAAATTTTGACCAAAATTTGTCTTCCTAATTGATTGTTTCTTGAGTTTAGACTCGCTTTGAACCATTTTCAATAAGTATATTTGGATCTTTTCTTTTTTAATTAATATAGTATTCTGACATTGAAAGACAACTTCGAAATATATCTTCTACATTCAAATGTTAATTCATAGTAACAACATACAGATCATTCCATTTATATTTAATTAAGGATGTGCTGGCAAAAGATTACGTCTATTAGTAGCTGAATCATATTTGAATTGTTTTCTAACGGAGTCAATCAGGCGTATCGGTGATAACAAAGGAATTGAAACTATGTTTATAGTATTACTCGTATTTTAATATAATCATTACAATCCACTCTCAGGCAAGGCAACGGGAACGTGAAAATATAATCCAGGATTTACTCGAAGAAGAACAAAAGGAATTAATGGAAAGAAGGCATCGAGAGGACATAGAGAAACAAATAAGACAGAGAATTCAAACTCGAGAATCTCTTTTGAAGCAGATGTTGGAACGACAGCAGAAAATAAAACAAGATGCTATGGAGGATGCCAAAATCAAAGAAGAGGTAATGAAGAAAAAATAAACACCCAACTTCGAGTTTCATTTTTTGTTTGTTTCATTAGCTGCTTGCAAAACTAATGGAGGATCAGAAACTGGAACAGATGTCTGCACAAAAGAAGAGGATGAAGATGTTGCAATTGCGGCGAGATGTTGAGCAAATGATGATTGAGCGAAGGCAGAAGCATGCTGAGGAGATGCAATTATTGATTAAACTAGAAGAACAAGAACAAGCTGAGAGGGAACAAAGGTTTGTATGATTATCATTTTAATATATTGTCAATGTAATACTTATTATTCAATTTCATAGAAAACGAATTGTGGAAGAGGAAAGACTAAGAATGCTGAAGGATCATGTGAAGAATCTTATTGGATTTCTACCTAAAGGGCTGTTAACGAATGATGATCTGTCTCACTTGAGCAGTGATGTTGTTGAACATATTGCACCTAATAAATTAAATCAACTTTAAGACTGTATTTTTGATAGTTAACAGATTAAATACATAAATTTTAAATTTTGAGATTTCCCGCTTTTCAATTCATATATCTCTTTATTTAGTATTCTGTGGTTCCACGATAAACTGACCCTTGTCTCTGCCCTTGTGTTATTTGTGTTCTCTGTCTCCATTTGTAAATTGTTCTCTCTGTTTCTGAGACAAAAATCCAACAAAACAAACATATTAAAGCATTTAATTATTTTTTTAAAATCTGTTAATATTAATTCCGAAAGTAAGTTTGGACACAGATGTTGCTTTAGTGTTACAGTAGAAGCCAAGCTATTACTAAATAAGAGAGACGTCTCTGTTATTACCAACAATGGAATATTTGGATGGAAGTATATCTAATCTTGGAGTGAAGCTATATGCCGAAATGACCACTAATCATCTATATTACGATGGGATGAAGCTAAGATAAAAACTTAAGGTAGCTGCTGGCCTAATTTAACGAAATTTTGAGTAATGAATGATTAACTAACGTAAGAAGAATATTGAAAGATACCATCCCAATCAAGTTTACAAATTGGTTCTTTCACTTCCTGCCTCATTCTATGCATAGGTACACTAGGGTACCGGCTTCTTAATCATATTCAAACTGTTGAAAACAGTAGATGACAAGACTACGTTTGCATACAGGGTACGATAGACTAATCATATTTAGGGATCAATTAATTAAACGGGCCTTTACATCACTTTTATTTGTGGATATTTCTTATGGTGCAAAACACTTGAGAATCAGTTTTATTTGTGGATATTTCTTATTGTTCAAAACTACGTTCCATAAGTCGTTATTGTATATGAAACCATAACATTGACGATAGATCAATCAATATGATAAGTTTACATTATTTTTCTGTGCCTATAATTATTGAAAACTATCTGTGGATATTTCTTATTGTACAGAACGCTTTGTGTTGGTTCCTACACGTCTTTGTTTTATATGAAACCATAAAAAAGTTGATCAAACAATTATTTTTGATAAATTGATGATAAACCAACATATGGGTAGGTAGGTCAAATTTACATTATTTTTCAAAGCCTATAATTGAACTCAGTTTTATTTGTGAATGTTTCTTATTGTACAAAATTGTTTTGGTTGCTTCCTACACGTCTTCTTTGTATATGAAACTTCAAACAAAATGTTGATTGATTCTTCTTGTTATGTTGACGATATCAATATGATAAGTCTACATTACTTTTTAATGACTAATTGAACAGTTTTGTTTGTGAATATTTTTTATTGTACAAAACTTTTTATGTTGGTTCCCAAACGTCTTTATTGTATATGGAACCATAATAAAGTTAACCTGAGAGTTCTCTTTGATAAATTGACGATCGACCAAACAGTCACGTTTACATTATTTTTCAATGCCTATAATTGAACCTGTTTTATTTGTGACTGTTTCTTATTGTACAAAATTGTTTTTGTTGCTTCCTACACGTCTTTATTGTATATGAAACTTCAAACAAAATGTATCTTGATTCTTCTTGATATGTTGACGATATCAATATGATAAGTCTACATTACTTTTTAATGACTAATTGAACAGTTTTGTTTGTGAATATTTCTTATTGTACAAAACTTTTTATGTTGGTTCCCAAACGTCTTAATGGTATATGGAACCCTAATAAAGTTAACCTGAGAGTTTTCTTTGATAAATTGACGATCGACCAAACAGTCACGTTTACATTATTTTTCAATGCCTATAATTGAACCTGTTTTATTTGTGACTGTTTCTTATTGTACAAAATTGTTTTTGTTGCTTCCTACACGTCTTTATTGTATATGAAACTTCAAACAAAATGTATCTTGATTCTTCTTGATATGTTGACGATATCAATATGATAAGTCTACATTACTTTTTAATGACTAATTGAACAGTTTTGTTTGTGAATATTTCTTATTGTACAAAACTTTTTATGTTGGTTCCCAAACGTCTTAATGGTATATGGAACCCTAATAAAGTTAACCTGAGAGTTTTCTTTGATAAATTGACGATCGACCAAACAGTCACGTTTACATTATTTTTCAAAGCCTATAATTGTACCTGTTTTCTTTGTGACTGTTTCTTATTGTACCAAACTGTTTTTATTACTTCCTACACGTCTTTATTGTATATGAAACTTCTAACAAAATGAATCTGAATTCTTCTTGATATGTTGACCATATCGATATGATAAGTTCATCAGTTTTATTGGTGAATATTTCATATTGTAAAAAACGTTTTATGTCGTTTCCCACACGTCTTTATTGTATATAAAACCATAATAAAGTTAACCTTCGAGTTCTCTTTAATAAATTGACGATGGACCAAACAATATGTCAAGTTAACATTATTTTTCAAAGCCTATAATTGAACCTGTTTTATTTGTGGCTGTTTCTTATGGTACAAAACTGTTTTTGTTGCTTCCTATACGTCTTTATTGTATATGAAACTTGTAAAAAAATGAATCTGAATTATTCATGTTATGTTCACGATTTCAATATAAGTTCACATTACTTTTCAATGACTAATTGAACATCAGTTTTATTTGTGAATATTTCTTATTGTAAAAAACTTTTTATGTCGGTTCCCAAAAGTCTTTATTGTATATGAAACCATAATAAAGTTAACCTGAGAGTTCTCTTTAATAAATTAACGATGGACCAAACAATATATCAAGTTTACATTATTTGTTTTAAAGCGTATAATTGAACTCAGTTTTGTGACTGTTTCTTATTGTACAAAACTGTTTTTGTTGCTTCCTGCACGTCTTTATTGTATATGAAACATTCTTCTCGATATGTTATTGACGATATCAATATGATAAGTTTACATTACTTTTCAATGACTGTAATTGAACATCAGTTTTATTTGTGAATATTTCTTATTGTCAAAAACTTCCTGTGTCGGTTCCCACACGTTTTTATTGTAAATGAAACCATAATAAAGTTAACCAGAGAGTTTTTTCTACTAAATTGGCGATGGACCAATTTCAAATCCTACAAATTGAACATGAGTTCTATTTGTGAATATTGTTTATTATAAAAAAAACTCTCATGTTGTTTCCCATTCGTCTTTATTGTACATAAAAAAATAACTCAAGAGTATTTTCAAAATAAAACTATAACTATATATTAATCTGACAATTCTTTTTGATATTGAAAATATATCATTGTCAATCAGTATGTTAAGTTTATATTATTTTTCTAAGCCTATAATATTTCTTATAGTAGAAAACTGTTTATGTTGTTTCCCATACGTCTTTATTGTATATAAAACTATTAAATAATCTTTTTGATATTTATCAATATATCAAGTTTACATTATTTCTTTCAACAAAACCGAAACAAAAGTTTCATCGAAAATATTTTAAAATGGTGACAAAACAGAGTTATCTTTAATGTGTACATCTTTGTTGTACGGCTCGATGTATCCTCTTTCTAATAATTTTTGTCCTATATCGACACCATTGTGACATTGAAGGTTAATTTTAACAGGTTCATCTGAGGACCTGCAATATATAAGCAAAAGTCAGATTAAAACCTAAGTAGGCCATTACTTTTTGATACTTGCACTTATAGTATATAGAATATAACTTACAAAACTTCAGCTATGAAATTCCTCAAATACATGGTTTCATAGAAAAATTCAGTGGCGGTTTGGTGGTTACACCCTTCCTTTTTCTTGTAATCGGCAAGATAACAGATTACAGCCTAAAAAAAGTAATTGATCATATAATATGTTGTGGAAAAGCTACTCCTTTTAATAATTACCTGAAATGGAAGTTTTAGAAATTCAGCACGAATTTTTCGTAAATCTGTAAACTTTACTTTTAGTGACTCTCCATAATCTACTGTGAAAACCTGTAAAGAAAAAACGTATTACGACATATTCCATATATATTTTTTTTTTTGAAAAGTGAAGAAGGCTGGCAAAAATATTAAAATGCAATTAAATAAACATATTTTTTAGATAAAATCACGCTTCTAACAATTGGCAACATGCAATATTTTTATTTGCGCTTTCATTTTAAAAAATGTCGAACAGACCACAAGTATATTAAAAAAATAAATATTCAAACTTATTGCAGAAAATGCGGTTTTAAATTTCGCGCGAAACCGGAGCTACAGTTTTGATGACGTCGCTCGGAGGTAGTGTTCTCTGGTTCGTCGCATTGTGATTATTTGTATAAGTACATAAAGAAACTGTAAAGTATTTAAAATTAATCCACTTTACAGTCATCCATCAACATCAGGTGGTCATAATAATTGCTACTTATGTTCTTATAAAAAGCCGTGTTAATTCATGTTTTGTACCATTGTGACCATCTACTTCAGCAAAGTTTCCAAATAAATTGTTCTTAACTGAAACTTCTGATCCAAAATTGGAGACTGCCTTTATGAACCCAGCTTCCATTTTATTATAAAATACAATAATTAGTTTCGTAACGAAATGATGTTTACCGTCTCACAAATATAACCTAAAAAAGAAGGAAATATCAATGACAGACATGAGTGACGATATCGGAACTGAGGTTCCGTTTTCGCGCGAGAATTGAAATAGTTTAGAACCGCATTCTGTTGAAATAAATTATAGTAGTTTGATTTTTTTAATACGTTTGTGGTCTATTCTACAACCGAATTCTTTAACATGAAATCAAAAGAAACTTTGAAGGCCTATAATTCTGAAACTAGGCCCTGTACAACATAATAATATTTTTGGTTTTCTTATCTGCCATATCCCAATAAGGTCGTCATAATTATTTCCAAAATAAACAGGACACAATTATTAACGCTAAATATCAATCTTGAGAACAGAAACTTACACAAAGTTCATCCTGTTCATTCTCCAGACTACTTCTAATTATTGCTCTCAGCCACTGATTACTCCAATGGCGTACTATAACTACCTCTCCTATTGCAGGTAGAATTCGGAATTGCTCATATGTTTTAATCACTCCTTTCGAGTTCATTTCCGTCAAAAGTGTGTGCATGTTCTTATCCATGATATAATCTGGAATTTATAATGAACTTGAAATGCAACAAATATCAATAATTAATCTATACTTTATACATACACTGTGGGCAAAATTAAAATTCTAGACTGTTTTATCACTAATAATTTTTCATTTACATAATTCATTTTCGAGGAACTGTTTGTTCTCAAGGGGTTTCAAGGTGTTCTGTGGTTGTGAAGCATGCGCATTTCAATTTCGGTCTTTTCAAAATTGAAAAGCGTATGCTTATGACGGTTTGAATTTGGTTTAAACTGCTGCTCGAACACCCTTAATGATGTTTGGTCAAATGTTTTTAGACAAGACGGAAATTATTTTTTATATGACATTTTTCGAATCAAACAAAGCGTTCATGTTCCAAAATTATTCATCGTGACCTTATATTCTTATTAGCCACGTTGCCAGAACAGTTAAATTGCAGTTTAATTTTTTTGCCACGGTTACTTGAATACCAAGAGTAACAATCGTAAAATAATAAATTATTTGCTACTTACTGTTTTGAGGATCAGAATATGGTGTTCTTACAATTTGAGCATAAAATTTACTATTATCTAAAAAGCCTGTTATCAAAATTGTTACAATTTCATTCAGAACGGGGAGAATCAAATCATACATTGCTCCCCTGAAAACTGCTTCTTGATCTGTAGTTAAACCATCTGAAAATGTTTCAAGCTTAAAATAATATACGAACATAGCAACATGAAAATATTAATATTTATAATCAATGAAAATAATAGGATAATATTTATACATTAACAAGCAGTATTTTAAAAAAATCACACAGAACTTTCCTACCGCTCGCAAACAAATCAATGGCTGAAAATATGTTTTTCTGAATTCTAGCTAGCTAGCTCTGAAACATCTGTTGAAAACCGGAGACCGAAAATTGTACACGATTACAATGCTTTCCTTACCAGTCTACTTAGAGCAGCGGTAGGAAAGTAGAAAATAATGTTTAAAAATATGTGAACTTTGGAAGTAGCTGCAAGATTGCATTATGCTACAACCAGGTTAATTGTAATAAAACAATGAATGATTTATTAAACAATGAAATTTATTAAAAAAATGAATTATTAAACTAAAAAAACATAAATACTGACAATTCAAATTTTAACGTCTACGATTTGAATAGGTTATACACAAAATGAAGGCAAGTTAACAAACAAACAAAAAATATAATTTTGCATATGCTGAAAAAAATACATGCACCTGTCCAGATCATCGTCTAGAGCTAGAGACTTTTTTATGGCCATAATGACAAATATTTACAGTGACAGCCAGTAAATAATGTTTATACACTTTATTGTGCAACATATCACTTGCAAGACACTGAGACACAGATAGACGGAACACTCCATCGATAAGCTGTGGAAGCGGTCAGAAAGAGGTCTATAACTGTTTACGCTAACCCCGCCTCCACTCAACTGATCTTCGTGTGGGAAATATGACGCCAGTGGCGTCACGTTCTTTTAGTTTCTATGATTATTTATGATAAATATTATTTATTATCTTTAATTGAGATTTATTTTATACGTCGAAATAATTAATAGGTATGTATACCTATGTATGTATGTAAAGCTCTACAATTCGAAAGTTGTTGAAAGGTCAATAAAAAAGTCACTAGCTAATTACGTTATCACATTGGTGATTTTAAGTCATTCTATAGAGCCCAAAACCCAATAATAGAGTAAAGAATATAAAGGAGAATCATGGTACTCTTAGAATTAATTATAAATTTCGATTATTCCAAATGTGAACCTAACCTAACCTACTTTATAACTGATACTATGTTGAAAATCGAAGTCAGTACCTTTTGATAATTTGGCGTGTTCCAATTTACAGTTTTGTCCTTTGAAACAAGTACCATCGGCTTTTGTGAAACGACATATTCTTGCTTCATCTTTAGCATCATAGCCTGCTACAGCTTCATTTATATTACGTGCATTCTCCAAGTTATGAATATCTGAGATAAATGCTTCCAATTCCATATTGTCATAATCGACTAAAATCCAAAAAAAAATATACATATTCTGAATAAAATGAGTATTTCATTCAAGTTCTAAATTGAGGATTTCGGATCAGTCAACCAGCACAGTGTAGATCCATTAAAAAGATTCGCATCGAATGTCTAGCGATAAATTCACCATTGGCCACACGCATTCGCACGTATCCGAAAACTTATTTGCTGTAATAAATGTAGCAAATAATGTATTTTTTGCCATAATGGTCTAGAAAAAAAATCTACAAATTACAATACATTACGTTAACTTCTAAGAGATAAAATAAGAAAATTCAGCTCCAAAAATACAAATCTAATGTGATAAATCAGTTATATCAGAGATGTCATCATATTTCCAAGTAGATTTGGCAGAATTAGATAATATTATCACTGTTGCTGAATATTCGGAATAATTTGATTTTTGAGCTGTATTATACCGTCTAACCCTGTGCTAAACGTTGTGGGGTGAGTTCACTTGCGTAATACTTCAAAAGTTCGCACTTTGCTTCCAAAAACGTTTATTTCCAACACCTTGTACACGACCTTCTGTTAGAGTGCAACTGTCACCACTTGTCACCTTGACAATCTAAACTGTCACTGTCTTTACCGACTGAACTACTATTAACATCTGACAGACTGACTCAATAAACACTGACTGTGACCCGTGATCGACACGGCTTTATATAACTGATTCTTGACATGACATATTCATCGAGAATTATCTATGATTATCTAGACGCAAATAATACAGTGTGTTCCTAAATACAAAACATTAGCCTGGCCAGGCTTAAATCATGTCATCAGTCAATGTCATATTCCTATATCGAATCCATATATCTGTCAATTTTCGACGGCCATTTTAAGGTTCGAGAATAAATCTACCAACTCTAGAACTAATTAATGACATATACATGAAACAACTATAGCAAATAAGGAAATAGAACATATACATACTAAAACTAATAATAAACGTAATTACATGAGAAACCTATCCAGTGTGTATTTGGCAGAGCTTAGGTAATCAAGAATAAATAATGGACCTAATGAAAAGTCTCTTATTAATTTCATAACAGGCAATGAAACGAGGTAAGTAGAATCTATTTCCTGATAATTTCTAAATGCACAAATTCTGATATTTTCGGAAGTGCCAAAGTGTGTGGCATCTGATGACTCAATCCCTTGAAAGAAAAGGAAGGGGAATGATTCAACACTTATTTTTAACAAAATACTTGGCATCCTCGGCCGGAATTCCATGACAGTACTGTATTGGTCGACTGGCTCAAATACTGCTCGGTCTAGCTCACTGTAAAACCTATTTTACGAAAATTTTATTCCGAATCTGTAATATTTCAATTTTTTTTATAAAGAGGAGCATTGCAGTTGAGAGATCTGACATTAGAAAATATTGTCCTTACCTGGTTCTGTTAGTTGTTCGGCAAACCTCAAGTTCAGCAGTATTTGTCCAACTGTATCATCTTCAGTTGTTGGACCAGACATGACCATATCAACAGCAAGAGCATTACTATAAAAATAATGAAATTACCATTTTTTGCAGGCAATAAATAATTTTCAGCTCTATTTAAACAATATAAAGTTAGACGAAAGAAATATTTATTAATTTGATAACCTGTCATAGTTACTATATCTACTACTGTCACAGTTATCATGCAAATATTGAAAATAAATCCACATAATATTACGAAGTGGTTGTCAAAAGTCAATGTCTTTAAAATGTAATTCACTAAAAAGTCCCTAGATGATGACGTAAATGTATAATTATTGCTATCCACTCACGCTTCATAGTTAGGTAGAGCGAATTCAATGATGAACACAATTTCGTCTTGATTTTCTTGCATTGTACCAATATTAGTTAGAGCTTCAATGGAGGACATTGGCCATTCTTTTTTTCTACTTAGATGTGTAGATCCTGGAGGATAGAGCTGCAAAGTTTTATTTGGTAAGAAATATGAAGTAAATTTTTCACCAGAAAAGTAGAAATAATTTTAAAATTCAAAACACTGCAAAAACATCCCAGAGTATTTACAACCGTATTCATATCATCGGTTAAAGAAAGTCAAAATACATTGTACATGTTAGAAAACTTATGTTCGATAAAATAATATAAAATAATTATAGTTTGCCATATACGTGGTGTCCCAAGTTATCGTATACAGGCAATATCTCCCATATTTGACAAGATAATAAAAAAAATTAAAAATCGGCTTCGAATGGCATCAAAATACCTTACTTATTACTTATTTAAAAAAATATCACATTTGACAGCCCTGAAGTAGCTACCCCTCAATTTGTATTTTCAAATAGCACCTCCTATATATTGTTACTGAAAATTGTGTGTCATCCTATTTGGAATACCACTAGAGCACTTATTTGGTATTTTTTATTAATAACAATAAGAACATTAACATTTTTTGACTTTTTTGGATTATTTAATTATCCTTTTGAAAATAAAAAATTAGCTCCGCTCATGTTTTTAAGAACTTCAAACCGATGCTTTTTATGTCAAAAAAATATTTTTTGTACAACTGTCAAAAAAACTTGACATTTCTGCATCCTTATTGATGCGTAAATGTTTACTTTTTTCACTGTCAAAATAATTCACTAATAAATATAAAATATAACTTTTTGAAGGATTTATTTTTAAATGAGTCAATTATTAATTGATTATTCATCATAAAGGAATTTCATTTATTGGAATAATAATTGATAGTAAAGTTTGTACAATTACTTCCAACATAAATTTCCGAAGATGTATGCAGAAATGTCAAGTTTTTTTGACAGTTGTTCAAAAAATGTTGTTTGTATTTCTTGTATAAAATTCGTGTTTTCATGGCACATTCGTAAGAATTTTTGGCCTATTTTTATACGTAGTCAGAGACAAAAGTGAACGTCAATCATTAATTTTCATCGGTTTGAATTTTTCTTAAAACATGGGCGGAGGCAATTTTTGTAAGGCTAAGGGGTCACGAGGCTGAGTGGGCTAAGGCGCTGGAAGTGCGTTCGTAGCTTGCGACAGCTCATCGTGAGCGCGGGTTCGAATCCCGTCAGAGCCATGGTTGTTTGTGTACTGGACCCGTGCACAGGTATCCTGTATACCTCTTCGGATGTATATTCCAGACATTAAAAATAAAATAAAAAAAAAATAAATAAATAACGTAAGAAAGTAACAAAATATTGTTTTTGTTGTTAAATGTTATATCGTGGTACTACTAAATAAAATGACACAATTTTCAATGACAATAAGCAGTATTTCTCACAGATTCCCCTTGGGAAATGGGTACAGACAACTGGATTGCAATTTTAAAATTCTGACAAGTCCAATTTGATGAAAAGTATGAAACTACACTGTTAATCCGTTCGCATACTTACTAGAGGGAAATAACACTTTATAGCTAGCATTGGATAACTCGCCATATCCTTTGACAGCTTACGGAGATTTTTGTACGAGGTTAAACATTTATTACCATAATCCACTAAATGAACATAAACTTCATCAGTTTTCTTCTCCTGAAAATTAATTAAAAATCAAAAAATGTTCGACAATATCTACGTTCTATGTGTACTGAAACAATTGTTTTCATCATATTATTCTTTCTATCTAGGTATGTTCTTATATAAAACAATAACGTACTTTGTAAATCTAAATCTTGACAGTTCATTTTTAGCGTGACTTTATGAACGTGTTACCCTTGGATTAGCACGACCAAATCAATAAAATTTATATTTTCTTCATAGAATACTTACTAAATACCAATTTAAAATGTGACATCGATACCAACTGTCATATTCTTGAATATAGACAGCACTATAATGTCCAATTAAGTTATGAGCAGTTTCTTTAGAATTGTATGCAGATAAAGAACCATGAAAATATTTATTCATCTGATCACAACGTCTGAAAAAACATTAATTAGAGTTTCTAGAAATATTATAACTAAGCAAAAAATTTTACAAAAATTTTTTGGAACCTGATCCACAAATTTACCAATTTCCAAATTATTATGTCATGATAAAAAAAAAGTTTTCCAAAGGTTTACTCACACGTCAATCATTTGAGTATCATCATCAACAATATGAATATAAAACTCCGATGGAGATATAATGTGGCTAAACAGACATGAATCACCAATTTTTGGGAACTCTTTGGGGCGAAGTACTATAATGCATAATCATTTCTTAGAAGTTCGAAAGAAATATAAATACCAACTTACCTATATTAGCTGTTTCCACTTCTTTTCTCTTCTTTTTATTTTTTTTCTTGCCACAAGTGCCTGACAACCCATCTGTATTTCCTGACTTTCCTGTTACAAGTGATTTCAATTTGATATCAGGAACCTGCAAAGGCTGACAGTTGTATTCCCGTATAATTTTTCTCTTTTCATTAGCATAGTTTAAAATTTTCTCGGATACGATGGAACTATTTGAATTTTTATCCAGATTGCTCCTGCTCTCAAAGGAATTCTGGATATTTAAAGAGCGATCAGTCTCAGTTGATCCATCAGGCTCAGACTGTCTACAATCAACAGGCTCAGATCCCCCCTCCCCACTCGATGAAGTTATTTCTGATTTTATGAATAATTCAGAATCACAAAGAGGCAAATTATTAGTTTTGTCAGTTATTCTTGCAGTATCGCGAACAGGAACTTCGTGATCACTGCTTGGACCCATCAGAACAGTTATATCATTTTCAGGTTCAGGTTCAGATGAAGACGATTCATAATCAGGTAAGTAGCTATCATTCAATAACTCTGGTACTTCTCGGTTCGAGGCTTGTAACACTTCAGGTAATCTTTGATGAACACTATTATCAACCATGCTCATGTTTGGAGAGAGGGAACTTGCAAGTAAATCTTGTATTTGAGTCATAACCCTTTCGACAATATTTTCAGTACAGGGTAAGTTCACTATACTGTTGTTACTCCTTTGCGAAGCAGATTCAGGCTCATTGTGTGCTGCTGGTGTGATATATGTGGAATTTCCAGAAATACTGGAAAGTTCTTGGTTATTATTATATTCAGCTTCTGGTAGCTGGAATCCTATCGGGTTTGCTTCGGCAAGTTTTTCTAATTTAAAATTTATCTCTGATAAATCTTTCAACACTTCCAACTCATATGTAAGTATTTCCATTTGTTTTGAGCCATACGAGGTTGACTGAGCGTACTTTGAGGCCGAAGAAACCTATAAATTTGATAAGTCTTGTATGACAAGATCTAAGTAAGTAAAATGAGTTTCTTACTTGAAGAAAGATAGTGTTGACATTGTCAATGAGGGCAATTTTCTCTTCATTGATTGCATCTACTTGAGCTAAGATTTTTGATTTCCTTTTCTCCATTAGTGTATCCTACCAAAGACAATTCTTTGGTCTTGGTTCTACGTATTATGACTTGAGAAAGTTGACAGCACCCAGCACTCTTATCTCTATCTGTTAATTCATAAAAATTTAACGAGGTAAATGGCAAATGCCTGCAATGGATTGATTTTCCCGGTAAGCCGTTAAGGCAAAATTTCAATATTTAATGGAATACTGGAATACCTAACCTAACCTAACAGAATCAATGTGCAAATTCTTTGATTCTTATAATTTTGAAAAGAAAAAATGAGAAAAGCCACAGGCGGCTGCGGAATGATCAAAAAAATATTGACAGATGACGTGACACGTGACACCTTTCATTTGTAAAATGCTTATGAGTGTGTTCGAGCCGTAGTTTGTACAATTTTCATACTGTATCCAACTGTGTTCCGCGATTGTGCAGCATGCACATTTCAACCATTTCAATTCCCGTTTTCTTAAAACTGAAAGGCGCATGCTTCTGACTGTTTGTGTTTGGTTTGATTTACTGCTCGAACACCCTTTTTTATTTTTGGAGGTAGTATTCTCAGCTTGTATAGCTGGCCCTAAGCCAACACAGCGTCTGCACAGCTACCTAACTAGAGCCTACTAGAGCGCTCTAACCTAATTAAGCTGTGCCATTAGCTGTAGTGTTACTTTATTAATTGGCGCACTGAAAAATACAAAATAAATATTATTTCTATTGGTACTGGTACTTTTGAAGTTGTGAGTTGTGAAGGCTTCTGGCCTTAGCATCAACTCTGAATACTCCGCTTTCAAATAAGAAAAGAATTGTGAAAATCGGAGAAAACAGTCGAATTCGAATTTTATACCTCCTCCTCCGTTTGGAAGTTGGTCAAAAATTTAGGCAATTTACACTTTTTGCTTACTGTCGAATTGACAGATACTGACATTTGAAATATGACATACATCACACAGTCCAAACTACCAATTCGGCATTTTGTACTAAATATTTACAAATATATATTATTTAGCTTCAACAGCAAACTAATCAATACACTTCGATTTAGGTGATAAGTTATTATTAATACTCTGTGGCTATAAGCAGTGGAACCTGTGTCCACCATTGGTAAGTTGTTCAATTATAATTCTAATAGATTTCTAGTAGTGTATGGTGTATGCACGCTTCACACTATTCAAAACGTTTTCAATATTGGAAGTACTGACTTTCTTTGTACTTTTAGAAACATATTGAAAGCAACTGCTTGAATCCTCAACATGCCAGCTCTGGATGTAATGGAAGCTCCTAACAACGAGGATCCAGGTCCTATCAATCCTGTTGTTGGCATAATTTATCCGCCTCCAGAAGTGAGGAGTATCCTTTTTTTTATATGAATCGACCTATTTTTCTTATACACGCTATATTGCAAGTTTGTTGGGTAAATATATTTTCCTGAACCAAACTAAAGACATTGTCGATAAGACTGCTAGCTTCGTTGCAAGAAATGGTCCCGAGTTCGAGGCTAGAATTCGACAAAATGAGTTAAACAATCCAAAGTTTGATTTCTTGAATGCCGGAAATCCTTATCATGCTTATTATCTACAAAAGGTACAAGATTTTGGAAATGGTGAAGGTAGGTGGTCACTTAATATTGGATCCATTGCAGGTCAATAATATTTATTATATCATATTTCAGAAATTGAAAAAAGTAGTCAACCCATTGGAACATCGAAGTATTTGGTGCACTCAGCTGCCCAGAAACAACAAGAAATTTTGAATAGAGTTGAGCAACCTTTTGTTCCTAAAGAGCCACCAGCTGAATTTGAATTTATTGCCGATCCTCCATCTATTTCTGCATTGGATTTGTAAGTGAAATATATCAATCACTTGAAGCTCAGTCAGGTATAATTTTTGTTTTTTAGGGATATCGTGAAATTGACTGCTCAGTTTGTTGCTAGAAACGGTAAAATTTTCCTAACGAAGCTTATGAATAAGGAGCATAGAAATATACAGTTTGATTTCTTAAGACCTCAGCATTCTCTATTCCAGTATTTTACCAAATTGCTAGAACAATATACAAAGGTTAGTTTGGAAACTAATATTAAATGAATTCTTGATAAAAGGCTCTTTATTTTAGATCCTAATTCCACCTAAAAATATGACTCAACAACTTCGTGAAGAAATAAAAAGTCCAGAACATGTTCTTGACCAGGTAAAATATCGAGTTCAGTGGCAGAAATATGAAGAAACACAAAGAGCCCGTGAAGAAGAGATTTTAGAAAGAGAAAGAAGTAAGATGACGACTTAGTTTATATTTCTTTTGAGACATTAACAATAACGCTTTTTCAGTTTCATATGCTCAGATCGATTGGCACGATTTTGTTGTGGTAGAGCAGGTAGACTATCAACCCTTTGAGGTGGGTAATTTTCCACCTCTAACAACTCCTGAAGAAGTTGGGGCAAGAGTATTGATACAAGAGAGAATAGACGATTTGGAAGATATCGAAATGGAGATGGAAAGTGATGAAGAATCATCATCGGACGCTGAAATGGTGAGATTAACCATCAATCTATATTTAATTTATCATAAACTGCACAATTAATAATAATAATTATATAATTGTATGTTTTTCTTTAGGCCACATCCGATGTTACTAGTAGCAAGCTTGATGACACACTCAAAGATAAGTCAAAGGACATGGATAAGAATAAGGAAATAATAGAGGAGACAAGTACACCCAATATTCAACCTTTGATGCCTCCAGTTCCTGGAAAAGTGGTTGTTAAGCAGTATGATCCTAAACAAGGTATGTACATATATATTTATATAATCTGATTCATATTTTTGTCCTAGGTCTCTAATAGTTGAAATATAAACATTTAGTTCAAATAAAGATAGGTCAATAAACGTTGAGATTTGAAAACAAGGTGCTAAAAAGCCCAAATGCGAGTCGGTTTCGTGAGTAGAGTTCCGTAAAAATGTTGTTTAAAAAAACAAAATATTTTTACAAGAGCTCTTCATTTATATCGAATATAGATGAGGTTATTTTTCTTTGATTCCGATTGAGCTATAGTGAAATTGCCTTCTCTCACAAAAATAATTTCTTTCCAGCAATTCAAGTATCCAGACCGAAGGTGCATGATGAATATCTCGTATCACCGATTACTGGTGAAAAGATACCTGCAAGTAAGGTCCAAGAACATATGCGTATTGGTTTACTCGATCCACGATGGGTTGAACAACATGGTCAAAGAACTGCCGATAAAAGGAATCAAGAAATCGTTTATGCCGAAGGGACTGCTATTGATGCTTCTTTGAAATTATTGGCCGAAAGAAGAACCGATATTTTCGGTGTTGGTGATGAAGAAACAGCTATTGGTAAGTCAATTTCTGTTTATAAAATTACTGTTATAACTTTTGAATTTGCTTAAATATATTCTGTTTAGTATTAGTGCTACTACAAACGAATATACATCTATTAGAAGAACATTACAAAATCTTTCTGGCACACTGATTGATCTGTAGCAGCAGCATGATATCAATTATTGGAGTTTGACAAAGACTTCATTCTTATTTATATGTAAAGATTAGCATTATTTTGGGTACATTGCTGAGAATACAACGTAGCATTCCAACGAAAATGTTTGTATTTTCTCAAATAATTTATTCATTACCTATAGGTAAGAAGATCGGTGAAGAAGATGTGAGAAAAGATGAAAAGGCCACATGGGATGGATGCATGAGTAGTGTAGAAGCGGCCACAAGAGCTGCTCGAGCTAATGTGACATTAGAAGAACAGATCCACCAGATACATAAGGTATAATGTTGTGATAGCACATGGTGGTGTGCATAGTGCAAACATTTAATTCCAATAATCTTTGTTATTATAGGTCAAGGGATTGCTGCCAGATGAGAGAAAAGAGAAAATTGGTCCTAAAAATGATATGGCCCAAATCAAGCAACACCAGATGCCCTCTCAGGTTAGTTCTTACGATAAGATATATATATATAGATATATATATATATATATATAGATTTTGTATTCTTGACTGGTTTTATAATAAATAAAAAGATGTTCTTGGGGATGCAGTCATATAATCAATAGAATTATTTGATTAAAGCCGAGCTTTCGAGAATGTTTATTCTCTTCTTCAGGGCAAAAATCGTGAATTTAGAGTAAATTAGCCAAAAACTGGAAAGATTTCATAGCCATCAATTACAAATGTCATTTGTGAACGCGTTGGCAACAGTGTATAGCCATAACTACCTGCCGAACGCCGTCGCGCCCTCTTGGGCTGGGACGTCGGGGCATTTTACCCTTTTCCGCTTCGACCAACTCTTACTTGCGACGCCGGTGCAGTAACATTGTTGCCATATTAGCCGGTTTTCGTCTCCCTATCGTTCGCAGCGGCCAATCCGGAATCGCAATCGACGCAATCACTGAATACTCCTCTTAATAACGCGAATGTATAGCACGCCCTTGACTGGCAGTACTTTTGCCCCTTATCGATACGTCGTAGCCCATTATAAATTTGTCGAATTTTAGTATTTGGTAGTATTTAATGCAATTTTTTTCTCAAATTTCAGCAACCACCCAAGCCGCCGGTGCCTGTAATGCAACCTCAAGCAGCACCACGTTTCATTATGCCTCTACCACCACCATCGATGATACCTCAACCACCTGTCATGATGATGACAGATCCAATGATGGCCATGCCTCAACCGCCACTAATGAGTAAGATACAATTACTTTAATTTCCTAATAGAATGTGTTAATTAGCAAGAGCGCGGGCAAACTCATTGAAATTAAGCAGTTTTGAGTTTGATCAGCATTTAGATGATGACGGGTGATAAGCCGGAGTCGCGGTTGACTGAAAAAAATATCTACGTCTGCCTTTGGTCGTGAGTCGCTCAAAAGTTACTGAAATATTTCTACGCAATTTTTATATATAGGGCGTTTGATGCATCATTAGCCAAATTAAATTGACCGAAAAGATGAATCTTTAGCTACTTTTCCAATCCGAAAACTCATCCTTGCCCTCAAGGATTTTTTTATACAACTTTTCAATTTTCGTATAGTAAAAATCAAAATTTCAGCATTTAAACTCGAATTTTAAGAAAAACTATTGATTTATAGGCCAAACGAATATTTTTACGTGTATATCTCAATAGCAAAACCGGTTCCTGAGAGAAATAGGTAGAGATATTTGGTTCCTTAATTTGTTAACTTGCAAAGGTAGTAAAGAATAAAATTAGGAAGACTCATATTTATCTCATTTTCTAATACTTCCTTGAAGAGGATGAAAGATGTATTAAATAAAAAGACACATGTCTTAGTGTCGGTTTTACGATGTCCGGTTGACCGAACGTTGAAACTCAACACTCAACCGAGACTTTCTGTATTATAAACCTTCAACCCAAGCTTGAAATGACAGCAACTGGCAGTTTTCTCAAACATTTCAACTATAGATTTTGCTTCAACCTTCGGTTGACCAACCGACGGTTAAAAAGTCGTTTACAAAACTGACACTTAGCGTAAGAATGCTAAGTGTCTGTTCTTGTATAACTTCACACAAATAAACAAATGTATTTTAATTCAATCAGCATTACCGCCACAACCAAACTTCATGCCACCTGTCAGCTTACCAACAAAACATCCAAGTGAGACGATCAGTGAAGAGGAACCTACTAACAAAAGAATGAGGAATGAAGATTCATTGATACCCGAATCTGTATTCTTGACCAAAAATCCGGTAAGTGATCTTTTGTCAGCACTTTATCAGAAACAAATTTATTTCTAAAACATTTTCATTTTCATGACACCACAGAGTCCAGTGGCCATCAAAGTTGTTCTTCCTGTTGTACAAGACAAGAGCGAATGGAAATTGAACGGTCAAACTATCAACTATACGTTACCATTATCAGAAACTGTGGCGAACTTGAAAACAATGCTGCAAAAGGAAACCGGCATGGTACCATCGAAACAAAAATTATTTTACGATGTAAGTACATAATTATTATTGCTGATTTGAAATCAATATTTCTATATCTTTTGGGGATGAAAGGGTATTTTTTTTTTCTTTCAGGGAATGTTTTTCAAGGATTCAAATACTATGGCTTATTACAACATAACTCCTGGTTCCGTGATACAGCTACAGGTAAAAGAAAGAGGTGGAAGAAAAAAATAAAATAGTTTATTTTTCTTGTAATTGTGTTAGCTTTTAAGAAGTGAAATGTAATTTGAAAAATATTGTATCAAATGACCATTTATAAATACTATATACATATACCTATATAAATTCGAGTTTTATCTTTAGTACAGAAATAAGTATGAATTGAAATTAATTGTCCGCATTGGGGGGGTAATTTAAGGTAAAGCCTCATTTGTAAATTTATAGAGTACCTTATTTTGCTCAGGTAAACAAATTTTTTTCAAAATTCATTCAAATTACGCCTTAATGGTTTCACCGTATAGACAGTTATTTTCCACATAGTATCAGAACATCGAGAGAAAAAAACAACAGAATAATTATATGTATAGAATATTAGAGGTGAGATACTGTAAGAGTAGAACTCCAGTAACAGGTATAAGGAACAAAGCAATTTAGAATATCTAATGTCAATAGTTTAACCCCGAACGGAGGAGATATACAATTCGACTGTCTGCTTTCTTCCGAAGGGAAGGAGGGGCAAATTTTCTAGAAAATCTGAGGTGGTGCAATTAAAGATGGGACCATATCTGAAAACGTTTAAATTGAACATTTTTTTCAATAGAGCTCCGGTTTTCGAGCTAGAGGCATGTTAAATTCTCAAACTGTATTTCTGCTATGTGGAGAGGGCGATTTCTTTCGAAATTTGAAAATCTGTGGGTACTACAAGAAACACCTAATTTTTTTTTTAGATTAAAGCCTTTGGCATGGTATTGATGTCACAATCATAGAGTATGAACGTTTTTTTTTACTATCCATATATACCTGCTTAATGATCATTACTCTTCAAGAATTTTAGACAGTAGAGGATTTAACTCATCACTTCTTTAAGGTTCCGTAATTCAAAAAAAAATAGCCTATTCTCTTCCAATGTAAATCACATTTGGTACTTAGCATCACGGTAGTTCTTTAGGATATACATACAAACAAATTTTCTGATGATTCCAAGATACATCAGAATCTCAGACTCTTCCTTCCGACCCCATTGGACATTGAAAAAAACATTGACTCTAGGACCTTATTCATAACTTTGGCAAACCAAAAAGTTGACAAGGTGCTACACAATTTACTTTCTTCTCATACAAGGATTTTTACAAACAATGTATTCCCATAACAAACAAACTTAGTACCTCGAAAGTCTATTTCTTTTTTAGTTTTATACATAAATAACATTCCTACAGACATTTTGTAACTCTTAGAACTAATATTTACTTTACAAAAATAAAACATCAAATTTATATTCATATCCGTCTAACTAATATATTATTCTAAATCGACTATTTAACAAATAAAAACCACTTGGGGGATCTGAAAAGAAAATAGCGTTCTTTTAGAACACTTCTAAGAGGTTCTACTATGCATTGTTACTCGTGGTAGGTTGTCCTTATAGCTTCGTGAAACATTTTCACGCCTCAGCTACGATCTAATGAATGGCGGTCTAAGGCGTAAAACACACCGTAGTCAATCAATACATATTAACAAATCAGTCAATGTAAACACGGTAAGGAATTGTTTTTCTAAGAAATCAATAGTACTCGATTAACTCAGTCGCCTGACACCAATTTTATTATGCGAAATAAGAAAATGATTGTTTTATGAAAGATGGTGAAGAAGGTATTTATTTGAAAGAGCCGAATTGACAAATTCAAATCCGAAATCTACTTCCCTCCAAACGAAGGAGGCAATTTTTCTCAAAAATCTGAGAGGGCAGAATTAGATGAGACAATATCTGAAAACGTTTAAATTGAAAATGTTCTCAATAGAGTTACAGAAATGGTAAAGACTGAAATATGTGTATCTCCGCTATGTGGAAGGGGCAATTTTTTGCGAAAATTGAAAATATGAATTGGACAAATTTAATAATTTAAACATTTTTCAAATGAAGTTTCAGCAGTGGTAATGTCTGAAGTATGTGTATTTCCGCCGCGATGTTTTAAGATCTCTGAATAATAACAAGTACGAGCAAAGAACGTAGGTCATAGGATAAGTATTATCTTCTTTGGTATTAGTGAACGTTCAACGATTTTCATGACAAACGTTACACTCAAAAGTGAAATAATGTTTTTTTTTACCAAAAATTGGACCGCCTTTATTACTGGGGGTACTTAGAAATGCAAAATAATATTAATTCTATTGGTGCTGGTGCCAAAACTCTTCTATCTAACTATGATTGCGCAACTTCAAAAGTACCACCACCAATAGAATTAATATTATTTTGTTTTTTTCAGTGCACCAAATAATAAAGTCGGTCCAATTTTTGGTAAGAAATATTTATTATTTTTCAATTGCATAAGATAAAATTAGTATCAATCATTCCAGTGGGTCAAGTACTATTGATATGTGTTAATAAAAATTATTTTGCCAGCCATAAACACTTACTACTTGTTTAACCGTATTCAGTGAATATGTCAGACCAATCACAGTTATAGTCAAACGATTCAACCTTGTTCTCAAAATACTTTCCATCATCACATTCATCACGTACAACATACTCTTCATTGATCTCCAAACCTGGTAATACAGCTTGTCTAAAAACTACATCACACCATTTATAGTTATTGTGAACCAATACATGTCTGAGAAATTTTTCTCCATCATATAGTCTAGGCTTCATGTTGAATGTGGTTTCGATGAATGACAATACCTCTTCGAATGTCTTCAAGCTGTTGAAATACTGTCTTTGTTTTCGAGCCAAAATCTTTTCCATCATGAAAACCAAATGGTGGTGGAAACATTGGAATGTTAGATTGTAAGGCTTTTCACGAATGGTCAAACTCGGATTTAACATTTCAATCTCATAAGTATCTTCATCGAATGTGCTGTTGTAACAAATATCCAGCCAGTTTTGGATGCAGTCGATTGGCGTTATCTCTTTGCCGCTAAATAATGCTGGATTTGCCAAGAGAGCATCTGCTACCATTACACCGTCACAGCCAGTTTCTCTTTGAAGTTGTTCACATTCTTGCAAACTTTTTAATCCACCATTGCCCACAATTGGAATATCACAGCTATCTTTGACTGTTTTCAGATCGTCTCTATTAATATCCCCAACTGAAACTTCCGGCGTTCTAGCATGGATTGCAACAAAACTCACGCCACATTTCTCTAGCTGTCGCACTATTTCGACAGTATCTCTGACATTGTTCAGTAGTCTCATCTTAACACTAACAGTGAATGAAGAAGGTGCAAATCCCCGACATTCCTTGATAATATTATAAATTAATTCTGGCTTCTTTAGCAACTCGCAGCCCAAGGTTTGTTCTCTAGCCCATCTTTGTGGGCATCCGCAATTGAGGTCGATTCCATCACAATATGGGGTAACAAAATATGCTGCCTCAACAAAATCAACGACTGAATTAGAAGCAAACTGTGCAATCAAAGGTGTATCCATATTATTAGTTGAAAACTCATTCCTTCTGGCTTTTTCACTTTTACAGAAGGAGTCTGCTAAGATCATTGGTGTATATGCTAGATCACAATCGTATAGCTTTACAAGGTTTCTGAATTGCAGCTTGCTGTAGCGTACCATGGGTGCGCATATCTTTACCATTTTTTTATTTTCAAAAACATCCATCACATTAGATTTGGTTTTCACGCAAGGATCACTCATGTTTATTATTGGTTTAGATCAGTTTCAATTCACAAATGATTTTCATTCAAAGTTACTGACTCAAAAATAATCTTCAATAACAATAACAAGTATTTGCTTTTGGCTGTTACTTATTTTCTCGGAATAGCATAAATTTTGAATACTATCTGATATCTGATTGTATGTTTTCTCTGATCTGACTATCTATGACAGTGACATATTACGTCTCTGATTTACTATTGCAGAGACAACCTCTGCTACTCTGCTATCTGTGTTTTTTGCATAGGCAGTAAAGATATACAGCGTGTTACTAAATACCATTGAGGTAGTATTTCTACCGTTACTACCTCAATGAACTAAATACAAACCATTAGCCTGGTCAGGCTAAAAATATGTCATTATCTTATTTCTATATTGAGTCCGTATATATATTAATTTTTCTCGACCAGGTTGGTTTGTATTTAGGAACACGCTGGTGATTTCTGTATATCATTTCAATTTCTATGTTCTCTGATTCAAACTACCGCTAGGGACAAAGAAGCGCCAAAAAGGTTTCTATTCAATTTCCTTGCACAGCGTTGTTTACTATTTCCAGCAGTAATTTACTTAGATATGTTAGACATTTTGAACGGGTGGATCGATTTTGTTGCTATCATTTTGTAAGGTTTCGATATGGCTCGCCGGCGACACAGATAGGCTTCCAGCTCGCACTGGTTTGTATAGGCAATAGCTCAAAAACCTGTTTTTTCGAATGAAAAAAGCATAGTGAACATAGAGTAATGAAAAAAAGTTAGACATTTATTGAATATGTTACTGTAAAAATCGAAGAAATATTTCCAAGATTATTCGTATACACGACATTCTCAGATAATTTTTCCAAACATCTTTATTCCCTCTAATACAAAGCTTTGCCAAAAAGTTTAAATGCCGCCTAAAACATGCTTAAAGAATAAGAAAAAATATCAAATCATTTGACATTAAATGCAATTGTTTATCATTTTCGCCATTTAGTTTTTTAAATTCATGTTATGTTGCCAGATTTATACCTAAATAATACTTTGTAATTTTTATAACAGCATTTTTTATCAATATTGTGATGTTTGATAAGCTACTATTTTTACTTTCTTACGCTACTATAGTAGCTGTATAAGGAAAGTTTTCGTGTGAAATTTTCGGTATCGAGATTTTTACTTATGTTGACGTTTAAGAGTTTTCCAGTCCAATAAACATATTTTCAGCCATTGGTTTGTCTGTCTGACTGTATGTCCGTCTGTCTGTCAGCATTAATCACGGGAACAGATTGGTGTATTTTGTTGCTTTCTTTTTTATTTTCTTTGGTACCAATACCACTCGCCGGTGGCACTGAATGAGAATCTTGTATACACTGGGTGCTGAGCTATAGCCAAAAAATGATTTTGATTAAACTTGCCTGAAGTATTCTTCTGAGAGCCCTTTACCACCCACATACAGCGCCATATCTGAGATGAAGCACAAAAAAATTATGCTTGAATGAAATTTAATATTTTCATCATGCGAAAAAATGTTACATGACCATTGTTATTTGTCTTGACATGCCGAAAAAAATGAGTGGTAGCACGATTTGACCAGAGGATTTTTACTTTACTACCGCTATTACCGTCGCTATGTACCTAAGGAAAGTATTGTAATAGTGTAAAATTTCCGGTGTCGAGATTTCAACAAATATTTGATTGGACGATTTTTTATTCACTGGAATTTGCCTGCGAGCGGTAGGAAAGTCGTGTGAGTGGACACACCAGGTTTTTTTAGTTTATTAAAATGCAATATGGCATCTGTGTGAAAAAACAAAGTTGAAAACAACACATGATACTTCTATCCAAACCAATTCTTCGTTTAAGAGATTTTCAAAAATGTACGATTTTTTCGATTTTATATTATTATTGAATAATAAATCCGATTACTTTGATTTTTTTCTGCTAACAACTTTATTAATGAAAATAATAGACAACTTTTTAAACTTTTTTACTTTCTTACCGCTACTCCAAGTTGCCTAAAAAGAAAAATAGTGAAATTGTGTAAAATCTTCCATGTCCGGTTTTCAAGAGACGTTTACATTTCAGAATCTCATGAGTTCTAAAAATATATTTTCAGGCATCGATCTCTCTGTCCGTGCCAAAATTATTTCTGAAACAAGTGCAGAGCTAATTGCTGCTTTTTTGTTTTGTATAGTATCGATACCAGTGACCAGTGACACAGATTGGGCATCCTGCTCACACCGGTTGCTATTAGTCGATATCTAAAACAAAACGTGTTTCGCTCAAGACTGTGGCGCAAAAATGGTTCTAGCGGTTTGGCTGAAATTTGTCTAAGACATTCAGCTTTAAGTACTTTACACCTGCTCAAACATGTATCTCCGAGAAGAAGCAGGAAAAAGTTCGCTTTGCTCAAATAATGAACCTACTTCTAAATTTAATATGAGCATTATTGTTTGTCATAGTGAGCTGAACAAAATGGAGGGCCCTACTTCTGATTAGATTTTTTTTATATTCGATGGAATATAAGAGCGGTAGGAAACTCGTTTAAGTGGACACACCAATTTTATTTAAATGAAGGAAAAATGTAATTGGTAATTGACTGAAAATCCTAGACATAGGTTTCATTTTATTTTTGAAAAACTATGTTCTACAATGGAAAAGGAAGTGCATGTTATGTTGCTTATTAAGTTAGAGGAATAAACTATAAACAAAGGCATTAAGCAAGTTTAGGAAGATTAAACTTTGTGGAAGTGGAAAGCTAATATATGATATTTTTGGTATCTATGACTTACAACAGATATTTATGTTTTAGAGACCGTTGAATCTAAAAAATCCGACGATCATATTTCCGGAAGCCATTTTCAAACACCTAAACTGTTTCCGAGCACTGCAAATGAGCAAATTTGTCTACAATTTTAATGACTAATGAAACAGACAAAAATATGAAATAAATATTTTTTTACAAAAAATAAGATAGACTTTTATTACTTATTGAAGCTGGGAAAAATATAAAATAATATTAATACCTATAACGCAACTTTAACATTACATGTACGATTGGGGAATATTATTTTATATTTTTTAGTGCATCAAGTAATAAAAGACGGCACCTATTTTTGGTAAGAAATATTTATTTAATATCAAACCTCTATCCAGCTAAAACACCTTATTTATGAAACCGCATGAACATTTGAAAGGCACAGATTTGATGCACAATTCGTTTCTAGGTAAATACTTCATGTAAAATTCAAACTGACATATTATATTCAAAATTCGATGTTGGGGCTATCCTGAAATTTTAGTTCTTTTTTTTTAAATATTCTGGGTAAAAATTTACGTGAATTAAAGGAACATGGTGAGTTTTTTGTATTTAAATATTATTAGTGAAAGTGAAGATTAGGTTTGTAAGAAAATTAAGACAGTCGCGAAATTTTCACATTCTACTTGTATTGGTAAGCTTATTAGTTGATAAGGTACCTATAGTTAAGTCATTCACGTTTCTGATAATCATAGAAATGTCATTTCATAATAGAGGGAATGTATTTCTGTACATATTGGGCAAGCAGGGGTACAAATTGGTAATTCGACGTGGGAACTCTACTGTCTGGAGCACGGTATACAACCAGATGGTACAATAATTGCCAACAAAGACGTTGTATCAGACAATTGTTACGGTACATTTTTCTCAGAAGTTGAAAATGGAACAGTTGTACCAAGGTCCATATTGGTCGATTTGGAACCTACAGTGGTTGGTGAGTTTTTGTTTTTAATTGAATTCAATAATAACATTAGCATGAAATCTTCCTTTTTTACATAGATGAGGTGCGCACGGGATATTATAAGAAATTGTACCATCCTGAACAGTTGATAACGGGCAAAGAAGATGCGGCAAACAATTATGCCAGAGGACATTACAGCATTGGCAAAGAGATGCTCAACATTGTCATGGAAAGGTATGTGAAAATGGGCATTATTTGGGATTCTAGGATCTTGATTAATTAAAAAAATAAATATCCTCCAGATTGAATAAACTAGCAGAGAATTGTCATGGTCTGCAAGGGTTCTTTGTATTTCATTCATTCGGAGGTGGAACTGGTTCAGGATTCTCTTCACTTCTAATGGAGAAGCTTTCACAAGATTTCGGGAAGAAAAGCAAGCTTGAGTTTGTCGTTTATCCTGCACCTCAGGTAGATTATTTATTATTATTCCTTTTTGGATAAACATTATTCAACTTCACTATATATAGTATCCACAATATTCAAGCTAAATAATTTTCTTACAGATATGCACTGCCGTAGTGGAACCATATAATTCGATTCTAACAACGCACACAACGTTGGAGCATTCTGATTGTGCTTTTATGGTTGACAACGAGGCCATCTATGATATTTGTCGTCGAAAATTGGGAATAGAAAGACCAGATTATATTAATCTCAACCGTTTGATAAGTCAAGTTGTATCTTCGATAACTGCATCGTTGAGGTAATGGAACCAGAATTCAGTTTTTCACGAGCGAATCATATTGTAACGGGCATATAAAAAATCACTGGGACTTATTTATCTATATCGACTACTATGTACAATTTATATTCATAATTTACACTATTTACGACCGTATTTGGACCGAGAGTCTCCACCGTACTGTCGGTCTCGAGTCTCGACGGACTGACTGACTGCACCGGAGTGTCTGACTGGCTCCACCAAATCCACTCCAATATATAGGCAAGCAGCCTATCCATCTCAAAGCTTCCACCGGCATCTTCCATACCCACTAGCGCGAACTCACTAGAGGGATCGGGATATAACCTTGACCTTGGCATGTATCGATGGCCAATAGCAGTATGCCTTACACTCATACCACGCGAGCCCGTCTAACGTCCGTACTCGCCAAGATGCTCCGCCCTCTGACAAATCGCACTCGCCTACCTCGATCGATGGCACCGGCGCTATATCCCAAGTTCTTTACAACATTCTAGTTTCTTATTCCACTATTATTGAAAGTTTGTTAAGGTCACTTAGCCCAATAATGTTCTCTTAGAGATTCGAAAATCCGTTTTCTTTGGATTCTCCAATTATAGTGAAACTCAAAACATATCGTTATTTATTATTAACTTCAAAAATTGTAATCCTACTACTTGAGTTGTAGGATTATGGATTAGTTGTATCTATTGTTATTTTATAATATTTTATTCATTCCTACTTCATTAGATGGTTGCCATTCTCTATATGTGTTTTCTTTATCGACAGGTTTGATGGTGCTCTTAACGTTGATCTTACTGAATTTCAAACAAATTTGGTTCCATATCCGAGAATACACTTTCCGGTGGCTTCATATGCGCCTGTGGTATCCTCAGAGAAGGCCTATCATGAAGGAATGAGTGTTGCAGAAATAACGTCAGAACTATTTGAACCAACCAATCAAATGGTGAAATGTGATCCCAGAGAAGGTTTGTGAAAATTGCTGATGAGTCTTTTTACCAACTAATTCAGAGAGCAGGGCGGTTGAAATGGAGTTGCCTGAAAAAAAATCGACTGGCCTTTATCACTGGAGTTTTCACCGCCATTTTGTAAAACGGTGTCCAAAATATCAGTTTTCTTCAAATATTTTTTGTTCGGAACATTCTAGTGACATAAGAACCTCCATTATCTTTGCCTAAGAGCTACGGGCTGCAATTACAAAATTTTCAGTATAAAAATAAGCCTTCAACATCATATTTGAGAACGATACGGAAAATATTATATAGAGTGAAAGTTTCTGTTTCTGATTTTGAAACATTATGCAGTTTCAGAGATTCTCTGGTAGTTCTTATAATGAGTATATGGAGTCAGATTATAGTTGAAACAATGCTTGAAAACAAATCGCCAAGTGTTGAAGTCTGTGAAAGGGCTCTTGGCTGCGACTAGTAGTTGATTGAGAGTGGTGTTTTGAACGTAGTGTTCTCTGAAAAGTTTTTGTTTTATTTATATATTCAACAACATAAGTCTCCGTGATAACTTGCTCTTAACATTATTTACGTATGACAACATATGTTGTAGGTTGAAATTTCACATCGCAGCAAACAAAAGTACATAGTTTGGTAAAACCAAATTTTTGACTGCTATTTTCCAAGATGGCGACGAAAGCTTATACGGCGTAAATGAAAATAGTGGTCGCAAAAGAGGTCAATGTCGCAAAATATATTTTTGAGGATCACCAAATGTACAAAATTAATTCAAACCCTTCCGTATTTTGTTATAAAGCTGCTGTCCCTGTGCTAAACATCAATATTTAACTTTTAGGCAAATATATGGCGTGTTGCCTTCTCTATCGTGGAGATGTAGTACCCAAAGACGTAAATGCTTCCATAGCACAGATGAAGGCTAAAAGCTACGTAAGATTCGTAGACTGGTGTCCAACAGGTTTTAAGGTAGGTACATAAATTCTACCATGTGATTTGCTGTTACATCATTTTTTTCGTCATTCACTCAATAAATTCGCACAATTTTATATACATTTTGTTATAGCAAAGTTGTTGACACTGTTTATTAATTTAATGAGTAATTGAATATTTTTTGAAGGTTGGCATAAACTATCAGCCACCTACCGTTGTTAAAGGGGGCGATTTGGCGGGGGTTCAGAGAGCTGTTTGCATGTTATCTAACACAACAGCAATAGAATCTGCCTGGAAGAAACTCAATAAGAAATTCGATTTGATGTTCGCCAAGAGAGCCTTTGTTCATTGGTAAGTAATCCTTATGAATTGGGAAAAATAGAAGTAAATATTAAAGTTGTATGGAATGAGCCCCATTTATTTATTTATAGTTAATCCAATGAATTTGGAGCCCCTTCAGAAGTTCTATAGTGCATTTCACACTAAGAATGCAGTGTGGCGTTCTATGGAGCCCAGCGCGATGATGTGCCAGGCTCAAAGAACCATCAGGTCCTCTCACAGTCAAATTTTCCCGCGTGGCCTGAAATCTTTATGTTCAATAATGGTTATCAATAAACAATGAATTTCCAAATTACAGAAGAAAATATTACATATAAATTTAAAGAGCGGCAACGCTGTGTGCCGTTTTTTAATTTAAAATACATTTCGTATACCTGGCAACACTGCATTTACTGTATACTCTGTGAAATGCACGGAAATATAATCTTTATTATATTTCCATGGTTCTCTGAGTATTCTTCCATCATAGCATACCTCACACTGAGAACACTTGCTCTAACTAAAGCGCTTCAATTTCAGCATTCAGGTTTCAACTTCTTTCAGGATTATTTTCTTTTGTATAACTTCATATAATCTAATATCTAATTATAGGTATGTGGGTGAGGGTATGGAGGAAGGTGAATTTGCGGAAGCTAGAGAAAATCTTGCAACTTTAGAAAAGGACTATCAAGAAGTTGCTTCAGACACCCTTGATTATCCAGCAGTGGAACCAACAAAAGATGCAGTTTAGAACATGATCGAATACAATTTTTGCTAGATATTATTTTAAATTATTTGTTATACACAATCAATAAAATTCGATACGTATATTGACAAAATGCCTCTGCCTTTTTCGATCTATATCAAACCGCAAACAATCCTCTAATAGTTTATTATTATCGAACAAAGATTATCGCTGGTATATGTTCAAATGTGTATCATCGAATACAACTGCCCTTCTGCATGCTTATGAGAATCAACATGACAGAAATCATGATACATGTGCGAGATATTGAAGTTATCTTCGGCACTCAACCAATAAGAGGGTATTCATAAATAGCTTTGACAATCTACAATGAAACAAATAATAATTCAATATTAGTATTAGTTATCTTCTTCTTCTTTATGGTTAATGGCCCTTGCTTCCGTCTGGTGCAATTGGCCATAGTATTAGTTATCTCTTATATCAAAATATCAAGTGAACGATTGGCAGGTCCAGAGAACACTACTTCCAAAGCAGGTCTATAATCCAGAGAACACTCTGTAGTCTCGGATAGTCATTAATTTTTTGGTCAGAAACCTTCTCGGAGCGCACAGAACAACAGAAATGCATGGAAGATAAACATTCAAACAGGCAGACAAACATTCATTCATTTAGTCAGAAACCACTGGGCGAATTCAGCACTCTTCGGGGTTTGTATTAGAATGCAAGGACAACGAACACAAAACATACATTTTTATTTGATTATACTGCCTTCAGAGATATCTCTGCTGCCTTTTGAATCATAGGAACATAACTTGCCTAAGTTTTGATTGATTTTCGCGCCAGTAATCACAGACAGGCCAAGAAATAACTTTTGACTCAGTATCTCTTTGTTCCATGATTTCGAAGCGAAAAGTTAGCTATGCTACAAATGACAATTCAATTATTCATCCTTTTCATAAATGTAATAAAAATAATAATGCCTACTAACTTTTTTTATAAGGATTAAAAATATTTAATACACATAAGTCTTCCTTAAAGCTAGAATTATTAGGGCAAAATATTATGAACTGTAATTTTATAGAAAATTAAAGAACTCGTTTGTATTTCCCGCTACACCATTACAAAATGGCGGAAAATTGCAATGCCATTTCTTGATGACGATTGTATTCGGTCATCAAAATTCACACATTCACACTAAATTCTACTTAAATAGATAATATTTCAAATGAAAATTATTTAGATTTGAGACAAAATCAATTAAACGTATATTATTTACTTCCGGTTTATATGAATTCTCCCGAATAAGTTGACGTGTGTCGAATACCGAATGCGTTCGGATTGTTTCGTTTGTGTACCGAGTGTGGTCTCTCCCTTTCTTTAGCTAGTGACTTTTTTGTGTTATTTCGTATTGTACACAAGTTTATAATGTAAAATTTATCTATAAAGTAAGTTTTTAAATAATAGATTGAGTCCCTTAATGCTCACGCTTCTCTTACTTGTTTTACTGTAACGTTTTGTGTGCGTTTCTTACCCTCTGCATCATCTACAACAAACCAGACATGGCGCTGTTCTCAAGTTAATTATGAAATTTACAAGGATGGATTTAGGCAGCGCTAATGAACTGCATTTTTCAAAGAGTGCTGGGTCATAGTGATTCTGACTTAGGTGATGGTTTTATCGCTTTGTTGTGACTAAAATTGAGTATGGCCTTCGAAGAAAATAAGTTGGTGTTAAAATTAGTGAACATTTTAAAATCGCAGTGTGCTTTGGTGGTGGTGTCATAACACTGTAGGACCCAGCAACCAGCTTACTAGATAATGTATCTACTATATTCTAGCTATTAAGAATGGAGGAAACAACATCGGGACTTGATCCCGATGAACTTATCCCCATGGATATGGACGAACCAGACGGCTCCGACTTGGAGGAGGAAGATGAGGAGTTGGAGGATCCGATTCCTTCACCTTTTCTACTTTCATCATCTGGTCCAGCTTCAGCAGCTACTTCGGCGGCCTCCTCACCACCAAATATTGATGAACCTCCTCCACCTTTCAACTTTTCTGGCAAGCCGCTCAACATCAAAAGAGGCCGTGGAAGACCTAGGCGCGAAGGAGGTAAGAACTTTCCAGAAATATTGCTTTTATGTCTCCAAATCAAACGAATGAAATTGTTAATGTCACTACTTGTCCTTCTATCCGGCTGAATAACGCTAGAAATGATTTTAATAACTCCATAGTATATTAGTATATAATGTACATCGAATGGAACTGGACAGGTGCAAATATTTTGTAAATTTTTTTCATTTCTTAAAATGTTACCTACTGAGTAGCATATATTTCTAGTTAAATATTCTCTAGTAAGGTTAGGTATACTAATTTGCAATTAGAATGTTAATATTTTCAGTTTTAATATATTAAATCTATTTGCATTATAGGTAATCAAGTTAACATTTACCTAGTTTCGGGTCAAATAATGGAGTATTTAGTTTCCAAGAGGTCCGTATTCGTATTCGTATTCGATGGGTATTCAAACTATACTTTTAGGTATTATTAATAACTTACAACAGATTGATGGTCTAAAATAAAATAATACAGAATCCGTGGAATTGCCTTACATATAATAAGGTCTTACTTAACGGGAAGTACTCAACAAGTTCTGGAGAGGAATCCGTGTGGTAGAGATATTGCCTCTCAGAAAATAAATGTCAATAAGGGTGTTCCACAGGGATCCATACTTGGCTCACTATTATACGTCTTATACACTAATGAACTGCCCATTATAACAGGAGAGTATACAAAGTTCTTTATGCGGATGATACTACCATAATTTTTGGTAAGAAGAGTGCAGAAGTAATACCAGCAGATTTATACAATATATATTCTAAATTTATCCAAGAGTCAGTGTCTTGTTTTCAGTACTAGAAAGAATGAATCCTTCAACATAGTTAGGTATAACAATACTTGAACCAAATCATGTGTCATGGGTATCGAAATCGACAGAAGACTGAATTGAAAGGTGCAAGTCGATATAGTTACAACAGTCGTCTCTAAATACTGCTACGCTATGATTTAAAATCCAGCTACGTCACAGGTTTCTACCCTAAAAAGTATCTAAAGAATATCAAGATAAATTTTCGATAACTTCAGAATAAGACATAGGCATGCATCAAACGCAAAAAAAAGTAATTTTAGGTTATAAATCGAAAACAAACGACGATATCTAATATTTGTTTTCACCATTGAGTTTATCTAAAAAAACAGATCGAGACTGCCATTGATTTTTTGCTACTTCTGATAGTTACCAAGTTACCCTATAAAATCATCCCCATATTGATATAAACTAAATGTAAGAATATAATATACAGTTTCATTTTATTATCCTATTTTTTACATGTTCTATGCCTTATGGCTTCATTTCTTTTGAAACAAATAAACCTACATCTATCTACCTATCTGTTCTTGTTGATTAAGTATTTATTCCTACTGAGTATACAAATATCTTCTTTTAAAATATAAAAAATACAAACACAAAATCATCTTTCAGGAAAACCACTCCAAAGAACTCGCGGTGGGGCATCGGGTATTTCAAGGGTGAGAAAACCTCGACCACCTGGTTTTTCAAGACGTGGAGGAGGTAGAAGTGTACGTCAGCTATACGACCGAACGGATTTTGATTATTTTCCAATGAATGATGACTTCGGCATGGATTCTGACGTGTTTGGCGAAAGACCTCTTGCAGATGAGCCACCATATTTTCCAGAACACTGGCCGGGGAAAGTGTGTGCTTTATGTAATTTAGGCGAAAAAAGCCAATTGGGCCAAGGAGATATGTTGAGGTATGAATTACAGTATCAATCATGTATTAATCCAGTTCACACAAGCTCAAAGTTCTATTATTTATTCATTTTTCATAAATATTTTCATATAATATACGCTATTACTTATGTATTTAATTATATCTAAATTTTCTTGGTTTTATCCAATTTCACAAAAGAATTTAAATAATACTGATTAAAAAATATCACCTTGTATTTTTGAAATAAAGCAATTTAGAACACATATTTGCATGAGCTTTAGCCAACAAAAGGAAATAACTTCCAATATACCCAATAATGACATGAAATTCGGGAACACTTTGTATATAAGTGTATGTGAATTTGTTCTAGGTTGAACTGCCCAGAAGGGTTTTCTCCCCAAAAAGTGGCAGCTGAGCAGAACATCCGATCCACCTCGGTACCCGAAAACAATGGCGGCGACAAGAGTCCAAGAGGCCCTGTAACCTGTCGTCGACAGAAGAGCTTCAACAAATGCCGTCATCCATCAGCAACTAGCGAATACATTGATGAACTCACTCTAATCGGTTATACAGAAGTGCCTGATGTATCGAGCTTATTTGAAGGCAATGGACAATTCTATGTCCATCGGAGTTGCGCATTATGGTCGAGCGGTGTTACCAGAGCTGATAATTCAGCTCTACAGAATGTCGGACCTGTTGTTCTACAGAGTTCTTCCAGAAAGTGTTCCTTTTGCAGTCATTATGGTGCCAGTTTAACTTGCAAAGCAGATGACTGCTCCAAGGTTTTTCATTTTTCTTGTGCGACTGCTGCAGGTGCCTTCCAAGAGCTCGCTTCTCTTACTATGTTTTGCAGCAGCCATTTGGGACAAGTATCTATGCTTACAGAGGGTAAGTAGTTCTCTATGTTATATCTACTTCAAAATGTAGTCGTTGTCCAAACGTTGAGAGCTGTCCAGGGAGTACAGAATCCTAACAGTTGTATCCCTTTACATCTTGAAACATTCAGACTCATTCATAATACCAAAAATCTCCTTGAAACAACTGGCTCACAACAAAAATTAAGACAAAATGACTAGTTTACCATTACCTTTAAAACTTAAATCATAACCATTATCCTTTAAATGAGACTCTGATGGACAATAAAGGCTATTATTATTATTGTCTTTCGATATTAATATTTTCTTACTTGATGTGTGTTCCTTTCTAATGTTACTTGAGAATGAGAACATTTTTTTTTGTTATTCCAGCTTCGGTATGTTATACGTGTAAGATGATGGGAGATGTAGCTAATTTGATGTATTGTTCATCGTGTGGTACACACTATCATGGAACATGCGTTGGACTTGCTCAAACACCAGGTGAGTTACTATATATTGGATAAATAATAGAACAATAAGAAAAATAATCCCCTGTGTTATTATTATACTATTATTTTTCCATTGGTCCAATCCACCATTCTAGTCACGCATATAACCTTTTTTTGAATGCAGAACTCTGTTTTGACAGCAGATAATTTCAAACGTCTCTAGTTTCATAATTCACTCTGGAGTACCGCAGGGAAGTGTCCTTGGTCCGCTACTATATAATTTGTTAACAGCTGATAGTTCAATCACTGCAACAGAATTGGACACGTTTGCAGTTGCATAGAAATTTTGTACATTTTTTATTGGAATTCTAATCAACTTTAATGAGATCTAAAGTTTTCTCTATGATGGTTTTGTTCATTCTCTCTTTTCAGGTGTGAGAGCAGGTTGGCAATGTAGAAAATGTAAAATATGCCAAGTTTGTCGCATGACGGGTGACGAATCCAAGTTAATGTCTTGTGAACATTGTGACAAAGTCTATCATGCAAGTTGTCAAAGGCCAGTTGTAACGGCCATTCCAAAATATGGATGGAAATGTCGGGTGAGTTTTAACAAAATTTATTTTGAATTTTGGCGTGTGTTCCTAAATTCAATCCAGTACACTCTCTGGTTTATAGAATCCGATATGTCACGTCATACTGGCCAGTATACTGGGTTGAATTTTTGAAACACACGCTATATACTACATTAGCCGTATTTGCATAAGCCCCGAAGATCTTTCCCGGAGCTTTACGATAGAAAGCAATGGCAAACTACCACGCGTTATTTTGCCTAGTAAAATAATAATTTTAGATTAAATTTGATTATGAATACGGCTGTTGATGTTTTTATGTAAAAGCATGAAGAACTAACTTTCGCTGTGCATGCGGAGAAGAATTTTTGATATAGTGCAATCACTCTTTATTTATTTTGAAAATTCTTGAATTATAATGTAAAAAAAATCTTTACAGTGTTGTCGAGTTTGTGGTGATTGCGGCGCGAGAACGCCCGGTGCTGGTCTGTCCTCTAGGTGGCATGCACACTATACAGTCTGTGATTCTTGCTACCAGCAGAGGAATAAGGGCTACTCCTGTCCGCTATGTCATCGAGCCTACAGGGCTCATGCCCACAGGGAAATGGTACAATGTACCATGTGTAGAAAGTAAGTGCTTATTTTGTTAAATATGTTTTAATTTAAACCAACCATGTACAAGGCTATAAAATCTATGAAAAATAATATTGACGTCGGACCAGTTTCATTCGATTTATAATTATATACCAATGTGCTGATAAGTTGTTATACAAATCAATATTTTTTAGATTTACGAATTTGAAAATTCAAAAACTATTAAAAAAAGAACGCATAAAAACTACAATTAACTTTAAATAATTGTTACCCACTGAAATATTTTCTGATGGTCACTCGTATGTAATTTTTTTAACTTTAAATATTCCAAAATTAAAATCTATTGAATGCAAATTTTAATTGAAACCAAGGTCGTTTTGAAATAAATCTGCTCAACACGCACTTGGAAACTGAAAATATTTTAACATCTTTAGCTTTGATCCAAACATCTGTGTTTATATATTTTATACTAACCTGTATTTTGATGTCTGTTATTATAATATTGACGAATATAATAATATTAAATATTTCTATAATTTATATATTAAACTAATTTCGTAGATTTGTGCACGGTACTTGTGATCCTGAAGCTGAATTAATTACATATCACCAGAAGAAGGAGAACAATCCAGATTACGAGTATGTTTGTGTACCGTGCAAAAACTTGACCCAAGCTGGGAGGCAAGTAATTGGCAAAAGAGCAAGTGAGTACATTCAAAATTATTAACAAATATCTTCTTTTTATCAAAGTAAAAGTTTCATAGTTCATGTTTCGGTTAATAGTTTAGTTTAGCGGCTTTTGCTATAAAAGCCCTTCAATTTTTTGCAAAAATAGATGTATGTTAGCATAACGTTTTAAAAAATTGAGGACTTACGTCTTTTAGCTGAAATTTTCGATTTCCTTCAAAATTAGCAAAAATATGCGTTAAATTACTGAAAATTAAAGTTCGCGAAAAAGTAAGGTTAAACATATTGATGATTGACTTTTGTATTGAGTGTGACGTTTAAAAACTGTCAATTCCAATTTTACCAAAACTGCCAATATAACATTTGCAATATTGAATTTTTTTTTGTAAATATTCGATAACGAAAGAATAAACCAAGTGGTCATATTTTAAGTGTCTAAATATATCTTTTAATGTTTAATTTATTTTTTACAAATACTTGCTTTGGAAAGAAATACGATATTATGGCAACATTGTCAGTGATTGCTCTACTAGATGATATTGTTAATTTGTTCTAAAGCAATATTATTATTGGAAATGTAATTCATAAAAAAATCTAATGCTGCGAAAGTACTGGCAGCATTCATATTAACAGCATTTAAAGTTGAATATACTGCACAAGTCAGTCATCAATTCGCTTAACCTTACTCCTTCGCGAACTTATATTTACTATTTTTTACGCATATTTTGCTCATTTTAAAGGATGTTGGTGTTTAATAGAATGCAAGGATGATTATATACTATTTGAGATTGGAAAAATACTTCCAAATCGAAAATTCCAGCTAAAAGTCCTAAGAACACCATTTTCCCCTTTATTTATTAACAAATTATGAAAAATAGCGACTTCCGCCTCAATTTTATTAAAATTTATGCTAATATACATCAATTTTTGCAAACATTTGAATTTTTAGGGCTTGCTAAAGCAACTAAACTAGACCCACGTTTCATATATGCAATAAATTATTTTGAGATATATATATATATATATATATATATATATATATATATATATATATATATATATATATATATATATATATATAATATTTTTTTTCTTTTAATAATAATTTAAACCCACGCGCGAATGAGTGGTTAGATTTTGTCACGAAGCATATAAAAACAAATGCAAAAACAGGTGCAATCTTCTTATTACTGTGAATTTGCATGTGTAGTATATCTATACATATAACAAATAAGAGCATCAAAGTTTTGTTAAGTTCTATGACTTTCGCAAAAATTTACAGAATACTCCTCCAGGATTTTACATTCACGTAATACGCCAGTTTTATTTTCAAATTCAGTTATTAATTTTAAAGCATCGATAATTGAATTGCAAGTACAAATTTAAAACGGTCACATATCCTCAATTATCTTGATAATCAGTCCCATTCATAAATCTAAATGTGCAAAACGGTAACATGTTATCTTATTTCTGCTGTGTTCTTAGGATGTTGTTATCATCTTTTGAAAGTAATTAGGGGATGGTAATTATTCTTTTATCAAAATAAACAAAGTAGTTATTTTGTACGCTATTGAATTTCAAATATTCATTTGAAAATGATGGTGTTTCAACAATATTGATGGTATTACCGTAGCAATTAAATAACGACTAAAGCATTTTAATTGTTTTCGCCCAGGTATAGATGATCCCGGCGATTTATCAGCATCACAAGAATCTCTATATGACGATACATCCGAATTCGATCTACCATCACCTGATGATTTTGTGCGAAATTTTGGTATGGGTAAAGGCAAACCGTACCACACGAGCAAAATAGCCAAGAAGCGACTTGGTTTTGCTGCAGGTTTACCGGGACGACCTAAAGGTATTTCTAAAATTCATATATTATATGTAATTTGTTATACCGATTCCAGGTGTATTAATGTGATAATTAATTATTTTGTCTTTGTTTGATATCATCTAGGCACAGGCAAAGCTCTGCCGGGTAAATTGGGTTTCATGAAACGTGCAAAGATGACGGATTTTGGAAGAAAACGAGGACATAAAGCAAAGATGAGAGGTGTTTTTGGTGTGCCTGGTGTAGGACTCCAGAGGCCCGTCTCCGATGGAAAAAACGACGATGAACCAGGAGTTGAAAACCGGTAGGACAATTTTTTCTATTACAGTGATGTCGGTATATGAATTCAAAGTGTTGTTGATGATCTGTGAAGTTTCCTAAATATACATATTATGTATTATTACATTAATACACAATAATATCATACTTTATGCAGTCTATACTTCTGTTCTATGTTTTGAAAATATTTAAATTAAAATCATTTAAGTATTTGAAGTATATTCTTATGGAAAAATCTTTCTAATTTATACTTCACCAGTGGATTCTAAGTTTAAAAATAATGCAAAAAGTTCCAATAAACATGGATCGAAAAATGTTCGTTATGGGAATCGCAGCCCTGGAGCGAAATTTTAGGGATCTACTAATTTCAGAATTTTAATCAGGGATGCATCAAACAAAGCTGCGTTGCTTTTTGCAGTATTTTAAAACTTAGAATCCGCTGGTGAAGTTTGGCAGGCTAGTTTTGGGACACCTGTGTAGATTGCGTTCACGGACGAATATGTGATTTAGCATAGTTACAGGAGGGCAGGAAGCTATAATCAATATATAATATGTGTAACAAATATATTAAATACAGTAAATTACGTCTACCAGCTGTTTATAGTTATCGATATATCAGATTATTAAGTCAAAAGCAATAATTATATACATATACTCTTTTACTGAAGAAGACCAATAACGTTGAAACTTGAATTTAATGAATCATGGCACTTACTGGTATGAGATTGATATGCGATCTAACTAATACTCAACTTAGCATTCCGAAAATACAACTAAAAATATCGACCTATACTTGTATGATTTTTTTATTTTATTATGTTCAAGTCTTTTGAGGTGAAAAACTGGAATACCCTGTATAATTAGTATTGTTTGTTCTTTCCCAGGCTAGTTCTTTGCTCTGCTAAGGACAAATTCATTCTCACTCAAGATATTTGTGTGATGTGTGGTGCCCTTGGAACAGATCAAGAAGGTTGTCTCATTAGCTGCCTTCAATGTGGACAGTGTTACCATCCTTACTGTGTCAACGTGAAAATCACTAAAGTGATACTTGAAAAGGGCTGGAGGTAAGATAATATATTTAATTTATAACAATTATTAGTTGTTACACTGAACTACGTTTGATATATTTTTTTTTAAACATGAAAATTAGTTATTTATTATACAATCGGAGGGAGACAAAAAACAGGGAACTAAAATCTAATATTCTTCCCGTGTATAATAATTTTTTTTCTGTGGCGGAAAAACGATGATTTAATATTGAAAAAATATAATATATTAAAGTCAGAATATTATCGAAGTGAAATTTGAAGTTTTAAATTGGAAGGCTGCGTTGCTAAGGAAACCTTTAAATTATTAAAATATCTTTCAATGTTTAAATTTTTAACAATAACATTGTTGAATAAATATTTTTTCAATCAAACAGGTGTTTGGATTGCACTGTATGTGAGGGATGTGGACAAAGAGACGATGATGCACGACTTATCCTATGCGATGACTGTGATGTTTCCTATCATATCTATTGCACAAGACCACCTCTAATGCAAGTACCAACAGGAACATGGAGATGTTCAAGGTAAGAATAAATAATAATAGACCGATTATTGCAATTATTTGGTAAATTCCTGCATAAAAAGTCTAGTTTGTATAGGGTAATTTATTTCTTATTTATTTTTATTATCTGGAATACACTCCCGAAGAGGTTTTACAGGATACCTGTGCACGGGTCCAGTATACAAACAACCATGGCTCTGGCGGGATTCAAACCCGCGCTCAAGATGAGCTGTCGCAAGTTATGAACGCACTTCCAGCGCATTAGCCAGCCATCGAGACCCCAATTGAATGTTTAGTTGGATGGTTGTGGTACTCATACCATTTTGGACAGTGGCATTGTACGTTCTGTTCAGAAGACTAGCATTTCAAATGAAAGTGGCCGTTGCAAACTTCCCGGAAAAAACCTTTGCTTAATGCAATTGGTGAATTGCTAAAACGTTTTCATTATGGACTAAATCCAGTTATCCTTTCCTACTTAAAAAAATAGAAATATTTACTTTTAAAACCAAATGTAAACGTCTAAACCAAATGATCGATAATTATTTTTACGTCTATTATACTCACCAATAGTCTGGCCCTACTGTATTTCAAGATCCTCGGCCATATCTCTGGACAGTAGAACAAAATTTAAATACAAGGTGGTTTAATATCAAATAAAATTTCAATTCCAGTTGCGCGAGATGCGAGCAATGTGGCTCAACAGATCCGGGCTTCAACTGTTCCTGGATGGGTGGTTGGAAAGAGTGCGGTCCATGTGCCTCGAGAATAATGTGCCCCGCCTGCAATGAGGCGTACAGCGAAGGTGAACTCATCATCCAGTGCGGCCAATGCGAACGATGGTTGCACGGCACTTGCGATCTGATTAAAACCGAAGAAGAGGCTGAACGTTGTGCTGAAGAGGGTTACTGTTGCATCCTCTGTCGACCTCGGGATGTACCACCACCTCATCTGGTACCACCACCAGTTCCAACTACACCGAAAGTACCAACAACGCCGACGACATTGCGCAGCCCCCCTGACTCCATTAACAGGAACAACAACAACTCATCGACGGCAGCGGCGACCAATTATTTCGTCGATGGGGTGTATCTTAGTGAAAGAGGCAATTCGGCCATCAAGGCAATGGCTGCTGAACATCAAAATGGGGCCAAGAAGAAGCGCAGGAAATTGGTAGGTGGGCCACCGGCTGGTGTCCAGGATAAGGAAGCAGGTATTATGGCCACCATTGAGTCTGTGGTAGCTGGAAGTAGTTCAGGTAATGATCTCTTTACATATAGTACTTGACTTCAGGGATCGATGAAACTAACCAAAATAATGATAGTTTGTATTGTTGCGTATGTGGGTTCGCAGATAAGTGAGACTAATTTACAATTATTAAATAAACTTTATTTACACAGCGGCCGCTCTCGAGATCCCCATGGCTCGCGCATAAGCATCAAAAGGACGCCGCCACTTTGTGGCCCAATGCCGGCGGCTGTACCCCTTGCACGTTACGGTATTATAAACCATACCCCAAAAACGCTTCCGTTTGTAGTAAAATCTCGCCGAAGTTTGAATTGTTTTTCGGTTTTTTCGTAAGCCAGTATATACTCAACAAGCGTAAACTGTCTTACGTCAAAATACGCTAGGATGTGTTTTGTTTTTCAAGGAATGCTGCTATTTAAGTAACAATATTGCCCAAACGTATCAAATAAAGTTTAAGAATACAATTAGTAAAAAGACGGAACATTTCAGAAAAAAATATTAATTTATCCAGTGGCGTACGACAAAAAGTTTCACAACACCCTGTATAGCAATTAATCTAAAAAAATATTAACACTTATCAGTTACATTACCCTTAGCATTTAACCAAACACTAGCGTATTTACATCCTCTGGTTTATGAGTGATAAAATAAAAACCGAAAACTAATTTAAACTTCGGCACCATTTTACATCAAACGGAAGCGTTTTTGGAGTATGGTTTATAATACAAACTATCATAATTTTGGTTAGTACAGTTTTAAGTGAAGTTATGATAATTAATTGATAAACACTATTGAAGTTTTCGATTGAAAAAGAAGATTAGGTAAAAAAAATCAAGTAATTTTCTGTATTTTCCTTTTTAACAAAATGAACAAATATCTGAAATTTTCATGGTAAAAGTCTACTTTTGCGGCTTTTGCTATAAAGGCCCTAAAAAATCAAATATTTGCAAAAAATTCAATTTTAAATCGAAAATTTCAGCTAAAAGTTCTAAGAGCAACCTACTTCCCTTTTTTATTGAAAACCCATTAAAAATATCGCCTTCCGCCTCAATTTTATTAAAAGGCATGCTAAAATATGCTAGTAGTTTTGGAAAAATTTAAAATTTTTAGAGCAATTAAAATTGAGAAAAACTACAGATGTAAGATCTAAATCGCACAGTTGAATATATTTAAGAGGTCTAAATACATCACTAAAAAGTCCCAAGACTATTTCGGTTTCCAGGAACATTTTACCAATATGTCAAAGTGAAGTATATTATCATTTAATCAGTTTTGTATAAACAATGAAGCAGACGAGCATAACAAAAGTGAAAAAAACCGAAAACCCCGTATCGAGTGAAGGAACGGCCAGTGTATGTTCGGAAAATTCTCCAATTATACCATTCACTGAATGGTCCGACCATGAAGTGAACTTGGAAAAGTGGGAGATTGAAAAAGACAAAGAAACATACGAAGATAAATTATTTACCGATACTCAACAAGTCCATCTACCTCGAAACATTCTGTTCAGTCATTGGGAAAGAGCTTCGCAAGTATTTTCCGACACAGATCTCATTTTATATACCGATAGACCTACTTGTCCGGATTTAAGGCCTTGCTCTAATCATTTGATGCATTCCAATTTCGTTCGAATGTTCATATCGAGCATAGAAACATTGTATTACCTTGGGAATAATGAAAGATTCCATATTGAACATACATCTAATCTTTTTGTCCCTCCAACTGATACGTCATGGCGGCCGTGGCATCACATTTACTCAAAATGTAAAGTCGGTAAAGGAACACAATTCAATTCTGTATTAAACGGCTCTGGCAAGTATATAATCCGAATTTTTTGGCTTGGGTGCTGGAGAAAAGTATATGTGGATGATTTCCTGCCAATTTGCAATGATGAAGTGATGCTTCCATATTTGCAACCCATTTTCCAAGCTCTTAATCAAACATCAAAGCAGAAGAAATCAAAGAATCGTGATAGAGCTTCCATGACATCAATGGGTCGTAAAGTTGTGGAGTTATGGCCGTTTCTGTTATTTAAGGCATTGCTGAAAATTGGCAATTTATCTTGGAACAAAGATTGTGAAATTGTTGACTTTGATATTATTCATTGCCTAACCGGTTGGATTCCTGACAAAATATATGCAGATAAATTAACACGGTCTGAATTCTGGAATGAATGTTTCAAGCATACAAGGCACTATACTTATCCTGTGAAAATATTAAATAAGCCAATAAAATCAGGTGAAAAAATTCCAACTCCTAAGTCAACAAAAAGCAAAAAAAAAGAAGCGCAACCGGAATTGGAACATATTGACAACTATTTAATGGCGTGTTTTAAACAAAATCCTGAAAAGTCAAACTGGACCCATAATTTCCTAATCATTCAGACCCGTGACATCCCTTATAACAAACCTACTGAGCCTGAAGACTATCCACCTTGGAAAAGGTTTCGTTGGGTTGAATGGGCTGCTAAGAAAGGACTCATACCTCCATTGAAGAGCAATGTTCCTATAAAAAGCTTCAAAGTCCTTGACCCATTCGTGGATATTTACCAGCATTTGATCGAAAATCTAGAGGCTGTTGAACAAAATGAAGATGAATCTGATAGAAAAACGGACATACCAGATCAATCCTTTTGGATAGACTATGAACTATTAGCTGATAATCTAGATTATTTGATTGTCTATTTCAAACCATCCTGTTTTGATTTCAAAAGCCATGTATCCAACCTTCATTTTGGGCAAGGTACTTTGTTGAATTTATCACTTTATATTCAGGTGGATTCCTCCATTATTTCATTTTAGGTTGGAAGCAAATTCTTCACCCCTATGTATTGCAGTATAGCAGAAACGAACCTCTATATTTATTAACTGATTCTGATACAGAAAAGAATTTAATCATTAATCTATCACAAACCGGATGGATTGATTCCCTTGAATCTTACGTTGTAGAGAACAAGAAGGAAGAAACAAAAATCGAAGAAGAAGATACAGAATGTGGCATTTGCTTGAACGCTCTATTGGACAGAGCAAGAAGTTACAAATCCAGAAAAAATATTAAAGTTGAAACACCTAAAGAGGAATGCGTTTCTGTATTTTCAGAACATGTCCATCAAGTAGCACATATTGTTATTGGTGTAATGTATTGGTTTTCTGATAATCAAGACGATTATGTTGCATCTCTACGAACAGTTGGTTCTAAAACATTGGTACTTTCGTTGCCACCTGGTCGATACATTTTCAGACTATGGATTAGTACCGATACGTCATATGTTTTGAAACTCCTCTCAAAGACAGCTTTTGTCCTTGGTACTTGGGATGATATTTTATTGTCAATGGCAGAGGAGTCTACATTATTCAAAGATAAATGCAAAGAATTTGGTGATAACTTTGATGCTCTGTTAAAGTCCTTTGGAAAATCAGACTTTATTGATAGACTTAAAAGATTCTGGCAATCCTACAAGCCAAACTGTCCAATCACCAAGGCTAATAGTTTATTGATACATGAGATATTCTATACAGAACTGTTTACGATGCTCAATAGATATCATTCTGATGATATATTTTGCTTGAAGATATTACTCATGCAATGGCAATTGGAATCATCTTTAAAATGTTCTATTAGTGACTTAGACCTTTGCTATCCTGTAGAAGGCGAAGAAATAGAACTATTGGAATTAATCAATGAGGCAGCTACCAAGATCCAGGCTCTCTTCAAAGGGATCTATGAGCGTTCTTTGATGAAATTGCACTGCCCTGAAAATAAGAAACATAAAAAAATTGCAGACAGTTTGAAAAAGATTGGTACTGAATTTTTTTCGGGGGATAAAAAGATTGAAAATTCTGCCTTATTATTCAGGTCCTTTTTCAGCAATCCCGCCATGATAGAGTTGAAATATATGTATGATTACTTTAGAGATATAGAGGAAACTTTAACACTGTACGATTTTCCTGGATCAGTCAAAATTTCAGAAAAGGAAATAACTTTTATATGTAGACAGACCTTTTACATCAATGTCGAATTTTCTGTTGTTGTAAAAATCAACTTGTTATGTGACTTGACTAGATACATGGTCAGGGTATTTGACAATGATTCTCATATCGAATGTTGTCGCTATATAGAAAATGTTTGCGTTGGAATATACAAACCGAATATAAGTGGTTACACAGTTTTATGTTATGGTTGGTCAAATGTGGGCAGGAATTTGAATTACACCCTTTCTCTGGCAGTGGAAAAGTATTCATTTGGTGATGTTCTCATTTTCAATAGCCAACCCTACAAATCCGAGGTACTCAAGATAATCTACATACCAAATGTTTACAATCGAATTTGTAGATATATACTATGTGCCATGTCGGAGTATATTGTTATGAGCGTATTTTTCACAACCAATCTTCCTAGTGTTGATATTTGCTTGAAGCTAATGGAAATTGGCGGCAAGGAATTACAAATAATTTACGGTAAAGGTAGTGCTGTAATACCAGCTATAATTTTATGTAATACCGAAATGGGATTGAGGAAACTGAATGGATCAAATAGAAATTTGCTGCTAAAAAAATCGACAAAAAAGTCCACGAAAAGACAGAGCGTTATTGGGCGCTTGATTGACAATGCTGTCGACACATATGTAATTGAAGCATATGTTATGAACAACAGTTGGCCTCTGAATGCTGCCGAATGGACAGCTGTCGATAGAGCTACAAGTGAGCAACATTGCTTTTCAAACATAAGTGTACGAAGTGATACATCGAAAAGTAAAAAGAAATCCTTGTCATCTGATGCACCAATATCAGTGTTAGAGGTTGTGGTCAATTTTAATGATTTGATTGAATGCACACCTGACAGAAAAAGAGAATGGGAAGTGAAGGAGATGAAGCTGAAATGGCTTGAAAATGATCCCGGCCGATATACACGATCTGTAAAGTATCGAGAAGAATATATAAATGAGAAATCGATTCAAAACACAAATATAATTCATCACGGAATAAGGATGCCTAGTCCAAAGTATTTCAAAACGATGATTTTGCCACCTTATAATATACAACAATATTTTAAAGTACATGATGATGATGATATTGTAAGAGATAAATTTTATAAAAGCCCCGAATTATTGGAAGAAGAAAACCAGAAAGAGAAAAACGAAGCTGAAGTATTTAATGATGAATATGATATTGCAGTTAAAGCAATGGATTCATACGTAAAAGGACAGAGGGCCATACTTAATAATGTAAGGAAATGGTTCTCACGCTGTCGAGATGAATCTGAAAAAACAATGAACAATTTGATAAATACGAAACAGCAATATGTATTATCAATATTGGGCGATGCAAAGTCATCAAGACAAGATAAATCTAGTAAAAAGAATACTAAATAAATGTTTTAAATAACGTTATAATTTGTTTGTTATTAATATTCTAAATAAAATGGAAAGAACTTCAGAAAACTAAATTTCACTGCAACATGTGTATCTTGAATTGTTTTATTGGTCAAACCACTACAAATGGTACATACTCAAAAGTAAAATTTAAACATAGAATACCAAATTATAAATATCTTAGAAAAAACCTGAAAATTAACTACATAATGTTTGAAATCTGGAACCGTTGTCGTTTTAACTAGATTCTAAACCAAGTGATTTATACTAATTTTTACTTAATTAATTGTATGTGTACATCAGGACATTTATTGAATTCCTGTAAATCATTTTTTAAATAAAATAAATCCCCAAATTATATTGACACAAAGTACAGTGTTTAAAAGGTGTTGTCAAGGCTGTAGCTGGATGTCAAAATTGAGAAACAAAAAAAGTGTTACTAGAAACTTTATATCCATTAACTAATAATTGAATTACTTGATTTTAGATAATCCCCTGGAGGATAGTGCAAAATTAGAATTGGTCGATGTGAAAGATGAACCTCAAGAGTTATACAAAGAAGGAATGATATGGACCAAGGAAGACGGTCCACCACCTGAAGGTTTCACCGTATTTGCAATGGAGAGTGGAGTTTGCGTCCTGAGGCGAAAACGACAAAGAAATCTCCAAAAACTCGGTATTGGTGGCTTTTTGGTTAGAATGCGAGGATTCAAAAATGGCCAGGACAATGACGATATAGATACATTACCAGGTCAGATGAATAGCGGTGAAGTTCCAACAACACCCTCGCCAATGGACGGTGAGAAACCGCGGAAAAAACCTATCAGACGAAAACCGAAGAGCAAGTTGACAGAAACATTTCCCTCATATTTACAAGAAGCCTTTTTCGGAAAGGATCTGATGGATATCGAATGCAAGAAAGAGGTCGACAGTTGCAGCAGTGACGAAGAGAAATCGGAAAAGTATAAATCCATCAATCTATCCCAAGATGAATTGATGGCTGTTGCAGCCGTAACAGCTAAGCAAGAGAAAATGGAAATCGATACCAAAGATAACATCAAAGATGAGAAGATGCAAATCGTTACACCCAAAGAGGAGGAAGATGACAATACCGAAGATTTAAAGGATGTCCTAGCTCTGCCAGGTGATCTACTCGATACTGATTTAGTCAACAGTATTATAAATGAAGATGATGATGAACTTACGAAGAATACTGAATCACTTGGTGAATTAGGTATAGTTGATATATTTATAATGTTAAAAAAAGAAAACTAATCTGTTGTAATGTTTTTTTTTTAGATTCAAACTTGCCCGACGATTCCGAGCTAGCAGATACATTAGGTAGCTCAGGGAACTCGAAGGATACCAAAGATGAATTGAGTGATATTTTAGGTCCTAATTTTAACCTAGATTCCATACATATACCTAACATAAATAGCAAAGATGTAGAAGATATATTCAAAGTAAGATACATTTTTTTTGTTATAAATCTTTGCAAACATTTTTTTTTTCAATTCCAGGGTGTTTTAACTGATGAGTCCCAGGAATCTCAGGAGAGTAATGCTTTCCCTCTACAAGGAAACAATATTTTTTCGAATAACACACCTCAACAACAAATGCAACCACAATCGATTATTACCACAGCTCCTCCAGTGAGACCGCAATCCCTTTTAACAAATCTCAATTCCCCTGCCAGTTTTCCACCGCCGTCACCGTATCATTCTGAGTACAGCAAGTAAGTATTATGCTACTCCAGACTTCATGATTCAACTTGTGTGTGTTGGTGAAAATTTATTTTAATATCTTTTTTCTCTAGCAGCCCTCAATTCAGTCCAGCATTTTCGGAACCTCCAAGTCCCTGGGTGGGTGTCACAGGTCCAAATAGCGGCACACCTGATAATCCAGATATTGATAGCACCAGTTCTGCCCCATCCACATACAATCAACGTTCTTCCGAAAAGATGAGAGCCGATGAGGGACTTGGCAACGGTGCCACAATTTCAGCAGTGCTGTATGCCAATATGAATCATCCTGAATGGCAGACAGAGTTTCCCAATTGGTCTGATAGGTAATAAATTCATAAACATGAACGTTTTGTACTTCAACTTCCAAAACTATCAATTTGACAGCAAAACGTGGTATCAGTAACAGCGATTATTTTACGTCCAAGGTCACTTAGTCATTCATAAAAAATACATTCGCGATAGAAATTTTGTCATTGACATTTTTTTTTTTTTTTTTTTGAGTGTTGAACAAGACAATTTTGAGAATGATGGGCTTACTGAAGGAAATTCCAACCTCGGGCTAACGATCAAAACAACTTTTTGCTTTTCCGGTTTACAATAAGAGATATATGAATTTTTAAATAGACATCTGTCATAAGAATTTCTTGCAGTAAAAATGACATATGTCAAAAACTATGACAGATGAGTTATAACAACTAGGGCTTTTCATACTTAATCAAATGTGCGAAATTCAAATATTTAATAAAAAACATTTGAAAAAACAAAGTTAATACAATTTCCGGTGTGATCGGAAGTGCCACCATTTTGTAAATATTTGCACTAAATTGGGCAACGTTGATTATAGCCAGGTTCAAATTTTCATATATATATATATATATCTTCTATCTGGATTTTTAAGTGAGATTCTTCTAATAGGCAAGTTAAAAAAATCACCCTGTATAGTGTGTCCCTAATCTCTGGTAAATATTTGAGCTACAGTCTAGATGAAATTAGAAAAGTCAATCAATTTTTCTCCTAAATATTCTATTGTCAGTTCGTTTCAAATGTATTACATCGATCATGTGTTATTTTTCATTAGTTAGATCCTGCTTTAGAAGAGTTTTCTGATGATAGACAGACATAACAGTCTTTGAATATTAAATTTATATTAATAATTTTGGATGATTTGGGACACACTGTATTTCCTCCGAAAATAGATTTAACTAATGTTTATTTTTTACGATTTAGGTATAAGCAGATTATAAAAAAATGGAAGACGCTAAGTCAGGATCAAAGAGCACCTTATCTTCAAAATGCCCGAGACAATAGAAGCCAATTGAGGATGAAAAAGGCACAACAGGTAGGAAATATATTTATCTTCATCTACAGAAATTCGTGTTTCAAAGTTAATTCCATTTCTACGATTGCGATGATTTTTTTTAATAAAAATAGGGCCTTTGATCATAGCGTGCCCTACCTTTAAAACTGGTCTAAAATAATCAAATTGAAAAGCTATCTATCTATTCCCTTTGTCTGTAAAAAGTCATCAAAATTCGTAATTTCTGGCTTGATATGGCCTGATGAAGCAAATTAATATTTCCGAGAACTTGACTCAATTCAGATAAGTGACAGCTTCTTCAATATAAGAATATTTTTGAGCTTGACAAAAAGCTATACTCCCATATATAAACGATAACTAAATTTGAATCGCTATATAAATTTGAGTATATTTGAAATACCTGTGTTATTTGATCAAGGCGGCTGCGAGCACGTTGGAGATTGCCTTACACAATATAGGAGAATTCAGTGACTCTTTGCATTCAAACAGTGTATAGCCAAAATATGAATTTTATTCAAGTGATATTTATATATACGAAAGCAGCTTAGTCTTTTAAGTCTGCATCATAATTAAAAACATAAATCAATATAATTTTTAGAGGTTACGTTAAGTGGGAAAACGTCACCCATGAAGGTTCATTCAAATGAAGGTCAATGTGACCACGTATTTCACATAGAACAGAATATAAATCTTATATATAGATATACAAACGTACTTACGAAATGTCAAGATCACAACATAATTTTCGTTTCTTGACTTCTTAAAAGTCAGAATTTAAAAATCTCAAAATAATCACAATTGAATTGGCATAAAAATTTAACATAACCTGTAAAACTTATCTTTATTTATTATTTTAAATATAAAGTTCACATAGAAGACTACCCTGCTTTTGTTAAATGAGCATATATCTAAATATCACTTGAATAACACTCATATTCTGGCAAAACACTGTTTGTATAAGTAGAATCACTGAATTCTCCTATATCGGGTATGGTAATCATCCACGAGTTCGCGGTCGACTTGATCAAATAACAGAGGTATTTGTATTACCATATGATTGTGAACATATTTTCATATTGATTCTGTATAACGGCACATCAAAAGTATATTCCAGACTATTTCAATGTAATATGTACATAAAATACATGAAAAAAGTCATAATCCCTTCCCAAAGACTATAGTTTATGAAAAAACAGTGTTTGCTAGCCAGGACTTTAACAAAATATCGCTAGAGCATGCTCTCATATCAGAGCTTCTCAGGCTGATGGGTTGTAACTAACATCATTTACTGCGTCAGTTTTTTTTTGTTTCATTTTTACTGACTTGATCTCCTATTATATGATAGGCATGTAGTATTGCTTGAGTTGATGTTTATTGTGTATACAGCGCTAAGACATAACGATATAAACATAAAATGTTTTTTTATACGAAATTCTTTTTTTGGTTAAGTTATCTCAGCAGTAAACTCCAATAATCTACAATTTGGCCATGAAGGCGTATGTTTATGTTCGAGATTTTGAGTCGTCACTCAATCAGTCTCTGCTGAGCTATCTTAATATGAAATGTATATCTAGATTCATTTGAGACTTCAAAAAAAAGACATTGTTATGTCAAAGCTGCTAGTTAATCCCCCTTACACATTCTCTTTATCATGCCCCTTCCAGTCACAACAGACCACCCAAGGTACAGCCATCATCACAGCAGCATCATCACATAAGGACACTACTTCTAGTAGCCCCAGTATCCTCCATCACCACCACCATACTACCAGCCCCAGCTCTGCTACCCCTGCAGCTGGACACGCAAAGGCGCCACCTTCTACGCTGCTACAGCAGGTGGTACCACCACCACCACTGGCGGCGAACAACCAGGCCGGGGTGATTACGCAGTCGCAGCTACAGCCTCAGCAACAGCTACAATTACAACAGTCGGAGGTGTGCACACTAACAACCAAAACAACAACGGCTTCACCTGCTGCCGCTACTATTACTACTCCTCCTACTACTACTCCAACTAGTACTAGCTCTGTTGTGTCGGTGTCTGTCATTGCCCCAAAGTGTCCCTCACCTACCACAAGAAGGTTGTTCACCGTGCACGGCTCATTTCCCACACCCGGAGACAGAGTTGGCCCAGCGCCAAATGTCACGGTGAACCCTCACTTCCAACAGGAATTAGCTATTCCCCATCCTGTAGTCGTACCACCATCTCCCAATAATACTAATAATAATAATATTAACAATAACAATAATGCCTCATCGACGTTATTGTCCGCTTCGTCAGGTGATCAGCAAATTCGAGTGTTGACACCATCGGAAATAATGCGCACCTTGCCCTCGCTATGTCAGGAATCGTATGAACAGCCGCTGCCATCTTCGGTGAGAAAGAAGTTGATCGGTGTGAAGCGTTGTAATTTTTTTTATTTGGTTTTTTTATGTTTAATTTCCATCTTGTCTTCGTTTTATTTTCCAACTTTGTTTCGTAGATTAAACAGGCTTGAGCTGCCATTTACTTTTTTTTACTATACTGGTTTATCAAGGCATCCAAAGTTTCTATTATATTAAATCACCAGAACTTTTTCTTTTTCGAAGAATCTGTAATGTGGATCTTTGATTCATATTCATTCAATCCACCAAATCATTTTTTTTTATTGTCATCTGACAAGCTTTGAACCAGTTCTTCTTAAATCTTTTGATTTTGTAGCTTCTGTATTTTTTGGCCATCGATTTCAAATGTATTTTGTATTTTGGCTCTTAATATGTCGTTTCAAATGTTTTTATTTTTATTATTTCACAAAAGCATGGGTTTTTATATATTCTTTGATCTTGTGATGAAGTAGAAGTCGTTTTATAAATTGTGCGAATGAAACTATAATTTCAATATTTTTCTGTATATTATGGCAATTCAAAAATGAATTTATATTATATACCAATATCCTACATACACTGTTCCTTTTTTGTATCCATAATGAATCATTGACATCACACAAAACTAACCAGTTACCGATCAATTTTTATTATCGGTGTAGATACTTTTTGGAATTTGACTAACTACATTTTCCTGTTTATTGTTGTAAATGTAATTTTCTGTAAACATTGTTCACTATTAATTTTACAGAACAATATAACAATCTCTAATAATTCCATTGTAATATCTCGTCATTTTTGGGAGTTGTTTTGTTGAATGTGCATGGCCTTTTTTAATGTTCTTATTTGTGGTGATTGGTCTTTTTTATTACTCTATTTTTAGCTTCTTGTTCTTCGTAGGCCGTTTGTTATCTCTATTTTTTTTCTTTATCGAAAATACAGTCAATTCCAGTAACATACAGAATGATAAATGTTGGCTTTTTTAGGACCAAGAAAAGATTGCTCAACAGCAAAAATCTGCCAGAGAGGCCGAACAAGAGAGGCAATGGAAGCAGCTGCAGGCTTTGAGGCAACAGCAGGCCCAGCAACAGCAACACGTTATCCATGAGCAACGTGTTCAAGGTAGTGGTATGTTTCTTTGACATTTTTGTTAATAACTATAGCTAAAAGTATGCGGATGATTCGCAACAAGAAATCTCGCCGAAACTTATCGCAAGCTGCACTATTGAGTATCAAAGAACATGACAAATTGTGTGCAACTGACGGTTAAAAAAATAAATATAGTTTTTCTCATCTGATAGCTACTCTAACACTCACTGTCACTTACAGCCATTGCAAGAGTACAACGCCAAATGTCATCAGATCTGACGCAACAACAATTTCTGCATGACCAACAAAGCACACTCACCCCTCTTGCTCCACTGACACCTCAGGACCAGCAGCAGCAGAGTCCGGTAGCTTCTCCATCGCCAACTTCTGTTCGTCAACAATTCCTGGCTGGTATCAAATCACCGACATCGTTCTCTCATCATCCTGGAGGAGGAGGAGGCGGCATCATCATGCGCTCCCAAACACCGGCTCCAGATTTTTCTTCAACTCGTCCAGGCAGCGCAGACAACAATGATCAGCAGTATCAACAACAATCGTCGTCATCTTCGAATATTGGAGGTGGTGTTAAAGCAGCTTTTCAGTCTTTGAATGCTCAGCAACAAGGAGGAGGAGGAATGCGCCAGACTGGTGTTGTGAGGCAGCCATTACAGGTATGGCAAATTTATTTTAATTTTTTTTTGCAAATGTAGATCAATCTGTCCATCAAATCAGAGAGCTTAAAGCGGGACTGACTAAAATTATTTTCATTTTATAGGGTTTCACCACTCCAGTGCGACCTGATCAACCTGACATTACTCATCAGCTGAGAGACTTACTACAGAGACAACAATTCAAGAAACTAGATGACCTTTTACCTGGCAAATCCCAGCAACAGCGCGTATGGCCATCACCAGTGGAACAACAACAGCAACAAGATACTGAAACACCTACAACGACAGTAGTATCTTCTGCTGACACCACTTTCCGACAGCCATTGCCACCCAGTGTGGCTAGGCCAAGAATACCAGTCACTATTGGTGGTAACCGACCATTGCTCAATCCAAATGCCATGCGAATAAATCAGGGCGATCCCAGAATACAAGGTCTAGATCCCAGGATGAGACTTATTATACAACAACAGCAGAGATTGGTACAACAAGCGAATGCTCAAGGTCAGATACAGCAACATTTTGTTCGATTTTCACCTGGTGTTCGACCCACAACTGTTGAACAATACGAGCAGTTGCTCCAAAGACAAGCACAAGCACAAAATCAAGTAAGGGCTGAACAGCAACAATTAGTAGCTTCAAGATTGAATACAATTAATCAAGCTGCTGGTGTTATTCAGAGACAAACAATTCAACAAACTGCTGTTGCTAATGCTGCTGGGCAAACTGCCAGTGGTAGCAATGATAATAATTCTGGAAATGAGGAAGGTATTCCGGATAATGTTACAGCTGAGCTGGAGAAATTGGAACAAGAAACAGGTATGTTGGCGAAGATGTTATTCGCGGTTAACAGCTATGTTTTGCCCTGATGATGGAAATTAACATTTCCGAAAGTGCAGTCAACATCTCTTAAATAAAAACAAAGAATATGTCGAGTATGATGTATGTTCAAACATAAGTCAATTATCACCTGAATAATCATTCTATACAGTCATAAAAATAAGTAAGACGTACTCATCCACGAGACTTCTCTGTTTTATATTTGGAGCTTTAGAGTCATGTAATCGCTGAACCGTCCTGCGACAAATCGGGAAGCGTAACGAAAACCTGAAGTTAGCCAATAAAACCTTTTTTTCTACAATATATCTTATGTATTTTAATGTTTAGGAACTATGGTGGAGCTACAAGGCGTAAGCGATATACTAGGTGGCCTTGGAGAAGACGATGATGAGCTTCTAGCTGAAATGGGTGCTGATTTCAATATCCTCGAATACGCTGACCCAGAACTGGAAGCCTTAACTGGCGGCAAAACTAATATATTCGATCTGGAACTCGAAGAGGAACCGGTGAAGAAGGACAGCAAAGAGGGACAGTCAACAAAACAACCAACAGCTGCTGAATCACACCACCAGCCTCTTCCAGCTGGGCTAATAAAAAAAGAAACACAACAACAAGTTATGGGTACTCCGGAAGGTTTGGCTGCCGCATTGCCAGCTGCTCCACATCCATCACCAGTTACTCAAATGGCCATCAACAATCAACAACAACAACCTCAACCGCAGAACGTGGTTCAACATTTGGCGACTGCTGCACCTCAGTCCCAAGCCCCACTACCTCCTGCTACCGTGCAACAGGCTCAGGCACCACCACCAAATCCTCCTCAGCTGCAACATTTCACACCTCAGCAAATACATCAGCAGATGTTGCATCAGGTACGTGACAATGACTAAACATAACCTATCTTTAACAGTGAAAATTCAAAAATCACCTTCTGTAATTTAATTGTGGTCATGTTTCTTGACTTTTATATCGTATTCGATTCTCTCGTACGTATTTTGAATTGATATTAAATTTTATTGTGCCGTTCTTATATCTACTATCTACAATTAATTTGACTTTTCAATATGACAGACGTCATTTTCACAATAGGCCTTGATCGTATAAACATCTTATAAAGTAGGGGGTTACGACACAAATTACTTCTATTTTTGTCACCTGCAGCGCGTCCATCTTGGGGTGTGTGACTCATAAATCCGCTGTTCGAATCTGTTCTATGATCTTGTCTAACATAGCAGCGCTATAGGTCGCAAACACGAGGAGAATGTATTGAAACTATGACACTCCCCATAGGAGCGTGCAGTAGGCTGAGTTTATTAGTAGATTTTATCCAAAGACTTGGTCAAGAAGGCGTGCTTAAAATCGATTGCAACTTCTGTGGTTATAGTCATAGTGTTACGGTCTTTACAAAGTCGTCATTTCTGAAATTCTCCAAGGTATTGTCGTAAAATTATGATTAAAAAAATCGTTAATTCTACACAATAAAGCTTTCAATTTAATTCCAATGTGATCTATAATTTTCGAATAAAATAATCGGTATCCACGTTTTCCAAATATCGTACCTATTAAGATGAAAAAAATCATTTGCATTTTACTTTACAGATCAAGTCGTTGTACTATACTAGATTTTTATAACATTAAAAACTTGTAATAATATGAAAATTTAGTTTATTCACTATCAAATTTAAGGTTGTATGAAATAAAAGTAAATTTTGTGCTATTGTATTTCTAGGATATTTTTTTGTCATATTCTACTGGAAAATTTGTATTTATAATGACAACCAACTATGACAGGTGTCAACTTGCATAGTTTCAGGAATACCAACTCTTCTATGACATGTACAATGTATAAAGTTTTCAGTACGCCATTTTTGTGCTGATAGCTGGAAACCCTTGTATGTGCCATTATAATATTTCTTGCTTCTTGTTATTAAATAATTAGTATTTATTTCGCCATAGTGTAATTGACTATTCGTGTTTTTTTTGTCTTTTCCATTTTGAAATATTATGTTGAACGTTTGTATTTAGGTACAACAAGCCGCTGCACAAGGAAGGCCAATGCCACCTGGATCAAAAATGCAAGCACCTGATGGTATTGTAGGCATTGTTCTACCCAACAACACTGTTCAACTTCAAATACCACAGAATTATCAACATAGATTGTTACTGCAACGTAAGTAATTATATTATGGTTATTGAAAAAGCATGCAAATTATTTACGATTCGGTCGGACATCTCTAGTTTTTGATATTGATAAATTTATGATCAACATTTGATAAACAGATCATTTTGTTTGACAGTTCAAAATCAACAGAAGCTTCAAATGCGCCTAGGTCAAGTGAATCCTCGCCCCATGGCTGTCCAAGCATCCTCCTCGCCGGTGGCTCAGCAGGCTAGGATGGGAATCGTAGCTCCGACCCCTCCTCCACCGCCGCCACCTTATCCAGGACCTCCGCCACCATATCCTGGAAGTACTCCACAGCATCAGCAGCAGGTGAGATTTGCTATTTTAAATGGTGATGGTTTAATTTTTTTCTTAATTTTTGGCATGCTATTTATTGATTTGATGTTCCACGGTTGGATAATAAAGCTCTTCATGTCTGGTGTATGGTTTCGAATATTTTATCATTTCTAAATATTTACTTAGATTATAGATGTAAAATTCTGTATATCCTTCTTTGACGTCAGACCAACGGGTTAAGAAATTGACGAAGGACAGTATGAAGCACTTTTATCATCGGGTTGTTTAAGTTATGAATCGAGTACATATTTTGTATTTATGATCAACTGAAATGATCAGCTATAGATCGCGGACAATTCCTTTTTATCGTATACGACAAAATATTACAGTGTAAACTTTGGTAAACTGAGTGTGATCAAATAAACTGAAGACTGTGATGGTTTTTAGGGACGTTTCGACTATTTGAGGTTATTTTACCTACATTAGGTTTTCAAAAAATTGAATAATTGAACGCAAAAGAAATCCCAAAACCCTCCATTCTCTACAAAAATGCTGATAAAGCCTAAAGGATGAAATGATCTAATGAACTACTCGAAATGAAACTGATATTGTATATATTTATGTAGTTATATTGCACCTTCACGTTGTTTTCTTTAACTAGTTTCAGTTAATTGTAATGAATGCTTGAATATTTTTAATGGAAATCTTCTGCAACTTTTTAATGGTTCTAAATTAAGTCTTGTTATATGTTGAAGGGGATCCTCTGATTTTGAGAGTGAAAAGAATAGAAAGAATATAGACTAATAATCACATTGAACATTTCAGTTTTTCGCATGCACTGTTTAGCTCCTCCAATATCTCAGTCAAAGACATTAATTCACAGAAGATAAATAATTTATGAAAACAAACGTAGTATAGGGATTTTCTTTTGTATGGTTGGTATTCAACTTTAAACAAAAGTAGGCGGAGCTATTGGTTTATTGAGCCATTTATTAGCATTTTAGAAAATGTTCATATGCAGCTTCTTATATTTTCATTCTACATTAACAATAATAATTGTGGGAAAACATAACTGATTTTTTTTTTCATTCGGAAATATACATAATAATTTTATATTAACAATAATCTGCTGGTGATAGTAAGCGAAAGCTGTACAAAAAAAGTATAAAAATTATATGATATTAATATTGCATGTGTGTGTGGTTAAGACGGGATTGAGAATGGGGCCAGGCCATCTTCCGACGGCTCACATGCATCCCATCACGCTGCAGGGTTTCCCTATGCATACGCATTTACAACGGAGACCTCTCCTTCTAGAGGTGAGACAAGTCGCTTCCATGATCATCCCATACCTTGACCCCGTTTGTTTTTCTCCACCCACCAACCAACCAACAACAGCTGTGTGATTTTCCAATCACTCAAATGATCGGTTGCACATTCTTTTAGCTTTCTTCTTTGTCCCAGTTTTTTTTTAGAAGCCTGCTCTCCTATCCTCCAAGCTTGATCCATTCCCCACTGTAGAAATAAATGACTTTGGGAGGAGAAGTTTAGAAGAATTTATTTATATGAGAAAATTGGTATGACATGTGTTTTATTGCTTCTCAGATTGTCAGTTTTATGATAAAAGATTACCTCGCGCTGCACAAACTATTTTACAAAAATAAGGCAGGACAGAGTAACGAGCGATATTGAATAAGCTGTAACAAATTTCCATTTAATTTTCACCACATTAAACTAAGAAGAGAGTCATTAAAGAAACTAATTTAAAAAAAATCTACAACTTGCTCAATATTAGGTAAGCGAGAAAACATTTTTTCAAATGAGGATATTGCATGGTTTCTCCTATTAGAAAACCTTAAACTGTGCAAATTTTTTTTTGTAAGGTTACTTGAAGAAAAAAAAACCATTGAACCACCAAAAGAACGGATCAAAAATAATTAATTTAAACTCCACAGTCAATCGGTGATATATGATGAATAACTTCAAAGCTTTGCTGGAAGAATGTGTGAATCTGAACGGATGCCATCTTAGTTTCTTTTTGGATGCTTTCCTTTGTGGTGGTGGAAAAACAGATTGGTAAATTGTTACTGGCGTCATTTCCGCTCTTTACTCTGTGCCATACTATATGAAAGTAACTGTTTTAAGTTATTTTTTATTTTAAGACATTCGTTATAAACTTCCAAGCGTAAAAATTGTCAATCATAATCTGTTGTGAATTCTAAACACTTTGTCTTTCACTGGTACCGTAAATATTTTAAGTTTAACTAACTGTGCCTTCTGTATGGCGCCTTGAGTGGCTACTCCAATTCACATTACTACCTACCACACACACTTTCCTATTGCTTATTTCCCCTTTTGCACTATATGAAACCACCTCAAACTGTTGTGATTCTTTCCTCATTCTCAAACCTTTTTTAGTAAGTAACTCTTGATGTGTGTAGTTTTGCTTATTTTTTCAAATGCATGCTCTCATTATCTATTGTTGAGATTCCTCCTACATGTGTGAATGCGTCACTTTAATGAACATTTGTGATTAAGGAACAGCCGCTGTTGCTGGAAGACCTCTTAGAACAGGAGAAACGTGAACAGGAGAAAATGCATAATCAGCCGACAAATGCAGAAGTCAGTTCATCGACAGGCGTCGATGGGGAATCATCGGCATTGTTGAGCGATCATGATTTTGAGAGACTTAAAGCTGATGTATTCAACAGTGGACCCGTCGGAATAAATCCAGGTAGTTCTCAAGGTACAAACTAAATCACTAGAGTGAGATAAATCCGCGGGTTTATTGTATGTATTTTACTGTAATCCAAATATAACTCATTGTTGTAAGTTTTTTGGTAAAATAAATGCATTATTCTCGAGTTAATCAGAGGAATTGAAGAAGGTTGTATTGGATCGAACAAAAACTGACTTTTCAAGTAACTTTCTAAAAATTATTTCTACTGAATTATTTATTACAACTAAATAAGTTTGAAAAATGAATGCAGGCCTAATTTAACGTTTCACTTAGGAAATATTATGCAACAAACTTGGCAACAACAGCCTCAAACACAGCAAAGCAGACCTGTTCCAACACCAACACCCCAACCTACAACTGAGATAACTACAAGAGTTCAAATGTTCAATGCAAATTTGATACCAGCTCCACCATTACCACCCGAAAATATTGTCACAGAACAAGATAAGCAAGCTCAAATGATGTATGAGCAATGGCTGAATCACCAAAATAATGTGCTCAGTCAGCAGTTGAGATTTTATGAGACTGAAGTACAGAAATTGAGGAAAAATCGAAAGGTAAGTGTAGATACATAAATAAATGATGTGTTTGTATTAATAACTTTGTTTCTCTATTCAAGTCACTGAACAGTAAACAGAGGCAGCTTCGAAAGTCGGGCAATCAACTAGCTGAAGCGGATGCTACCGAATTGCAGCGTATCACAGCAGAGCAAGCTATCTTACAAAAACATTTGGAATCCAGCAGAAAACAGAGTCGCCAACATGGCATGTTGATACAGGTATCTATCAGTTTAATAGGCACTGCTCTTTATGTAGGTTATAAATAGCACGACGATTAGTAATTATTATTATTAAGAAATGTAGCATGAAAATACTAGACCCGCTACCTACAATTTTTATCAGTTTTAGTTCCCCGATTGTGTCAAAACTGAAAATAATCCGTGTATATGCTTTTCCTATAAAATTATTTTATATCCATAATCTGAAGAATTGATCTATTCCACTAGTGAAATAATTATTTTAGAGCTAGAATATGATAGAAGAGTATTTCTTCTTGATATATAATATACAGTGTGTCACATAGTTGAGCTTGGTAAATTTTTGAGGTACAGAGTAGAATGGATGGAAAAATAGTTCTGAATTTATGCAGAAATTATCCATCATCTATTTCCCTACAAATTTTTGAGACACCTTTTGAATAAAAATTTAGCAATGCAATCAAAAAATCTGTTGACATTAGAACAGTTTCTACGCTTACCTAAAATCCTTGCACAACTATGAAAATAAAGATTTTATTGGATGATGGAGAATAAAGGATATTATCTTGCATAAAAGAATCTTGACTGCTCTGTAGCTAGCGTATTTACCTCGAAATCAATACATCTAACTAGCTTATGTTTGGGACACACTCTATAGTACCACCGTAAGACACTATAGTTGATAACCCCCGTAGCGGCACATAAATATCTCACCAACCTGCAAAAAGTAGCAATGTCTATATAACAAAACCGATTTTATCAAATATCCCATTACCCCCGCTGGTCTATATGAAGGAATACCGGAACAAGCAGCAGGCCAAACAGCAGAAGCCATCACCGGGGCAATCACCATGCTTGCAATCTCCATTGCAACAGATACAGTCACCATTGGGTCATCCAGCTTCATCACCGATGACTTCACAGAGTCCCTTGATGTCACCATCGGCTTCACAGTCACCATTGGCGCACCACACTTCCCCTATGCATAGTCCAGGCCCGATAATATCACCTTCTCCTGGACCCGGATCGGTACAAGGTATCTTGCAAAGTCCTGGAAGCCTAGCAGGCAGTAGCATGTCACCAATGCAGCCTTCTCCAAGAATAGGTACTCCACACTCTCAAAGTAAGTTTGGATTGGTTCGCTCCTTCGATATTGTACTACTGAGTTATTATTTTGTCGATTAGGTGAGGGCAGTCCTGGACCAGTTCAGTCACCTTCTCAGATTTGTCTTCCACCACCAGCACCCAGGATGACATCTCCACAACATAGACGTGTTGTAACAAGTCCTAGTGCCGCACCACAAATGCGATTTGTCAACAATACAGTGCTACAGCAAAGAGTTAGAATGCAGTCAACAATGTCAGGCTTCCAACAACAGAAACCTGGCACCCCTTCTCCTCTCAACAGTCCCACTTCACAACCCATGAACATTGCACAGCAAATTCAGCTGCAAAAGCAGTTGCAGCAACATGCTTTAATGCAGCAACAGCAAGTCCAAGTAGACAGTAATAATCAAGTCGTCGTCGATCCAAATATGATGCATTCTCCTCGAGCTGCACAGCTGATTCAACATAGGAATTTGATAAGGCAGCAGCAGCAGCAAGTTGCTCAGCAACAGCAGCCCCTTGGACAGCCCCAACCTCTGACGCCACAGCAACACCAGATGATGCTACAGCAACAGAAGCAGCTGGCGCAGCAACAACAACAACAAATTGCTCGCTTGCAACAACAGCAGCAGCAGCAACAAGTGCAACAAATACAACAAAACAATCAACCACACTCGCCAATGCCACCCAAGAGTCCAATGGTGAATCAACAAATCATGTCGCCACATTCCATGCCTCCATCGCCGATGCAAATGCCTCCCAAGAGCCCCATGGTAAACACTTTTAATAGCAACAACAACATTCAAGCCAATCCCAATTCACCGGCAGCACGCAGCCCTGCCTTCCATCAAGGAATGAATCAGCCAGCTAGTCCAATTATGGCACTGAATCAGTGTCAACCACCCAGCTCTCCAATGCCAAGAAGCCCAATGCTGAATCAGATACAATCACCGCATGGCATAAGGAGACCACCCAGTGCAAATAGTAGCCCAGCCAATCCTGAAAGACCGCATAGTGTTGAAAATCCAGGTACACCGAGAACTCCCTATTCCATAGACCATCTAATGCAGGAGGGTATGCAGAATCAGCACACCGGGAATAATCAGTACAATAATGAAACGATGCACCAGCAAAACAATCCAACACAATTTAATGATAACATGCAATCAGGTGGTGGAAATCCCAATAACCCTTTGAATCCGATACCGCTGCCGCCAAATTTTGGTAGATTTGGATATTTCAAACTTGGCTTGAGAGGTGGTTCCCCAATGTGGAGTTATGGTAGAGGAGCAAAGCGGATCCCTACACCACCAAATACTGTGGCTAAAAGTGACGAAAAACCACATCAAAATTCAGATGCTACGACCGCCGTAAACAAGATCAAAAAAGAGTCCCATCTCAGTAAAGTTTCCATACTGAAACGCAGATCACCTGCGAAGACAACAGTCTCATCAACATCGGTTGTTGGTAAAATAAGCTCACTAGTAAGTACCGATTATAATGATGACGATAGCTCTTGTACCCCACCGGTTACACCTCCACCATCGACTGCATCAAGTTCATCACGCGTAGGTCAGAAAACAATTCCCAAATCTGATATGGTCTTGCACAGCCCTGATGATGACAAACAACTCGACATGATGGATTATGATGATGACAACACTGTTCTGTCTGCGGAGGTATCCTTGAGCTCGGCTGCGCAACAGAATGATGATGAAATGGTCGAGATGGAGACACTTTCACAACCCGATTTAGCTGAAGGTCTGTCAAGTCCACTAGAATCAGATCAGATACCAGATGAGTATCTACTGTTCCCTGGTAATATGGTGGTTGACATGTCTGGTGGTACTCAGTATTCCGATAAAGATGAAGAGGTCGAAGAGGAATATGCTGGCGAGAATATGCATATTGTGATTAGAAGTCCAACGACTAGTGATGACGAGTTTATAATGCAAGGTAAAACTAAAAAATACAACATAGTGCCTCATTCAGATATTTTGAATATTGCTGAAACACCAGAGTCGCCTGAACATGAAGAAATCACTGAACCATCACCAGAACCGTTGGAAGAGGAAGTTCTATCAAATTTTGATGAACACAATATAATGATTATAGATCCAAATTCTAAATCACCAGAAGATTCAATTTCCACCAAAGAAGACTTTGAAGAATTGATTGATAAAGGTTCCAGAAAAGATATCAATATCAAAAAACGTGAAATCACCACGAAACATATAAATGAATTCCACAAATATGCCAATATATTCAGCTACACAAAAAGTGTTCAGCAATCATCATCACCTAGTAATACAGCAATAATATCCAATATAACAACACAAAAAGTGCCTCAAAAAATATCTCTTATAACTAGTCCTGTAGTTCAGCATTTGACGACAGCCAAACCAACAGGTGGTGAAAAAATAATACTCACTCAAAATTCCGCTAAAGTATTGAGCACCTCTCAGCCGACTTCCAAAGTGACTAGTATTATTCTTACTCATAATTCTTCTGTGAGAAGTAATGTGTTAGGTGTACCTAAGATAGTAAATACTGTAGCGCCTGCAATTACGATTGTGGGTGGTAGTTCTTCCAAAATAGCGTCTATCCTGCCATCAAAATTCACTGTACCTGTCATAAGTGCCAGTGCTGTTCGTCAGCTATCTAATGTTAAGGTAATCGATAAACCTTCTAGCTCAATATCTTTAACTACTCACGATAGTGCCTTACCTAAAAAGATATTCGAAGATGATTCAGTATCGCCTGATAGCTCCGCTTGTGAAGATGATAAATCTAAAGATTCATCAGATGAGAAATCAAAGATTGATTCTCCCACTGATGAAGATATGAAAGCACCTACATTTATAAAGAAAATCCCCGAACCCGAACATTCTACACCTCCTAGTGGTGTCAAATCGAGTGAATCGCCTCAAATGAAACACGTCAAAGTCACTAATCTGGTCACAAAGGACGGACAGAAACAACGGGTACCCAGCCCAGTTATATCGAAAACTTCATCACCAATGATTATTCACAATACACCAGAACTGAAGATGACAGCTCAAGTAATTCAAGAAACCCAATCTCATATGCAAATAACCGCTACCGAAACTGTGGATACTTATGATGGTTCCATTGATGATACGAAATCTGTTGTAATATCCATTCCATCTCCAACACCTTCACAAGAGCAGATGTTAGATAACATAGCTCTACAAGCTCTTGAAAATCGTCGCCGCGAGTTTGAATCTTTCGAAGATGTCCTGGATATGATTGAGAACATAACTGCTGAGCCACCTGCAATCCTTGAAGAGAATGTCCAAGTCAAAGAACAAACATCATCACCAATGGAAGTAAAGAAGGCTGAAATAAAAGCGCCTTCTCCTGTAGAAGTACCAGCTCCTAACAAAACGGAGCCTGTTAAGGTTCCAGCACCATCTAAATCATCTGTTGTACCACAATTGTCACCTCTATCTCAACCCACAGAATTGACTACAAATATGGCAAATGCCTCTCAACAACTGAGAACTCTTTTGTCTTCATTGCAAACAACTTCCGCTTCAATACCGACAAATGTTGAATCTGTCGTCAAAAATATTGGACAAAAGAACGTTAGTTGTTCCTCTCCTAATGCTACTCAACCGATTGTCGCTTCCAGAGTAATACAGCAAGCTGGTAGACAATCTCCAATTGTTACTAATATGAATACAGTCATTGTTCCAAATGTAAAACAACAAAAACCAGTCGTTGTTTCTTCATCTGCAAATCCTCCACGCAGCAGTCCTATCCAAACACAGACTTTGCCAACGTCTGTTGCCACATCAACAATGAATTACTTACAGAACCGAAGCACTTCTGGTATGTATTTGCTATCTGAAAATCCTCAACCTCCTGCTTCTTCTACAGTTGCATTTTCTCAGCAACATACGACTACAGTTATTACTGCTCAATCCACAAATGTAATGCAAAAACAGCCAGTTACATCTACTAATGGGGAAACAACAAGGAAACCTTCCTTAACTTTGACGGCAATGTTGCAGAATCAACCAGCAGCAACACCGACCACTAAATCCACAGCTGATAGTATAACAGCTGCTAGTTTGCTGGGATCTCCTATAAGCTTAGCCCGAACCGGTTTTAGTACTGCTCTAGTACAGGCTCAACCAAATGCAGTGGTTACTCCAACATTGTCCAGTACATCATCACCTGTTCAAAATCCAACTAGTACTTCTGGAAGTAGTACCGTACAGAATTATAGACCTGCAACAAGTACAACCAATCTGTTACATACACAGTTAACAAAAGTTGTAAGAACCAAGTCCCAAGATGAACCCAAAGAGATTAAAGTAGAAGAGAATAGACAAGAATGCACAGAAGCACCTCCACTCACAACTGAGGACAATAAAAGTGCTCTAATCAATAGCTTGAAACAAGAATTGACTGGTTGCAAATTCTCAAGTATACCAACACCGCACAATAACAGAATAGAGGATTCTCAGAATGTGTTACTTAAAAAACTCTTGCAAAATACTGCCTGTGCTAGTACCCAATCACCTCCACCCATTCAAGTGGCGGTATCAACTGTGGTTGCTCCAACATCAAGTACGGAAAATGCAACAAAAGTTTCTACACCTACATTATCGTCCCTTCTACCGACGACCGTTATCAAAACTGAACCTCAAGTAGCAGTAGCAACGCAACCTCAACAACAACAACAACACCCACCTAAGCCCAATTTCTCCAAAATGCAGATCAGAGAAACATCTTTTGTTTCAAGTCCAATCACCCAACCAACAAGCAGCCAACAGGCCAACTTGACACCAACAACTACGGCTACTCAACAATTGCATATTGATGTGAAGAAATGTCTTCCGCCAAGCCGGACACCCAGTCGTGATGACTTACTGTCACCTCAAACTCCGAAATCAACATGCAGTCAGGATTCAAGTCTTCAAACTCCACCTCTTTCAATCAAAAAGGAAATGCTTCCACTTCCAACTCATCAGCCAAGCCCAGTGCTGACACCACACGAAGTGAAGAAGGAGTTTCTGGATGAATCATCGCAACATAGCACAGTTTCCGACCATAGTAGACCAGATATTCCCCTGAAAGAGGAATTGATTGAGCATATGGATACTTCAACGGAAAAAGCAATTTTGGACAAGGAAGAGCTCAAGAAGCAAAAGCGTCGAATGTATCAACAAAAGAGAAGACAAAATCAAATACTGAATAAAGAACTGGCAGGTCAACAGCCAAAGAAAAGACCCAGAAAGAATTCAAAACTTGATGAAGATTATGATAGTTACATAGATGGCGTACTTAGCCAATTACGACAGTTGCCTCCTATGACTGTTTCCGAACCAGTCCTCAGCCGAAACTATGGTGTGATGCCGGTCTTTGGTTCAGGAGATATGTCTAAACTAGGAACAAAGAGTTATTCTTCACAATATGGTGATTTGACTGGTAAATATGGTGATGCAGAGCTACCAGGCTATACAGATTTCTACAGCTCCAAACCATATGGAGAATTGGAGCCATTGCCAGAAAAGCCACCGGCATCTACACAAAGAGGTTTCTATGATCAAGAGTTCCCGTTGATCAGATTTGATACCGATGAAGATAAGAAATTGGATCTGTTCTGTAGAGACGATACTCCAGATTCTATTGTGAGCAGTTCCTCACCAGAATGCTGGCAGAAGGAACCTCTGCATAAGTTCATGGGTTTGAAGTTGATTAGTGAGGACGATGATGACGATGAGGAAGAAGAAAAGATGGGCATAAAGAAATTCGATGGTCGATTGTCACCAGTTGTGCCTATGATCAAACCCATACCAATAAGACTCAAACCAGCTGGCGGAATGTACCTTAAGGATTATAGTGATGTAAGTTTAAAAAGCGCTTCGAGTTATATTATATTAATAAATCTCTTTTTATTCTTCCAGAACAAAGAAAACATCAACATGGATATACAAACAAAGACCAAACTGGATTCATCCAAACCATCGACACCCGTAAAAGATTCCGGAAACGTTACTGTAACTTTAACATTAACATCATCAGCTGCTGAAGATATAATGGGTGTGCTCAGAGATTTGGCCAATATTCTTCATATTCCAGCACCTACAAGCTATCAAATTGTTGAAAGAACCACAACACCGCCTAGTCAAAAATTAGGCCTTTATCGAACCAAAGGCAAGGATGGAAAAGAAGGTGCACCCATCGATATTCAGAGCATTTTAAATGGAGAGGCCAAGTTTTGTAAACATTGTGATGTTGTCATATTGAATAATATGATAAAGAAAAAAGTGTCGGATTTTACGTTCCTCGCCAAAGATTCAGAGTTGATGAGCGAAGGGGAGGAACTGTACTTTTGCAGTACAACTTGCTACACCCAATTTGCTTTGATGCACCGATCACCGTCAGTTACTGATGATAAGGTAAGATTTTCTTCTTGTCACAGCCTCTCCAAAATTGCTTTTTATTCTGCCTCATTCTTTACTAAAATTCATTTCATTACAGGCTGCTGCGATAATCGATCACCTCTCGCAAAAGGACAACTTGGATCTCAAACAAAAGAAACCTTTGCTGGAATCTTTCGACAATAAAACATCTCTTATAGCTCAAAGATTGACCATAGACAATAACGAGATCAAGAAAACCTTCGATCCAATGGATACAAGCAGTTTTTCCTCTTACTTCCAAGCAGAAACAAAGAATAAATATCAGGAACCGCCTGAATTGAAGCCTGTAGTGCCAACAAAGGTGTTCAAGAATGTTCGTTACAAGTTATGGGCTCCGGGTTGTTTACAACCCACCCAAAAACACAAGAAACCCACCGACAAAGAACTGATGGAACTGCTGTATAGAATGCAGATAACTGTAACACCACCAAAAATGCCTGAAGATACGAGAAAATGCATGTTCTGTCAAGGAATCGGTGATAGTGTAGCTGATGGCCCCGCCAGACTTTTAAACTTTGACGTTGACAAATGGGTGCATCTCAATTGTGCTCTATGGTCAGATGGGGTATATGAAACTGTGAATGGAGCACTTATGAATTTGGAAAATGCTCTTCAAACTAGTCTTACAACCACATGTATTCACTGTAACAAGTTGGGTGCTACGATTAGATGCTTCAAAACCAGATGTTCCAATGTGTATCACCTGAGCTGTGCAGTGAAGGATAAGTGCGTTTTTTATAAAAATAAAACCGTCTATTGTACGACACATGTTCAGAAAAATGAGAAAGATAACGAGCTTACCACCCTATCAGTGTGGAGGAGAGTCTATGTGAATCGTGATGAGAATAGACAGGTTGCGGCTGTGATGCATCATTCTGATACGAATAATCTGTTGAGAGTGGGAAGTTTGATTTTCCTGAATGTTGGACAATTGTTGCCACATCAGCTACAAAACTTCCATACGCCGAATTACATCTATCCAATTGGCTATAAAATCATAAGGTTTTTCTGGAGCCTGAGGCGGTTGAATAAACGATGCAGGTTAGTATCTCGACTATTATTTACGTAACAATTAGTTATCGATCTGAATAAATAAAATAAAAATAAAATTGTAAATATCTGATGTACAGAGTTTCACTCGGGTGAACAAAGTCACTTTCATACCTTCTATGTAATTGAAAATAAAAATGATAATCAATTAACCCTTCAATTAAGAGTTTTTAAAATTTTACACAATAGTATTAATAGAATAGTTCTTCTTGAGTGCCTATGGGAATTCATGTAATTTTATTACAAGCAGGTAGTTGGTATGAATCAATTAAAAAGTATGACTTCACTTCCGATTTATATAATTTATTTCATAGATAATATTAATTTTAAAATGAAGGCTTCAATGTACTGACTAGTTTTGAGGGGCGCCAAGTAGGTAATTTAATTAACCTTATAATATAAATATTCCATAAACTTTCAAAACTATTTATCTAATAGAAAACAGTTTGTATGCATGGGAGACGTATCTGGTTCAGAAAAAACCGTATTATGTGGTGTTCTACAAGGGTATATCCTGGGACCAGTTCTTTTTCTCATGTATATAAATTTGTTAGGGCGTTGGGAAGTTTGGAATTAAATGGAAAAATAAATTTGTTCGCTGATGATATTACTATAGTATATGGTGGAAATAATTTACAAGAAATCAAAATTAGTATGATGCATGATAGAAGCAAAATCTCCAATTGGTTAAAATTTCATAAGCTAACACTAAATTATGAAAAATAATTCACTTTTATAGTTAGGAAAAATATATCTACTTATTTAGAAAATCAAATTAAATTCAATAATGACAATATCAAATCAATACTCTTCTACTAAAAATCTCCAATAATTTGAATTCTATTTAAAATAAGAAATTAATTACCTTTAAAATACCTGAAACTAATATACTTTTCATCAGTTATATTCAAAGCTTCAATATTTAATTTCAGTTTTGGGCTCAGCAACAAAATCTTTACTGAAACCTTCGAAAATACTTCGGAATAAAATTATAAAGTGTATATTCAAATTGAATTACAGATAACACAAGTTAATTTATATAAATCCAGGACATTATTTTATATTTGTTCATTATATAGAATTTGTGTATTCATTTATCTTGTAAATAGGTAATTTAAAACATTCAAACTTTGTTTTTCGATTTAATAGTGATCAACTAAATGTTCCAATAATCTTTTAGCAATATTTTTTTTAAATGGCAGAACAAGATTCAAAAATAATTATTATCTATGTAATATAATAAATAATTTTTATACAGCTTTTTTATTTACATTTCTGATTTCATTGCTTATTACAATTGTTTTTTTACCTATATTTTTGTACTTTCTCTGTTATAAACATTGATGTTTCTTGGGAAATAAATCATTATAATTATTAAGTAGACATTGTTGTTCTTTGTTCAATCCTAATACATCTTATTTGTTTGCTAGGTATATTTGCTCTATTCACGACGTATGTGGAAAGCCAGAGTTTAGAATTCTCATACAAGAACAATCTGAAGAAGACCTGGAACTAAAAGATATCACACCTAAAGCAGTATGGCAAAAGATACTTGATCAAGCAGCGACTCTGCGACGAGAAAATCAATGTTTACAAATGTTCCCCAAATATACTACCGGTGAAGATCTATTTGGACTCACTGAACCTGCCATTGTTCGTGTATTGGAAAGTCTGCCCGGCATCGAAACTCTGTCAGACTATAAATTCAAATACGGTAGAAATCCCTTGCTAGAACTCCCACTAGCCATCAATCCATCGGGAGCTGCAAGAACAGAGCCGAGAATGAGAAATCAGTTGCACTGGAAGAGGCCACATACCCAACGTACAACTGGTGCATCAGTTAGGCCACTCTTTGGTCCGACAACGTCTGGAGGTAACAGTAGTTCAATTACACTAGGAGAAATGTCATGCCCGTACAGCAAACAGTTTGTGCACTCAAAAAGCTCCCAGTACAAGAAGATGAAACAGGAATGGAGGAATAATGTTTACTTAGCAAGGTAGGATACTATATTATATGCACTTGAATTACATCGGTAGAAATGTCAGAGATAGTCCTATTATATATGATCGATTTCCGCAGATCTAAAATCCAGGGTTTGGGACTATACGCTGCAAGGGACTTGGAAAAGCACACCATGGTAATTGAATACATAGGTGAAATAATCAGGACCGAATTGGCTGAGTGTAGAGAAAAACAGTACGAGGCTAAGGTAAATTTATTTAATTTTTCCGTACAATCGATCTCTTTGTAACACGATTTTATTTTTAGAATCGAGGAATATATATGTTCAGACTGGATGAAGAGCGTGTGGTTGATGCTACTCTGTCTGGTGGTCTAGCGAGATACATTAATCATTCGTGTAATCCCAATTGTGTCGCAGAAACAGTTGAAGTGGAACGAGATGTGCGGATAATTATATTTGCCAAAAGGCGAATACAACGTGGAGAGGAGGTAAGTTAACATTGCAGTAAACATAACAATGTATACCATCTTAGTAAAATAAAAATGGAGATGGTTCTTGAAGCTTCATAGAAGTACTGAAAATTTGAGATCAGCTATTGACCTAAATATTGACATAATATTGAAAAAACGGTATATTCAAGATTATTGGAATACTTTGATAAATCAAAATTATTATATGACGCTCAATACGGATTTCGAAAATATAGTGGCAGTGAATAAGCTGTCTTGGATGTGATAACTCAGTTCCAACACATGATCTGAATTCCAAAAAAAAAATGGTGGACTTTTAGCATTTGATACAGTGGATCATAAAATTCTGTTGAATATTATGTATCATATGGGTATTAGGGTATTGGGTTGCAAATGGTTTCAAAATTATTTATTTAATAGAAAACAGTTTGTATGCATGGGATAAGTATCTGGTTCAGAAAAAAACGTATTATGTGGTGTTCCACAAGGGTCTATCCTGGGACCAGTTCTTCTTATGTACATAAATTTGTTGGTAAGTTTGAAATTGAATGTAAAAATAAATTTTTTTGCTGATGATACTTCTATAGTGAAATCAAAATTAGTATGATGCATCAGCAAAATCTCCAATTGGTTAAAATGTCAAGCTTACACTAAATTATGAAAAATCTTTTTTCACTTTTATAGCCAGGATAAATATATCTACCGATTTAAGAAATCAAATTAAATTCAATAATGATGATACTCGTCCAACTGTAAAGTTTCTTGGATTATTCATAGATGAAAATCTAACATGGTCGAAACACATTGGAAAATTAACAAAAACCTAAGGCTATGTTAACAAGCCTGATAATACTAGATACTCAGTTTTAATTAATCTGAAAAGCTTGTTGGGATAGAAATTAAAAAAGCCACTCCATCTACAGTCTACAGAATATCGGTTATAATATAATATAATATAATAACGGTTTATTTCCCAAGAAACATAAATGTTTTATAACAGGGAAAGTAAAAAAATATATATATAATAATAAAAAAAAAACACAAGTATTAGAATAAACAATGAAATCAGAAATGTAATTAAAAAAAAAGTTATACCAACGTCAATTTTGAAACTGATAAATTTATTTCTGTAATTAGATAAAATTGTCTCCCCAAATTTCCATGGTATTTTTAGGAATTTGAACTCAAGGATTTGTTTTCATATTTTATTATTTCTCTTTTTCCAGTTATCCTACGATTACAAGTTTGACATTGAAGATGACCAACACAAGATATCCTGCATGTGTGGTGCCCCCAACTGCCGCAAATGGATGAACTAATTAATTAATAATAAATTGACGACACTCTCTCGGATAGGAACACACACTTTGTTTTTTCTTTTAAATAATATTTGAATGTTTGTAAAATAGAATTCTATTGTTGACTTGTTTTATCTGTGCGTGTGTACATATATATATATATATATATATATATATATATATATATATATATATATATATATATATGTATATATAGCTGTTTTTAGTTGTTATATTGTAAGATTAGGTGAAACCAGACTGTCTTCAGTGCCATTTGATGAGATGATACATTCCAAAAGAAATCCACATAATATATAAATATATATATAGGCAGGCATTTAAATATATATATATTTTAATATAAAAAATGAATACCATCAAGCGACTGTGCTTAGGTTAGGGACCAAATCAGTGTTTATTGTTGCCCCTCCCTCAACCTCATATCGAACTTGTGTAAATATTTATATAAAAACCCATTTTTTATTTATTACATTTTTACTTTATTTTTTGGTCACGATGCGCTGTATGTTTCGTATTTCTTTAATTTTTTAATTGATACACACCACCGTTAGTTTTGTAGCTAACGTGTAGCCTTTTTAATAACGCCTTAAATGATTTTTCATACAGATTTAGGAGAATTGCTGTGCAATATAATAATAGAAATAATTATTAATGATAAAAAAATCCTTTTTAGAGCGAGCATACTTGGTACGATGATATGCTTTAACCAATTTCTTATGTTTTTTTTAGTATAGGTGTAATTATTTTTTTTAAATGGACTTAGTCCTCGATGTTGTTATTATATATTATATTATTTTTCTTTAAAAACGTTGTGGAAATATCGTTTAGATATTGTATTTGCAAGTATGTATATTTTTTAGTTTTAAACTTATCATTCTATGTTGTATATTAGTTTATATTTATATGTATATCCGGACACATTTTCCTCTTTTTTATTTTTTTTTTGAAGTGACAATCACTTGGATCAACTGATTTGTATTGATGCACTCTACCTGATTAATGTTTAATTGTTTATGTACAAATATCATTTTTGTATATTATGCAATATAGTGTATATTATACATGATGCATAAAATAGACATTTCTGAATGAGATATAGTTTTATTGACCAACGAACCCAAACGGAGGATTTTTTTTTGGTTTGTGCTCGCGCTCATTTGACAGAGGATTTTTGAGAAATGGTAGAATATACATAAAAACTCAAATCCGATATCTCCTTCCATCCAAAAAACGCCCCTGAAGGGGGTGGAAGGGGCAATTTTTCTCGAAAATCTGAAACAACAGAATGGGTAACATGCAATATTTTTATTTTTGCTTTCATTTTAAAGTATTCCATGCAGACTTGGGTCGAATACTGGAATCCGGTATTCGAATACGAATCCTGAATACTTTATTCTAAATTGTATTCGAATAATCCAGATTAGAATACAAAGAAAAAAAAAAGTATTTGAATACCGCTGTATTTGAATACGTGGATTCGTTGACATATGAATATTTCAGGAATATTCCAACTAAAAAAAAGCATATCTATGCGCACATAAAGCTTGTTTTTTTCTATGTTCTGTTTAGAAAAATATACAACAAAAATAAGAAATCTATAATAAAACTTAAAATATATTTTTTGATACACAGTGTCACCAGAGATTTTAAATAAAATGCACTAATTTTTATTTCTTAAAGTTTCAGTAAAAAAGATTTGAAAAAAAATATTAAAGTTATGAATAAAACATAAAATGCTTTGGTACACGCTTCAGTTGCGTTAAGCGTAACGATTACTAGGATTCGAATAGTGGGTATTCGAATACAGGGTTTCAAAAACGGTATTCAGAATCCAGAATACCGAGTACTGTGCAAAAAAGTATTCAGTCGAATAATAAATACCAAATACACAAATGTATTCGCATAGTATTCGAATACCAGCCAAATGTATTCTGAATAGGATTCAGAATACCGGGTATTCGAATACTACCCATGTCTGATTCCATGTAGCATAGATAATATACAAAAATATATTTAAACTTATAGAAAATGCGATTTTAAACTGACTGTTTCGAATTTCGCGCGAAAACGGAGCTACAGTTCTGGTGACGTCACTCGTGCCTGTCACTTATATTTGTTCGTCGCTCGGAGGTAGTGTTCTCTGATTCGTCGCTGGTTTTCATAAGTATTCCATTGTAATTTTTTTGTATAAGTACATAAGAAACATTTTAGTCATCCATCAACATGAGGTAGTCATAATAATGCTACTATACTAAGACATATAAAAAGACGTGTTGATTCATGTTTTTTGCCATTGTGACCATCTACTTCAGCAAAGTTTCCAAATAAATAGTTTTTAACCGGACCAATTGGAGTCTGCTCTTATGAACCCAGCTTCCATTTTATTATTAAGTACAATTAAATTCTTAACGAAATGATGTTTACCGCTTCACTAGTATAACCACAAACAAGTTGTTATCATAAGTCATAAGGATTAAATATGAATTACAGACATGAGTGACGTCATCGGACTGTAGGTTCGTTTTCACGCGAGAATTGAAATAGTCTGTTTAAAGCCGCTTCTTTTGAAATTGAATTTTTAATACGTTTGTGGTCTATTCTACAACGGAATTCTTTAACATGAAATCAAAAGAAATCGAAAATAATGGACAATATTCGAAAACGTTTAAACTGATTTTTTTTTAAAAAGACTAACGGATTTCGAGTTACAGCGATGTTAAAATCTCAATTATGTGTATTTTCGCTACGTAGAGGAGGCAATTTCTTTAGAAAATTAAAAGTATGAGGCAACCAAATTGAAGACCAGATTATTTGTAGCAACATTTATATTGAACTTTTTTTCTCATAGTTATGGTTTTCGATTTACAGCGGTGTTAAAGTCTAAGATATGCGTATTTCCGCGAAGATGCTTTTAGATTTCTGATTAATGACAAGTACAAGCAAAGAATATATATGGGTGACTAATGTTTGACTCAATACTCAAAAGTGTGAAATAAATATTTAAATTTGACCGACGTTATTAGTTGGTGTAATGAAAAATACAAAATAATAATTCTATTGGTGCTCGTACTTTTGAAGTTGGTGCCAAAAGTCTTCTAACTACAATTACATAACTTCAAAAGTACCAGCACCAATAAAATTAATATTATTTTGTATTTTTCGGTGCACCAACTAATAGAATCGGTCCAATTTTTGGCAATAAATTATTTTAATACCTTACCCATTATTTTTGAACGTGCTTATTTTATTGTGGTATATTCACAAATTACGACAGTCGTCCCCTTATTGAACGACGAACCAAACAGAGGAGGTATACAATTTGACTGTTTCTCTGCATTTTTTATGGATGTTGGCGGCTTTTAAATAGTGAACGTGATCCGATTTTTACGATTCTTTTTTAATTTGATACAGGACTATTGAGAATTGGTCCCAAATCCCAAAAATTGACATTCAACATGTCCTTTCCCTCAAAAACTTCTCCCAAAGTGGGTGGAAGAGTCAATAAGTCAAGAAGCCATATCTGGCAACGTTTGAATTAGACATTTTTCAAAAAACTCATAATTGAAATTGAATATTGCCCTTGTTGTTTTGATTAATGTACCAATCAAGACTGATGGGTGTTTCATTCCAATACTTTCGGGGATTTTAAAATTGGAAAAGATAAGTTATTTCCTCGTTATCTGTGGAACACGCAAATACAACTCGACTAAGATTTGTGATATTTCAAGACCTTGAGAAAAATTGCGACAAAACAAACATATAAAAATATATTTAAATCCTATTAGAAAATTTCAAGCAATACATAAAGATAAAATTTTAAGTACAATAATTGTTTCTAATAAAAGATAAAATTTGCATTAACTGATAAAAATCTATTCCTATTCAAATAGAATCTAATTCTAAGGTGTAATACATATACAATTATTTATATCACGATTTTCGAATCTCAAAAATGAGGAAGCAACGATAATTAAAAAAAATCATTGATGATAAAATATGATATGATGTATGTCTTTCACGACTATACTTTGTATGGTCCTGACATGATCATCTTCTTAGGAGTATGACCATACAAAAATATGGAGAATATAACGAAAGCGGCCCCAAGCGTAAATTGTAGGGTCAGCTCAAAATCAAATATATATATCGAGGCTATACATGAAATCACTATTGCAAGAGATGTAGCGAAGCCTTTGAGAATATTATCGGCATATTTCACAACTACAGCCACAATAAGACCACCGCATGCTTGTAGAACAATCAGATAATCGACAAATTTGTCATAACCAAAGAAGAAACCCTTCTCTCGAATACTGGAACCGTCATACATAAAACATGAGAAGAGTCCAAATGGAATTGAGCAGAATGACAGCTGGACGTTTCTCATCCAAACAGTAACGTCACTACCTGGAAATTAAATTAAATTAAAATTCAGACAAAAGTTGATTTATTCGAGACGCCAACCTTTGAGCATCTTTTCAAAATAGACTCCAGCAAAACCGGACAAGCAGCATGCAGCCAATGCGGCCATAAAACCGACAAATCGATTCTGTTCCGGTCCCGAGACAGCTTTTGAGTCATCATCAACTTGTGCCAGTTGCACCAGCACAACTCCTACGATAAGCGTCAACAGAGATATCCATTGAGTTCGAAGCAGCTCCTTTTTGAGGATAAAGACGGAAAACATTGCTGTTGTCAGTATCTTTAGTTGATATGTTACCTATAAATATGAGATATTTTGTTTGTGAAATGCCCTGGAAGACGATGAAAAGTAAACACACACCTGATAAGTGGCAGCATCAAGATTTGAAGCTGATAAGTATAGCAAATTATTTTGCACGACATACACGAAAGATGGAACGCATACTTTAAGAGTGTCTAGGGGCTGTTTGATGATTTGCCTATCGATTGTTTCGATTAATTTTTTAACTCCACCAGCTTCTACATATACAATTGCTAGGCACGTGATTAATTTTACAACTTCCGACATTAGTACAGCTGAAAATTAGATTTTTTTATAATTCATCATGTAATGCAGAAATATCATCTCATCATCATCATTTTAACTACAATTCCTGAATGATTTATATCGAGATAAAAGATTGAATAGGTAGTTAGTAGTTAACTGTACCCATTCATCTTAAATGTGAAGGTCAGTAGGTATACATCATCAGATCTTCAATAGTTGAATAAAATAAATACGGTCAAGGTTTTCACAAATCTAGAAAGAACTGTTGTATCGGGAATAAAGTCGAATATTTTTGTTCAAAACTAAAATACCTAATTGATTTAGCATTACCTGTTGATGAAAAAAACATATCTCCATCTCTGGTACGAGCATATCTCATACTAAGCCCCAATACTGCATTTTGGAGAGTTAATGTTACTAAGCTAATATATTTTAAAGTATTTGTAGGTCCGTCTGAAACATAATAACATAATATAATTTAAGATTTTATAAATGAAGTTTGTTTCATTCACCAACCTTTTTTCTGCATCTTGGGTGCTTTTTTACTTTCTACAGGGTTGGTGGGTAAACGTGTGAATCCTCTCTGAAAAGAAACATTACACGATATAAAAAATATTGTGAAGTGAATGAAAAAAAAAATTGATAATACATTTACCGAGTACTAGTCGTAAGTTAACAGGCAGCCATGGTGATTCAAGTTACAAATTATTTATTATATCTAACTGATGACGGTGGCATGTCCATACCGCATATCTGAATATCAATAAATTATTTACTAATGTAAATAAAAATATTTGTATCCTGTGATGTGGTAACGAGTCCGCTGTCAAAGACGAGTGTCAACAGTCAAAGACCAAAAATCAAAGAACAGTTATTTATCTTTCTGAGGGCTGGAACAGACGAGCGTATACTACATTATTTACCTATGCTGTGCGTTTATCGTTTATGGCAGTCACGTGAGCCTCATTACACCTTTCATATGAAAGATAGGTCTGTACCATAAGTTCAGCGTGGTGTATAAGGCCAATCTATATAGTACTTTGATACGTAGTTGATATTGCCGAGTAGCGCCAGAGATAACCAGTGGCGTTAAGTGTCTAATCCCCTTAAAAAATACAAAAAACATTTATGTTCTCTGTCATTGACACCACAAGTATGAAGTATGTCACAATTTAATGACAACTGACATTTCGCAATAAGCCAAATTGTTTTTGTTATTTTTCTGTTTATGTAGTTCTTTATTAAATTAATGTAGTTTTGGCGTTAAAAAACTATGAAATCATCATGAATTTGTACGAAGCCAAAGTAGCAGACGTTCTCCGTTTGAATCAAAGAGACAATATCTTTTTGAATGGAGTTGAAGATCAACTTCACTCCATTTTCAAACTAATGGGTGCTAGAAATTATTACAAAGTTAATAAAACCATTCCAGCCTTAGCCAGTATTTGGTATTATTTTATGACAACATTAGGAAATTTACAAACATTGGGCGAGGAGTATACAGGAACAATACGAATAGACACTTATAGGAAAATACCATCGAGAACTGTATGTGAATGTGATTGAGTTAATTGTGGTAGTAATACTTTTTCGTAGCTTCAAGTGATATGGCTGATTCTACAAGTGGGTGGTGAACCTCTTTTGGATAGATTACTTACTTCTTCGAAATCAAAGATTCAACAGTCATCAAATCTTACAGCTGAAGCCAAAAGTTTTCTAATAAAATGTGTCGATTTTCTCAAGGAAGAGAAACCAACTTTCAAAAGGGTGCATAATTCTCTTTTCTACATGGACGGCAGATTCTACAATGTATCGAATAGATTCACGGGCATAAGATATGTAAGCATATTTCAATTCAGGATATATTTTTTCCAAACTGACTGATTGAATTCTAGGTACTTCTTAGGCAATGGCTTCAAGATGATTCATTCACCAAAAGCTTTTATCTGTTGGGCAATATTTCTTTATTCTATATTCTCTTCAGTTCTGTTATGAAATTTGTGTATTCAGACAAGCGCAATGAATCCAGTGAAAATGCTATTGCTACAGTTGAATCAAAGAAAGGTTGTCTATTATGTGGGGATAACTTGAAAGCTGCATCTGCAACACCATGTGGCCATATTTTCTGTTGGAAATGTATTTACGATAGCCTGAGCTACCAGAAATCTTGTCCTGTTTGCAGAGAGGCCGTGAATCCAAGTAGGATTATATGTTTACAGAATTTTGTTTAGTTATCAATATAGATTATTATATGTGAATGTTGACTCGTTATATAATAAAGGTTTTTATTATGTGAATGATCAATACATCTGATTTCGTCCTAAAGAGTTTTTCGAGAACCTCAACCAATTAAATGTACAGTTTCAGAATTCTGAACACAACGCATCAAAACGTCACTTGTCACTTTCAAATTCGTCAAAGTCAAAACTCAAATTGGTTCATAAAATAAGGTTATGTTGAAATTAAGGAATTATTAAACAAATTTACGAATCAAAGTAAAAATTTAATAATGATCCGAAACAATCTATTTAGTAGAGTCATCTCTATATCAAGATCGTCTTTGGTTTCACTTCGATGTAGCAGTAACCAAATTAACATTGAACAACTGGAACAAGAGTCAGCGGCCGTCCCTGAGATTGAAGGTAAAAATATTGCTCTATTAGACGGGCATTAGAATTATACTCATTCTACGTAAGCAAAGTAAAAATATACTTAAAAACAATTTTTTTCAGTCTTTGACGATGAGGCACGTTTGAAAGCAGAAGCACTAGAGAAAAGTCGCAATAAATCACGATTATACGATAAAGATAGGCGAATACTTTTTGAACAGAATCCTTACCCTGAACCTATGCTTTGGCATCATGGAACGCTCAAGTATATGCGACGAACATACGGGCGCTACGGAGAGGCTTCTGGGATCAATCCTGCGATTTGCTGGCCTACGAAACAGGAGATGAACGAAGTCAAGGAATATGAATCTGTGGCTTATCCGTACAATATATTAGAGGTAGCAGCAGAAGCGAGACAAAAACGTAAGGAGGCAGAAGAAAGGACCATGGCAAGACAGAAAGATATAGAGAAGAAGATGTTGAAATTGGAAGAGTGGAAGCAGGACTTGTTTAATAGGATACAAAGGAAAGAAAATGAAGCAAGGGCAGCTAGGGTGAGTTCAATCAGTTTTATATTTTACTATATATTATATCATACAGTAGTTTTTAGAAATAATTCTTGAGAGATTGTATTATTGTGATGTTTTGTCGCCTTTTGATTATTGATAATTCTTTTTTCTATAACTCTGTTTTTTTCTCTGGTTTGGAATAAGTGATCGATTGAATATTTTTTCGATTACATAATACCATTCATTTACACTTTTATGAAATTTGTTCTTAAACACATTGTTAGGTACTCTATGAGCTCACTGACAATTACTATTTTTTTGCATTTTATAAATATAAATATATTATATATTTGATTACCTTTTAGTATTTTATTCAGGTCCAAACACTGGTATTGATATGAAACAATTTTTTTTATACGTGGAAAGTTTCTATGTGCAAAAGAATAGGCCAGGCAGTTAAAAATAATAACATTCATCTCGTCTTAAGGTGGTTTTGAAATGTCCATATGTTAACCTCAAATTATTCGCCAACACTGGTATTCTAATAAAGAGAAAGTTCAGCCAGTTCTTGACGATTTTTCTTCAATAATTAGATTTATTTGAATATAATTTGCTAGTGATACACTTTATGGATTAGGCTAATTAGATTTTATTTTAATATAGAAACATGACTAATTTTCAAAATGTATTATTATTTTTTCTTTGCAATTTGTTGATTTTTTGTTTGTCATTATTTTTCAGGAACGGAAAGAACGGTTGATAGAAGAAGTAAGAGCTCACTTTGGGTACAAGGTTGACCCTAGGGACGATAAATTCAAGGAAATGTTGGAAAAGAAAGAAAAAGAACAAAAGAAGGCTATGAAAGAGGAGAGGAAACAAATCAAACATGCTAAGATGGTGGAGAAAATGTTGAAAAAGAATAAGGATGCAAGAAATGAACCAGTTGAAAACAGTGAAGAGAAAGAAGATGCAAGTGATAAAATTGAAAAATAGTTTTTTTGCCAAATAAATAGTTTTTAACGACTCACTTGTTTTATTTTCACTCCATCATGATTTGTTTATTGTTTAATAAGTATACATATTTAGATATGAAAATCATATTTATTTCTGTAAACACAAATATCATCTTGCATGCACCTTGTGCAATTGTTTTTAAATACATTTTCTGGTGAAATTTATTTAAAACATGTCGTGTGATTTTCAAAGGCATAGGACGGATTATTTCGAAAAAAACGTAACCATTATAAGATTACTCTGTCAGCCTCTTTTCTCTGAATCTACAAAATGGATCATGACCATATAGTTTTAATAATATACTGGGGGTTAATACGTTAAGCACCGGTCTTGAGCATTTTTTTTTCACTATTTTGACACTTATTTGCAATTTTTTAAATTAGTTTTTAAATAGTTTTAAAAATTTCAAAGCGGTATTATTAATTTTTAGCCAATTGAATTATGAGATATCACGTTTATGCCTCACCGTTTATAAATCAGATTTACTTAGTAAGATGGCGAGGCATTTCCAGAATCCGACTCATGTTGTTTAGTCCAATCGACCTGTTCAGGAGAAATATATAAAAAAACAAAACATCGTTTTGCAAGCTTGGAAATAGTGATTTCTTCCGTTTTGTTCAAGACATTTATTTATTCTTACTTGAAAGAACCTCTCCACATTTCAGAGGAAATAGTTGCAAACGCGTTGATTATACCATAGTATATACTTACTTATACTATGATTATATTTTGTCGCATGTTCTGCTCAGTTGTTCGAGGCTTCTTATAAACAAAGTCTGTCCTCACAGGAAAGAGTCAAGCTTGGTTAAATCGGGCGACCTTGCCGGCCATTTAACTGGTCCCCCTATCCCAATGCAGCGATTTGGGTAAAGTAAACGTTATCTAACAGTGGCTCTGACCTGTAGCGAATAATACATAATACAGTGACTTTGTACTAAAGTCTCTGTAGCGATTAATGGACTGGACTGGAGCTCCATCCTGTTGCAACCACATGTATTGCGCATGCATATTTGTTGGTGAATTTGAAAGAAATGCGGGTAAAATTCGAAATACATTTGACCGGTAAGGTGGCCGTTAAAAAAGGGCCAACCACATCTCTTCCAACGATTCCTCCCCAAACATTAATTGACCATAACGGTGTTGGTGGTCTATTTCTTGTATGATTCTTGGATTTTCGGTAGCGTAGTAGCGGCAGTTATGTTTGTTATCCATTGTTATGAAATGTAGCTTCATCGGAAAAGAAAACGTTCATAAAGAAAAATGAATATTCTTGAATGCGTAAACGAGTTCACAAAACCCTTTTCATTTAATTATTCCAATTTTTTCTCCCACACTTGCCTGACTAATGTTTTTTGTTTCTTCTGTCAAAAACTTTAACTAACTTGATATCACCTAGACAAGTAGTCAGTTGGTCTTAGATCTTACATCTTGTTAAATAAATGTCAACTCGCAGATATGTTTTTTCATACTGCTTTACTGGTAAAACGGACATATTTATGGTTTTTGTTAAATAATTTCAATACACTAGGTACAAAAAGTTATTGTTCTTACATTCTGTATTAATATATAGGGTGTATCATTTGATAATGTTAAAAAGAAAAACGTTTAATATGAGAGTATCGGTAGACTTCTCGTATTAAAGTTGTCACTAGGTATCCTACAAAACAGATGTAAGGCCGTTTTTTAAATTATTATATCCAAGTATGCAAAACAGTTTTTTAGGGGGTTTTTGTTGTAGGTATTTCATCTAAACTAGTAAAGCAAATTAAATACAATTTTAGGAAATAAGAGAGAACACAAAAATGAAGCTAAATATCCAAAAAAATAAAGGGCGTGCCTTTTGGAAAAACATTTTTTTGGTCTTCACACTTTTTTGGAGCACCCTGTACCTGGAAAAATATTTTCCTGAAATACACAAATTTATAGTACAGGTGTGCATAAGGAAATTCCTAACCTAATTGGTATTATGTACTATAGCTGGTTCCCGTGACTTTGTTCGCGAAGAATCATTATTTAAATTATAAATTTCTTTGTTAAGATATAAAATTAAATACACAAAGTAAATATGAACAGAAAAAAGAAAAAACAATAAAATACAATATAACAAATAATACATTTTTTTCTTTAGAACTGAAGATATAGAATATACACAAAGTGAACGGTTTAAGCAGTATCTGATTACCTTTTATTCACGAATTTTCCGGACACCTTGTATGTTTTACCATCAATAATTGATGAGCAAGGTTGCAAAAGGGAACGGTAGAGAAATAGCGGACGACGTGAGTGTTTTACAAAGAATAAAATTTGAAAATATTCTAGACTTAAGTGATGGCTGCCATAAGCTCTCTCTTGCAATTGATTTAAACTAAAATAACACCTATGCTTCTCACTGTTGCAACCCTGGAAATATGTATGATATTCTGCACTTCAAAATAATAGAAATCGATCAACGTTTGCAATACATAATACATTTTTCTTGTCTAAAATGTCTATATATAGTCTATATCAAATGTCAAATATTCTTATCCTGATACCTAGTTGCGGACTTATTTCTTAAAAGAAAACTTAATCACATCGAAATCCAGTATTAACTAAATAAATATAATATAATTCTTGTTAAGGGAATAGAATCATTGATGTAATCAACTAATCCATCAGCTTGGTTTTTTATTTTGAAGGTGGATTAAAGTTCATTCTTTTTCAATTATCTAGACATCCACAGTAAGCAATTGGTGCCAATTTCCGAATTCTATAGGTCTTCACAAAACCACAAGAAACAATTGACTTTATATATCTACTCATTTTCAACTAGATTCATTATACAACTGCTTTTGAGCAAATAATAGTATCCATAAACAAATGCTGTTTTATATCATAGTTATATGTTATAATATAAACTTTATGAGCAACGGCACGAGCCGCAGGCGAGTGTTTCAAACATTTTCTCGTGAATTATGACCTTACATTACCACTCGTTAAATAATAAGGTACTATCGAATCGAACTCTATTCCATTTCACTAATTTTGTACGAAATTCTGAAGAATACAAGATAATATTAATTATATTGGTGATGGTAATTTTGAAGTTGTGCAATTGTAGATAGAAGACTTCTGGCACCAACTTCAAAAGTACCAACATTAATATTAGATATTTTTTATTTTTCATTGCACCAACAAATAAAGTCGGTCCAATTTTAGGTAGAAAATATTTATTTTACACTCTAGAGTGTAACATTAGTCATGAAAATTGTTGAAGGTTCACCAATACCAAAGAAGATAATACTTATCCTATTACCCATGTAGATTCGTTGCTTGTAAGTACTTGTTATTATTCAGAGATCTCAATACATCGCGGTCCAAATATTTCAACACTGTTGTAACTCGAAAACCGTAACTTTTTTGACAAATGAACAATTTAAATGTTGCTTCTTTAATCTGGCCGCATCATATTTTCAATCTTCAAAAAATATCCTCCTCTACATAGCGCAAACACACATATTGTCTTAACCATTATTGCTGTTACCAACCCTAACTATTTTGAAAAAAAAGCAATTTAAACTTTTACTGATATGGTCTCATCTTAAATTCTGCCGTCTCAGATTTTCTATTTTTGAAAAAAATAACTTTTGGACGAAAAGGGACCAGTTCTCAATTCTCTTCCTTCAAATGAATCAAAAATCATCAAAATCGGAGCATGTTTACTATGTAAAACGCGCGAACATATACTTACATAAAAAGAGCAAACAACCAAATTGTATACCTCCTCCTTTTTTTGTATCTGTTCCCACCTTTCACATTGTACGATTTCGATGATTCTTTTTTCATTTGAAAGAAGACGGCTGAGAGATGGTCTCATATCAGGAAACTTTAAAAATTTTTAAGCTATTGTATATTTTTACACTCAAAAAGTGAGAAATTCTTCGACTACTGCATATAAGCTTGATGTCATTGATGTCATTCGCTAAGAGCTGTGTTTGTAAATATTTTCTAGAACAATCAATCTCATTTGAAGTTTATCAACAACAATATTTATAAATAGCTTATGGTTTATAAACTGAGCCTAAAGCTAGCAGAGCAAAGTGAGCAGAATCCAAAATACATATTTGATGCTTGTAGCGCATATTAGGTGCTAAGTGCTGTATTCCGAAATTAATTAGCACTTAATTAGCTCTATAAGCACTAGAAAAGAAGTTCTCAAAAAGTTGTTTCTTAAAGATGGCTGTGCCATATATCTAAAGCTAGCAAAGCAACCATTTTTCAAAAAAATATAAGAGCAATTAATTTCGAAATACAGCACTTAATTAGCACCTAATGTACGCTACAAGCACCAAATATGTATTCTGCTCACTTTGCTCTGCTAGCTTTAGGGACGTACCAATATACGTTAATAACGTCATTGTATGCTGGTCAGTATACTGGATCGAATTTAAGAACACAGGCCTTATTTCCTAAGTGCACCCACTACTAAATCGGTCCTAATTTTTGTAAAAAGTTTTTTTACTTAGAAACTTTCTCAATCACGCGTTTTGATTATATGTATTAGTATACAGAAAACTAACAAAGGGATATTTCAACATGCAATAGAGTAATTTATACCAATAGTTATTTTATTACATACTTGCTGTATTTACCTACTTCAAATGTCATTTTGAACTTCTTCCATTAATCAAACATAATATAGGCATGCATATTGTTTTCAGAGTAGTTATTTAGTGCTCTGCCCTGTTATTATAAACTGTGCGGTCCAATGAGTTTACCTATTATACCTAATGTATGTTGGTGTGTATTAGCAAAGTGCCAATTATTATATTCCAAAAGTCATTTTAAGCCCAAACACCCAAAGTATTGCGATAAACGCACGAAATGGAATTCCTATAGCCCTAGCCACCTATAATATCGCACACTTGCATCGAATATAACATGAGACCTTAATACATTTTCGCGTGAGAAAATGCCGTGCTAACTTTGTGCCATTATCTTTGAGTTTGTACATAAGTAAAAAAGAAAAACGTATAAAATTGTTGAATTATAATAGTTGCTATATTCCAGTGTGGAAATTTTCATGGCGTGATTGAGATGTAGAGCTGTGATGTGTTTTTGCTGTTTTTTTTTCTTCTGGAAAAAGTTACGAGCTCTTATTTTTATGCAAGGCTTGAGGCATTCTAGTTTCAAATTATCTTAGAGTACGGGAGCTGGAAAGAGCTTTCTAAGCCATTAAAGTAGGTAAAAAAATGGTCGACTTCCTTATCAACCTTATGTCTTGCGAAAAATTGTAGCATGACTTTTTCTGTTTGTCTCCCCATCCTGATACCGAGCGATCCAAAAAAAAAACATTCGCAGTAGGCATTTGAAATGGGGAGCGTTTCTTTACTTGAACCATCTGCAATTGCATTTATATTGATTGAAACATCACTTGTCACTTTTAGCTTTCTATCTGTGTTTAGCAAAGACTTGTTCTCATTTTCAAAGGCCTACTGGGGATGAGTTTTTTGGATCACTCGATATAAAAATTGACAAATACACAAATCAATCGGATGATTTTCATATTCGGTGGAATCTGCTGGAGAGCGCTTCCTGCCTACCGTCGTCCTGTGACTGGAACACTTGAGATATTTTTCGGGCACATTTTAGACACAATTTTAGGTGCCTCTCGAGAAAGTCGTCGCCGCGGCGCGTAACGAACGCGCCTCCTCGCGCTCTACAGGTCCGTCGTCGCGAGACCGTCTCCTCTTCTCGCATAATATCATCACACCACACATACACAGTTCTTCGCCGTCGTCGCCAGTTAAACGCGAGCGTCCCGATGTGACGTCACGCTGCCGTCTTCAGCAGCGACTTGTGGGGCTGTCGCGCGCGCGAAATTCGCCCTCTCGACGAAATAGACGACGTCGTCGGCTGATCTAGTCTCCTGTGTCCGATTCGGACGGTCATCGGAGTAGCAGCGATACAACACGGATGGAGGAAGTGAACCTTGGTGACACCATCAGGTAGGTTAGAGATAGAGAGAACGTTTTTTCGAGAGAAGGGAATTTTTTTTATGATATAAGAGTGTCCCTGCGACGGAAGTACTTTTTGAACGACGTCAAAAAACGAGGATGTATGAAATTTTGTTTTGCAAAGTAAACGTGCTCCGAATTTTATGACTTTTGATTCATTTGAAAGAAGAGACTTGAGAAATGGTCCCATATTTAAAGAAACTCAAATCCGAAATCTCCGTCACCAATTTTTCTCAAAAAATGAAAATCTGAGACGGCAGAAAATTAAAGATACTTTCAAAAGAGTTACAGTTTTCGAGTTACAGTTACTGAAATATGAGTATTTCCGTTATTGAGGGGCCATTTTTTTTATTGAAAATATGAGACGGCAAAATTAAAGAAGAGATTGTATGTAGCAACATTTAAATTGGACATTTTTCAAAAAGTTACGGTTTTCGAGTTATAATAGTGGTAAAGTGGTAAATATATATATTTTCGCCGCGATGTTTTGAGATCTCTGAATAATAATGAGTACAAATTTAATGGTCCTACGAATTAAAGTTTTAAAAGAAACACTTTAAAAAATCGAAGTTAGAGCTTTTAGAAGAGGGAGTTTTCAGATAATTTTTAAATAATTTTACATAGCTATTGATTTTAATTTTATGTGATTTGTTTCCTCTCAGGAAAGTGAAATAGACAACTTTTTACAAATACTAGAACTTTATTAGATGATTGATAGATTAAATTTGGCACCAGTGTTTCCCAAGTTGGGCCCGAAAGTCTTCTATCTGATATTTTAGATCTTAAGTTCTATGGATGATTTTGAGAATGGTTAGGAGCTAATGCTAATTGAAAATATCCGTTTGTTTTCATTATTCAAATTTTAATTTTAAAACTTGATTACATATGTATTATAAAAAAAAAACTTAGAAAATGAAGAGATTTTCAGATTTTGATATATTTTTGGTATTTAATAATATCAATGAAATTTAGATCTATACTTGGAATGTTTTATTTAAAAAAAATTAAATGTTTCTTCCATTTCAACATGAGAAATATTCTATATTCTATATAATTTGGGAATAACAAAGTTTTCAAACCATATCTCTAGATAATAAATACGTTTCCATTTCGATAAATATAATATCATCATCATTCCCCATTCACTGATTAGTTTTTGATTGTGATTTAATGATTGGCTAACTTATGCCTATTGTATGTTTATTTTGGGGCTGTTATTTTGAGTACCTAGTTATTTACTTGACACAGAAATTAATCTAATGACATTAAATCTAAGATGTGACCTTGGTCCCGTTTTTAATACAATATCAATTATTGGTATGTGGAAATGTTAGTTATTTTTGTATATACTGCGCGAAATGCTACTTTGGTGATCGAGAACTGTCCTTTTTAACGAGGCGCAGCCGAGTAAGAATAAAATAGTTGAGATCACCAAAGTATTTCGCGCACGAGTTGCAAACGTGAAAAAAATGGAGAACTTCAGCTGAAATTCTTGCTAATGAGGGGGGCAATGGGCAATATATGTAGTTTGAAGGGACACGAAGGATGGAAATCTTTGACAGTGGCTGAAGGATACGTGGAAGATTCTATCGATAATAAAATTCAAACATCAAATGAAATTTTAGATTTCGGGCTCAAGTGACCACTACGGCAATTGATTCCACCTCAAAAATGGATAGTCTTCCAGTAGAAATCACGAGCTGAATCTGAATTATCTGGTTTTGGAATAAATATTGGTTCGTGCCCTGGCTGTGCCATTAATGTTGAAATTGTAAATAATAAATAAAATAAGGTACCTAAGTAGTGTACAATTTTATCGTAATTTGTAAAGTGTTAATTATTGTTAAACGTTTAGAAATAAATGATTTCTTGGATTTTTGGTTCATTGTGGACCACCAAGGTTAGTTAAAATACAAAAATCTCATATGGCTTACATGCAGTGCGCAAAATATTTATTTCGCACACGGTCTTATGGCAACGTAGGAAAACGAAAAAAAAAACAGTCAGTTCGCATATTGTTAAAATGCACAAATCTTGCTATTTTTTAACATTTGAAGAAAAAAGTTATTTTATTAATTTAATAGTAGAGTCCCCGCGGCGCATTCGCCAAAACTACAAATAAGGTAAAAATCATGATTTCTACATTTTGTGTGATGTTATTTTGTACTTTTTGACCGACTTCCCAACCGGAGGAGATATACAATTCGACAGTATGTCTGAATGTTTTTTTTTCAATGCATCATCTAATGAAATCAGATTTTCTAAATTTTTGCTGATCTTGATTAATAATTCACAAAGAAGTCTTTTGGACAATAAAATGTTCTGGAAATTGTTCATATTGCCATAAAATTTTATAATTTTGGAGAATGATTTCCCTCTCAATTCTATTTTCTTGAGAAAGGAGACTTAATTTCGCAAATATTTTTTTAAATCAATGCACGTTTACTATTCAATATAAGATAGAATCCCAAAGAAAAAACATATATGTAGTCATTTTAATGATGTTCAAAAAGAATTTCCAGAATGCAATATCAATATTTACAATATATAAATATGAAAAATTTGATGTCGTAAGACTGCAATTTCATTTGATATAAATAGAAAAATTTCTTATGTAAAATCTTACTTAATTTGAAATATGTGACTCTGCATTGTGTAATGAAAAATTATATCTATCGACTAATTCGATTGGATAGACTTTAGTAGGTATATGAAGTATATTTTGAATTACAAGTATCCATATTATTTTTAGAACTAATGGTTTACTATAGTTTATTTAAAAGAGCAATGTGATTAACTAAGTCATTGGCTCGGGTTATTTTTGTGACTTTTTCCCAACATCATTTCCGATGCTTCGAGGAATCGCACACACCTCCTGGCAAAGGCTGCTACACTAAACTTTCTAACTTGTGAGTTAATAGTCACATCTATCTACTCTATGTTGATTTCGATGGTTATTCAAAATAAATTGATTTTCGTGAAACATCCAGTATAGGTACAATATATTACATCAACACCGTCCTTAAATTTGAGATAACAATTATCAATGTTGGGATTTAATTATTTTCCATTCGCCAGTAGGCTTTGCCATTTCCCTTGCACACGCCTCCTTGCGATGGCTGCGACTCTATATTCCAGACTCGTTACACTATAATTTCTTACTTGGAAGTTAATAATCACATGTACCTACCCTATGTTGTGTCTGATGGTTATTCCAGCTAAATAGATTTTCGTGAAACATACACTGTAGGTGGGTACAATATATTATATCAACACACTCCTGAAATTTGAGATAACAATCGTCAATATTGGGATTTAATTATTATCCATTTGCCAATACGTTTTCCCATTTCCCTCGAGGTACGTGTGCTCGTAAATTCACTATAAAAATACGATGGTAGATATAGGTAGGTACACGAAACATGAGTCAGCTTTCGTCCAGCTTTCCTGAAATGTATTTCACTGCCAGCAGCTGTATGATATGCTGGAGATAGAAGATAGCTGAGCTAATGTTAATAATTAGCATACTAGGTTTTGCATAGACTGTATGAAATTTCAATGAAGAGTGTGAATGGGGCCTAGCAAATTTTAGGTAATGCACAATTAACATTGAATAGTTTTGCAGCGTTCCACCTACCATATCCCCTAATATTATAATGGTAGAATATATGCACTATGCTGAGATGGTAGTAATGATAAATTTTGTGTTCTGGTTTGTGAATATTTTCAGTTACCAGTGAAATCATGATATTTGAAAGCATGTAGCTGAAGACTATATTTTTTGGTAGATAACCTCGTATTTTTCTGGTGTACCTAATTGAAATTTAGATTGTTCTATACATTTTTCTTTGGGTTGTTTTAAATCTTTTCATGTTTGTTTCCATTAATATTCAGATTTTTATTGCCTGAAGAGAGCGTTAAGGGTCTTTGATTTGACCAATTGGCCTAATTTTCTGCTTCTTTTTATTTTCACTCCATTGATTCCCTTAACTGTTTCTATAGTAGCTGTTTAGAAGGACATGGTGTTCACATGGGTTGCACCCATGCTGCCTTTCTTCTATTTAGTTTCTAATTCGTTGAGATAATTTTTCTTGTGAATTGCTTCAATGAAAGTGGAATGGAAGTATTATTTCCAAAAAGGAAATGTAGTATTTGGTGTTTTCTATATTTTAAATTATATGAAATAAACGAAAAAAACATACCTTCAATTTCATAGTAAAATTTAAAACAAAAATTATAGCATGATTTATTTCAAAGCGAGTTAATGTCGACTTCCGGTAGATCCCGAAGCCCTGTCACAAAATCAGTTTTTTTGATCTACTGGAAATTGCGAAAAACCCCTGTATATGATTATAAGTATATTTTCACGTATAATCTCCCTGGAGATTGAATAATTTCCGAAAAATTTTTCAAGGTGCAATTTTTTTAAAAAAAATCACTATTACAATTTACGGAGAATAATTCAAACTAGCGGAAGATTCAGAGCGAAAATTCTATACCAAAAATTATATTTAAAAGTAAGTAAATACAATTTGCAAAACCTTATAAATAAATATTTGTCAAAAATAATTTGCGCTTGTTATTCTGGCATCTGCACGTGACAGCTGTCAATTCAGGTTGTCGTCAAAATCAATGCATCTGATTAGTAACAGGTATAAAATTTTCAGGATAATAACTTGAGTGGTTTTCCAGAAACGGATAAATCAAACTCTACTGTAATTGGGTTATACTTAGTCTAGTTTAGCGACTTTTGCTGTAAAAGACCTAAAACATTGAATATTTGAAAAAATAGATGTATGTTGGCATAACTTTTAATAAAATTGAGGTGGAAAACAGTATTTTTAATGATTTTTTAATAAAAAAAGGGAAAAATGGTTTTCTTAGGACTTACCACTTTTAGAAGAAATTTTAAATTTGGAAGTATCTTTTCAATCTCAAATAGTATATGTAGCCATCCTTACATTCTTCATCCTTCAAAATTATCAAAAATATGCGTAAAATAGTAAATATAAAACGAATTTTTAATTTCATTGACTGGTGCAATGTGTTCGACGTTGAAATACGGTCAATTCCAATGTTGCTATGTCAAAATCAAAATTTAATTTGCTCCAAAAAGTGTTATATATACAATATTTAAATATCATTAAGTTATAAAGTGTTGATTATTATTAATAATAATAATAATAATAATCTTTATTCAGGTTAACATACAAATCTTGATTAAAAAAAATAGTATGCTAATAGATTGTCTGACTTAGAAAGTCCAACAAACCCCTACCGAAATGCAAATAGCATCTGTGTGTAGACCTGAACTTAATAATGTATTAAAATTTACAAGCTTAACATAATGTAAATATACATATTAATATACAATAAATAAACAAATAATAAAATTAAAATGCAACAAAACTATAAATACAACTACAAATGTAAAGAAAGACACATGATATAGGAAGTATTAAATATTAAAACAGATTTCTTAAGTAATATAACAATATCAATGTATATTATAACTTCAAGTTATTTGAAATCCAACTCTTAATATGAAATTTAATACGCCCCCTAGAGAAGTTTAATTCTTTTAGATTGTTATCTAATCTATTGTAGACAAGTTTGGATCGATATAAACTAGTTTTTTGACCAATATTTAATTTAGTTTTACTTATTGTAAGCGATTTATGTCTAGAAAATAAACACGCTTCATCAATAGTATACTCTTCCCGTAGATTACAATAATTATTTATTAGTGGTTCCAAAATATATTTTTGATTGATGTTGAGCAATCGTGTCTCACTAAAAAGGTTGTGTTGTTTACCAAAAGTTAAAATTTTGATAGCACGCTTTTGTATTCTTACTATTGGCCCTAATTTATTTGAATAAGCTGAACCCCAACAAATAATTCCATAAAATAGGACGCTACAGAACAAAGCATATATATATATATATATATATATATATATATATATATATATATATATATATATATATATATTTCTTATATTATACCATTGGCGAATAATTGAATTGGTTGGCACATAAATCCTCTCTATGATTAGACAAAGAACAATCGAAAAAAGACTTTAAGCATGCTAGCCTACTATGTATTTGGTAATGGAGTTATTCTCGTTCAAAATAGTTGTACCTCGCTAATAACCGTCTTTCAATACACTCCACAATCTTAAAATCCCGGAAGCACATTCAAACCCGAAAAATGTCGAGATTCGTTTCTTTGATCGTCAACTGTCCGGAATAAAGGAATGGCTCCTCCAAACGCCTGCAGGATTATAATTCCAGCATTGTCTTGAGAGAGAAAAAATACTTGCTTTTAAAATGGGGCAGAGATATATTTGGATGTTTGAGAAAAAAATTGCATCCTTTGCCCATAAATTAGGTATGCAGGAGATTATTCGTCTGGCAATTTGAAGAGCGTTCATTATAAGTAACATGGATATTGAAATGTACCTTGCTCCAAAGTGTTGCTATCGAAATTACTTACAAACTTACACTTCGCAAAAGTTGAAAGTCAAGTGGGCAGTGTAAACAGGATGTTATTTTGCTTAAAAAAATAATAATCTCAAATACCGAATAATATCTGGATCTATTTTTCAGAGAGGATCAACATGTTACTTTACTCCTGGGCCAAATATAAGTTTTTCGAAATACCTTGTTCATACGAATACAAAACATTTATATCCGATTATTTCATTTTGGGATTTATGCCTAGCAAATATTTTTCTATTCAATTTTTAAATAGTTTTTATTACTTTCGGTTCTTGTATCAATGGACTCCGCAGCGATTTCTCAGGCCCCATACGGTCTAGAGACTTGAAATTTCGAATTCGTACTTAGATCGCACACATCTCGCGGCCTGTTAAGCTCCAAGTGTGATCCAATATTGGTAATTATAATTATCTCATTCAATCTCATTCAACCAAGATCATTATTTTGTCGACATGGAACGACAATGGGATCCGTCACTGGAATTACGCACGAGCATGGAGCGTATATATACGTCTCGCTCTCTGGTATATAGGTACTTTTTGGAAGATCGTCTATGGTTATGTCGCAATTGTCAGACATCAGACGTTATTGTTAATTTAATGTTTTGTGTTGTGGTAGACAAACAGTAATTTGTTATGGAATCGCTGTTGCTGGCAAACACATATACATAAGTATAGTTAAAATCGAGAAAAGGATAGCAATAGTAGGTACTCATCGGTACGGTTTAAATCTTAAATGCCCAATAAAAACTATTTTTAATTTTTTTTTCAAAAATTTCACTTGTTGAATTATAACTACTATTATCCGATAAACGTGGGTATGTATTTTCATCAGTATAATTTTAGGGTAGCTAAGCTGACTTTCACTCAAAATATTATTGTGAGATAATTATATCAAAACAATATTCGTTAGTTCAATATATCTACACTTACTCCACTGCTATCAGGTTTCTTATGTACAAAGTATCCACAAAAAGAAACTATATTAACTTACCATGTGGGAAAAAATTATTAGGCATGAAAGTTTTTACTTTATTTGATTTGAACCATAACATATTTACGTTTGACTAAGAACCATAGACTAAATAGGTTAGGTTAGGTTAGAGAACCACAGATTTATCAAACACGCACCAACGACATACTTGCTCAAAGAAAATATTTCTTACAAAAAAAATGAACCGACATTATTAGTTGGTGCACTGAAAAATACAAAATAATATGAACTCTATTGGTACTGGTAATTTTGAAGTTGTGCAATTGTAGTTAAATAGAAGACGCAATTTCTTCGAAAATTAAAAATCTGAGGCAATCAAATTAAAGACCAGATTATTTGTAGCAACATTTATTTGACTATTTCTTCCATAGAGTTAAAAAATTTCGAGTTACAGCAGTGGTAAAGTCTAAAATATGGGTATTCCCGCGAGGATGTTTTTATATTTCTTCAAACAAGCAAAGAATATACATGGGTAATGGTATAACTGAACGTTCGGTAGTAAAGTAAAAATCTTCTGGTCAAATCGTGCTACCACTCATTTTTTTCAGCATGTCAAGACAAACAACAATGGACATGTAACATTTTTTCGCAAGATGAAACGTTTAGCCGGAATCTGAAGAAACATGTGGAAAATACGGAATTTTATTCAAGCATAACTTTTTTTTTGCGCTTTTTCTCAGAGACGGCGCTATATGTGGGTACTAAAGGGCTCTCAGAAGAATACTTTAGGCAAGTTTTATCAAAATCCTTAGAGCGGTTTTCGCGCTATAGTCTTGAGCAGATCTCGTTTTTTGGCTATAGCTCAACACCTAGTGTATACTGGATTCCCAATCCGTTCCCGAGATGATGCCGTCACAGACAGACGGACAGAAAGACAGACAGACAGACCAATGGCTGAAAATATGTTTATTAGACTTAGAAAACTCTGAAACGTCAACATTTGTAAAAATCTCGATACCAAAAATTTCACACAATTACAAAATACTTTCTTTATGCAGCTACTTATAGTAGCGTAGGAAAGTAAAAATGTACATAGTAGTCAATACCTGATTGTGTAGTGTAAGTACAAATATTATGTAATATTTTTCAAGTCATCAATAAATAAATAACTTGAGACATAAATAAATAGCCATATGCTAATATACCAGATACAATATAGAGAAAAGATTTTGTTCAAACGAGTTTTCAAAGATAAATCTAAAAACTATATGAAATATTGGAGCTCAAATTTTAATATCCCGTTTTTTGGGACATCAAAGTCCATGGAATTAATTGAAAATGCCGGAGTAATAACAAACTTCCACCAAATACAACTTCAGCTCTTTATTTAAATAAATTCCAGGAATGGAAAATAGCGCGCCGACACGATGCAGCGCAACATTTTTCAATTATCTCTTAGTCCTGTCTACAATAATTACTCCTCTTCATATTAGCTTCGTAGTTATCCAGGTACCTCTACAGTATAATTTGCCAGGTAATTAGTGTTCCATACAATATTAAAATCAATTCTATCAACAGGGAGGCATCCGCATCTGAGAGCCGATTATGTTGGATTAATTACAATTGAACCAAATATAGGAATTTGAGGATAAATTCAAAATCCCTGGCAAACTGAATAGCACATAGGTGATCAAATTAGTCTCCGGAGTTTGATATACAGTGAGGACTAAAAGTCCGACCCCCTCCCCAAGTAACTTCTTTATTTTACACAATACAAAAAAAAGTTGTACAGTTTCATTTGATCATTTTAATAATCTAATTTTAATTTATACAGGATGTCTCCAAAATGCACAGTGACTTATTGGTCTATGCCTAAGTTGAACTGATTTCAAGAAAATTCCTAATCTAAACTGATCTGATTTCCGAACCCTTACGTTAATTCATTAGGCTGTATACCTAATAGGAGTACCTATAATTTTTAGTTTAGATTAAAACAAATCTTGAATGAATGAGTTCAACTTAGGTATAGGAAATGCTCCATACAATCTGCATAGAATTTCAAGTAGATTTAAAAAATCTAATAATACACAGTTTCGTTTGAAAAAATGGACTAATAATCACTGCACATTTCTGAGACACTTTGTATAAATTAAATTAGATTATTAAAAAGGTCAAATGAAACTGTACAACTTTTGTATCCAACTTTTTGTTTGTATTTTGAAACATGAAGAAGTTACTTGGGGGGGGGATCAGACTTTTGGTTCTCACTGTATATATCTCTGTTGTCCTAGGATATAGGAAAGACATTTTGAAAAGAAGTTATAGATATGGTCATGTTTCACATTTTAGAATTATTTCGTAAAATTCAGGGTGTTTTATAAGGTTACAGCATACTAAAATTATCTTTTTAATATGAAATACTCTATGTATTATTTTAATTTCAATTGCAGTCATCTTCCGCCCATGTATTGTTTTATTAGGTTCTGCAGGGATTTTTTGAAGATAAAATGGCCACTTTCAGGAGAAAACATCGATGAAATCGTTACCCTGTATTATTAAAAATCAAAAACTGAGGGTTATTCTTTTTTAGGCAAATCCGATTTCGTAATAGTTTAGTTTTGTTGGATCCCATCAGGTTTTTGATAGCTTCCATTTTTTATGGACGGTAACCAAAACCTCACGCCTATGATTTTCTCCGTTGCTTTAAAAGAACACCCTGTAATAACCTCATCATAACAAAAAACTATCTATATAAAGAAGCTGATTGACTGTCCTATGAACGTATATCCGAAACCACTGAATCTCGAAACATGAAATTTGGAAACCTAGTATCTTTTTGTGTCGTAGAGAAAAAATTTTTTTCATAAAACAAACCAAAAAAACGCTTGAACCGTAGATTTTAGTTCGTATCTTAAATAAATATTCAGGGTGGTTCTCCGGTAAAGACATCAATCAAACTATAACTACAAACGACATACGTCGAATATATTTTCATGTTTGTGGTTCCGGTTATACCGGAAGTAGATGTCAACTTTGTTATTTTAAATAAAATACCCTGTATATTACCGCATTTTTAGATCTCTTGTATAATTTTGAAAATATTTTAGTTATAATGTCCTATACCTAATTCTAACCGTTCTTGAAATATTTAAAATTTTATTTTCAAAAATTAAGTTAGCAGGCCAAACATAATTTTCAGTCTTTCCTATAAGGAAACTTTTAATATTTAATTTGGGTTGATTTTCTTATAGAAGAAGAGCTACTTTATCAGTATTCTTATGATATTTTGATAATAATATACACAGAGTGATCAAAAAAGAAGCTTGAAAACCAGATCCAAAAAAAACTCAAAATTTGCAAATAAAAAGTACTATGTTGATTTTTTTGACGGTTGTTTGAATTTTATTGACATTTGTTATTATTTTCTAATGCAGTCATGGCCCACTTCTAACACAAGTTTTTACATAGAAAAATGGAAATTTGCCAATTATTTTAAAAACTACCAATTTTTGGTATAGACAACCTTATACAAAGTTCCCCTTATTTTTGCTGCTTAATACAATAAAGTAAAAAATGGGGGTTTCCATTTGAAAAAAAATGATTTTTTGACATTTTTTTGCATATAGTTTTCAAACTTCTTTTTTGATCATTCTATAAATTATTATCAAAATATAAGAATACTGATAAAGTAGGTCATTTTTTCCAGAAAACTGAAAATATCTTCGAAACCTTCAGACTTATGCTCAACAAATGCTTAACAACCTGAACTTTATTTTTCACAAGGAATTGAAAAATGAGAAATTAATTAAAATTATAAATTAAATTGTAGTCGATTTAAAACAATTTTGCTCTATCTCTAATAGATCAGCCACGATCCACCAAATACCGCCAGCTGCCCCACCCTTTATTACATATATATATATCAAATATTATTGTTTCTACTATATATTCCAGTTTTAAAGTTCTTATCGTCGGATAAAACTTCTTGGTTGAGATCCTTTTTTTCCTTGACAGAGGCAGATATGTAATTTTCTTCGAGCAACTAGATAATATATGAAATGATTCAGTTTCAATGTTATACGAGAAGTTATTTCTGCTACTGTCTGTCGTCCTCCTGGGGCAGAATTTGAAACGTATCAAAGTTGAAAATCGGTTATCGGAATATACCGCCGCCGTACCTATCTATATACTTTACTCTGTCTCAGTATTGGAAATTAGTTGAATATGGAGATAGATGTTGGATGGGAATACAGAATTGTATTGAAATAAATTTCAAACAAGATCATGATACGGGAGATTGGATAGATAGAAATTTGAATACTGCGGCATTTACTTGAAAAAATTCTATTTACTTTGATTCATTTCACAGTCTTTGTCATCTACCTACGTCACTACAAGAAGATTAAATGAATTTGAGATGGTTACAAATGTTAACTGCCAACGATAAATATTGTAACCGGGATTTATATTAAAACTGGGTTCGATTTATTTTCACTTATTTATTTACACCAATAACTACTCGTCTATATACACATTTATATTCACACTATATTTCTTGGACTATAACGACTTTCTACTGTCTATGTGATCTATGTGAACAGTCACTGACAAACTGAACTAGTCATTGCCATCAACCTTATATATATCTAACCTAAAAAGCTCTAGATGGTTCCAGTGTTGTTTTCGTTGTTTCTGGAGGTTATTTCTCAATATATAGCTTCGAGAATAGACCAGGACTTATTCTCGTTGCCTCTGATGTCTCCCGTGATTTCCGGAATGTTAGTAAGTGTGTATAGTTCATTTGTGTGTGTAGTTCATTATTCGGGTAAGTCTTCACGTCACAATATATTAGTAATATATTGTTATAATTAAAATTAGAAACAGGTGAATATATCTTCAATATCTGGCTGAATGATATGTAGTCACAATGGTTAAAATACTATTTGTTTTTTCTGGTTAATAATTAGACGTTTACAAAAAACGTTAAGGTTGCAGAAATCCCGTTTTTATCTGAGGTATCAATTCAGGACTCTCCCTTTTTAAATAATGAGATATTTATTTCCATATTTGAGGTACAGGAAAAGTCATCGGAGCATATCAATTCAATATTGTTGTTTACTTTCATTTTATTCCATCGAGTTTTATCAGAATAAGTGAGCAATAAATAGCGAATATCGTTCCTACTTTTCCCGATGTTATTGAGTTAATCTGTCAGACAAGGAGAGTGAAAAGTCCCTACGAGCTCCGTGATGAGACCATTTTATATAACTTCATTTACAACGATTATAGATAAAAGGGGCCCAGCACCGATCCCTGAGGAACCCCTTCTTACTTAAAAATAGTTAACATTGATGACTAATTTTCTTCCCTTTCGATAGGACTTAAGAAAATTTTATGTATTAATTCTAGAACCATAATTTTACAGCTTTTAAAGCATCAGAAATCAGCAAATTGAGGGTTGGTATAGAAGATACAGTTATTAATACATCTACTTTTGAATATTATGTAGGAAGCTGGTGAATCAGATATCTTTGTGTTGTCTAAATAAAGAGACGATACAATCTTGACAAAAGATAATCTCTTTTTGGAACTCTATTAGCAACGTTTATAAACATGTACCTATCTGGTTTTTACCGCATCTAAAAAATATGAAAACCTTAGAGTAGGGAAAAGTCATGCGCACACGACAGGTGAGTATAGTTGCCGTGGAACGAAACTGAAGTCAATTTACAGCTTATTTTGATTTTCATTTTTTGTGCTATTTTTTAATGAAAACGACGATTTTTTCATCTTAACACAATGGTGAAATGCGAGGCTTTTGGATACAAGAGTCGCTGTCGACAAAAGAATATGTTGTTACATCCATTGGCGGCCATTGATTTAGTGCTCACTTGGCTTCACTTGCTTTCCTAATATGATGTCTACTGGTAATTCCATGCTCTAAGATGAAAACCGTTAATTTAATGTGTTCTCTGATTTTCGATTTCCGCTATATTACCTTAGCACGGAACTCCTATGTATGAATACTTATTCAAAATTTAGATCTTCTGAGAACTTGATAGGGCAAAACTCGAAAGTGGCACACATACAGCTACTTTTAAAACTGTATCACGCTCTGATCTAGTTGCTATAGTGAGAAATGTATAACATTGAATTTAGCTGATCACATTTTTGTGAGTATATCTGGAAATGGAAGCAGAATCTTAATGAATGCTGAAAATAATATTCAAACAACCAACAAGTCTCCTCTCCTATAAATCCATACAGGAATAAATCAGCGTGAGTCTACTCTCCCACGAGATTCGATTCAACATTATTCTGGCTCTAATCCGAATAGCGATGAATCTGCTTGCGCACACACGTAATTGGAGCGAGCGGAATCCCCGTTTGGTTTGGCACATCAGCCGCATAAAAAGCCGATTGCGCGACAAGATTCGAATTTCGAAAGAAACACAATTTCGTTGTTATCTTATTTAGATCGACAGCACCCAACTCCTAGTTCGTTCTCTTACCTTCTTTTATCACGCGCTCTCTCAGATATGCAAGATTTACCTTGGAATAAATCCTAACCACCGGAAGGCATTTGTTGCTGCTTCAAATATTCAATCGCCTGAATATCACAAGAGACATAACTCTGCTATCAGATACATAAACCCAAAAGAAATTCATCCCCAGTATGTTTTGGAATTTTATGTCAAGTCTGTACATGACAGATCAATATTAAATGTCATTTAATATATGGTATAAAATAGCTTTTTGATTGAGTTTAGAGAGCATTGAGTAGGTACATTCAGACAACGTCTCTATCACACACCGGGTGAGTTTTTTTAGTGTGTCCCCGGTCGATAACTTCGTTATTACAGGCATAAACAAAAAAAGTTTTTCACAATTTTCGTATTTTGGAATTAATCAGAAATGTACAGGATGTCCTAGAGCATGGTGACAGATCATTCTTATGTTTTTCTAATGGAACACCCTATATTTTATATAAAATTCGGATTCGAATTCTACTCTTCTTTTGGATTACATTAATATAAACTTATATGTATTGTGTTATAATTCTGAGGGATCCAAAAGATATGATCGATTTTGGCAGAAAATTGCGATGATTTCATCTTCCTGTATGTTAATTAAATGACAATATGATGTGAATTTTTTGCATCATTTTACCTTTCTTTTGTTGTAGTAGTGACTTATTTTTGAGAATTGCGAAAGTTTTGTACAGGGAAATGTCAAAACTCAAATACAATAGTCTATCAACTTTTTTGAATCGAACGCCCTATATTTTATATCATAAACAAAAAGAACTTTTATCAAGTTTTCATTTTTATTAAATATTCCTTATACCTAAAACAAGTAGTTTCGGAGAAACATATTTCAATTTTTCTTCCAATTTTAGGAATACCTTTAAATTGCTTCCAACTCAGTCATGATAATGTACTCTTATAATAATTATATCTACGAGGTATTCAGAAAATATGGTTCTTTATATCACAATCGTCATGATTTAAAATCTGTGTACTTTGAAATAAAAACCGTAATTTTTGTTACGATAAATTAACTGTAAATAATTAACCCTAATATTATAATTATAATTACAACTTTCAGTGGAAATAACAAACACTATGATTTAAACAGAATCAATAAGCAATTAAATACAACTATAACAACTTTCAGTTGATCTAAAAAAATGCTTAATAGCATGAAATTATTTAAAAAAAAAATATTCAAAATACCCGCCAAGAACGTAGTGTAAAGTCACCAATATTGTACCACCGACCACCTCCTAAATCGTACCATCTCTATATTTCTTAAACTTGAAAGCGTGAGTGCCATCTGTGTACCCATGTAGGTTCTACTAATACCATCTAGTTTACAGACCAAAATTGACATTTGCCCCAGGCGCGTTATGTGAGTAGGAACCGGAAACCAATTTGCCCATTTTTCATGTGAGTTTTAGCAACTTTTCACTAAACTTTCAAAGAGTTGCAAAATGCTTTTCGATTTGACTACTTATTTGCTCCTAATCTGCATTAAGAACAGTGAATTTTCATGGCATAAGCTTACCAAAACCTCAGCTCGTGAATAACCTACCGCCATAAATTCAAAAACATGAGTGGTCTCTTAATTCGAACCACGTATGGGTTGCCGAAATTGTACCGGTACAATTTAGGAATCTCTTCGTTTTCTACACATTGAGTTCAAAGGTTCAAGGGAAAGGAGATACGGGTAGTGGACCGAAGTAAATATGAAACAGGCTATAACCAAATATAAGACAGGCAGATACGGTTCAAATGAGATATGCAAAATGTACGAAATTCGGAAACCAACATTCGTCAGACACTTAAATTCGACTAATAATAGAGCAAGTGAAGGCCATAAGGCTTTAGGTTGATGCAGTAGGTATTTTCAGTGTAAAACAGGAAAGAGAGTTAGAAGACCACATATGTTCTATGGAACAACCACCTATAAAAGGTTCGTAGAGCTTGCATTTGAATTAGCTGAGAGAAACAAAATAAAACATACTTTCAATGTTAAGAACATTTTGGCGGGGAAAAAATGGTAGTTTAATACACCGACATCAAACTATAATTATTATACGTTTTGTGACGTATTCTATGTTATAATAAAAAAATACCACTGGTATTACTGCTTACATTAATTTTCCAACTAGTTCTTATTGCCTACATAGCAGAGAAAACATACCTCCTACATAGCGTTGATACAGAAAAAGGTACTCGGTACAACTTAAGACACTATGTGGTACAATATAGGAAACCCGTTTCCAAAATCGTACCACTTGCAAGGGTTTTTGAAAATGATTATTTACAAAAGATGGTTGTTTGTAAAAAAATAAGAAAAAAACGGAAGGTCACAAACATATCATAGATAAATAATCAGGAATATTTGGCCAAATTTCTCGAGGTTTTCGAAAGTTATGGACAAAAAATTTAAAACTGGTCCAAAATAGACGACCTTACCCTATATGCAAGCTTGTAATCGATTCCCAAAGGTTTGAGCTACATTTTTTAACATTTCGATATTAATACTGCTAAAGGCTTCTCTTATTCTGTTTTTGATATCGTCCGCTATTGTTGGATTATTCCTGGTACACCTGACTTTTTATTCAACCTCACATAGAAATCAATTTTTGTAAAATCCGGTGACTGGGTGGCGATTCAGATAATCCTCCTTTATCCATTCAACGTGCAGGAAAACGGTCATTAAGATAGTGGTGATTTGGTGCCGTGTGATGTACGGGAGCACCGTCGTGAAAGAACCACATTTTTTGGCGGATATTAAGTGGAACTTCCTCAAGTGGGTCATATGGGCAAATGATTTTCAAGAAAATTCTGATAAATTTCACCGTTTACACGACTATCAAAAAAAAAATCCTCCAACAATTCCATCCCAAACGTTTATAGATCACCATAGTAATGAAAATTATGCCTCCAAAAAGTACATAATCACAGAAAGTTCTCTTATCGCGGATTTTCTACATCGATAATCCTCCCCATTCAACTCTTGATTTAGCTGAATGTGGATGTATCTTGGATGACTAGATATGGTACAACCATTCATGCGATGTTTTCACGATTGGTAAATCAAGTATCTTTCGACGTTCACTTATCGTATTTTATTTACTAGTATTTAATAATGTCGATAATATTGATAAAATTAATATTCATGATTATATCGATAGGGAAGGAAATCATTCGCTCAGTGTGCTTATGGAATATATATATATAATGTATGCAACATGATTTATGTAGAATACTTTATCGAATCATTATAAATTCAATAATACATGCATTTATTTAGCCCCTTTGCTTATTTGTATATTAAATGATAATCACACTTAAAGACAAGTTGGAGCAGACATGTATGTACATTTTTTTCTTTTAAATTTTGTAACATTTATAAACTTTGACATAAGATCTATTATCCATAGATAAAAATCGAGCTACTTCAAGCAATGTGGCAGTTAGATCAGCCAAGCGCAAACTGCAAATTCAGTCCAGCAAATGCAGCATAATTTTTCCGTTATTCCGGTAAATTAAGTAACCTAATAAATTTTCCCTCGCCGTATTACCACGCAGCAATTGACCCTAATTTTCTACATTCTTTTCGCAATGACGACCGTCTTTGTGGAACAATTTGAAAAAAGAGAAGATTTTTTTTCTCACTGAAATCAACAGCAAGGAAACTAATTGATAGCCTTCAGCAGCACTAAGAGAAAATTGTTACAGATAGACAAATTGACAGGAAAAAATATGTACTGTAACATACATCACGATATTTATGGTTTTTGTTAAGAATCAACGGATTCTAGCAAAATTATTAAACATAGTACCAAAGTTTTGTATTAAATTTGTTTTTGCTCTTCATCGTTAAAGAAATATTGCAAGGATGGCATTAGATGAATACAACAATAGATGAAGAAGGGTAACTCATCTCAGGTAAGCTGATGATTCACTAATTAGCTCAGAGGAAGATCTTACTTATTATTAAAACGGAAGTGGGCCACAATCCTAGTAATATCAAAGAGCTTGACGAGTATGGAGTCTTTGCGAGTTGTTCAATTATCTTGTATCTCTTGTAATGATTAAAGGATTTGGATGTGATGAGAAAATCAGACGAAGGGCGGAAATTCAGCAACAAAATAAACTCGGCTAAGGAGAGACTCAACAATATCATGACGTTTTGAACTTAAATAAATCAACTATTTATACTTTCTCCTTTGCCATATTCTGCGTCGGAGACCGAGGCACTATTCATGAGTGTCAACAGTAGGAAAAACTTAATCAAGATAGCCTTTGTTGACGTAGGGGGTTAAGAACAGAATATGGAGTAGTTTTAAACTAAAGATCAAACTAGAGCAACAAGAAACTCATCGAAGAAATTATCCATCGTAATCATGGATTACAAAAAGCTTTTATAGTGGCCAAAATATAAGATTTTGGCTTGGTGTCACTAATAACGTAGAACTTCACTGTAAAGCTAAACCTTAGAGCTAGCTATCAATAATACCTAAAAAAGACCGTCAAGAAATAACTGATGGTACCTATATGTATTTCTGACGTGAAATTGTAATTTTATTGCCTATTTTCAAATTATTTTTAATCTTCAAACGGAAACTTTTCAAGCAATACTCTTTGCTGTTAGTTTGGAATGGAAACGCAGACTTGATAATTTATATATTTCTCCTATAAAATTCAGATATATTGTTCACGAAAAATTGTATAGAGCCAAAGTTTCAAGATACTTATACTTATAAGAGAGTGATGTATCAAAAGCCTTATATTTTAGGCTGGAAAAATGGTAATTGCAGCGCCAAAATCTCACTTAGGTAGATAGATAATACCAAGTTGGAAAAAATTCAACAATTCCTCTGAACTTTTGAAGTTCAGAGTGCTGAGAAAAAATGAGTATAGAGAGATAGAGAAGTTTGGTGAAATGGAAAAGGCTCATCAATAAACTTCAGCTTTGTTGGGAGTTGTGAGCTGTCGATGGAAGTTTTGTGCTTGCAAATTTGATGTGAAAAGTTGAGAAAACAAAAACGTAACATGTTGGATAGTCGATAACAGTTAAAAGTCATTTTGATAAAATTGCTAGTAGGTAGAAGCAAGTCTATATGAAAGATGACAAAAGGAACCTTTATAGACTCGTTTTTTATACCCAATTTTCTTGGTATAGTTACATGGGAACGTTACAGGAAAAATAAAAAAGATCTTTTTTTATAAATGGAGTTGAAAAAAGATTTAAATTTACAAAATCCATTTTGACAATTATATCATCCATTAGCAAACGGTGCAGTCCGGTGTAGTTGGGTCCCTAGTACTGGGCCATCAACAAGATAAATAAATAATGCTCGCTTCGAATACAGTTGTAAATAGTGTCAATAATAAAAATAAATTGTACATAGTAGTCGATAGTGTAGTGTAAGATAAAATAAATAATTCCCAGTTATTTCCATAGGCCCGTTACACTATGACATGTCCATGCATCCCCAAGAGATGCTTGGTGGTTTAATGATAAAGTCGACTTCCGTTAATCATAGGATCGTGGTTTTAAGTCCCGTTTATATTAGCTCACTTAGAAAAAAATCCAATGATTATATGAGAAAATACAATAACATTATCTATATAATGATGAAAATGAAACAGATTCCCGAGATTGATTTTCTTATTTATGCAAATAGATATTTAGTTAATTAAAACTCAAAATTTCTCCAATAAAGTCCTTGAGTTTACTATGCTTAACCTTAACAAATGTACGGATCCTTCGGGATATGAATTTTACTAGTACAAGTCCTTGAGTTTACTATGCTTAATTTTAACAAATGTACGGATTTTTCGGCATATGAATTCTACTCATACTTTCACATGGTATTGTGCTCACATTTGAAAGTCGTCTGATCAAATTATGCGATTTTTAATTTTACTCAACATTCCAAGACAAACAACACTGACGTAGGAAGAACCGTATAGCCAGAATATGAATAAATAGACGACAGATCGTTTGAGCATAACATAGATGCGCGACAACTTTCATTAAAATGGTTAGAGCTGTTTTCGCTCCACAATCTTGATCAAACCATACTACTGTCGAGCAATAAGAGCGAGCAGGATGCCTAGTCTGTGCCATAGGCGAGCGGTAGCGATATCTTACAAAATAAAACAGAAAGCAACAGAATGGACCTATCGATTCCCGAGAGGTAATCTTGACACGAACAGACCATTGGCTGAAAATATGTTTTTAGACTCATGGGACCCAAAAAGGTCAATATATGTTGGAAACCAGTTACCGAAAATTTAACACCATTACAATTTCTACTTTTCTTACATAGCTATTTGGGGTGTAGCGGTAGGAAATGAAAACAGGTGTCCATTTTGTATATTTATCCTTTAAAATAGCACGAGAGGCTATATTTTTAATTTGCACTGACATAATATGACTTCTTTATAAGAATTTGTGATTATTTTCACAATTCAAGGTTTTATGATATTTTCATAATTTATGCTCCATCTAGTTAATCTAGCAGACACCAAATAACATACAAGAAAAGAATGTTTGTTTTCAATAACAAAACAAATTTAAGATAAAAACTGAATATTAAGGTCAATAAAAGCATGCCGCGATTTTAAGTCTGAAATTAGTATTCTGTATATAGCAAGGATTATTAACACAGCTGTAGCTTCAAACCTTAACCATCGATGAATATTAATTTAATAATTTATCGAGCTATTTCTCAGGCTAAATTTAAATTGTCATGTAGACAATATCAAAAAGGGGATTTAATTTTTTTTTTAATTTGCATTTTTATTGATTTCATCTACCTACTTATTTATGAGTATCAAGATTATCGATATCTAACATCTAAAATTTTTTTTTTTTGATAAAAGTATAATTATTGATTAGTTTCTTTGGGCTCTCAAATTTTAAATTATTCCTTTTTTACTTGATATTATGAGATACTCGAGCGCGTGGCGTACATATATAATGTGAACGTTTAGATTGGAAATAGAATATAAAATATAGAATACAGAATATAATTTACTCAAAAACACTCGACATGTCAATTTTAAAATTTCACTTTACTTCCTTCAAAGCCATTTTTTTGATAATGACGTCACTTGAAACTCTCTATTAAATTTTATTGAATATAAGTAGATTAGAAATATTCCTAAAAATTGTGCACCATTATCTTAGAGTTGATAGTTTTTGAAATAAAATACTTACTTTAAATTTTGGAAAAATGGAGGAGAACCAGAAACTAGTCCTTTTTTGGTACATAAAAGAACAATATAATATAATAACATAAAATAAGGTACTGAAAGTGTTGTATCTGACATCAAATGATCTTTTTATTTCGTTATAACCTCTCAGAATCAAGATCTCAAATATTTGATTTTCCGTTAAATTTCGTGCTTATGGACTTGTCACCGTCTATGGCTACCTAGATAAATTCAAATACCTAATGCTTTTCTGTGGAACTACCTATGCCCACTGGTATTTTGACAAATTTTAAAAGCCGTATTCAACATTGTCTTTTAGTATCACTTTTAAGTAAACCTGTTGTTATCTTTAAGAGCACTTTTAAAAATTTTCGTAGTCACGAAGACTTTTTGTATGTCTTTTAACCAAAATCGCTTTCTGGAGAATTAACATATGATAACTTTGCTTTGAGAGGAGAAGAATACTTTAAACAATTAAAATATACATTTTAATTTGGCACCAATATCATTTTTGACTGAACGGTTATACTACCTATTTGTGGGAATGATAAATTCACATGAGCATATTATGCAAATTTAATTTTTTATTTTCGATTTATTTGATCGAGTTCTATTCAAATCAGCGATCACAAGATATCAATTCCCCATATAATTAATAAATATTTGTTACAAAAAATTGGACCGAATTATTAATTGGTGCACTGAAAAATAAAAAATGATATTAATTTTATTGGTGCTGGTACTTTTGAAGTCTTACTATCTAACTACAATTGCACACCTTCAAGGTCTACTGCTGTTGGTCACCTATACGCGCCAAGGTCCAGATATACATCTAGTGAGTTCACCCTATTGGTGGAATGTTCGGGGCGTCTGAAGATACCGGTAGAAGCATCTAGTTGGAGAGGCTTGCCTATATATTGGCATTAAATGAATTGCATGATACTAGGACCAACCTGATATGCTCAGTTGGTGAACGTCCATAAAGCCGCGAGAATCGAACATAAATATCGATATATTCTGCCAAATTAAATTGATAGTTCACTAGATCTTGTCTCATTATTCTAATTATGTGTTATATAGGTTCAGAAAAACCCAAATTACCGCAACCAAAATTGCAAGTGCGCACAAAATATATGAATAACTTTTGAAAGATGCGTTTTATGATTGTGCCTGATGTTTAGCCACGAAGTGACGTCATTGGATATGCACGTGGTCATATCTTCTTTTCGTAGTATAATGAATGAATAGCAATAAATATATTCACACTTATATTGAACTGACTTTTCCACTTTGGAACTTTAGTATGTAGGGACAGTAAGCCACCCGAAGCTTGGATTGCAATTATCTTTTGATTAATTTTTAAAAGTATAATACCTTTCTGGGAAATGTAATCAAATGAACTAGCTTCTATTTCGTAATTTCCGCTTAAATGTCGTCTTAGTGCTGCTATGAACGTGAGAATCGTCGCTATATATTTTCAGATCTCAAAAGAGAGAGAGAGAAAATTTAATATTCGAAATAATATTGCTTTACTTTTATTTCAGTTTTTATTAGTTGTCTCTGTGCTAATACTCATTATTTTCTTCTGGAAAAAGTTAATATCTGCTGTGTCCATTTACACGGCTTTTCTACCTCATTCCAACTGAATCGTGAAAAGTAAAAACCCTTCTTCTTCTTTGTTTTCAATTCTAATAATATTTTTTTGAGAAACTGATACATTTGATTCAGTATGGGAAAATACGTGAACATCTTGTAGGTGTTACACTTTTTAAATGAAAAAATCACTCACATAGTTAAGGAAATTGCCCGATCGACTCTTCCAAGAATGCTCAATACTAACCATATTATTGTTACTTTCTGTTCTAATACGAAAAAGAATACAGACATACAGCCTCTATCCAAAGACATATCTTCGTACACAAAATATGTATATGGAATAGGTTCCAATACGGTGCCCTGAGGAACACCTTGTGTAGCAAACAATTATATATAAACTATACACATTCAATAATAAATATGAAAAGCCGTAGAAATTAATCTTGAATGCATAGAATTGATTATTATCGTTCTCGTGATCGACCATTTGAATCAGTTTGGGTACTCCTGGTATAACTATAAAGCGCCGTAACTGTTGACTGCTGTTTGGCGCGGTATGTGAAAGGAAAACGACAATTTTCCAACCGAGTAGAGAGGACCGGAAGTTTGAGGGATGTGGATTAAGATCGGAGCTTTTAGGCTTTTGTGTGCTTGGCTCTGAAATGCCAACAATCAAGAGAGGGGTTAGGAAATTGAGGTATCATGTCAATATATTAGCGGTTTCTTGATATCTTTGTTCCATTGTTTGACTTCGAATCGCTTACTGATAGTTTGTTTGTGTATAATGGAAGGTTTGCTTTCATTAGTTGGAAGATTGTGTTTAAATAAATTTGTACAGTAGGTACATTTAATTCATCATTATCAATTAGAAGAGTTCTCAAAAGACGGTAAATTCCACTCATCATACTAAAATGACGAACTTCATCTTTGCTAATAATAGCATCCATTACAGCTTTGTTGTATAATAGGTATACTATTATTATATTAACGCATAATAGGAATGTGAAGAGTTATTTCTTTTTTGAATTTTAAAAAGATAGCTTATCCGTATTTCTTGCTATTATCAAATACTGAACTTCGAGATTGGTAATAAGTAATAACGATCGACCAGGCAAATTAAAATTAGCTAACGTTGAGGACAAAAAATTTCTAGCCAAAACTTTCCTCAAGGAATAAAGAAATAGCCATAAATAATTAAAACTGAGGCTTATAATTTATCAAAAATTTGATGAAAACCTAAGGGTTGAAATCACACTCGTACTTCACATATTTTTTCCGAAAGTATTCTGTAATTACAACTGTAGACTTATAGAAAGACTCATAGAGTGGACCTTGACATCTACTACTTACTCATAATTACACGATCCAGAGCTATGTTATACAAATATGAAAAAAAGACCCACATATGTCGTCGACAAAACTTGATCCGTAGAAAAATACCTCGGGGAATAACAGTTGAAATAATGTAGTGTGGGAAAACATTCTCTCGAAAAATTGTATAGAACATCCCGTGGGATTCTGCTGATTGTTGGAATAATAATGTCTAACAAGAAAAGTGTTTCACTAAAAAATTCATGTGGATTCGTGAGTTTGCCGTTGAATTTACGTCGACTCTTTTATGTACTTTTACCTGGAATGTAGATATATTACATTTTTCATGAGTCATGTAGTTGTACATCATTTTTTACATATGTTTTTTCATACTGCTTTACTGGTAACACGGACATATTTATGGTTTTTGGTTTAGAAGTTTTTAGAATACACTTGTATATACAAAATGTAATTGCTCTTACATTCTGTAGTAAACAGTGTGTATCATTTGATAATTTTAAGAATAATTGATTATTTTGGAACCAAATTTTAGGCACCCTGTACAAAATTAACAAAAATATATAGGAGTATCCGTAGGCTGATGTAGGTACTTAAGGTCATTTTTTAAATTATTATTTCCAAGGTTGCAAAACGGTTTTTTTTTTAGTCTAATGTATTTCTCCTAAACTAATAAAGCAAATTAAATAAAATGTTGGGAAATAAGAAAGACAACTACACTTATATTTATAAGTACAGATCTGCGTACTAACGAAATAAATAAATAAGAAATACTTTATTGACGGACTAACCATTTGGAAGATTTACAATAAATCGAAAGCTAAGCATGGAGAAAAAAAGAAAAAAGTTAATTAAACTGAAACATCTGTGTAAGATATTTTTTGTTTTATGCTCCTCTTAAATTGCTCCAAACTTGAATATATCAATATCATTACAAATTTTATTGACAGAGTTACAAGCACGTGACAGAGTGGATGACATTCCATAATTGGTTCTATGATAATTAATTTTAAGAAGGTTATTTAAACGTAGTTCTCTTTGTGATACATTCAGTTTGACAGAATTGTTAATTTTAGATGGTAATTCCTAACCTAATTGGCTTATGAGCTATCTATGCCTGACCCACTATTGTAGGACCCTGTATATTTTTATAGACTAAGCTGTCGTTATTGAAAAATCTAAATGATGACATGAAAGCTTTATAATGTTGGTGTATAGTATCTTTTAAATATTGGCGCTGATTGACAAAGAACAGTATACAATATATATGTGAGCATAACTATATTTCTTGCTTTTTCTCAGATGTATATGTTTTAGGAGGTGTTAGAGATCTCTAGCAAACCGTTTTTGAGAAGTTTTAGCAAAATCGTTAGAGCTGTTATCGTGCCACCGTCTTGGGCGAAACAAGTTTCTGAGCACAATCCAACAGACAGTAAATCTACAAAAACGGGTCATCCCTTTCCGAGATAATCTTGGCACAGACAGACCAATGGCTGAAAATATGTATTTAGGACTCGGGAACCTAAAACTTCAACATCTGTTGAAAACAGGACACTGCAAATTGTACAAGATTACAATAATTTGATTGGGGTGGAAGACTTAATTAACTTATCCGTTTGAAGCATTTTTGTTATTACTTTTATTGTCATAAATCCAATATTGTATACTTATTATATCATCGACTATCTATTTCAAAAGAGAATACTTGACTCAGATTATGAGATAAGATATTATATAAATTTCAAGTTGGTTGTCAAGGGGAATAACTTTTTTCTGTTGAATATAAAATATATTCAAGCGAGAAGCCAAATTTATAGCAAATTATTATATAAGCAGGTAACTCCAATGTATGTAGGCTCTTTCCCAGGTCAATGCGCCAATTTGAAGATTCGCTTTGAAGAGGTAGCTACGTATTCCAAAGAATGAACGGAAATTGGTAATCATGCATTATATTTACCTACTTACTCTTTTTCATTTTTATTTCTTCTCTCAAGACGTTGAAAAAATGATAAGTAAGTCCCTATCTCAATTTGTTTATTTAATAGGTATTTTACTCAGCTCCCCCGGGCAAATACTTTGGTAGATTGTGGTACGAAAACATAACATTATAAAAAGTCTTGAGTATGGAACTCTTCTACCTCAGAGTCCTATTCGCATGCAAAACCCTCCATCTTTAAGTCCTAGTCACACTGACAGACTCTCACAAAACAGTCCAGTGATACACTACACATAGATATAGCGAAAAATCCACGAAAATTCAGCCATAGAGCTCAGAAATATGTCTTTGGTTCTTACAGGAATAGAGTAAACAAAATTTTGACTTTCGATATAGATTAGGCCTAAATAAAAGAATATAAAATACTTCCTATTAAGTGCCGAACTCGTATCCGATTCCGAGCGATTTTTCAGCCTTGAAAGTGTTACCACATACAACAGGGCCTACAGTTTAAAGTGTACTCCTAAACACCGATATGTCTCAAGTTAAAAGTCAAGACACGCTCTTCCTAGGAAGCTGTACTAGGGAAATATACTCTATGGATGGTTTCTTATGCGATAGCCAGGGCAAATATTAAATACTTCCAGGGGTTCGAACGCACGTCCGTCTCACCAGTCCAAGTTGTTCGCCTCGCACTGCGCTGCTTTATGATCGATTATCGGCCAGTGTTAACTCGCATATAAACATGATGAAATCTGCTGTTTAATTATTTTTCTTTATTATTGAAGTCTTACTTTTCCTTCTTTATACAATACCTATTGTAAAAAATTGGGCTTAGTTACTTTTGTTTTTACATGAAGACAAGAAATATGAATTATGCAACTAAGAAAATAAGTTTTTCCAATTGTCTTCGATTTTTTATCAAATATGTTACCATTTATGATGAATATTTAACTAAGCAAAATTTATTTTTAGCTCATAAATTGTAAGCAAGTGATTGTACATAATTTTATTCGATTAAATTCTCTGGTCTCCGACGAAGGATATGGCTCATGAATATTTATTAAATTATTTCTACGCGCCTTGAAGGTCTCTCAGATATTTCTCGAAATCAAGCTGAGGTAGGTAATCAATATTTGACACATGATACAAGGAGCAAAAACTAAAGTCCCCATGGAGGACCACACGGGTCCGAGTCTGAGTCATAGTAGCCACGCTACAATCTCAATCATAAATTGTTAGAGCCTTTGCGGTCTATGAAGCTGAGATTGCTATTAGAACTGCTGGAGTAGAAGGGTCAAACCTTCAGTGGCGGTCCAATGTTCTTCGATGATGAAATTTGCTGCAAATATAATTTAAAATGAGTACAAAAAAACTAGAGTGAATTAAATAAAATGTATTTGCACATAAATATTTTGAGATTATGCAAAAGATACAATAGAGTCGGTAACTTATATACGAAGAAAAAACAAACCGTTTGTCATATTTCTAGTGATTTATTTTGTACTTGGTAAATAGATAAAGTACAATAAATGATAGAAACTCTATGTTTTGAGATGAAATAATAAATTATAGGAAAAAATATCCTCCTAATCCTACAGAAAGGATTTTTTTGAGGTATGAGAGATATTTGGTTATGATCTGCTCTCAGCTGTTTTTCTCCCAATTCAAAGAAAATAATCAAACTCATCCAAAATTTAGTGTATAAACATTTGATTGAATAGAAAAACTAGACTTGTCAAGCTAAAATTAATCTTGAACCTTCCACTGCTTTTAACTTGGAAGTCTTCTTTGTGAGTTTTTTATTTGATATATTGATAATGTAACGAATTTGGGATATAGAGTCGACGCTATTTGGAACGGAGGCATGTGTGATTTGTTAGAGTGCGGAGCATCTTGACTAGTACGGATGATGGTGGGGCCTGGCTGGTATTAGTGTAAGGCATTCTGCTATTGGTCACCGATACATGCCAAGGTGAAGATCATATCCCCATACATCTAGTGAGCACGCGCTATTGGTGGAATGTTCGGGTTGTTGGAAGACGCCGGTGGAAGCTTCTAGATAGGGTGGGCTCTCTTATAAATATATTGGAGAGGATTTTCTTCGGAGACAGTCAGTCAGACAGTACGGTGCAGTAGTTGAGTGAGTACGGTGAACACGGTGGAGACCGGTAGTGCAGTGAAAATCGATGGTATGTTGGAGACCAGCGGTACGTGGAGACCGAAGTAAAGTGGTGATCAGCAGTACGGTGGAGACCGGTAGTAGAGAAGTAGAAGAGAAAGTTGAGTTTTGTCAGAGAAATGTTGAAAGCTAAAATTCATATACATTATGTATTAGAAATTAAACAAAATAAATTTACGTTGACCCATCCGTTTATAGTTATCAATATATTGAATCATTTTTCCGAATTTTGACCACTGGTTGATATTATAAATTGACAGTTCATTGAAAGCTCTAATTATTTTTGGTTTTTATTTTATTTATAGTTTCATGTTACATATTTTAAAAGATAAGAGCAATAAAAGTGTGTGTCCCTTGAAATATTCCCAGGTCCGGGTTACCATATCTTATGAAATAGTTTGGTATTTGACATAATCGCATTCATTATCGTGATGTTTCTAAATGTTTTTATTTTATATATCATAATATATTGTATATACAAAATCAATTCTCAATTAAATTCAAGCGATTTTTCTTGATAATTATCTTAACCCATTATACCTACATATCAAACAAAATGTAATCGCTAGGGCAGGTACAACTCTGCGTAGACTGCCTGCTGATAACTCAAGTGTTTGGTGATTTACATCCTTCTTAGATTTCTGGTCGCCCTATATATATTATTATCAACTGACTTTTCATATAGAATTCTGATATTAAAAAAATATTTTTATAGATTACGTATTATACAACCAGTCAACTTGAAAACTTGAAGATTTCACTTACGGCCCTATTTGGGTAGCTGCGTTACATATTTGATTATCTACTTTAACAGAACACTTGAAATGTGTTTTTCCCGGAAAACCACCCTGTATACTATTACTAATATACAGATTGGTCCGAATTATAATGGAGAAACTTTAACAGCGTATTTAGCAGATAAAAATAATTAAAAAAGTTCATATAAACTCATCTCCAAAAACGCTTCGTTTTGGAGATACGGGGTGTTGAAATATTACAAAAAAATCGTTTTTTCTTATTAAAAAAACACTTCTAGATTTTGCTTTCGAACTTAGTAGGTATTATTGCCACAACAAACAAATTTATAGCATAATAAACACATGTTTTTGTTGTACCAGTGGCGTGAGACCGTTTTCATTGCACGCCAATGATTTATCGCAATTTTGTTAATAAATTTAGATATACTGATCAATTCTAAACAAAAATGATCTTCTTAGTCTTTCCGCTAAAGCGAACCGTTCTCGAGAAAAAAAAAACTTTTGTTTGCATGTGCACCTAATATCTGAGGTTTGCAAATTAAATTAAGATAATTCGCGTTTTTTCAATTCGTTCAATTATTATCTATTTAGTACGTGTGATCTCATTAAAGGAAGGATACGGTTCATTTTAATTAATAAGCTTTCTCAACATTCCTTATTTAGATATTTCAAATGTGTACAAATCATCCATCTTGTAAGTAAATGGCTATAATGAAGTTGGAAGTGCTCTTTCATTCGAACAAAGGAAACTAGGATTTAAGCACCAGTTGGAGTTGACCGCGCCATACTGTCCGTTATTATTAAAACGAGAGTCCGTTATGAAATGTGTTAGTGCACAAAAATTTGCTGAATGGTCTGGTGAAAATCGAATTCCAGCTCTATAAGATGGTGAACGGCAGATGGGTGTGATTGTGTACTCGCTAAGAAAAGATTTGATATTATTGGACTGAAGTTATCAGGAATAAACAATTTGTGCTCAGATTTTGATGTTTGAACCAAAATAGGGGCATTGTGCAATGTTTTATATCTTTTTTTAACAAGAAATAGTACCGACTTTATTAGTTGGTGAATTGAAGAATAATTAATTCTATTGATACTGATAATTTTGAAGTTGTGCAGTTGTAGTTGGTTTGAAAACTTTTGGCACCAACTTCAAAAGTATAAGAACCAATAGAATTAAAATTATTTTGTGCACTAACTAATAAAGCCCGATTTTTTGTAAGAAATATTTATTTCACAATTTTGAGTGTAACATTATTTATTAAAATCTTCAACCTTCAACAAAGACGATAATACTTTGCATATACTTATTCAGAGATTTGTAAACATTGCGGAAATACAAATATTTGAGACTTGAGTACTTACACAGTAACTCGGAAACCGTATTTTTTTTGAAAAATGTCCACTTCAAACGTTGCTGGATATGGTAACTTTTTTAATTTTGTTGTTTAAAATTTTTGATTTTCGAAAAAGTCTTCCTGTTACCCCGTTTTATTCTTATTTTATACTTCCTCCGATTAGTTCGTCGGTCAAAAATGGACCAGCTTTCTCACAAAAAGCACTAAAAGATAATATTGACAAGTATTTGATCTTTTGCAAAACTTTAAAAGTCTGGTAGCAATATTATCTTGTATTTTTTAGTTTCATCGTCTGATAAAGTCGTTCTTAGTTTTTATACTTCTATAAGATTTACTTGTACTTGCATCATTTAATGTTCTCCTGTTCTGCAAATCGAAATGATTACTGTAACACTTCCGATTTCAATGGGAAGAAAAACGACAAATGCTAAAAAAATACTATTGCTCAATATACATTATGAGAGACAATACTCAGTCATACATAGAAGTCGTCAAGAGTGACGTAGCAGATCAGTCCGATGATTCACGGGCGGTAACGAATCTCACGATGTCTACACCAGAAGCGTATCGTACCTTGGCGGGGCCCCGTATAAAAATTTATTTGGGGGCCTTTAGGAAGGGTAAAGATTTCTCACAAAAGAAAAAAAAATTGCATAAAGTTAAACGAAATATTTATACATCATAATTATCTGTGACTTTTTCCAAAATTTTTACAAACAATTCAAATTAAATATACACTCGTCTTGCCTTCTTTTCGTCAAACTGATTTATTCAATCTTTGTTGCAATGTAGGGTGTTACCAACGCGGGAAAAAGAAATCGCTTTTTTTTACTTTTGTCATTTGTGAAAAAAAACAAATTGGGGAGTTTTTATTAATTTTTGCTTACGAACGTATAATTGATACGGCAGATACGGCGGTAGCTACGCCCCTGGTCTACACTCTCGATTGCAGCAGTGTTGCCAGATTGGCAAAGGCAAAAATTGTTACAATATGGGAAAGAAAACAGAAAAAAAATTGGTTTGTCAATAAATAATGATAAAGAACTTTGGGAAAATCACAAACAAAAACATATCGCTTCTTTCACGATTTATCGCTACTAATGGCAACACTGTCGTTGGTAACGTGATCTGAGACGTCTCGAAAGTATTGCGTTTGTTGGAAACAGAACAATCATTCCATGTATTATAAGGTCAATGCAATGCTGGCCCTAACGGACGTATAATATATATTCACAGCTCCTACCGAAAACCAGCCTACAATAACAGTCAATTCCATTTCCCAATTATCGCTTTTCCAACCCAATGATATTGGAATATTGGGTTTTATTTCCTTCTACCACAGATGAAAACCACCACCACATATATTATAACAGACATAAAGCTGCCGGTCATGAGAGAGATCGTTGGTCAAAGATAAGAATTTAAATGCTTATCAAACACATAACAACGACTGTTTTGTTGTTCATTTGTGCGATGGCTCTTGTGCTCTGCCATCAGATTTGGGAAGAGAAGCCCCTATGGCAATGTGGATGCTGTGCTGCTGCTGTTTGCATGGGAATGTTATTCAATTAACGCTCGTGAAAGCAGTTATACTACGCTCAATTTGAATTTACTGTGTGAAATTGAATCAACAGCCACTTTAATCTCCTTAATGTATATATATATATATATATATATATATATATGTATATATACCTAATTATAGAGCTGTTGATGGTAAAATATTTATCTACACGAATCTCATTTGCCACAAGAAAAGTTGCAGTTGAATTATTATTAACATACAGTGCTTGTTTCGCATTAGTTTTGATTTTAGATTGAGGGTATTTTGATTTAATGCATTGTTTTGACAAATGGTTAAACAATTTTAGGAAAATTAATTCTGCAGATGTTCCTTTTCAAATGGCTTTTTGTCTTGTAAAGTAGCTTTGCATGATCATAGTTGCGAGTGCAAAAATGTATCAATCTAATTCACCGATTGTTTACTCCCCAATTGTCGAACCGAGCCACACTACAGTACTATTAATTCTAATGGTGAGGGTAGTACTTTGTAGATGGAGGTATGAGGTATTGAATCAAGAAAGAAAAAATGTTGGATCATCATTCCACTCTTTTCCGGTCTACCGAAGGTGGAAATTCATCGGAGGGTCGAAAGTCATTTTCCATTCAACGAACTCCTTCCTTATGCAGACAATTTGTATCAACCGACTGTTGAATTAATAATAATATTTCTCAAAAAGGAGCTTATTTTTACAATCTCAATACAGGTTATTTATCTACCAATGTAGTTAACACTGGTAATAGAAATGAAATGAAATTACATAAGAGCAAGTATAATTTATAGGGAATCTGCATATTTTGCACATCATAAAACATAATAAACAATGCAATTGTATCAATTACTAGCTTTAAATATGAATTTTTGTTTGGCAAAACAATTCATTTATTTATATTATAGATGTCACATGTCACATGCAACAATAACGTGGGGTTTTTCAACTATGTATAATGGCTGCGGTCGACCTCTGTGCATAATATAAAATAATTTATTCCCATCACGATTGTCCACGATATCACTAGAGCGTTAAATACACATGATGATCAATAAATATATGCAAATCGATAGTGTGAACTTTAAATTTTATCCAGATAATGACTAATGGTTTTATGTGTGAGTATCTACCGTTACACTTTTCAAATAAGTAATCGTACTCGCAAATTGCTCTTTATTTGAAGAATCATGCAAACAAGGCATTGTTGGAAAAGTGTGTTCAAAATTACCAGACACTCTTGGATCAATCGTAGTGAACTTGAATGAGTGTTTTTGTCATTCGAGATTGCATAATCTCTAAAGAAGACCGAAAATGAAACTTTGTATACAAAGATATTTTCTAAATAACGGAATTATTGACCAAAAAAAAATGTGATAAATTCACATAAATATACCAACTAACAAGAAGAGCAGATACAGTGAATACTCGATGATAGGGACATCAGTTGAACAAATGAGTCCTCAAATTACCTCATGCGCTTTGTTATTGTTTTGAGAGCGCGTTACTTCGCGCGGCTTCATTGATGTAACGCCACCAGGAGAGTCAATAGAAGTCGGATTCTTTGTAGTTTTGCAGCCAAGGGATCCGAGCCATATGTGAAATACATTGGCGTGGTCAGCTTCCTTCAACCTTTGAGCGGAGCGCGAGGCAGGCGGTAAGAGATGTGACGATTCCTAGTGTGTGTGAGCAAATATTTGAAATATTGAATTATCCAATCTAAATTATAATTGGACTACTTAACTTACTTCAAAATGCGGTGTTTCCATTCACTTAGATGATTTAATTTGAATGTAAATAAATATTTTTTACAAAAGATAGGACCGGCTTTATTAGTAGGTGCAATGAAAAATAAAAAATAATATTAATTCTTTGGAGTGTTACATTAGTCATCAAAGTCTTTCAACGTTCACCAGAGAAGAAAATACTTAGGACCGATTTGATAATGTCCGGTTGACCGAAGGTTGTAACTCAACCAAGGGTCAACCATGACTTTTTGTATTATAAACCTTTAACCCAAGGTTAAAATAACATTAACAGACATATTTTAGACTTTCCCACGGGTCTAACTCGGAAATAGTACATTTAAAAAATGTCCATTCTTCTTTAATTTTATCATCGTAAATTTTCGATTTTCGAAAGAAAAAATACCTCCTCCACCCCCTTTGGGAGATGTTTGAGGGGAAGGGAATGTTGAATGTCGATGTTTTGTCAGTGGAACTAATCTTCAAAAGTCCTCTTCAAATAAGATAAGACTCATGAAAATTGGAGCATTTTTACTATTTATAAGGTGAGAATTGTATACGTCCTCCATTTGGTTCACCGCTCAATGTAAAAATTAAAAATTAGTAAATTTACATCTTTGGCGGATGCGCTACTCCAATTTTTCAGGCATTGAAATTCAATTTACATCTCACGAATTGACTTTGTTATCATTATTATTTTTTCATTTTAAAGCATACTCAACTGTGCTTTTGTTTTAATTGAACTTAAACTACACTGACTTTCCGCAATATTGAGTATTTAAATTTAGGTTACTATATATACTACTACTACTATATACTATACTATATACTATAAAATTGAAATTAAGCATATTTAGCATATTTTCACAGTAATTTACAAAATTTTGCGTTATTCCTATGAATCCCATAGAAGGCAGTCATTATTATATGCATTTTCATGGGTTCTGCTGTGATTTTTATTGGCTCTAAGGCATAGGACGTTATTTTCATTTAAATTGAAGTAAAAACTAATCTCGAATACCAGCTATTCTCTATCCACAAAATTGTTTCTAGATTAACGTTGTTGATGCGTTTAGATGCAAAAGTTGTTAGGAATTCAAGAAATAATGATACAAATTCAAGTTATGGCGGATGCAATACTCGGATGCAACATAATTGAAATTCAGCGTATGTTCATGACAAATTTTGCATTTTTCATTTGCTTGCTTTCCTTAGTATTCAATTTACTGGTTTCGTATTTGTTTGGTTTTGTTCGATTCTGCTTTCGTTTAAAACGAAGTAAGAACTGAAGCTACTTTGAGTATAGTCAGAAATGATTCCTCATGTCGATTTTATTAGATGATTGAAGCATACATGCAAAAAAGATTTTGGGAAATACTGATTACAGTCCAATTTCTGGTGGAGGCGCTACGCGTAAACACGGATATTGAAATTCAGCATATTATCTATCATAGTAATTTACAAATTTTGCATTTTTCTTGAACATCCAATGGAAGATAATCATTAAAACTTCTTATTTAATTTACTAGATTTTAACTGGTTCTGTTGTGACTTTTAACATAACAAAAGCGTCAAATGCATAGGATTTTGCTTTTATTAATGTTACAAACTGAAATTACATTTACTATCTGTAAGAAATGACTAGGAATTATTTATTTACGAGCTTACACTAATTCACTACCGAGCATTTATTTATTTATGGCCCTCTACTAAGGACCCACTGAAGTGCCGGACTGCACCGTACTCCCGGTCTCCACCATACTCCGGTCTCTACCGTGTTCACTGTACCGGGCTGACTGCTCCGGACTGAGCCCCTCCTTCTCGAATTTTCAACAGATATCTTCCAGTGCCACGGGAACTTTCCACCACTAGTGCGAACTCACTAGATGCTTCGGGATATCATCATGACCCTGACATGTATCGCTGACCAATAGCAGGATGCCCCACACTCACACCACCAGGACCCCACCAACGTCCGTACTCGCCAAGGTGCTCCGCCCTCTGATGATATCACACACGCCTCGATAATGGCGTCGGCCCAAGTTCGTTACAGTACTATTGGATGAACTAAAGCATAGTTAATACAAGGAGTATATAGAAGAAGTCCTGAGATAAAATAAGTAAATTTATTTTCACACAGGCTATTTTTAGGAGTTATATTTTTTTTATATCAGGGATTAAAAAAGGAGCTAGTGGGGAGTGAACTTGCCTATCTGAATGATTCGAAATGTTTTATTTGGATACTTAATTAATGAGCAACAATTCCATTTATCAATTTCTATAATATTCTGTTTAGTGCTTAATATGATTCAAGATTATTATAGGAGTAATTTCTATGATCTGCCTTATAATCGTCCTTGAACATTTATTTATTTTTCATTTACGACCTTCTATGCTTTCGCAGTGTCGATAACCTTCTACAGATCTGAATTTTCAGTCTTCATCGGTTCTCACCAATTTTTATATTGATTCGCAGAACAAATTTGTTTAGGTAGGTGAGATAATTTATTTCATCAATCCTTTATAGCTGCCATAGCCTAAGTGTAAAAACATAATATCATCAAAATACCCAAACATTGTCTGTACACTGTCTCTTTTTTTGTCACCGAACGTATATGTATGACGTTTAAGGCTACAGAGCCCTTATACGTGCGCATAGTCTCTATGAAAGGTAATTCTGTGCGACAATTTTTCTTTCCTTTGTGCTTTGACAGCATGTTATGAGTTTGGTTAAAGTAATGAATGTACCTACGGAATAGTGATCAGTATACCATGCTACCAGTTTATATAGAAATTCTTCCCTTTATCTCTTTATCTATAGTATTCCGATAGAGATCAATTTAAATTCTTGTACGAGACTTATAGTCAAAAGACCTCATATCGAGCGGAACCTATGATTAAAAATTACTTACTTTCGCCTTCTATTTGCTCTCAATGTTTTTAATAATTCTGTCTGAATGAATTCCGTATGATAATAGGTGATACGTTCTGACAATATGGAAAATAAATAAAATTATCCTGGTAACGTTTTATTTTTGACCAAGAATATTTGCGTCCAACATTTTTATAGTAGATACCTGTAATTTCTGATTGATTCAATCGATTAGTGACTTTTGGACCCTTACGATATTTCCTTCAACTATATTTCGATATGTAAGCTTGAAAAGCTTTTTCCCATAGATACAATCTCCAAGGAATGACCAATATTTCAACAAGAACTTTCGAGTTTCCAAATATTATTTCTCAGCAAACAGTTGCGTTGGATGACTTCTACAAAACTTTAAAATTCTTTATGGCAATTTGGAACGGGAAATACTCATAAAAATTTAATTTCCTTGTAAGTTACTCCTATCAAAGTAAATTAATCATTATTGATAGAAAAAAAAAACATAACACGACCAAATATTTTCAATATCTGGTAGTAACTAATTACAGGACAACCATCTTCCTATTTGTATATCATTGAAATGGGATGATTTAGATATTTCTTACTTAATCGAAGTTGATGATAATTATTTTTGGAATAATTTGAGGGGGTCTAATGATGATCCAGTTAAAAAAACATTCCTACCACTCTCAAACAAATTCCAACAAATCTCATGAATCGTTCAATTCACTCATGCAACCGTTAATTTTTCTCCAGCATGCGAAAATAACATTAGTCATAGTCAGCTTTGTCGTATACGTGTAACCAGAATATCTTCTTGTTTACATATAGAATATATGAAACTCTATGTGCGCAAATCTTGTTTTCTGACATTTTCCAAATATATGCATTGAAAAGATTGTCAAAGGCTTCGAGATAAATATTTCCTGTAAGTTTTAGAAGATAGTTTTCAGACTCAGAAAGCTCTAATGTAAATGTGTTGAGAAAGTTGACGTTTACGTACAAATTATAGTTACTGCGTTCCACAATTAAAATGCTGTGTAGCCGGGTATGGGTAATGTATTTTAAATGAGGATAAGGGTACACAGTGTTGCCGCTGTTTAAATTTACCAGTAATATTTTCGTCTCTAAGTTTGAGATTCATTATAATTATTATTTATTAAAAACAAAAATGTTGAGATGAAATTTCAATCAAAGCGGCGAAATTTGCTCCATAAGAATGCTAATCTTATATCGAGCGATTCAAAACAAATCCATTCGCAGTAGTCATTTGAAATGGGGAGCGTGTCTTTACTTGATTCAAGTAATAAGTATCTGTAATTTTATTACAAAATGCGTGTATCCAGCCAACAGGTGGTACGTTCGAAAATTTCGAACGATGTCAATGGAATACAGAAATAATAAATTAATAACTATATTTTTGTGTTGATACTTTGTCAAGTTTCTTAAATTACCTTCTAAAAAGACAGTGACACTGCGAAATAGTGCCGATAATAGTATTTTTATATGTTTCTTTAGTGGTTAGTTTCGCATCCTACTCAGAAGAGTAGGTAGGCAAATGACAGCCTGGAATGAATAATGAAATGACAAATACTTATTACCTGTATCTAGTAAAGTCATGCTCCCTATTTCAAATGCCTACTACGAATGGATATTTCTTGGATAGCTCGATATAAGCTTAGCATTCTAGCATACAATACCAGTGGTTCTGCAATTTGCTTATATACTGTAAGGACCAAGCCCATGAGTACATAGCTAGCATAAATAGATCATTTTACTATTGTTGTCAGAAGTGTTCGTGTGCGATATTTTTTTCACAAAATATTTTTGATTTCCACATGATAACCAGATAAATTCAGTAGTTGTTTGCAAAACGTTTTCTCAATAAATGTTGGCCGTCTAGACGGCTGATTTCACTTACTTTTGTTTCTCTAAGTTCGCGTTCTATTGGGCTTGGGTGTATATTCACACAAACGGTATTTATAAATAATTAGAAATAAAAACTAGGAGGGGAATTTATCAAAAAATTAGTTGAATAATAATTTTCAATCTAGTAGGTGAAATAGATATATTACCTAATTCTATTGGTGTTGGTACTTTTGAAGTTGTGCAGTTGCAGTTAGATTGAAAACCAACTTCACAAGTACCAGTACAAGTAGAATCAATATTATTTTGTATTTTTCAGTGATACAATATAATAACGTCGGTCCATTTTTTTGTAAAAAATATTTTAATAAATATTTTTATTGTATAATTACACTTTTGAGCATAACATTAGTCACGAAAATCGTTGAACGTTCACTTACACCGTTACCCATGTATATTCTTTGCTTGTACTTATTATTAGTCAGAAATCGAAAAAAATCGTCGTGGAAATACGCATATTCTAGACTTTACCACCGCTCTAACTGGAAAACCGTAAGTCTATGGAAAAAATGTTCAATACAAATGTGTTGCTACAAATAATCTGGTCTTTAATTTGGTTGCCTCAGGTTTTCAATTTTCTAAAAAAAATGCTCCCTCCATATAACGAAAATATATAAATTTGAGATTTTAACATCCCAGTAACTCGAAAATCTTAACCCCTTTTAAAAAATGTTCAATTTAAACCTTTCCGGTAATTGTCCTATCTTGAATTCTGTCGTCTCAGATTTTCGCTTTTCGATAAAAATTGCCCTTTCCACCCCATGTGATCTCGGATTTGAGTTCTTACGAATATGGGACCATTTCTCAAGTTGCCTTTTTCAAATGAATCAAAAATCAGGAATATACTAGTAAGACTAGTAGTAAGAGAATAATTATTACTTTATATTTTTAGTGCAGCATCTAATAAAGTTGTTATTATCATTTTTTCGCACTTGGTCATAAATATTGAGTACGTTCCATACATTTATTATTTGCTATGTATAAATAGGTACGTAAATCAATTACATTCTCACTACATAAATTTCTCCGTTTTCCAGTAGCATCTGGACGACATCTTCCACATTCTATCCCTTCCGACTGATTCATATTTATAGGCATCCCGCATCGACACTATTTATTTATTCCTTTTCAATCGACCTTCCTATCTCTTCTTGACCTTATATTATGACGACGAAAGCCCGTTCGATACGGCCCAGTTGCAGCATCGCTTTCATTCTGTACCTACTTGAACTAGGACCAATTCTGTTCTGCTCTACTTTCGATCAGTTTGCCGCGTTTAGGGACTACTATCATTATATCTATAACGTTACGTACATAAGAAATCAAACACACAGTCGAAGTGTATACCTCCTTCTTTTTGTGCTAGGTCAAAATTAATGTTGAGCCCACTTCTGATGTTCTAGGAATATCCACCACACACATATTTTTATTTTAGAAACCTATACAAACTTGAGCATATTATTTGAATCAAATATATATTATACATTTGCAGACAACATAATTTATAAATGCTTAATTATTTTGCCAATAGCCTTCTATCATCTATATTATTAATATTTCAGTACTTCACATCTACCATGTCCTTATACATACCTACTACAGTAGTTGTTAATTTACACTGAATGATGCAGGCAATGTAACTTTAGTAGCAATAGGATGAGTTTTATTTTTATTAGAACTTGACAACTTCAGGATTTATTTATTATGTAGTCTATAACATTAACTTAACAAGAAGCCCAAGTGGTGGATAGAAGTGCCATGCATAAAGAAATCTATAAGAAAATCACATTTAAAAAAATATAAACTCTAAAACTACTAGGGCTAGGACAATGCTAATATTTCCATTAGATTATAACTTCATCAATCAACATATCGTTGGTTCACTACTTACAGAACAGCCTCTATTCTCTAGGCCGTGTGTTATGTGATCAAAGAAACATGAGTGTCATATACCCGGAACATTCATTTTCATGATCGAAAGTTATCAGGAATTCACAACAGGTTATGGTGCAGCATTAGCTGAACCGAAGAGAGAGAAAGAGCTAGAGAAGGATACAAGGATGACCCAGATATTGTAGTGTTTCGACAAATTTCCGACGACCCAATTTTCGGAAGATGCGATGATGCTCCTACCCCCTACCAGTGCTCTTGATGTAGCTACACAACATTGGAAGACTGCTCTACTGCGGCAGATATACGTGAGAATGTGCTTTGTTTTATATAAGATGATTAATGGAAATTTTATTTGTTTGAATTATATGTGATATGTTGAAGAGTTACCACAATATAATCTTTGCATTTGGAATAGCTTTATTTTTACCAAGTCTTTGAGTTTCTCTGCAAGAAATTACCCGCAACGACGTACGAACTCTATCACAATATTGATGTAAAAATAATAGCAGTGTTTAGCTATTGAATCTTATGAGTAGAAGAACCAATATTTGTACACTATTTTAATACTCATTTGGAATAACCCCATCCTACATCATTCATCAATCATTAATCTTAGATGAAACAAAAAAAATATCAACAAGAAATTAACTTCGATTACTAAGTACCTAGAGATTATTGCAAAAGTTTGATATAGTCGCCTTCCACTTAACGAGACGGAATGTGAATTTATCTACGACAATCTAATCTGTGCTGTGTTACTCGGATCGTGGAAAAATAACGTCAGTAAGATAGCCGTGTTTTAAAAATGATAGTACATCCGTGTCTGATGGATAACAGAGAGACAAACTTAAAAATTCCAGCGGCTACAAAAATATGCTGGTTGTCAAAAAAAAATGTTTTTTAATATGTCACTGCCACCTTGAAATAATTTCATATATATTTTGACAGAACTGTCATACTGGTTATTGAATGAATGAATGAATGAATGTTATCAAATAATGCATTAATATACTACCGATTTGAGACAATTCAAAAAACGTCCAAAGCTCTGGAAATTCCGTAATGATCCAAAAAGAGCAACAGATTTTGATTTTAGAAGGAATATGTCTGCAAACGTATCCATACTAAATATAGAATTAACAGATATATTATTTGTGTGAATAAAGACCTTCCAACATTATTTGACATGGATTGTTGCATAGATAATTCATAGAGAGATTGTTTTCGAATTTATCAGTGTGAATAATACATTTTTACAGAATTTTTAAATCAACTTATTATTTACGTCTACAAACATGTGAAGGAACGGTGAAATAATAACAGAATACAAAGATTTTATGGAAAGATGGAGAGAGTATTTTCTGGAACTACTCAATGAAACACAAGAAGTGGAACAAATTGAACAAAATGAAATACTACAACAAGAAGAGAAAAATGGAAGAACTAAAACAATGAATAAAGGACCTACAGAATGGGAAAGTTCCAGAATATGACAAGATAACATCGGAAATGGTCAAAAATATTTGAGAAAGAGGTGAAGACATACTGCTAGATATCTACAACAAGATATGGAATAGAGAAGAACTATCTGAACACTGGATGAAAGCGTGGATTATCCTCATACGTAAGAAAGGAGACGCAAAGGACTGCGATAACTACAGATGAACAACCATGTTATGTACAGCGATGAAAATGTTTGAGAAAATAATAGAGAAAAGATTAAGAGCAAATATCGAAGTATATTAGAAAAATCGTAGAGTGGATGAAGTACACAGGACCATGTTTTCAAGATTTCACAAATTACAGAAAAAGAAACCCAAGAATGAAGAAAAGTTTATATAGCATTTCTAGACCTATAAAAAGCTTTCGATTTGGTGCAAAGTTATCAATTATGGAAAATTTTGAAGGATGATATTCATGGCTGATATTATTGAAAAAATATAATCCTTGAACTAAAAAATTAGATATAGGACATACTCGTCTAGAAAGAATATCAATGAGCGAAAGAGCATCTTTCGTAGATGACATGATAATACTGACTGAAAGTGAGAAATCAATTTAGACAGATGAAACACGGCATTGAAAGCAAAAGGATTAAGAATAGATAAGAATAAAACCAAAGTCGTGATGGTTGGAGAAAATATAGAAAAGTTAAAGACAGTGATAGAAGGAGACCATGTAGAACAAGTAGATTATTTCCAATACCTAGGGGTAACTCTAGACAAAAAAGGGAAAAAGACATAGATATCAACACCAGAATTCAAAAAGCCAATTAGTTGTACTTTCATGAACAAAAAAACATACATAGAGATACAAAAATCAAAAGTTTTTAAAACGACATATAGACCAGTACTTACTTTTGGTTGCGAAACATGGGTATTGACAGGGCCGCAGAAATGTGAGATAGAGGCGGCGGAAATGCGGTACTTAAGAAGAGTTGGAGGGGTCACCAAAAGAGACAAAATTAGAAAAATAGATATAAGACAAGATCTAGAAATAAAACCAACCATAGAATACGTTGAAGAGAGACTGCTATTTTGGTGGAGACACCTGCAGAGGATGGGTGAAAATAGACCAGTTAAGAAAGTATGGAGAGCTAGAATACAGAAGAATCGCCAAAGGGGCCAACAAAGGAACACTTCGGATAAAATAATCACACGAATGCTGGAGAAGCGAGGGACGAATTAGAGAGAAGCAACTGGACTGGCATACGACAGGAAGGAATGCAGAGAAAATTTGTGAAAATATAAAAAGATTGTACGCACTACACCATTATATATGGTAGAAAGGTTATATGGATTATATATCTACATGTCAAGTGTCATTCTTATATTTATATGTTTATCGTATTTAATTATGATTTAATTATCAATACCAAAGCAATCACAATACAAGTTCGTTTATTTATGTCAAATACTTTAAATTTACAATGAAATTTGATTTATTATATGTAAAATGTAAGGCCCTATTATCGATTAAGTTTTGTAGGTAATAATAATAATAATAATCATTTTTTCACGTAATTTAATTTCCCCTATTGTTCCAGTGGCGCCACAATAAGAAATCAATTTGATGGTTATAGAAAAAAACATGATACGTCGCTGATTTTTCTTAGTTTAACATTTTTATCAGATTAGGCATTAAGAAATATAACTTTTTTGTTGATAATTTTTTCCAACCTCGCTTCGTTTAATAATAATCGAGATAATAATTGAAACTTATTCACAAAAAGTGTTTACTTATTATCGCTTGCTGCCACGGATTCTGGGTCTGGGCTCCAAAAATAATCCAATTTTATTTTAATTCCACTCTGTAAATTCTAAAACAATGGTTATGTTTATATAAAGTTTTTTAACAATGACTTCCACTGAAATCAGGGAAAAAATACACCCTGTATATTTGTATATAAATTTGAATAATGAATAAATCATCGTCAACGGTTTTGCATCTATAGTCCACTACTGGCGATCCACGCCTATTATATAGCTGATGCCCTTGACTTTGTCCATGATAATAAAATACTGAAAGCTCCATACCAAATTTTTATTTTACCAATGAAGTAAATACAAAAGCAATGACTAGTGATGAATCTGTGAGGTAGAGGAACAAAAGTACAATAATGTATGAATTCCGTGGCGTACCTAAACCAACACTGGAGCTTGAAAACGCGACACGTGTTTCACCAACAAAGGTAAGTAATAGCTTACCGCTGGCAATGTCGATTTCGTTGGCACAAGAAGAGACGGATTGTAAAGTTTTACAGTTGGTGTGCGGGGGTAGCATTATTTTTTATGCTGATTGTGCTTGCAGTATGTTGGAGGAACTCTATTATTTTCTGGGATAAAAAAGATTTTCCATTTCTCACTCAAAGATCCTCAGTCAGGTAGTGAAAATAAATAAAAACGAGCTACTGGACTCCGATTAACTAAATTATTCCAACATCAAATCCTTTATGCCTAAATCACATACAGAAACATCCATTTTTATTTTTGGTCGACCTCATAAAGCAGTAGATGTACTGCATTATCCAGAACCTTTTCATTTAATGATATTTCTGTCTATATAACAAAGATGATTATAGATCAGCCGTTTTTCTGGTAAATAACTGGATTGCGCTAGGACGTCTAACTGTTCCGGAAACAACTACTGCGAGGACAAGTATCCCTTCCGCCATTGAAAAACGTCAACAATACGTACAATTTATTACATTGAGAAATACCACTATAAAGGTACCTACAGTCAGATTGATTATCAAACAAAGCACCACCACCCAGACGTAATCATTATTTCAAGGTTGTTGCCTATCTTCAGTTTGCCGCAGAGCATCGAGCCGTGTCTGATAATCAAGATATCCGATTTTTTTAATTGCATTTGATTCTTATTCAAATATTCAATTTTCATAGTCATTACTGAATCTGTATTTCAAGAAACTTTACAATTTTCAGTTTCAACATCTCCTCAAAGTCACAAACAAATAGAGCACCTTCTGTTAGGTGTTAGGTAACACGACTATGCACTTGACCTACAAACCACGTATCTATGTGTTGTCTGTTTGAGGACTAGAGTCGCCTTGAATTCGGTTAAATGTTAGACATTTGAGATATTAGAGCTTCTAGAGCTGAAAGGCTACTTACAGCTCATTTGGTGGCAAATAGCAGGTGGTGGTAGTGGAGTAGAGGTGAGTGTGGTTGATGTATCGAGGAAAATCTCTAATGGTGGAATAGATGCAACATAGCAACAATGGTTGATTTCAAAAGCGAATCGGTGGCACAAGTCAAGCAGAGGCCAGAAGCCGTCCATCTAATTTATTTAAACTATATTTTTATTTGAATTTCTTATTTTTATTCTTGCTTTACCAGTACTGTAAGGGAAGTTTTAGCCGTTATTAAATAGTGAAAATGATTGATGATTTTATCAATCCTTGCAAGCGGCTGAAAACTTTCTTTCCAGTATATGAAATGAATAAAGTTAGGTCATTAAGTCTGGAACAACTTCAAAAACTATGGAGATCAACGATTATTAATTTCCGACGCTAATTAATTTACACAGAGGCGTATATACAGGGTGTTTGTTGATTGAATGTCGTGTGAATCTTTGGATAATTTTATGAAGGAAAGTTAGTATCAACATATGTCCTAAAACTAATAATTTTTGAGCTACAGGGTGTTAATGTTTTAAGAAAAAAAGTTTTGTTACTATAATTCTCTTTCCACTGTTAGATATTTTTATGAAATTTTGTACACACCTTTTAATCATTAAGAAGCATTTTTTGACGAATAATATCTATTGAAATTTTCACCAATGACGTCCGTACGGGGTTTGAACTGAATATTTTTGAAGAAAAAAATAGTGCACCACTGATTTTCCAAAAACCAAAATTATTTTTCAAATTCTCATTCATTTTGGAGCAAATTTGCTCCATTGACTTCTTTCTAAGATCACACCGTTTTCGCGTAAGAAAATAAAAACCTAAAAAAAAATTCTTGAGTTCATTTAGACTGCTTTTGATATTTTGTTCTCTAACTTATTATCTGCTATTGCTACTAAAGTAGCTCAATGTCAGTGAAGCTTAGACTTCAATATAAACAAGACTGAAAAATAATTTGTTAATATAGCCTGATGATAGAATGTACTCTGATCTAAAAATAACTGTAGGTAGGAAATAGAACTAGAACAATTCACGATAATGTTGCATTTAAAGTTCAAAGTCAATCTCAAATAGTTTCATGTATTATTATCGATCTTCTTATCAACAAACAATTTTCTTCCACGATGTATTTTCCACAGGCTAGATTGTATGCCGTAAACGGTTATGAAAGAAAAATAAGTACCTAAACTTCAAATCTTTTTGAAGAAGAAAATACATTTATTTATTATCACGCAAGGCCTTTTCAACCAACGGCAAAGTAATGCACTAGTTCTTTAAGTTTTCATTGTCAAAATGAGAGTGATTTATGGAAGTTACTAATTTACTTGCCAAGGAATGAGTAATTACTGAAATGCATAATAAATTATAGAATGAGGGCTGGTAATTTAATGATTATCATTTAATTATCATGTACGTTAATGGTAAAAATAATTCCTACTCTATCGAATTGAAGTGTAATAGGAACTAAATGAAACTATTTATTTTTTTATTGATAAAAACATACCTATTGGTATTTATTTCCTATTTTTTAGATTTATTTGAAAACCAGCTAAGAGCATTCAAGATGTGGATGCACTATATTTTAAGGAGTAATTTTACATTGTTTCATAAGAATGATGATGGTATTGCTTTTTTTTGGTGAATTAATAACAAACTTGAAAGGGTACAAACATTTATTTCCTCAATTAATTCAAAACACGTCTAAAAGTTTCATCCATACAAATGCTGGAGGCATTTATTGATTCTAGCAATTCAATATAGTCTTTATGAAATCTGTGACCAAATTTATTAGGAATTGCAGCTCTTGTTGGTGACCATTAATTATAGCAATTATTAGTCTGAATACAACTTGTACTTACACTCTGATAAATTCTGTACACAAGAAGTCTAAGTTTTGAAGTATTGTTGGAAGAAAAATTCTTTGTACCAGTAATAGTAAAAGTAAAAATAAATCTTTGAATAAAATCACATGTTTTCCGGTATTGCTTTTCTAAAGCCAGCTTATATAGTGACAGAAATTAAATTGTTTTTTTGTCAATAAATATGATTTGCTGCAACTCCAGAGTTTCGATATTGTTTTTGATATTTCCATTATCTCTATAAATCTTTTCAAATTACTGGAACAGTAACTTAAATCTATGCTGAAGCTTAGTAATATAATCCGATACTGAAACTAAGTACATTGAACAAATTACTTGCAACATTTTTATTTGGAAATAAAATATAAATCTGTGAATTATTTGCTATCTGGACAACAAAAAGTGTCAGGCGATTGGACACATAACTGAAGAGCAAATGTACTTTTTGCCCTTAATATACTATTGTATATATATATATATATATATATATATATATATATATATATATATATATATATATATATATTATATATTTATTGTAACGGGAATTTATATTAAAAATGGGTTCGATTTATTTTCACTTATTCATTTACACCAATAACTACCCGACTATATACATATTTATATTCACACTTATTTCTCGTACTATATACTTCTTACTACTGTCTGATCTATGAGCTATATCCGATTGTGATCTATGCCTGGCTATCTATCACTAACTGACTATCTTGTCTATGCCATCAGCCTTATATATCTAACCTAAAAAGCTCTAGATGATTCCAGTGTTGTTTTCGTTGTTTCTGGAAGTTATTTCTCAATATATGGCTTCGAGAATACACCAGGACTTATTCTTGTTGCCTCTGAAGTCTCCCGTGTTTTCTGGAATGTGTTTGTGACATTTATGAGTGTAGTTTATTATTCGGGTAAGTCTTCACGTTACAATATAGTCTATTTGAAAATGCTGTAGAGTAATAAATTATGATAATGAATGTATCTCTTTGTATTCTGCAATATAAGCGCCATAACACAATAGATCCCTTCATTATCATAATCATAATTTATTACTCTACAGCATTTTCAAATAGACTATAGTATTGTATATTTATGTAGATATGTATGTTCGCTCAGTTTGCATATTAAACGTGATACGGCTTTAATCGTTATTTCTTATACTCATATTTCTGACTTTACCTTTGTTGTAACTCGTAAACCTTAGCTTCATTTAAAAAATGTTCAATTTAAATGTTGCTACATATAATCTTTTCTTTAATTTGACCATCTTATATTTTCAATTTTCGCAAAAACTTGTCCCCTCCACATAGCGGAAATATACAAATTTCAGACTTTACCATTGCCTCGAAAACCGTAATTCTATTGAAAAAATATTCAATTCAAACGTTTCCGGATATGGTCTTATCTTTAATTCTACCGTCTATTTTCTAGAAAAATTACTCCTCCACCCCCATCGAGGGTGGTTTTTAGAGGGAACGAGATTTCGGATTTGACTTTTTCTAGATCAAAATCGGAGCACGTTTAATATATACAGCTCGCGCACAAACCAAAAAATGAAAAGCAGACATTCGAATTGTATACCTCCTCCGTTTGGGAGTATGTTATCATCAAACTTCCAGTTATATTCATAAACAAAACTAGTTCGGCACCAGCTCTGTTTGATACTTGACATAAATTATTTTAGTACCGAGTTGTTTATGATGACGGCTGTTTATTTTTACATAAAAGTTGATAACATGAATTGTCTTACATTTTGAAAGCTTCCGTTCTTACAAGAATATACTGCTAGATTAAATGACTTTCACATTTCATATTCATAATTCATATTACAAGAAATGCCGCTGAAACACTTTAAGACTCACCTATAATTCATATCTAATAACGACAATATTCAAATTAACCCCAAACTAACCACAACTATCGATTAAAACCCACAAAATTGCTGAATATTATCTAACTGGCAAACATGGAATTTCTGCACGCAGGCAGCCGGCCGTAGCCACCTTATAGTTCCCTTAAGATTCTCTAATTTGGAATGTAAACCTTTTATATCCTCTGTATATTTGGGTAACATGAAAGATAAAAGGATTTGGGTGAAGGAGAAGGTAGACCTATATCGGATGTAGATGACATTACTGTTCTCCAGGGAGGGGCTTAACACATGAATTATAGAAAATTTGGAGAGGCGGCATGATACAGGTGATCCCTCAGGCATACATAAGTTTTAACTGTCCCATAAACCCTGCAATAATAATTATGTGTGACACATGCTGAAATAATTGTATCATTTGATCGATAAAAGTGAATAAAAATATTAACAAAATCATTCATCTAGTTATTCAACTCTATGAAGATATTTGCGATAAAATGTTTTTATGGAACTTATATTCCCTAAATTGTCATGTCCCAATATAACAAAATTTCCAAGCTGAAAATGGTATTGATATAATATTTAAGTATTAATTCAAGGACTCAATTCCTGAAAGTGAACACTGTAATTATGGGTATCCCACAAGACACCGTATTAGACCCAGTCTTCTTTCTTGTTCACATAAGCTGCTACTGTTGGAGAATACAAATCTCTTAATAAACTTAAAACTAAACTTTCGAAACTATATAGTTTCATTATCAATCTTAAAGGTTCTTTTATTTCAATATAATCAAGTAATTGTCTATGGAGCAAATCCAGTTCCATGGAGTGTAGGACATCAGCCAATTTCAAGTAGAGCCATTTGAGATGAGAGTTGATGATATTGAGCTTGTTGTAGTGGGCCTTAATTTCATATTTGATCCAAGTGATGTTAGCTGTGGAAATGGCTTTTTTGGCTGCTGAGGAGTTGACTCTGGAGTGTAGTGATATGTAGTTAGGTGTGAGGGACCTCCTTAGACAAACGTTGTTGAACCATATGTCCAATGATACGGTTTTTCGTCGTAATAAGAGAACCTTATATTGGCGGACTAACGTTGCTCGACTAGCATATTGGAATTGTAGGTAAAAGTCCATTTTCTCAAAGTGGAGTGAAGTAAAATGTAGAAAAAAAGAAACTCACAGTCTTCTCCACAAAATATATTGCTTTTCTTTTCTACATTTTACTTCACTCCACTTTGAGAAAATGGACTTTTACATACAAAACTTATACAGGTGGGTAATCGAAAACGAAACAGAGCCATTTTCAAGTGTGTCATTATTTTAGGAAAAAACAGGGACCCGTTGCTTTTTGATTCAAGAGAGGAAGTTTTTTTTCGGAATTTTTGACTAATTGAATGATTAATTATCTAGATAAACACAACAGTTTCTACCCTCGGAGATCAACAGTCGGGGCTGTCTATGAATTTGTCAAATTTATATACCTATAAACAACATGACAACAAGAAAACTGTTGGGGCACTATTCTTTGATCTTAAGCTATGTGCTTTGGGGTTTCGTGGAAACATGTTGACTTCAACTCATTCAAATTAGTCAATTGTTAACCTGGGTGCTCCACAGGGCTCTGTACTGGGTCCACTCGTATTTATAATGTTTATTAATGATCTACTAGAATTTATCAATACTAATTGTGAGTTTATATATGCGGAGGATGTTTCCATTGCAAATTCTCCTGAAGAACTAGCAGAGAATTTAAGTTTACTTTATAATAAATTTACCGTGTGGTGTTTGAACAATCCTTAAATTCTAAATCATGGGAAACGGTTCCAATGAAATTCAACAAAACAAATGATACCGGCACGTCTTTTGAAATATATACTGAAAATATCAATATGACATCTACGGAGACAACAAAATTCCTTGGAACTTTTCTTGACTCATCACATTCCTTTCAGGCATATACTGAACATATTTCTAAGAAGAAATGTAGCAGCTACTGTACAATCTTACAACTTAAATATATATTCTCCCAACAACAACTAATAAATATCTACTATACGATGACATATTCTCATTTATCATATACGTAATGTTATAATATGCGAAAACTCTAGATTTTTAACAAGATTGTTTGTTTTACAAAAAATAATACTCTTATCTTTGGGATTCATACGCGAATTGCATGTAGACGCAACTTTCAAAATTTTAACTCTTTCCTGTATCTATATATATAAAATTATTCTATTCGTTAAAAGTAATTTAAATTAAATCATAAAAAGTGCTATAAGACCAAAAATGGTAATCTTCTTTGAATACAGCCTCATCGGACAACTTTTTATGAAAAGAGTCCATCTTATACTGGTACATAGTTATATAATAAAGTAGAAGTACATATTACCAAGTAAAGTTCACTGCCTGATGATTAGAAGACCGTAGTTAGATAATATCCGTGTAAATTGGCTATAAAATAATATTATCTACCTTGTATTACGGTGGCTGATTCAGCGACATCGTATCTGGCCAACACAAAGTGTGTACCAACCTAATGTTGGCAATACTCGTTAATCTTCTATTCATAAATTTCCAAAGGCATAATATCGTCTTAATGACTAAGTCCGGATGTTAGGCGATGCAAGAAAGGTTTTGGTGATATCGTTGAAATAACGACATCGATTATTTCACAAGATTGATGACATTCTTAATTCTACAATGTCAAAGGCATGAGAGGAAACTATTTTTCTTTTTAGAACAAAAACTAGCGTTAAATGAATTGTTCATGAGCTATGCTAGTATACGTATATCTAAGTAAGCTTTATGATATTGGAAAAAACACTGGAGGGCTGTTTATGGTCAAAATTGATTGTCGATTGGCATTTCCATAGTTACAGTCGCGAAAAAATGATATGGAATATGACATACCTACGTTCATGGCCAATGTTTTTTTTTCAAACTCAAACTTAGATACCTGTTTCAGTTTTACATTTTGTTTTGACCATAAGATGTCTTAATTCTTTTATAATTTTCAGTTAATAAAAATTTCAAATGGTCTTGGTGAAAAGAAAAGATGCATTTTGCCATAAATAATAAGGAATTCTATAAAATTAGTAGAAATATTAGAAGCATACAGCTTGCACTTTTCCACATCACCCCTGCTGGTAGTGGAGCTTTTGTTCATAATTGAGAGAACATTCAATAAAAAAAATCTACAAGGTCATCAATAGATGCAAAATCTATAAAGTTGTCAACTAGAATACTCATTTTAGATCGCCTTTTGAATATTCTAATAAAATAATCAAATAATATAGGTCCCTACTCCCAAAGATGATAAAAAATAATTTAATCTCATCCTTTAAGCTATGCCGAAATTCACAATAACCCTATAGGTCTGTTTTTATGTTTGTACATACGCATCACGCAAAAACTACCGCATGGAATTGAATGCAGTTTTCGACGGGCACGAAGTCGCGGGCAAACGCAAGTATTATATAAAAGCGAACGTATGTATGTGTATGTGTGTGGGCAAAGTACCTTAAGTAAAAGGACTGTCATACATTCAGTGCCCATAGGTCTCTATGTGGTGGGTTTCGTACCTGAAAGTCTATTGTCTATTTTATATTTCTGAACTCTATGGCTGGATTTTGATGGTCGTTTTACCATGTATACATTTGTAGAATGTTATTAGAATTATCTGGCAGTGGCTGTAAGTGTGACTGCGCCTCCTAGGTGGGGGGTTCGTTACCTGTAATACCCAAAGAAGTATCTCTGAGCTCTGTGGCTGAATTTTCGAAGATTTTTCGCTCTATTTGGGTGTTTTGTGAGAGTCTGTCAGTGCGACTGGAACTTAAAGTTGGCTGATTCCTCTACCGGAAAATCCCTAAGAAATATGCAGGAGAAATTCTCATGCTGTTCTCTCTTGGTGCATGTCTGTGGATGGATCTGGGATCTGATGTTAAGAGAGGTTCTATGTGAGAGTAGGGCTCTGAGGTAGACGGGTTCCATAATCAAAAAAAATTTTTGCTTTTTTGCCAAAATATATCCATCACTTCCTGGAACGAAATTCATTGGAACTAGAATGGCAAACATAGGACTATCTGGTAAATGTTTTTGATTTTGAAGATACCCATAATACTGATACTTCATTTCTTCCATAACTACGAGCACTATAGAAATATTTTTTATTTTCATTTTTCTTCTTCAAACGTTATACATACTATATATAGTATTGTGGCTAATACGCTTGTTTGTTACGACCTTTTTTGGTAATTTTTTTTCAGGTCACGTAAAAAGTATGTGAGCCTCCTGCATTTCATTATCATTTATCCTCAAATACTTTTTCCCCACTTGACATTCACTTTATTGATGTAAGCATTCTCGCTTAGCTGCTTAAGAACCATGGTGGCGCAATAATTCACAGCCTCCATGCTCTCTTATTCTTCTTCAATCTCTCAAGGGATACCCAATGTGTAATTTTGTGGAACGGTTACTGCATCTCGACATCCCGTATGGTCTCATTGTATGGATCCCTGAAGTGCATTTAGCTCAAGATATCAAGTACTTATAGATGTGAAATTTGAGACTATTTAGATGGAGAGACGATCGTTTTGGGAATTCCACTTAGTAGCCATTATGTGAATGGCTCAATATAATAAGCATTTTATCAATATGTTGAGTCCAGTGCAGATTCAGAAAAGCATACAGCCGTTGTTTTTCATAAGCAAATACCAAAACAAAGATTTGTTCATGAATACCTAAGGATGATAATGCATAAATTAGTTCAAGTAAAGTTTCATACTAAGTACAACAGCTGCATATTGCTAGTTTATGTTTATCTAGAAGAATGTTTTGGAAACCTTCCTGATCAGAATTCGACTTTAGTTTTCCTCAATGATTCTTTGTACATGTGGAAATTATATGTTTGGAATGTCGTATCATATCATAGTGATCTATGAACTGTTCGTTGTTGCTTTTTTTAAACTATTAAATATATGCTGACTTCAGTGTATACAAAATGGATTTTTTAAATATTTCAAAGAACCTTCACCTGAATAAACAAATAATAGATTATCTGTTTTAGTTGAAACTTTTAGAAAATGAACCGAAAAGATCTCAAATAAAACAATTCAATTAAAATTCGAGTAAATTCCGTAATTTTAAGACAAGCTTAGCTTATATCTACTGAAATTGATCTCTTTTTAGAAGAAGAATTTAGAAATGATTAAAAGAGAATTGATGAAGGGGAATCGTCATTTCCCTTCAGTCATTTCAAAATGTTATTAAGATATGCAAAGTGAAGTTGAAAAAGATTTGCACTATCACATAGACATTTTAAATAGTTATTATGGTTATTACATTAGGTTTCTGAATTTCGTTCAATGTTCTTCTCCTTCTTCTCCGTAGCACTACAACCCAGGGTGGGTTTAGGTTGCCTTCACCCCTTGTCTCCACTCTTACCTTCCTAATGTTCTCTCCTTCCTTGGGGTGATACCTCCCCCACTGCTTTGATTAGTCTCGCGTTGAAACTCCTCTGATCGTGGCCCGCCCAGTGCAATCTTGTACGATATCTGGTCAACTATACATTTTTAGTTAAATTTTTAGACTTTAATAAAGGTTGTAGTGCGAAGTAACATTTGTTTCCTTGGGTGATACGCTGTTTGAGCCCTTCATGTGTTTTGTTATCCGCTTCTATCGTTGCTTCCAGATAGTTAAATGCTTTGACATGTTCAAAATTGTATTCGTTCATTGCCACATTTTGTGATATGCGGTCGCGTGCGGGGTTTCTTGTTACATGCATATACTTTGTTTTCTGCTCGTTCATCCGGGATCGTATCTTATTGGCTTCCCTTTCAATGCGTACGAAGTTCTCTTTTACGTTCTCTGTGCTACAGCCCCGACCACATCAACATCGTCCGCGTTTGCGATAAGCAGCCTTGGGTCTTGCGGCTCAAATATCTCTGCTCTTGTCGTTGCTGTTCTTGTGGCCTTTTTTATAGCAATATCAAAAATAATCCGGGACAGCGCGTCTCCCCGTTTTAGACTCGTGTTGATATCAAACAAGTGGCTGTTCTCTTCTTCTATCTTGATGCAGCTTCGGGATCCATCTATACATGTCCGGATCATACGCACTAGTTTTCTGGGTACTCCAAGCTCTATCATTGTCTCCCATAGCCTCACTTTAATGTTGATCGATAAAATATTTTGGTCTAAAAAGTGACAAGTGATGTTTCAATATTATGCATTTACAGATGATTCAAGTCTCCAAATTCCATGACACAATTCGATTAAGTGTTTTTTGGATCGCTCGATATTTAACAATATAAAATATTGCTTCAGATTTTGTAATATTACTTTGTTCCAGAGGAAAGAACCAACGACGTACTTAATAAATGTCATATAAGACTCGTTAGCTGTTTGGTCATCACCACTTTCGTAGTAGCTAACTCGCCAATTAGTAGCGACTACACTCGCTCAATGTGATAGATCCTTAATCAATTTGCAACATTTTGAACTTTATATGTACATTGATTCTTCTCAAGTTATGATGAAATATGCAAAATAATGATATTGGAGTCGACGAATCGAAGACCTTTGTTCGTTTGTCTCAATAAAACTAATAACCTATAGATAGTTAGGCAATCAGATTTATTTCAAATCAAATTAAATTGATATAACGTGATCGAAATTGCAATTGTAATTTAAGTTACTTGTTGCTTGAACAGAGAGCTTCATCCAATTGTAAGCAAAAGATAAAATATAATCAACTAAAGTACGGAAAGTGATTCGAATGGAATCGATTTAATTCAATTGCTTGAATTCATCTAGACTACTGGCAATTATATGTAAGCAGAATATATATATACAGGGTTATTCAGATTCGATGCTCACTATTGGGATCTCGTAAACTGTAAGAGCTGCGAAGAAAGGTAAATTGGGGATTAATATGCCATAAAGAAATTTCAAGTATCATTTTCTGTTTTTGAGAATCTTTGGAAAAACCAAATTCTTCATTTTTCATCTCCAAACCATGTCCCAAAAACGAAAAATGATGATTAAAATTTCTTTATGGCATATTAATTTCCATTATATTTCGCAACTTTACCCCAATTTAACTTTCTTCGTAGCTCATATGGTTTACGAGATCCCAAGGGGAGTCTGAATAACCCTGTATATATATATATATACCTACGTCATTCGCAATGGTTTAATGTAATTAAAAAAGCTTTACCAGATTATTTGCGATAAATATAAATTAATCTTTTTGAATATTGAGACTCTGCCAAAGGCTGACTGGTAATATAATAATGAATTTTTAATTACTTCCCAGTGTCCGTGACACGTGACCGATTTGTTGAGTTCTAATTTTGAGATATTTGAATGTTTTAAGGTTCCTAGAGTCGAATGCAGTAAGATGTACCATGATTATTTTTGTATGTATAATATACGTATGTACGGAAATATATATATATATATATATATATATATATATATACCTATATGATTTTTGTTATATTGTTGATTGATACATTGACTACTGACAGCTTTTGTTTTCTCAAAAATAGACAAATAATAAGTGCTATAAACTATGAATCCAATGTAGCTATTCTATGAAATCCAAGTTTCCGCTTCCAGAATAGGAATTCTTCATGCTGTGGAAATGTTTTTGAGTCACTGAACCTTCAACTCCTCTAACTGAATCAATCGCTTCCTGAACAATCTAATCATGTGTACGCTTTTTTTTAAATGAGTTTTTCATGATTTACCTCATCGTAATGTCAATGCTACTGACCGGAATTGCAAAAGGTCAACGGTCTATAATCAGATACATAATCGTGACAAATTCTTTTATTACTGTCAATGCTTTTAGGTAAATTTCTTATTGAAATGTACCTATTGCGATCGTTCACACTTTTGAATTTAGAAAAAAATTCAACGGCATGTTGTTATATGGCTATAAGTTAAAAAACATTTGGTTCAAAAGTTTATATATATGGGATATTACGAAATTTGTTAACACGATTGAGGTCGCATTTTTGAAGGTATCAAGTTCAAATTTGCTACAAAAAGCAATCTTTCAAATATCTTGGTCGAGTTCGTTATTGGGCAATATCGGGTAAGTAGTTTCAAAATGGCGACCGTGCAAACATTTAAAAAAATTATCAAAAAAGAGCCGTACTGTAAATATCATCAAAAATAATTTTAGGTTATAGATATAATCAGTACCTACAACTTTTGTTCAAAGTAATTTTACATAAAATACACAGATAAAAAAATAAAAATTAATAAAGAAAAATAACAAATATTGATAAAACATGAACACTCAATATAAATTTGATGTAATTGTACATTTTCTGGAGATATTAATATAGACCCTGGTTAAAAAAATATATAGTATATTTATTGAAAAGAAATAGGCGAAAAAAAAATTCTGCCCCTTGAAGTGGAACTCGAACCCTGTCTGCTCTGTATATTCAACAGCCAAAACAAAAACCGCTAATCGCAAGGCTATGACACATACGACAATTTTATGTAATAACATGTATGTATACCAATGAAAAAGTTCTTCAAATTTCACTTCAATGAATTTTGAAAAATTTACCTTTCCGCTGACTACAGGCCATCGGGATTTTTTTACTTTGATATTATTGATTGTCTCAAAATAACACTATTTAGTGATTTTTTACTATGTAGTGTTATTCAAACAGTTGTTCAAGCTTCTCAATATGCCTTTATATAGTTGGAAAATCTATAAATAGCTTCAAAGTCAATTCTATGAACTTTCCTGTAAAGTTAACTAACTAATACATACAGCAGAAAAAAAATTTGACCCGACTTTATTAGTTGGTGCACTGAAAAATACAAAATGATTTCATTGACCTCTAATCGTATGGTTAGAGATCAATGGGTAATTTCGATGTTGTGCAGTTGTAGATAGATTTAAACCTTTTGGCACCAACCTCCAAAGTACCAGAACCAATAGAATTAATATTAATTTATATTTTTCAACTAATAAAAAATTTCCATTTGTTGTAAGAAATATTATTTTTTTTAGTGTATCATAACTAATCAAAATCATTCCCTCTTTATTTAAATTGTCAAAAAAAGCAAAAAATAGCCAGCTGCATTTCATGTAAATTCATGAGAGGATATGTTTTGTCAGTTACATTTTAAAATTCTATGAATTGAACTATTTTAAATAATTAACACAAAATTGAGGCGCGGATTTGGATTTAAACGTAGTCATTGTCTGGTTAAATAACAATGCACTAAAGGAAACTCACCCTACGTCAATGTTTGGATTCGTCAGTCAATCGAACAAATGTGGTGGTGATTTGTTGAGATATGTAAAAATTGCATGCTTGAAAAACATTTCTTATCATAAGATCTTTTTACTGGAAAATGAATAAGTTAATGCAAGTGACCTGTTTTTTAATAGATTGGTTTAAATGAGTCATAAAGTTGAACTTACAAGATGTAATTTTGAACTATAAACTTTTTATTGACTCTAAACATTTAATTCTCTGAATGTAAATTACATTAGAGTACTTTCAAAACCTCAGAGCTAGTAGTAATATTTTTTTATTCGATTTCGTGTCACTTGGCTTTATTTGCGTATCTTAGGAATAATGCACTAAAACTCAAATAAATTTCCTGTTTAAGAAGTACTCAATGAAATAATAATACTTAATAATAACTAATAAAAAGACCTACTGGCATGAGTTTTGCTAAGAACCAACTTGGTTGGCAGAACGCATCAAGTGTAAACTTTGCTCTACATTTGATATTGAATACAGCAGCATTTTACTATGTTATATAAAGAAGAGATGATCTAGTTCAACTTGAGTGTTACTTTTTTTCAGAACTAGGAGCCATCTAGTGGAAGGCCCATAGAAGGGCAGATGGATGGGAAAATAAGGCCTTCGGGCCGCCCCAGGTTGCAAAGATCCGAAAGGGTTTTCAGCGAGTCTCAGTCCCATCAGCATCATCTAACATCATGGGAGGCTTTTGTCAGAGACTCACTGCTTACACTGGCTTGGCCCGACCTCCTACATTCTGTGTCCTCGTGAGTATTGATATTAACATTTATTTAAATATATAATTAAATAAGACAAATCTCGTGTTCTTAGAGATTTGAGGCATGTCAAAATCTTCAATTTATGGTAAGCGTATTACTCTTGATATAATTAAAGTTTGATAGGATAGGTAGGTAGTTTTCTTTCTTTGGGGAATAGGTTGGTTAGTGTCTTATCAACATTATAAGTTACAAGAAACTTTTCACAAGTCTGTCTTCAAGATTATCTGAAACAGTGGAGAGCAAAATGTAGGGAATGTATCCAACGATTGTCTTTGAACCCTAAGCCTTGCGGATAAACAAGGCGTGAGTTCATAAGATGAAGATGATATCAGCTTTATGATGAAGAAGCTGAAATATGAATAAAACAAGGCAGGACTTACAGTTTATTTCGAGGAGATAACAACAGAAGAAGAAGAAATAAGATAAGAAATAATACTAAGAAATCGATTAGGATACAAACATATGAGCAAAAGTTACATTATTTGAGGCATAGAAAAGAAATTAGGACCTTGTGAAATAAACATGTTCCGTTAAAATAAAAACATCTTTTTGATGCTCGGGGTTGACTAGAAAAAATATAGATATATTTTAAACAAAAATTAAAAAAAACAATATAATGATTCTCGAAACCAAAATATTATTTACGTATTGGATATATCAAAAAAAAATAATTTTTTGATGATAATATGTATATTTTATCACTTTTATCAGTATCATTTTTATAATTAAAAAACTGAATTATTGCTGATGATTTAGTTTCATTTGATTTGAATTCACCAAGTTATTTAAATAATTCATACTGTTCATTAGCTGAAACATTATTTATTTTTTTAAACATCAAGTATAATTGTTTTTCATGTTCAATAGCATCATGTTCATTTGATTAAACTCACAATATAATTATGATAATGGAAAACAGTTACATGAATTTCCTTTGGTAATGATAAATTAGCAGTGAAAATTTAATTATATTTATTTACTATTTATAGATAATAGAACATGTCTGGATGAATTTTAATCATCGGATATTTGTTTAAATAATGAAAGTTTAAGGCGTTTATTTGGAATTAATTGGGTTATAAATAATATAAAAAAACTAGGACCGACTTAATATGATAATACCCTGAAAAGTATACTTAAAAAAAGAGTTATTTTTAAATCTTTCATCAATAAACTAACTATAGTCTGTTTGAAAAGGATAGAGTGTATTAAACCCTTATTAAAAATGCACAACCTGTACATGCTGGTCCTAATAATTCTTGAAATTTTTAAAGGAGTTTTAAATACCTTTAATGGTTTTGTTTATTTAATCAGACTAGCTCACCCTGTTTGGGCTCGTTAAGGGTCGGAATACAATGGAAATCGTTCATCATATTGTTTGTAAATAAGGTCATAAGCGTATCTTTAGGGAAGGGCAGTGAATAGAGAATGTATTTAACTTTTTGGATAGAATAGCTATATACCTAGTTACAAGAGAAAATAAGTTTATAAAATTCTGAAAGAATTAATACATATATAGAACTACAAAATATTTTACGGTTTCGGAATAAATATTTATTGCACACCTCTGAAATGAGCCGTCAAAAATGAATTATACTCTCTATAATTTTTCAAATAGAACTATAGGTAGTCCTTTATTATTTTTCTCTCGATAATTCGTTTTATTTTTAAGGAAGAATATTTCTCGATAGACTACGGCCGCATAGATCATTCGTGAATCACCAGTAGACTTAAACAGACGGCAAAGGGGAGTGGTGATTTTATAAAAGGTTCGTTAACGCATACATCAAGGCATTAATCTGTAACCATTTACTTCAGATTCATAGCTTTCATGTTAATACATAGAACTACAAAGTTGTGGGATTTATCAAGAAATTTGAAGTACAAATATTCCAATAAACGATGTGACCAATAAGACAGAGTTAAGATAATTGCATCTTTAGAAGAAAAAAATCATGTGCAGCATCGTACACGTTGTAGAAGTGAAACTTCTTTGCAAACTTCTTAGCCGTTCTCGAACCATTATAAAAAAAGAAAAATCCCAGATGGCGGCCAGATCAAAAATGGAGGAACCCACAACAAGAGGATCCCAAGTATACTTAGAGACCATCATATAATCTTCTCTAATCGCATCCGCAATGCAAGTCCCAATGACAGGCATCCTCGAGGCTCAAAGGAATATAGGTGTAGAACCCACATCCAATGAGTTCCAGTCGCTCTTGAACAAAACCATATCATCAGTCCATAAACAACCCCACCACCTATGACTTGCACAAAAACAACATCTAATTGAAGCATATATGTACAAGGTACAGAACCCTCAACTAATGAGTCCCAGTCGCATTTAAAACTTCACTATTCCACCACAGAACATCCACACCCATCGAAAATACCATCAAGATACATCCATACAGTCAGCAGATACTTATACAACATGTCAGAAGGATGGAACCCACACCTAAACAGTCCCAGGCGCACTAACACACCTTCCCGTAACTCCCCACCATTTCGAAACTCCACAGTCATCGAAATACGTGGTTCTTTCTCTTGCTCGTACGACGCTTCCTAAACTACTTCAAGCAATTTGAACCTTGGACTTTCTCTATCTCTCTACGTTATATCATTTTTCTCTGTCGTGTAACGAGATCTCGAAACGTTACATTTTTTCCAGTTTACTCTCCATTCTCGTCAAATATCAGAACGTCACCAAAGAAGTTTCTATCTATCTATCTATCCCTCTGTCATCCTGTTAAAAAAATTCATATCGTTGCACGTTTTTAATGGCAAATGAAAACAAACATATAGTCGAATAGTATATCTCCTTCTATCGCAAGTGGGTCAAAAATGGTACTGTTTCCACTACATTCTTTGTTGAAGTGAATAATAAATACGAAATCTGGACAATTCCCATTTGCCATGCTATATGTAGGTAACTGATATGCTGCTCATCAGATAATGAACTGTAAGTGATAGACGAATAGCACTCAGACAGTGTTACAATGTTGCAGTGCATTTACGCGAAAAATCCATTATCTACTCGTTTCGGAACGGTTAAGTGTAATGAACGTAGTTACAGTTTACTGCTGGTGTGAATGTATGTGTCTAATCAGAAAATTCTTCTGGGAAATCTGATACATCTGCCAGCTCAGGTGTTAAGTACGCTTGAAAACATTTACTTTGGATTTTTATTAAAAAGAACAACAGAATTCGTCGTTATTAATTCATTTGGATTTGATGATGAGTTTGATTTGCCTTTGATCTTACATTGTACTTAAAATTATGCCCTCAAGTAATAAATCAATAGCTTTCTTTGTATTTGCTTTGATTGAATTTTAATTTTGAAGTAGTTACAAATTACAACGGGCCTTCTATTTCCTTTTACCTGTATTTTGCCCTCCCATTTTCATCCTTCGTATAAGACTCATATTATTATTTTATTATGACTGGAGTCAAGTTGCTAGAAAATTGCCACTTTTGACAAAAAGTTATTCATAATTCAATGTAAAAAAGATCCCTCATTAGAAAAAGCTGTAGAAAAGGGAAAATCATTCAAGGAATAATATTCAATATGAAAATTTATAGGGCCTCGCTAGCCAAGTGTAGATTATACGAAATTTTCTATGAACTATGGACCAGTATTTTACATTAAATTACCGCTGCATGTTAGAAACTTAAATAAAAGCAAATTTAATATCATTATTTTTGAATTATTGTCAAATGAAATGAGTGTTAGTATAGTTTAAATGAATTTATTAAAAAGAGCAGAAGAATTGGGTGACTTGAGTATTCCTTAAACATTTCAAGTATGTGATTTTAATTTCTTGTTTTTGTCCCTTTAATTACCTGTGTTATTGTACTAATAAGTACCTATACTGTGTATATATGTGAAAGTATTTCTAAGTGTTCATGTATTATATTGACGAAATCATGACTTATAAAAGTTAACTCTTAATAAATGATATTATTATTATTATCCGTTTAAGGGGGTAAGAAGATTGATCCACATCCAAGAAACAAAAAGAAGAAGAAAAGTAGAATATCTACTTTCTTAACAATACTAAAAGTATTTTTCATTCAATTCCAATTTTCATCCAGTATAACACCAAGGTATTTAAATTCTTTGACTCTTTTTATTTTATCACATTCACAATTTAAATTAAACAACCATTCATCACTATAATTCGAAAAAATGCTGTAATCGAGTTTTATCACAAATAATTACATATTTATATATAAATCAATTCGATATTTACCCGAAAAATAGACCAACTGTCATCATAAATATATATTCAAATACATCTTTCATCCATTGATACCAAGGTTCATTTTATTAATATCCATATGAAAATTAAACACAATCAGAGCGTATATACTGGTGGCCGGCGATTGATTAAACAGATGCCTGGCAAATGTATGTATCCGAAGTTGGCAAATATATCATACTAGCTTTTGCCCTCGACTTCATGTGCTTGGAAAACTGTATTCATTTTCCTATAGTAGTTTTTGCGTGATGAAGACAGACAGACGCTGTAAAATGGAGCCTATATTGTAAGTTAGACCTCTACTAATATATCGGTGAAAACTGCATTCAATTTCATGCAGTAGTTTTTGCATGATGCGCGTACAAACATACAGACAGACAATAATCCTAAGACCTGTTGCTTTGGCTTCGGTTGATATAATAAAGAGATATTAATTTTTCTTAAATATCTATAATCTACAGATATTCGTAAAAAGCTTCTCCTTCAATAGTTTGAGAAACTTTTTAGAATTGCCAAAATATCTAATAGAAGAGTTTTCCAAAATTTTACGATTCTAGCTAATTCAAAATATACGATAAACCAATGTTATTAGAATAGTAAACAGAAGTTAAAAATAAAGTTACCTAGAACTTTCTCCATTTAAACATTTCTCAAGTCTTATATAATCTATTTCTATAACCAGTTGCGTTACGTCATAGGTGGATTGGTATGCTGGAAATTTCCAAAGTTGTCAAGTCGTCAAATCAAAACTGATTAGAATCAGCTGACTGGTCTAAAAGGTTATAATAATCTACTGTCAACCTAACCTAACCTACAAACATCACAAGAAGCATAATTTAATTGATTAATCAATTAGGCAACGCTTCAGAACAGTACATACTATTCAAACTGACTAATTTGTAAATAAAACTATCTTTTGATTCATTGTCTGCAAATGGATTTGGTAGGTCAATTAAAAAAGCCAATTAAAAGTCGCTAGCTGATGACATTCCTCATTTGAATAGATTTTAGATTCTGAAATCTCCATAAACCCAATCCTAATTACAAATACACGTAGGTTAGTATATGAAATCTATCAAATTACTATCCAAAATTAATCAAGGAATGCAACTAAATATAATACCTACACATACCTAATTGTGTACGATATTGGAAACCAGTTTATATTATGTCAATATGCCATGTTTACATTCGATATGAAATTAACATGATGTTAATTGAAAATTCATCAATCGAAATGAGACAGCACATATATATATATATATATATATATATATATATATATATATATATATATATATATATTTAATTCAAGATTATCCTGTACCAGTCATATTATGAAATCATGATATTTGTTTGGGTGGCGGTGCTTTGTTTGGTAATCAATCTGATTGAACATTTATAGTGGTATTATGCAATATTGTGACAATATGAAATTGTAGGTATTGCCCTAACAGTTGTTGACGTTATTCAATGGCGGAAGGGGTGTTTGCCCTCGCAGTAGTTGTTGTCGGCACAGTTAGACGTCCTAGCGTAATCTAGTTATTTACCAGTAACGGCTTATGTTATATAATCATCTTGATTATGTATCAATTGAATTCATATTCAGAAATATCATTATATATATATATATATATATATATATATATATATATATATATATATATATATATATATATATATCTTCAGAACCTCGAATCTCTACAATGATGTACAAATAAGTTAAATTTTGTTTGTTGATTGTTGTGTCAGATGGTCAAATTTAATATAATTTGCCTTATCATTCTTTTCTGGAACGTTGATAACAATTAAATTAAGCGTTTGATCCTATATGAAATACAAAGCATCTTCCCGAATTTTCTGGAAATTAGGTTCTTCTCGCTGAATTTTACTCCTTATCTGTATGATTTCTCTGAAATCTATTTGGAGCAGATGGCAAACGAATGTGTTTCTCGAAATTCACATCGCAATAATCTAATAAGGGCGGAACAATGTGGAGAAGTGGAAATAAAAAGCTTCTCCGGAAGACTGACATTACAGAACTGGTGGAAATAAGTGAAAGTAAAGAGTGCTGTTTCGAATAATAATGAAAATAAGTGAGGCTATGTAAAGCATCATATTAATTTTATTTGGAATATCAAATGAAATATTTGTAGAAGAAACTAAAAAAAACAAAACCAGCTATTGCAGTGAAATTCTAATACGCACAACTAGACAAACGGTATTTGTACGTCTCTAAAGCTAGCAGAGCAAAGTGTGCAGAATCCAAAATATATTATTGTTGCTTGTAGCACACATAAGATGCTAATTAGGAGCTGTATTCCGAAATTCATTGCTCTTATAGATTTTGGATAATGGCTGCTTTGCTTTTAGATATCAACTTTTGTTTGAAAATCTTTTTCAGTGTTTGTAAATCTAATTAATAATTGAGTGCTAATTAAGTGCTGTATTCAGAAATTAATTGCTCTTGTAGATTCTGGATAATGGCTGCTTTGCTTTTAGAAATCAACTTTTTGTGAAAATCTTTTTAGTTTTTGTAAATCAAATTAAGTGCTGTATTCCGAAATTAATTGCTCTTGTAGTTTTTGGATAATGGCTGCTTTGCTTTTAGAAATCAACTTTTGTGTGAAAATCTTTTTGAGTGTTTGTAAATCTAATTAGGTGCTAATTAAGTGCTGTATTCCAAAGTTAATTGCTCTTGTAGTTTTTGGATAATGCCTGCCTTGCTTTTAGAAAACAACTTTTGTGTGAAAATATTTTTTAGTGTTCGTTAAGCTAATTTAGTGCTTATTAAGTGCTGTATTCCGAAATTCTTTGATTTTATACTTTTTTGAAAATTGCCTTCTTTGCTAGCTTTATATCTAAAGAAAATCATTTTTATTGCTTGTAGAGCTAATTAAGGGCTGTATTCCAAAATTATTTACTCTTATATTTTTTTGGAAAAGTTCTACTTATTGAGAAAATCATTTTTAGTGCTTGTATCGCTAAGTAAGAGCTAATTAAGTGCTATTTTTACAAATTATTTGCTATAATAGTTTTTTTGGTAAACTGCCAGCTTTGCTGCTACCGAAACAGCCGTTTCTCATAAAAACTATAAGAGCAATTAATTTCAGAATACAGCAGTTAACTAGCACCTAATATGCGTTACAAGCACCAAATATGTATTTTTTATTCTGCTCACTTTGCTCTGCTAGCTTTAGGGACGTGGTATTTGAAATTGTTGTTCTAGCAAAACATGAAAAGTTCTAAGCTTTCGATACACTATGAAAAATACACTCTTGCCTGCTCTTAAAGTTTTTGCAAAATTTATATTTCTAGAATTCGATGCAGTTTTTATAAAGAAATAAAGACACTATTTGTTTTCGACAGATAAATCTTTATTGAGTAAGTATCTATATAGTGAAAACTTATTAATTTTGCAGTTAAGTCACGTGACCGAACAATATTGACATAGCAACCTATCAAAATCGAGGCATCTGATTGGCTTGAAACAACAGGTAGGTATAAGATTTTTGGTATTTATTCCGAGAGGATGATATATTTTGATATTTACTTAAGCGTCCAAAAACCTATAGCAGCAATCTATAGATATGTCGGGATATAGATAAAAAATATTCATAATAATTTTTTCAAAAAATTGTTCTGTTAAAGAGACGCTTTTCACATTGTAGCCAGCTATTCAATGTTGTTTCGTCATTCAAAAGAATTTTCACATCATGGCTCATGAACTTACTTCAGTCGGCGAATTACATTCTCTTGCAAAAGTTACCCACTGTTATTCCTTATCCACAAGAGAGTTCTTATCTTCAGCCCTTACCCATGATGTTAATGTCCGGTTTCAATTCACTTTGAGCATTGAAAATCAACGACGTTTTTTCAACCGATGCGATTGGAGTGAATGGAAAATGGTTTCTTTTATCATCTACACAGACAATAGTCATGGGGACGAAATGTAGAGTGAATGAATGGACAGCAGGAACGCTTCCGAAATATTTTTGAAGGATCAATAACGGAATTTAGTTAAATATAGTTTTGAAGTAGCTAGATTCGTTAACACAATCCAGTAAATTTCACTGATGGAAAAATGTCCTAAAGCAAAAATTAATTATTACCATGTGATGCAGTTTTCGCCTAGAATTGAAAAAAAATTCATAAACTCTCTCAGAATTTTTATGTTCCATTCTTATTCTGACGTTGGAAAAACGTTTCTCAATGTATTATATATTTCAACGTACTCCGTTTTAATGATATAAAAACGCAAAATCGAGAAAAATATCCGGAAACGTTTAAATTGAACATTTTTTCAAAAGTGTTACGGTTTTCGAGTTTCTGTTATTTTAAAATATGAAATGCGAATATTTTCGCTATGTGGAAGACGCAATTTCTTTCGAAAATTGAAAATCTGAGAATGGAAATTTTATGACCAGATTATTTGTATTGAACATTTTTTCCATAGAGTTACGGTTTTCGAGTTAGAAGTGTAGTAAGATTTAAAATATGCGTATTTCTGCAACGATGTTCTCAGATTTCTGAATAATAGCAAATACAAGCAAAGCATATATGGATAACGGTGAACGTTCAACGATTTTCGTGACAAATGTAACACTCAAAATGTGAGATAAATATTTTTTACAAAAAATTGGACCGACGTTATCAAAATAATATTAATTCTGTTGGTGCTGGTACTTGTGAAGTTGGTGCCAAAATTTTCAATCTAACTGCAACTTGAAAATTACGGTGCTTTTTCGATATTAAGTCAAATTACGTGAAAAAATACAATTTTTAAATTAAAAAAAAATTATAGTGTGTTTGAAACATGAAAAGGTAAGTTTTCAACAAATTTCGTGGGATTGTTTTAATTTTCTATAAGATAAAAATAAAAAAAAAACAAAAACTTGGTTATTTGAATTTTTCACATACATTTTGAGGCTATTTGAAAAAAGTATGAATTCAAAAGTTGTAGATCTTTATATTACCTACAACTTTGCTATTTAACTTTCTTCTAGGACTTGTAGTTTTGCCGGATATAGTGATAAACCGTTTCTTACCCTTAAAAACTCACCCACTTCCACTTCCCGACATCAGATCGCCCGTAAGATATTTTTATTTATTCTCTTCCTTTTCCTTTTCCTACTATTTTTTTTTTTGGTTTCAAAAATCGTCGACCCTGGTTTAATACATTCTCCAGTTTATTTGGATAGCCCACATGTACGTTATGAATATATAGCTAATAATAATTTATATAAGCGACGTTTGAAATTAATCAAAGAAACATTTCTTCATTAGAGAAATATAGTCTTGTGGGGACAATCTATACATATTATTTGTTTCCGCTTTTATGGTTGGATCTATTTGTCTTCGCGCCTCTGGTAGTAGTAGAGCTCGGTCGGGGTTTGCAGCTGGGTGCTCTTTTTGTTTTTTGTTGCAAATAAGAGGAGAAACCATTTATCTTCACACACTTTGATATAATAAAAAAAAAGGAAATGATAACATCTGTTTTCGGTGTTGGTATCGTATATTTTTATATTCTCCGATGTCTGGAGTTATATCTGAGTAGCAGATTTTTGGGCAGTTATTGTCGTTGGGATGAATTCTGAAATGTGGATTTACTCTTGATATTAGTACCTACCTGCGAGATGTATTTTCCTACCACATCTATGAATACAAAATAATAATAATTTGATAATAATTTTATTAATTTATAGAACAGATTTACGTAGCAAATACATGCGCATACATTTGTCGATTGTGTAAGTTAACTGTTCATTTCTACAGAAGCTGATTTAAATTGTCAGCTTGTACGTAGTACTCAATAGAGTTTGAACATCTTACAATATTAATAATTTATATTGAACTTTTTGCTAAAAAGATCCTAAAAATTCATGCGAAGCATGTTAAATGTGGATAAAATATATGAATAATTAAATTTACAATAGGTAAAAATACAAGATTGCGATATATAAAGGAACAGAAATAATAGGTCGTTTCCTAAAAAATACTTATCTAATGGTTACGAAAAATAATAGCGTAGATAATCTTTGATCGATTACCAGATTTTTGTTATTCAATACCAAATTTTAGATTTCTTGTAAGCCTTCTAATATGGTTTTGAAGAAAAGTCTACCAATTTCTTTTGGTCTACGTTTACTGAACATATAGTAAAATAGATAAAATTATAGGATTTAAAGCGCAAGCCACGGTAAAACAATCGGCAACATAACTATTTCTTCTATGCCTTTCATATATTGCAATGTATACTAATTTGGAGCCCTAAAAGGATTTTTGATGTTAATCTTACTTTCTTGTAGAAAGCACTACGGTGCTTTGGTTTAATTTAGTTAACATTATGTCTGATTCCGTCAATTATGCTATCTGCAGTTTTCAATTTCGTGAAAATAACGCTCCTTCCATCTACCCTCATGGAGGTTAATCCCTTCTCATAAAATAAATATTTTTTATCCAAAATTGGACCAACTTTATTAGTTGGAGCACTGAAAAATATAAAATAGTTTTAATTATATTGAAGCTGGTAATTTTGAAGTGAGATAGAAGACTTTTAGCACCAAATTCAAAAGTACCAGCACCAATAGAATTAATATTTGTTTGTATCTTTCAGTGCACCAACGAATAAAGTCGGTCCAATTTTTGGTAAGAAATATTTATTTCAAACTTTTGAGTATAAAATTAGTCATGGAAATCATTGAAAGTTCACTAATGCCAAAGAAGATAGTACTTATCCCATTACCCATATATATTTTTTGCTTGTACTTTTCTTCTTTAATTCTCTTCCAATTTTTGAAAAAAATTGCTCTCTCCACATTGCGAAAATACACATACATATTTCAGTCTTTACCATCGCTGTAACTAGATAATCGTAAGTCTTTTGAAAAAATGTTACAAATAAATGTTTTTGGATATGGTCTTATCTTTAATCTTTCGATATCATGAAAAATTGACCCCTCCACCCTCTTCAAGGGATGTTTTTGGAGGGAAGGAGATTTCGCATTTGTGTTTTTATAAACATGGGACCAACGCGGGAGCAGCCATAAATAAAAAACAATATACAACCAAATTGTATGCTCCTCCTTCTTCTGAAGAGGGTCAAAAAATCATCAAAATCGTAGCACGTTCACGCAAAACACACAAACAGATTTAGAATAGCTGACAAACAATAGAATTGTGAAAGTCTGTCCAAAAATGTATATTAAACATCTATTATTTTTCCATCTAGTTTCGGCAACCATATTTGGAGTGTTTCGAAATGTCTTCTTGCTTTGCCAACAAAATTTCTATCAAATTTTCTCCCCTGCGTCCTCATGCCGGAACAACTTCTACACCATGTAGCGATAAAACGAATTAAAACTATTCAAAACTGTAGTCAAACACTTTTCATCTAGTTTTATGTATTCTCATTTTGCTTATTAACGTAAATGGATACGGCTACATTTGAAAGTGTGAAAATCGCAGCACCCGCGACTATGTTTATTTGATATCTTGAATGGTCCAACCAAACTTTGGTATAATAATAATAAAGTAAAGTAACGTCTGGGAAGTTGTTGTATCTCAAACTCACACGCCACTTCGAGAGGCACAGTTATGAACTTTCGGCTTTCTACAGGTCCTTAATGTGATTAAAGTCTTTAAACGAAATTATTTCACCCGTTCAAGTGAGCATATCCACTTTCCCGCCTCAAATATTTCCCACTTGTTAAGTTAACTTCGATAAATAAATAGTATCTATATACTTCAAAAGCAGTATGTGGATTAAAATTATCGCTTGTCAGTTCTTCCAGCTACAGGTAAGCATTTAACAATCGTAGAACAGACGAGATAGTGAAAATAAGTAAGTAATTAATCAGTTCTATGTTGAAACGCTGCTGAATTTTCCTTTTTCATTAAGATTGAAGTTAAGATCTGGTTCAAAAGCTGGCAGTTGTCGGAAACTGCTTTTCCTCAGATTTATAATTAACCATCTCGTGGAAATACAAAGCAGCTTTTTGGTTTTCTACACAACTGAGAACATACACGGAATTATCTCCGGTGGAACATCAAATACCGGCTTATATATGAATATTCAAATGTGGGAAAATGAAAGAACCTGTTTATTAAGCTACCGGTTTCGGAATCATTTTAGAATAATCAGGCGGCTAGGTATCAACATGTAGTGATCAACAAAAATACTTTCATTAACCACATTTTCAAAACTTATTGTTTAAATAAAATTATAATTATTTATTGGACACTCTGTATATGACATAAGTGTCAAGGATATAAAGCTTAAGTGTTTGATTTGATTCATTATTAAGGCACTCTACCTTTATATCAAATCACATATATTTGAAATTGTTGAGTTACTATTGCTTAATGCTCCATGAAATGGGGCGACAGAGATATAATGACATTTTAAATAATGAAACATCTTTAGTATAACAAAGAAAGTAAAACGCCTGCCCATTTAAAATTCACGGAAGAGAGTTTACCATTATAATTTCAGGAAGGAATGAGGAATCCGGATCTGCCATGATATATGCTTCTATTCACTGAAAAATTATCTCGTTATCATTTAATTCATTTCTATATCATTTGGGGTATTCTTAATATGGGTTGATTTATAGAGAGAATATGATTGTTTTAAGAATATAAAGATGAAAATTAACCTGAAATTAACATTGGTCTGTCTGTAATATTACTGTAACGGGAATTATAATTAGACTGGGTTCGATTTATTTTCACTTATTTATTTACACTAATAATTACAGAACTATATACACATTTATATTCACAGCATTACTAAGTGCTTAGCGCTCTATTTATATTCACTGTTCTCTGCACTAGTACAGACTCACGCTCCCTCCTCTCTGATCAACGCTGGTATTTATATCTACCTAACCCCATTTTCGCGATGCTGCGAAGTACTCGAGTGTTTGATGTTCTAGAGTTATCGTATGTTCTTTTCGATGTTCTGGAGTTCTAGGGTATTCTTCCCGATATTCTGGAGTTTGTGTGTTCGGGTGAGTTTTAACGTTACATTACTAAACCTCTAAAAAATGATGATGATAAAAGCAAAATAAAAATTTCATTGCATATATACCTATAGAAATTAAATTTTTTTCGAAGGTCCCACTTGCCGAGGGCTGTAAATCAGAAACTGTTGGAGCTTTTGAAAATCTGAAAAGTTGACAGATATGTACTATACTTTACTTATGCTTTATGAAATTGAAAATGAACCCTAACCCCATTGAGGATTATTATTAGAAAGATAACATTGCTGAGTTTCTTAGGTCATATAATGGTCTATATTATAAAGACAAATTTCCGGAAATTTAATTACAAGACTCAATTCATTAGCCATATTTTAAATTTTCGGAATAAATTCTTCATGGAAATCGCTCTGGATTTTCATCATGATTATAGTTTTCTGTTGAGTTACATCAAGATCTTTCGAGAAGATGATTTTCATAATCAGTTATTTAGTAGCTCTAATACTCTAGATATTCTCATCAGTTATTGCATATAAGCTGATAGCTTTGGCGCAATTTTTCCACATTTCTTCAAGGACAAAAACTTCTTCTCTGACGTTCAAATAAATCGTTGTGAAAAGGAACCAACCAGAACAATACCCCGTCATGTCAGACAAATTTCAGGACTCTGTTCTCCGTTGATACGACGAATTTCCCAACTTTCCTCCATGTAGTTTTCGTACATGCCGACGCCGTCATGACGCCCTTACCTACAAAAACTTCCAGACCGTGTGTCGATCTCACGGGGATTGTCTGCGACTTTGATTTGATGCATATAGCTTTGGTTGATTTTAGTTAACTGTTCAGTGGCTGATTTCTGGGAATTTATGTTGAACTAGCTGTCGACATCTTGCTTTGCTGTACTTTTACTAGAGAGCTTATGCAATTTGTCTATATTTAATAAGTAAGAAATGCAATATTGAATATTTTTTTGCAACGTAAATATCTTATTTAATTTATCAAAGTTATAGGAAGATACGAGGTAATTTTAGTTTTTCGAAAACAGTCCATATATTCATTTTAAATAAGATGACAGGTATATACGGGAAGGAGCATTCTACGAGAATAAAAAACTGAGATATTCTTATTGGAAGGTCACACATTTCTGAACACAATTCAGCTTCAACCAACATATACGCATAAAAAGCTCAGCATGTTCGTGACGATTTTAAAATCTGGGGATTTTTGCGTGACAGACTTTATTCAATCACGTTCTCTGCTATTGCCTGGGAACCGGTAACAGCAGGATGCCTGATTTGTGTCACCTGCGAGTAGTATGGATACCTTACAGAACAAAAAAATAATCAACAAATTCTGTCCATTCATTTCAAGGATAATCTTGGCATTGACAGACAGACAGACAATCTGAAAACATGTTTTTTTTTGGTCTCAGACACTTCTGATGCTACTAAAAGAAGATATGACCACGCGCATCTCCAAATACGGCAGTCCCTGACAAAACGTCAGGAACATCTATAAAATGACACAAATGATTTTGATAAAATTTGTCTAGGAACATTTTGCTAAAAGCCCTTCACTATGGAATTCATTTGATAGCGATAGAAAAGTCATTTGAGTTCACACACAAGATGAACATTTGAGGTTAGGTTAGATTAGTGACAACTGACAACTTCAGTAACAAAATTACCCCCACTATATGACTGCTCTGACCGTTTGCGTTATTGATTTTGTATTCCTGACTGGTTTTATACTCAATAAAATATGTTCTTGGGGATGTATTCATGTAATGAATAAAATTCTTTGATTTAAGGCGAGCTTTCGGGAATGTTTATTCTCTTCTTCATGACAAACTACAAATTGTTACAAAATTATTGTTACAACAACTTATTAGTATTATAGGAATACGTACAGTCGTGAATTTAGAATAAATTAGCTAAAAACAGAAAAAAATTCATAGTCATCAATTACAAATGTCATTATTTTTATTTGTCATGGTAACATAATAAGTTAGAAAGTATATAGATTTATTTGATAAAAATTAATACTTATGAATGATCTTTATATGGTTGTAGCTATTTAAACAAGGAGCACAATTAAATTAAAATTCTTATTAAGGCAGATACAGTTTCAGTGTAAAAAATATGTATTGAATAAATACATACGTATGTACCCATACATAGACTAAATTTCTTTTATTCATGGGCTTGAACTGACTGTATAAAGAAAACTAGGTTATATACTGCTCGAATCTATTGGCGATTTTAAGACCAACGTCCAACGTTGTCATGTGATGTAAGTGGAATTCATTAATATGTGCTGATGGTAACGGTAAATACTGAGCGCATATATACCACCATCCGTTTTTATGTCTCGGAGTGATGCTACTGTACAGTTGTTATTGAAGCAGAACGAAACATATGACCGTTGGACATCCGGATAATCGCGAATATGATAACGTATTTCCGGATAATCGAGTATCCAATCATAGAATTGGTTGTTGTAGTTATTTGATAATTTTACATAATATAAAAGTTTCCGGGCGCCTGTATCTCGGAGTGATGCTACTGTACATTTATTGAAGCAATAACGAAACTTATGAACGTTGGACATCCGGATAATCGCGAATCTGATAACTTGTATCCGGATAATCGAGTACCTAAACATAAAATTGGTTGTTGTAGTTTTTTGATAATTTAAAAAAATATAATAGTTTCCGGATGCCTACAAAAATTGAAGATCCAAATGTTGTGTAAAACAAAATGTTGTCTTTTTCAGTATTGTTTGATCAAGAATAATGGATCCTTTGAAATCCCCACAATAGATGACGTAATGAAACACAAAATCATCGTCGTTACCCTATCAACATCTGTATATCTCTCAGCTATGGGTCTGCCACAAGGTTTCTTCACTCACATTCTACTTGACGAAGCTGCTCAAGCTATAAGAATGCGAAACAGTCACTCCTCTGGCTGTAGCCCAAAAATATATAATGTAATTTAAAATTTCTATATAGTGTAATCATCATATTCTCCCACAATACATACATAAGTTAACATGATTATTCTGAAAAGTGAATTGATACTTATTCACCCAAAACCGGCCGATTTTTCTCACTAATCAACCTCTTAATTTTTGGGTGAATAGAAGTTTTGAAATCCTAGGAATCCCAGATTTCTGAAAACAGTAAATGTTATGAAAATCTCTCATAAATAGATTATACAATTAATCTCAAATAAATATATATTGAAGTGAATTCTTTTAAAAGAATAATTCTCTTTGATCAACTAAATTTCTCCCACTAATCAGTTGTTCAGATTATTTTTATTGTTTATGGAAACCCAAGATTCTAAAAGTTAATTGTTATAAAATCAGTTCAAGAAATATAAAATATAAGTTGAAATATAAGATTTTCAGGATTCAGTTCCAAATTGGTGAATTAATCTAATCTATTTTTTCTGAGAGTCTCGTAGATAAAGTTACGGATAGAAGCTAGTGCAAATTCAATTGCGATAAAGTTTAAAACAAAAATTTAAAATTTGATAGGATTAAAAATCTGCATACTAATTTTATGGGGTAAAATATACAAAAATATAATCCAAAAAAATCCCTTTCTCATCAAGCTAGAAATTTATTTTCGAATAAGTGGCAAGCTAGCTCATTTTCTCGACACGTTTTATGTATGTATCATCTCAAAAGCCACCCACTCTATATTATGCGATAAAATTCAGCCCTAAAGGTGCCAGGCCTACCTTAACCTTCTACTCATTCAGCCAATTCGAACACATTTACAAAGAGAATGAGATAACAAAGAGAGCCGTTGTAACAACCGCCATGAGCAGACGTACGTACGTACAGATGCGGGTTTTTGGTGTGATGGTGATGGTGTGTTTTTACGCACGGTTAAGGCAATAAATGGTTTGGGAAATGCGCGCACATTATTTCTATCCAGTCAAGTCGTATCGTAATGATGGGTGTGGATAAAACGAGTTTTATTTTTTATTGGGAAATAACTTTAGAGAATTAGCTATTGGTATGTATACAGGGTGGTCCGAATTATAATGGAGAAACTTTAGAAGCGTATTTAGTAGATAAAAAAAATTAAAAAAGTTCATATAAACTTATCACCAAAAAGGCTTCGTTTTGGAGATACGGGTTGTTGAAATATTGCGAAATAAATCGTTTTTTCTTATTATTAAAGAAACTGTTGTAGATTTTGCTTTCAAATTTAGTAGGTATCATTGCTACTTAAAAACAATTTTAGAGCATGATAAACATGTTGTTTTTGTTTTACCAGTAGCGTTCGTGAGACCATTTTAATTATTTTAAATAAATTAGAAAGTTGTACACCAAGAGTTTATCGCAATTTTGTTGATGAATTTAGATAAACTGATCAATTCTAAACAAGAATGGTCTCTTTAGTTTTTTCGCTAAAACAAACCTTTCTAGAGAAAAACATTATTTTTGTTTGCATGTGCACCTAATATCTGAGGTTTGCAAATTAAATTAAGATAATTCGCGCTATTTCAATTCACATTTGCAAACCTAAGCTATTAGGTGCACATGCAAACAAAAAATATTTTTTTCTCGAAAACGGTTTGTTTAAGCAAAAAGACTGAATAAACCATTTTTGTTGAGAATTGATGAGAATATTTAAATTTGTTTGTGGCAATAATACCTACTAAGTTTGAAAGCAAAATCTAGAAGGGTTTCTTTAAAAATAAGTAAAAACGATATTTTTCGCAATACTTCAACACCCCGTTTTTACATAACGAAGTGTTTTTGGAGATAAGTTTATAAGAGCTTTCTTAATTATTTTTATCTGCTGAATACGCTGTTAAAGTTTCTCCATTATAATTTGGACTACCCTGTAGATGGGTTGGGTTTTGTCGACACAAATTTTCATGACATCGGGTTATAATCCCTGTGTACGCTAAATCCCATATTGTATTTGGCATTTGAACATTAATGTATGGAATATTCTGTCCATTTGTGTTACAAATACCCCTCGTCAGCTGACCAATAAATATATGTATTTTTAACCGACTTTACTAGAAAAGGGGGGAGTTATACATTTCAAAGGTATATTGGCATTTTTTATGTATATTCGGGCTTTTTTCTTCGTAAAAGTGCACCCATTTTCGACCGACGTACCCCGAACGGAGGAGATACACAATTCGAGTGTCTGTTTTCATTTTGGTGGCGCGTTTTATGTAGTATCCGAACTCTGATTTTGATCATTTTTGAAATGCACCAACTAATCAAGTCAATCTAAATTACTGTAAAAGAAATCTTTACAAACTATTGTTATGCGTCGCTACAGACCTTTTTACTTGCGCCAAAGGCAATGGAAGTCATCTGTGTCAATTTTGCTTGCGCCCAAACCAATTCCATAAGGCTAAATCACATTGATATGGAAGAAGTCGTTGTATCATTATATTTCATTTTGAAGCAAATTCGTCGACAACAAAAAATTTCGTACAAAGAGATTTATCTAACTTTACAATCTTCACTAGCATCCTTTTCAGCATATCTTTGTGAAATAGCTTGTTATTTTTTGGGGAAGAAGACGTTAGTATTTTTTCGGATTGACTTGAGTGGCAGCTGACATTATCCATAACTCTGTAACAGACGAAGGAGGAATAAGGTCTAGCATTGGCTTGAAGTATTCTTCAAAAACATGTGCTCATATCTTCTGCCTGTTTTGATTCAAAAACGACCAGCCATTATTGCTACCAATGTGAATAATTATTTATCTTCTTACATTTCCCGAGGGTGCTTTTATTCCAGGGGTCCATAATTCCATGAAAGCTTTCATATTTTGTATCCTTCCATATTTTACCAATGTTATATCCTTCATCTAACCAAATTAAAGTGATTCTCTATTTTGAAATTTACATAACAAAAATTAAATTCTTTCCATGTTTTCCACATTTTTTTTCCTACCCATGATTGAAATGAAATTATCTTTTTTGAGCTCAAACAATATTCTGTCCAAGGTAGGTATTTCTTTTTTTAAGTAAAGCGAATCTATGATTTTTCTGATGGCAGTCTTTTCATCTTCATTTATCCACAGTTTCTTTTCTTCCTGTTAATCTTTTTGGTGATCAGATGGGGTCGCTTTAATCCTCGTGCACAACTCGGTATTTTGTTGGCTGTCCGAGCCCAGTTATATTCGAATGGACTGAATATTATTTATTATCATTCATCAAGTCGTTTTTCATGTAAGTAACTTATTTAGCTTTTCTAAGTGGAATCGAAAAATTTTCATTTTAAATATATTAAATACCTATGCGTTTTGCGAAAATGAAACACCCCTCCAAATGTTTTCAGTTCCTTAAGTATCTATTTCAACGCATCTGCTCTATATCTAACATGTCATAATAATATTATTTTACAGTTTGACCACTTCACATATTACGCACATTCCCCATATACTTATTAAGTTAAATGTCATTGGTGCCGTTGCCCCTGTCATGTTTCAAGTGTATTAAGTTAAGCTATGACAACTGTTATAGCATCTGATAAAGTTGTGTTGATTCCTAATTGAAATGGAGTCTTTGGAATCTTCTGAGATACCTACTGAGAGATATTCTAGAACAAGGCATAACATAAATCCCTTAGAAGCTATGTTGCACGGCATTCCATAAATATATTTCAAAATAGTGCGGTTTTCTTGAACATATACCTACTGTAATACTTTGCAATGTTATTAAGTTACCGCTACTATGGCTGGGAGGAATTTCGTCACAACATTTCTTAAGCTTGACAAAACGTTCTGTTTTGCAGAAGCACTCTAGAGAGCTCTGAACAATGAATTACTATAAGCTCACTAACCAAGTATTCGACTTACAGATGGTCTTATTGGAGCATCTATAGATTGACAAGTTAATTTGGTTTTTGAGGTTAATGTGTTGTGTCATTAGTAGAATCATTAGTAATTTATCAGCAATAAGCAAAAAAAGCAGATAAACTTTTTTGCAGTAGGTATTTTCAAAAATGTTGCTTCAATTATTGAAAATTAGTTGTATCCACTCATTCGCCTTTTCTACAAATCTCTCTTAAAGGAATTCCACTGAATATAAACATTGTCTGATCAGGTCTTGTAACAACTTATTATTTTTAACAAACAATAATATTCATATCTAATATTTACGTAGGAGGAACTGTTTCGATAGAAAAATTAAAAATCTTAGATACAATTTATTTGAGAATAGCTTTTTTCTGCTTTTTCTCAGTGATTCGTGGGATAGCTGATAATGCAGTTGAATGTTCTACACAAGTTTTATCAAAATTGTTTTGGCCACAGTCCAAAGCCAAACATATTTTTGGCATTGAGATTAAAACCTTCAATTGTTGATTTTGATAAATACAGAGTGACGAATTCATTACGATGTTTTCATAGAAGTGCCCATATCTTGAAAAGTTCTTTGGTAATACATAGTTAAACTCTTTGTTGCTGTAATAAGGAAAATAAGCAAAACTGAGATTCATGATAATGTATATTATATTGAAAAAAAAAACATAACTTTGGTATGGTGTGATCTTATGAACGGACGAAAACATAACTAAATATTTATTATGTTTTCTCATTTTTTAAATAGTTTTTATTACTTTCGGTTCTTGTATCAATGGACTCCGCAGCGATTTCTCAGGCTCCATACGGTCTAGAGACTTGAAATTTCGAATTCGTACTTAGATCGCAGACATCTCGCCGCCTGTTAAGCTCCAAGTGTGATCCAATATTGGTAATTATAATTATCTCATTCAAGTCACTGGAATTACGCACGAGCATGGAGCGTATATATACGTCTCGTTCTCTGGTAGATAGGTACTTTTTGGAAGATCGTCTATCGTTATGTCGCAATTGTCAGACGTCAGACGTTATTGTTAATTTAAAGTTTAATTTTGTGTTGTAGTAGACAAACAGTAATTTGTTATGGAATTGCTGTTGCTGGCAAACACATATACATAAGTATAGTTAAAATCGAGAAAAGGATAGCAATAGTAGGTACTCATCGGTACGGTTTAAATCTTAAATGTCCAATAAAAACTATTTTTAATTTTTTTTCAAAAATTTCACTTGTTGTTTTTCTTCTGGGAACTTTCGTAGAAATTGGAAATATGAGATTATTGTAAAAGCGAACTTATTTAACAATATCTACGAATCAAATTTAAGAAAAATCACTTGAGTCAAAGGTGAGTCGTAAGAAACTTAAAGCAAAAAAATTAATTTCAAAATTATAAACTCAAGACCGTATTGCGCCCAAAATACCCTACTTTTTACTAAGGAAAGTTTGCTTAAATTAACATATTTAATTCTCAGGAATATTTGGCATTATTTTGAAAATACCTTTCAAAGCGTGCTTTATTTGAGATTATACGATGATTCCTACTCAAACATGTCACCATACATCTCCGTTTCGAAAACTTTATCTGAGTTTCATCTTCAGGCTCCAACATGATCCCCTATTATTTCTTAAACACTATGTGAGCAGCATTTGCATTCCTTTTAAGATACAAGAGCTTCCTCACTATCTAATCATTCCTTCTTGCAAACTATACGAGGAATCTCAAAGAATCCAGAGCTTAAATACCCGAGGCTCTATTATTATACCAAAATACACATAAGAACAGGTCGCAGTAGTGAGGACTACTGAGTTCCTTCCAAAAAGTTATTTTGATTGCACTGCACCCACAGGCGTCCGCATTTATCTGGAACATCACCCATCCAATATTAACTTTGGAAGTTATTAAAGTTTAAGTGGAAGATCGAGAGCGCAATCAGGGCTACAATCTAAAACAAATGCTGGGCGCTAAAACTATCACTGCATATGGTTTGGGTAGCAGCCAACTCTGTTTTATTTACCGCGCTTCCGCTTATATACCCATACAACGTGCAACATGTTATCGGCACTAGACGGGAAACTGGGAATAGCGTGGATATGAAATAATATTTTGCCAAAACATTCGATGATACATTTTATCGGTGTCTGGTGAATGTACTATGGTTTGATTTCGTGTTTGAGTTTGGCAATTATCAAATATGAGGAGAATTATAGACCTTTAGGTATATAAAGTTGTTTAATATCAAAATGAAAGATGTGAAGATTTCTACTGTGAAATATATAAAAATATGAATGACTCTAGTCAACAGTAAACAATAGGTGAGCTAATACTCCATCTCGCATTGAATTACGTCATCGTTGATAGGTGCAAGATGATTGAATACAATTCAATACATATATTGAAAACTTCTAACCATTTTGCTTTTATGTCATTCGGAACTCATCACAGATGAGTCAAGTGCGCTATTAGCGCTACCTCGTTGTATTTGTGTTAGCCAAGGGTAACTTCTCAGCGGCGCTAAGACTTTTTCGGACACATCGTCAAGTCATATGTGTATCTGATGAGTTTCTAACAAGAACGAAATCGGCGATCATACACTTGACTCAACTGTGATGTGTTCTGAATGAAATGAAAGGAAAAGGGTTAGACGTTTGCAATATTTGTACTGAATCGCATTCAATCATATTGCTCCTATCAACGATGATGTAATGCAATGCGAGATGGAGTATTAGCTCAATGAGTAGTTGTTGTCATCTTTGGTAGGTACAGTAATTGTTTTATCTATTTTCTACTGTTAACTAGAGTCATTCATATTTTTTTATATCAAGTGATCCAAAATAAAAATTTATTCGAAGTGTGCCATGTAAAATTGGGAAAATATCTACGCATGTCATGAATTAAATCGTCTGAAATTGAATAATATGGAAATATCACTTGGCATTTTTTAAAGCAGAAATATTTTATTGATCAATATTGAAAGAAATATAGGTATAAACCTGAATTAATACGTTGTAATGATCATAAGGAAAATTTAAAATGTCTTTATGGACAGAAATATTTCTTAACTTCATTCAGAGACATTTATTGGAAATTAAATAAATTGATAATTTCTGAGCAGTTCATCAATTCTCAGTTTCAGTTCATTTTGAGAATCATTGAGTTAGTATAGCGCAGGGAGAGGCTGTCAGCTCACAAAAAAGGCATCGCTTCCACCATATTGAGAGTTTTTTGACCGACGAACCCCGAACGGAGGAGGTATACAATTCGACTGTCTGCTTTTTTTTTTTTTTTTTTTTTTTTTTTTTTTTTTTTTTTTTTTTTTGGTTCGTGCGCGCCTTTTATATAGTAGACGATCTCCGATTTTGATGATTTTGGATTCATTTGAAAGAAGGGGATTGAGAAATGGTCCCATATTCATAAAAACGCAAATCCGAAATCTCCTTCCCTCCGAAAACCGCCCCCGAAGGGGTGGTGGGGGCGAATTTTCTCGAAAATCGAAAATCTGAGTTGGTATAATTAAAGATAGGACAATATCCGGAAACGTTTAAATTGAACATTTTTTCAAAAGTGTTACGGTTTTCGAGATAGACGCATGTTAAATATGTATTTTTGCTATGTGGAGAGGACAATTTCTTTCGAAAATTGAAAATTTTTCGATACTACATGAAAGATATAATTATTTGTAGCAACATTTATAATGAACATTTTTTCCTTAGAATTACGGTTTTCGAGTTAAATCGGTATTAAATGGTAACAACTAAAATATTCAAGCGTATTTCCGCCGCGATGTTCTGAGATCTCAATAATAACCACTACAAGCAAGGAATATACGTGGGTAATAGGATAAGTATTATCTTCATTGATATGGTATAGTGAACGTTCAACGATTTTCGGGACTAATGTTACACTCAAAAGTGTGAAATAAATATTTTTTACAAAAAATTGGACCGACGTTATAGTTGATGCACTGAAAAGTATAAAATAATATTACTTCTATTGGTGATGGTACTTGTGAAGTTGGTGCCAAAAGCTATCAATCTAACTGCAACTGCACAACTTCAAAAGTACCATCACCAATAGAAGTAATATTATTTTATACTTTTCAGTGCATCAACTATAACGTCGGTCCAATTTTTTGTAAAAAATATTTATCTATCATGTTGACAAGCAGTCTAAGTGTTTATACTAGTTTTAGAGACTTCCGTCAATGTTGCTTCAGCAGTGACGCTGTAGAGAAAAACAAATGATCTGAAATTACATTTCACAAGTACCCAAACCGTCTGAGTAGCGTATCTAGATATTTTAAATACTTCTAAGTTTAGAAAAAAAAAATATATTGTGAATTATTTGCTTCATTGCATTTTGCATATATCCTACTATTTAAATGATTTGAAACTTTTGGTAATTCTTGCTGTGAAGCTTTTAGAAAGAGATAACTTTATGCAGATGTAAGCACAGCTGGTCTAGTCTGTCTTGTTCTTCTTCTTCTTCTTCTTCATCAACCTGTATTCATCCACTCCTGTACATATGTCTCTCTCTGTTGTTTACATATCGTCCTGTTGACAACTGTGTTTAGCCATTGTGTAATGTCCATCTATCCTTTCGGTGGGCGTCTAATAGGTATTTCGTTTGGCCTCTCTAGGTCTCGACATTGTTATTTTGTGAGACCACCAATCTCTAGGAAATCTAGCCACATGACCAGCCCATCTCCATTTCATCTCGGCCGCTTTTTACTTTCCTACGCTACTATAGTAGCTGTATAAGGAAAGTATTGTATTCGTGTGAAATTTTCGGTATCGAGATTTTTACAAATGTTATAAATATAAACATATTTTCAGCCATTGGTCTGTCTGTCTGTCTGTCTGTGATAGCATTATCTCGGAAACGGATCGGTATATTTTGTTGCTTTCTTTTTTATTTTGTTTGATACCAATACCACTCGCCGGTGGCACTGAATGAGAATCCTGTATACACTGGGTGCTGAGTGTTAGATAAAAAATGTGATTTACTCAAGACTGTAGCGCGAAAACGGCTTTAAGAATTTTGATTAAACTTGCCTAAGGTGTTCTTCTGATAGCCCTATACTACTACACGCATACAGCGCCATCTCTGAGAAAAAGTACAGAAAAAGTTATGCTTGAATAAAATTCCATATTTTCCACATGTTTCTTCAGATTCTGGCTAAACGTTTCATCTTGCAAAAAATGTTACTTGAATTGTTGTTTGTCTTGACATGTTGAAAAAAAAAATGAGTGATAGCTCGATTTGACCAGAGGATTTTTACTTTACTACCGCTATTATCGTCGCTATGTGAGGAAAGTATTGTACCTTAGTGTAAAATTGTGTATTCACTGGAATTTGCCTGCGAGGAAAGTCGTGTGAGTGGACACACCAGATTTTTGTATTATGTCAGTAACTTTAGTTTGTCTCCTGATATTTTCATTCCTAATACTTTCGTGAAGTGGGACGCCTAGCATGCAGCGTTCCATAGCTTTTTGTGTTGTTTCTAGTTTGTGAGCGAATCTTTTTGTTAGGTTGATTGTTTCCAATCCTTTTATTTGTACGGGTGGTGTACATATGTTGTGTACTTTGCGTTTCAAGTTTATAGGCATTATGTTGTTCTTCAGGATGTGTCCCAATTTACCGAAAGCCGCCCATGCCAATTTTATTCGTCTTGTAGATACTTTCTGCGTACTGATTTTCTTGTCCTAGCTTGATAGTATTGCCTAGGTTTATGTACCTATTTATTTACGTGCTCAATGTAGTTGTTTTGTATGTATATGTTGGTATCTTCGGAGCTCATTATTTTTGTTTTGTTGAAATCAATTTTCAGACTTATATTCGCAGATGATACAGGTTTAGTTCATTTAACATCTCCTATAATTCCGTGACGGTGTTACATATAAGAATTACGTCGTCTGCGAACCTAAGGTGGTTAAGTTAAGATACCATCTACATTAACGCATTTAGTCTCCCGATCCAGTCTTTTGAAGACGTCCTCGAGAACAAGTGTAAATAATGTAGACGAAATTGTGTCTCCTTGACGCACACCTCACCTCTGTGCATTTTTCAATAAGGGTGTGCACTGTATAGAGGAGGTCAATCGTACCATAACCCCTTCTAAATCCTGCCTGTTCAGGTTCGTAAATAATGGTCAATAATATTCATCTTCTCAATATGTTCAATTCAACGCCTAGCTTTGTTATACAGAATGACAATTAACTTTATGGATTTTTAACAGAAGCCTTAAAATTATCGGATTCAGGTTACAGAATAGGTATTTAGATTTAAGGTACGTTATTTTTTAACGGGCCTTCAGTTTAATGCCTGCAAATGTCGATCTTGAAGGCGACATAATTGTTGGGCTGGAAACTCCAGGAGTTGCGTTTGAGGGAATTTTTGACATTAATGTGAAGTATTATACTTATAAGATCATTTCTTCCGGGAATTATTCCCTACATACAAACCAACAAAATGTTCCTCCTTATAATATTAGTATATAGATATATCTGATTACATGATTCTTTCCATTGAACCTTGAATACTATCCAACTTATTTGTAAATGCTACCTATACCTTACGGCAATTCACGTGATCGACGCCACTGCTTTGTATATAAACTATCAAAGCTTTCTATTAGCGGTTCGTGTTTACACGCACCACTTGGTACAGAATTGATGGAGAAGGCCAGAATGCGAGTATATAATATACCTATACACCAACCCAACATACCGGGATATCAACAGACAACAGACCAGGGAGTGAAGGGAATACAATGGGTATGGAATCAAAGGATTTTTTCCTACCTTCTGGTAAGTAGACGCGAGATGTATGCTGATGAAGGTTGGTACAAACTTTGTAAGAGCATGGAGAACAAATGCTTTCAGGGCTTTGATGACTTCTCGTACGATGGAATTAGGAAGAAACTTAACTAAATGACATATATATTTAAGAGCCATCAAATCTCATGGAAGTTTTCACTGATTTAGAGTTGGGTAAGATATGTGCCATTTCAAGAACCAAGTTGATCAATATGAAGATGGAGCAAACCAGTCTAAAACCATCAGTTTTGTGAAGGATTTCGAAGGTTACAATCTTGGTAATAATGGTAAGTCGGCCAGATGGGCTGATGATTTAACTGGAATATTAAGGTTTCTCATCACACAGTGATTCATGAGAACAGAATTAGTTAATAGTATAGTATTACTATCATTTGAATGTAGTGAATGTAATGATTCAAATAAATTAGATGTAGAATATTAGATTGGATTATTAAACAGTGAGTGTAACTTATAGAAATATCATTTGCCAGTATTATGTTGAAAGCTTTCTTGTGGTGAAAAATTATTGTAAATGATTGACATTTAATCACCTATTTTGAAAAAAAAACTTGAATTATAAACAAACTTGATGTATACAAATATACCTAATAATATAAGAAAAATACTTTTTTACTGAATCCTCCTGCACGCCATTGCTAGAAAAACGATTATCACTTCGTGGCGATGAGCAAGGATGCTGCCATGCGCTATTTTTTAATTTTCCCCAACGATCAACAAACTTTTATATTTTGATATATACATAGATCAGTTTGCCGCTGGATATTATGTTTACCTGTGCGGTAAGGGTAAACTCGAGAAAACATGGTAATTTTATGAATTCTATTTCGTGATATTGTCTGGTGTGGGTATTTTAATAAAAGTGAAAAATCTTTGTGGTGGCAGTTGATAATTGGAGTGGATCATTGATTTGTGATGGAATTTTCTTAAGCCTTAGTAGCAAAAGGGAACTTTCTGAGATACTTGAAACTTCTAATATTTAGGTATTATGAGTTCAACCTATTTCGAAGTAAATAGATATTCCTATATAAATATGAAAACTACAACAAACTGTGATACTTGAGATAGAAGTAACTCGACTCTAAGAATAAAAAAATTAATATGATTAGAAATAAATAATTCTATAAATTTGAGTTGTGAACGGAACCTCTAAGATAATTTTGAGAACGTCTATCAAAAATCTAGTTCCGTAAACCAGTTATCTCCTAACTTAAATTATTTGTTGAAGATATAAACACCTCGAAAATTGCGAAATTTCTGAGTTTCAACTTATATCTCAGATACTTGAGTTCAATGGCATTTTTAGTTACTGACACAGCTGAGAGGTGTTGGGCGAGACAATTTTCTGTTTATAATAACTTAGATTTCCTGTTAAAACAATCTAGATATGGGGCCAAATTGTATGAAATAGGTATATTTAGTTTACCCTTCAACATTAAATGAATAAAATTTTATTAGACGTAGCATCAATTTTTTATTCTTCAAGATATATTTTTTTGTAAGGCAGTGTATTTATATCTACTATTATTATTACAATAACATTGAACAGCCACAGTGTAGCTATTACGAAATTAAAGTTTTTATTTTATTTTGAACAAGCTAAAACGGCAAACTTTGTACCGTCCAAGAGTCAATCAGTGCTGTATTAAGTATTAAGGTTCAGCTAAACCGAATTTATTAACGTTTATATTGTTCTTGGTAGCGCCACCCTTTGAGGACTAGATGAAACTCTTAATTCGATAGGGTAGTGGTGTTTGACATATCGGCTACGAATATGGCGAATGTCCAATGTTAATTTAAAAAAAATAATTACCTTCATATTTTTTCAGTTAATTTTATGATATTTTAATAGTTATTCTGTTATTCTATGCAAAGAAGAATCCAAATAAATATTTTTTACAAAAAATTGGACCGACGTTATTAGTTGATGCACTAAAAATACTAAATAATATTAATCCTTATGGGTGCTGTTAATTTTGAAATTGTGCAGTTGCAGTTAGATTTATAATTTTTGGCACCAACTTCACAAGTATCAGCACCAATAGAATTAATATTATTTTGTATTTTTCAGTGCATCAACTAATAACGTCGGTCCAATTTTTTGTAAAAAATATTTATTTCACACTTTTTAGTGTAACATTAGTCACGAAAATCGTTGAACGTTTTCTAATACCAATGAAGATAGTACTTATCCTATTACCCACGTATATTCTTTGCTTGTAGTTGTTATTATTGAGATTTCAATACATCGTTGCGGAAATACGCATAAATATCTTAAATGTTACCATTTTACCATCGTTGTACCTCAAAAACCGTAACTCTAAGGAAAAACTGTTCAGTATAAATGTTGCTACAAATAATTAGGTCTTTCATGTACTACCCACAAATTTTCAATTTTCGAAAGAAATCGCCCTCTCCACATAGAGAATTTAACATACCTCTATCTCGAAAATTGAAAAAAAATTCAATTTAAACGTTTCCGTTTTTTATCCCATTTTTAATTATTTAATTTAAATATACCACCTCAGATTTTCGATTATCGAGAAAATTTGCCCCCTCCACCCCTCTCCTCTTTTAAATGAATCAAAAATCATCAAAATGGGAGCTCGTTTACTGTATAAAACGCGCGCGCGACAGTCGAATTGTATACCTGCTCCGTTCGGTGTTCGTCGGTCAAAAATAAGAGATATTCAAAATCGTTCCAGCCAATCTTATTATAAGTGGTGTAACTAACACCAATTTATTTTATATATTATATAGATTTCATCTGAAATACTCACTTCACCTATTTCATCCGGTTCTTTGTATTGTAAAATCGATCAGGCATGTATACTTATCTCGCTGAATATCAAACGAACTTGTTTGAATACTACTTGTTGATAAAGGATTCCACTGAATAAAATGGGCAAGCTTATATTTACATTTTATTATCATCTTTAAATTGGGAGTTTTAATTCTGACTTTAACGCTTATGTGTGATGAAAAAGATTGCATGTCAATGTCAATATATCTCAAATATATTTGAGAGAAATAAATGGATGAAAGATTCAAATCAACTCGGTTCAAATAGTTTTTTCATACTTGAAAAGCAGTCATCCGGAGAGGGATCGAAAAGTTGATGAAATGCAACTATAAATAAGTATTACAGAAATTATAACCTCAAGGTTTATTTAAAAACACAAATTTATATGTTACACAAATTATAAAAAATATAGGTACCAAAAAAAGAGGCGGTATACAATTCGGTTTGCTTTTTTAAGTATAGGTGTTCGCGCGTTTTGCATAGTAAACGTGCTTCGATTTTGATGATTTTTGATTCATTTGAATTGAACTTTTGTTCAACAAAGTTATGGTTTTCGAATTACAGCAATGGTTAAGTTAAGTTAAGTTTTTCTATGTGGAGGTGGCATTTTTTTTTCTCGAAAATTGAAAATATGAGACGGCCAATTTCAAGAAGAGGTTATCTGTAGCAACATTTGAAATTTGAAATTTTTCAAAAAAAGTTACCGTTTTCGAGCTGCAGCAGTGGTAAAGTCTGAAATATGTGTATTTTCGCCGCAATGTTTGGAGATCTCTGAATAATAACAAGTACAAACAAAGCGTATACAGGGGTAATATAATAACTACTATCTTCTTCAGTATTAGTGAACGTTAAACGATTTTCATGACTGATATTACACTCAAAAATGTGAAATAAATATTTTTTACCAAAAATTTGACCGACTTTATTAGTTGGTGCACTAAAAAACAAAAAAATATTATTAATTCTATTGTTCCTGGTGCTTTTGAGGTTGGTGTCAAAAGTCTTCTATCTAACTACAATTGCCAACTTCAAAATTACCAGCATCACTAGAATTAATATTATTTTGTATTTTCCAGTGCACCAACTAATAAAGTCGTTCCAAATTTTGGTAAAAAAATATATCTGATATAATTATATATAATACATTTCATACTAGGCTACTTAGACAGTAAAAATCGAAGAGATTGCATTTGCTCATAATATTCAACTTTTTAGTTTGGCATTATAAGAAAAAATGATTGACGAAGATCAATAAAATATGAAAAACAAGGGATTTTTTGCGTCTAAGTAATTGATCTTATTTGATTATCAACTTGCCAAACAGAATTTTATCAACAAATAGTATTTCACCTATCTGCTGTAGCTCCATGCTAAACCAATTATATTTTGTTAAATCTCAATAAAACATATATATATATACCTAATAGAATTCAATCAACCATATTTTGATATTCATATCAAAATAATATATTGTTTTGTTCATATCGAATAAATTCATAATAAATAATAATAATAAAATATCAATGGAAATTTAACTGATTTCATATGAAAGCATAACCGTTAGATATTAATAATGAGCCTCATAAATTAAATATCATATGAAAAGGTACATTATTTACATGTTTATTTACTGGGTCTCCAGTACATGAAATATTCAACTACCTACTTCTACCTGCTTTTGTTCGTTCATATATCCTATGGCAATACATTTGAGTTGAGGGAGAGTAATTTTTAACGAGCATTCCCTTTTTCTGTTTTTCCGTACTTGATTAAATTTAGCCTGCTTGTTTTTTTTCTCTTCTGTAAAATGTGACTAAGTTGCGGAAAAAAAAAATTCTATGGAAATGGTGCGTTATTATTTTTCAATTGGTGGTTAAAATAAAAACTTTTATTATCGGATGTCGAAAATTGAAAGATTTAATTAATCTTTTCTGATATGTTTGGCAAAAACGCATAGTATGGATATGATATAAATATGTTTTACAAAAAAGTGGACCGACATTATTAGTTGGTGCAGTGAAAAATATAAAATAATATTAATTCTATTGGTGCTGTTACTTTTGTAGTTGTGCAGTTGCAGTTAGATTGATAACTTTTGGCACCAACGATAAAACGAAATAGAGAATTCGTTGAAACTGTTGTTAAACTTCATTGGAAACCTACAGTTTGGGGTGGACTCCGAAACACCTATATGTCTCTAAGGACACACCATTTTTTCATATCAGGTTTTTTTATGTGTTCGTATGAGGCAATTGATGCCGGTGGCTAGTTTTTGACATTTACTAACGATCCATATACCTCTAGATTCATTCCCGAACATTTTTATGGATGGATAAAGTCATTGACCTAGTCGTGTCAGAACCCACGGCGTTACGGTCGAAAGTTTAGCGACCCACCCACTAGACCATCAAAAAAAATTGAATAGCGCTATCAAGAAACTAATATTTAAGTTCTATTATTATCAAATGTTTTTGAGGTTTGCAAAATTATGATCAAAACTATTATGATCATTACATTATATCATGAATTTCTGAATTTCTTTTTGTTTCTATTGTTTGAATATTATGCAGTTCCAATGATTGATGTCAAATCCTATATCACACTGGCGAATAACATTTTTGAATCGTTTGATTTAATCCTCAAGAGAAACAATAATTCATTGTATATGAGCAAGATTGTAGCTCCTGTGAGGATCCAACTAACAAGTTGCACTAAAGTTATATCATCCTACCAACATAATTTTAACAGAATTTGTAAACTTTCTAATTGCCTTAATCCTCAAATTGCCAACTTATTCCTACTTCATGAATACGGTTAGGGCACTGTTGTAAGTTTAACTTTGCTTATTGCAAAATCTCAATATTTATTCAGGTCGCTTTACTATGAACAATTGAATGAGCATCTAGAATCGATGCAATCCCTATAGTTTATCCACCTGTTAATTGGTCTCAAAGTTGTTTGCAGGTTTGTTAAATCAGGTCACGTTCATCGAAGTGAGCAGAAATTCAGGACTCGCTACTCTGTAATTGAAACTCTCAAGGCTTAGAGGAGCCATCCAAAGGTATATGTGTGTGATGATTGAGTTTTGGCAGATGGGCCAGCCACTTTGCGGCTAATTTTGTGTCTCATTTGAATACATTCGTTTCGGGTTTGGATAATTCGTGCTAGCAGATGTGGAATGATAATTTTGGTGGTGAAAATGTTCGTAGATTATCTTTTGGAAGTGGGAGTGTTTTAACATATTGGCGGCCAATTGCTCGAAAGATATGGATAATTCTAGAGATATATTTTATATAGTTCTTATAGCTCATTGTCACATAAAAATATTATGATTGATATTTTAGGTTTGACAGAAATGATTACAATACTAAAGATGCTTCAAGTTGTTCTTTCTAGTTGAAAAGAAAAAAATTACAATATTTATGATTCCATTAATGAAATTTCTCACAGATTTATCTTGGATAATAAATGAAAGATGAATATTTTGACTAATACTTGTACAACACGACATATGTAAATAGATTTTTTAGTTTACATTATGTAGAACTTTACTTTTTACTGATATAAGATTTTATCTAGTGTTTCAACCTTCACCTTGAAAGCACTGAATATATCAGTAGATTTCACAGCCTTTATGACTTTTGATTTTATTACTTTAGTGTATTGAGTTGCGTTTTCTTCCGAAGAATGATCTGCACTTGTGCGAAAAGTAAATAGCTTTACTTATACGACCGTACTTCTTACTTATTCTCTTAAATTCTAGTTTACATCCATAGTATTGAGAATCTTTAATTATTGTATCAGTACATTTACATTTGCAACATTTCATTCATAAACATTATAAAAAACCTGTTACATCATAAGAATTACTGAATTTCCTCTGTTAATTGTGGTTTTATTGGCGTCTATATATATATATATATATATATATATATATATATATATATATATATATATATATATATAGCGTGAAGCAAAAGTTTTTCAGTGTAAATGATTGGATGGATCTTGAGGAAATAAAATCTTGAAATGAGTTCAAGTTGAGTCCTAATTTGTCTGATCGTTCAGAATATTTTATTAATCAAATGAACCCTACACATTTCAAGAACTCAAAAGTACAAGTAAAAGTATTATCGTTAAATCTGCTTTCGCAAGGTAGTTAACTCTCAAGTAGAAAGTTATTTTATTCGATCCAATTTTCCAAAGTTGAAATTTTGATATAATATATTTAAGGTGCCTCTGGAGATGGATGATATAATTTATGAGGGTAAGGATGAGAATTGTTAATGTGGATCTATAGCTGATTTTTTAATTTTATCTTAGAAATACTTATATCAAAATGTTTTATATGGGATAACAATCTCGAAAACGTTAAGAAAATTTGTGATGGTTGATCAATTTGATGGTATACAATATAGTTCATACAGAAATTCAATAGCTGTTTTGGTTTTCGTGATTTTGAAGGGAAACCGATTCAGCTATTTTGCTTGTTATATTTTTATGCAATCTTTGAAAAGCTAGCAAAAATCATAGATCACTTATTTTCTGAGCTCTACAGAATGATTTTTACATAATTGTTCAGTGTCTTTGCGTTCTTAAAATTTGTTATTTTATATCGACCAAGCCTGCAATGCAACGGCATTGTCTTGTTACAAAAAATGCCCTTTTTCAGTACTAAGCATACTGTAACGAACTTGGCTTCAGTGATCGGTGCCATAATGGTGGGCGTGTGCGATTCGTCGAAAGGCGGAGCACCTTAGCGAGTGTGGACGTTGGTGGGACCCGGGTGGTGTGTTGCATACCGCTATTGGTATTGGTCAGCCATGCATGCCTGGGTCAAGACATATTCCCGAAGCTTCTAGTAACTTCGCGCAAGTTCGGGAGAGCTCGCTTGACATCGGAAGATGGGTGTAGAAAATACGAGAGCCATTCTGCTTGCCTATATATTGGAGAGTGCTGCGGAGTCAATTAGTCAGTCTGGGGCAATCGCCCGGTGCAGACGAGTAAGTCTGGGGCAGTGAATATAAATTGTACCTACATAGTTGTTATATTGTTTATAGTTATGGATATTTAGTCTGTAATAGAAATACTTAGTATAGAAATAAATAAACTGTTGTAAATAAATAAATCCGTCATTTATTTATATATATATATATATATATATATATATATATATATATATATATATATATATATATAACAATACGATTTTGTTAGTAGTCGATGAATGATGAAATGATTTGATTTCAAAACCGAATGTGTTCAATATTTGTTATTGTTCCAGGGCGTGATTTTTTAAGAAATGACTCGTGACTTTTGTCTTTGTTGATATTTCAAAAACAATTCAAACGAAGGAAGTGTAATGTCACCTGTATTTAGAAGTACTTAAGCAATTTTTTCTGGATTAGACGATATTTCCAGTGCATAAAAGTGGGTAATTATGATTTAAAGTTAATTTTAGTTCAACGTACGTTTACGTAATAAATTATATAGGCTTACTACTGAAAAACATAGAAAAAAAAGGGCTATACAAGATGCAGTATTATTTCGGTTTCTCTCTTCATAGTATAAAATAAAGTCTCTTCGCTTAGATCATTTAAACCACGCAACGGATGATAATGTGGTTTTCATCATTAAACAGAGTAATTCAAGAGAAAGGTTAATATGTGTCACATTACAGTAAAGAAAATCCGAGAATTTCAAACATTTTTAATGATGTGATGTAGAAAACATATTTATCTGCGCTTGCATTTCAAACGGCTAAACCTTACGGGAGAGATCAAAATATTTGTGAATTTTAAAGAGATTTACAAAAAAGTCCGGGATAACATAGGTATTGTAACGTGAAAAGTTACCTGAATACACCAACACACCCTCACAAATGTCACAAACATCCTGGGAATCCTAAAACAAGGAGAATATACTGATTGGGTCTATTCTGGGAAATACATCCAGAACAACATATTAGAAAGGATGAGAAGCTTCGAGATAGGAGGTTAAGTGGATATAAAAAGACACGGACCACAGTCAGTTGGTTAGCCATAGATCACAATCGGTCATAGATCATAGACAGTAGAAAGTCGTATATAGTCAGAGAAATAAGTGTGAACATAAATGAGTATATAGTCGTGTAGTTATTGGTGTAAATAAATAAGTGAAAATAAATCGCAGTTTTAATATAAATTCCCGTTACGGTATGTCTATCGTTTAAAGTTGACTCACAATAGCAATTTTAGTGAAAACCGTGCGAAGTATAAAAATAAAAAAAATACTAAAGCTAGGACCGACTTTATTGAGTGGTGCACTGAAAAACTCATACTAAAAATTTAACTTATACTTTCTGTACATTTTCCTGTTTGATAATTTTGTGATTATCTATGACCTCGAGGGTCCTTAACATCCTGTTGGTTTGAAATATATTCAACTATTTTTCCAGATCTTGCATTATCGAGGAACCTGAGATTAGTTTCACAAACTAAATAAGGCAGTGCTTTGTATTCACCCATCAACCAGAATACAAATGTGATAGAATAGCAGCTTCCTCAGTTTGCGAGAGACTATTATTATATAACGAGCTATTATTCTCTTCCGGTATATAATAAATTCAAAGCTCCGACACTATGAATCACAGAGCAGAGAGTTCAAAATTTGTATACCTACTCTCTCCCATTCAGATGCTGTTCCAGCCAAATACTTCCTGAAAGTTGATTCGTTTTAAAGCTCGTTTAGCGACTAAATCTGTAAGGGAAAGCTGATCTTTTGTGGATTATTCCAAAATGATTTGCTCCATTCAAACTTAGGAAGCTGCCGTTGAATAAATTTCTTGATTTTATTTGTTTTCAAAATTTATCTGGAGTATAAACGAACAATTCTACTCATAAAACAATTGAAAAATCCTTCAGAACCCGGCAATTCCCTAGCAAACACTTTGGTAGATTTTGGTACGAAAACATAAAGTCACAAAAAGTATTGAGTATGGAACCATTTTACCTGAGTCCTACTCACACGTAGAACCAGGTCCGAAAACCCAAACTATATCCCTCCTCAGACATGGACCAAGAGAGAATGCAAAAGAAAATGAAAAATAGCAAAAAGGGGTTTTAAGAGCCAAGAAATCGATTGGCGATATTTTTTATGGGTGTGACCCTCGAGGTCCACACTAGCTATTTCGGGAATGGCGCGGCAGATTGCGAAACAAATTTCAATATGGGATTTGGGGGATCGAGAAGGCGATTGATGTTACAGCTGAGTTTTGGTATATTTCAAATTTATTTTGAAATCTGTAAATTCTGAGCTATGTGAATGATAAAAGCAATATTTACCGATCGCAATACATTTTAACCATAAAGATGCACATTTTTCAACTATAGACTCACTCTAAATTCTTAGTTACTCGAGCCAAGCTCGGTCCCCAGATATTAAAATATAACATTTCATAATATTCGTTCGAATTTTTTGAATTTCAAAGATAATCGTTCCTTTCTCATCTTAAATATCTTGTCGTTAAGGTTCAACTGAGTACTTTTCTTTGCTTGATTATCCAGCTAATTAGGTACTTAACATTTTCATATGCTAAGTGCTACTTAGTTTTCAGCCTATTCCTTAAGTACACGAATCCCAGTGTGAGGCAACTTCTCTGCCTTGAAATTTTAGACATTTTAGTTATGATTTTATGCAGTAATAAGACAAGAACTTAAAAGGAAGTTTGTGAAATACTCAATGTTAAACACCCTGGTCAACACGTCTCACAATCTACAGTCGGTAAAATAGAAACAAAATTTCGTGTAACTGGACATGTAGAAACTATACAAAAACCAGGTCGAAATGTTAAATTGGATGAGGAAAAAAGTTAGATGTATTGAGGAAAATCCGCTTATGATAAGTAGAAAACTTGCCGCCGAAAATGATATAGGTAAATCATCGATATTGAGTGCTTTACATAACTAAAAATATGATCCTTATAGAGTTCACTGGGTTCAGGAGTTAACAAGAGGATAATCCTGATAGAAGGCAACAATTCTGTGAACTGATGATGAACAGAATGGAAGCGGATTTGCAATTCATAAACAAAATTGTGTTTTCTGATGAAGCTACTTTTCATTTAAATGGAACGGTTAATAGACAAAAATGTAGATATTGGGAGAGAGAAAATCTTCATTGCATATGTGAATATGTGAGGCTTAAGCATATCTCAAAAAAGTCAACGTTTGGGCTGGTATCATTAGCAACATTTCATTTAAAAAAAAACTTTTTCCTGATGTTTGTGATCCAAATGCAATAGATAGATCAATTTGGTGCCAACAGAACGGAGCTCCATACACCTATTGTTAGAGATTATTTTAAGAAGTTTCTCCTAATAGGTGGATTGGAAGACCTGGAAAAATTGAATGGCCACCTAGATCCGCCGACTTGATTCCTCTTGATTACTTCCTATGGAGTTATCTAAAATCAAATGTATATTTCAGTAGACCATACAATATTAAAGAATTAAAAAGGATAACCTAAGGAATTAACAACATAACCTCTGAGGTCATACAAAATGTTGTACACGAATTCCAATATCACTATCAATATTTTGATCATTCAATTTAACTGTAAAATAATTTGAAAAATACTTCCTAAACATTATTTTCGTCATTCCATACTAAAGTATAAAAATTTTACATTTTCAAAATAAATGTTCTCAGTTATGATGCGCATAATTCAGAGGGGTTGCAAGAAAGGGCTAGTATTTTCATACATTCAATAATTGGGAAGTTGGGAATAAAAATCGAAACGTTTCTGGTTTTCTCAAACAAATACATAATAAAGCTAAAAAATAATTTATTCCATATACCTATGGACTCTGTTTGCTTTTCCGTTGCCTTGTGAGAGAAGGATAATACAACGTGGCAGCGGGGGGATTTCAAATACAGGCCCATTTCACCGGTCACTCGTCCAAACTGTTCGCCACGCACCGCTTTATTTATCCTACTGAAATATTCATTTAAGTAAAATTTATTCAAAGTCCACTGATACTCAGGAACAGTCGACAAAAATCTTGTCCAATGTTCACTCTTGACTGAATACATTGATTCACGTCTAAGGTGCTGAAAACGTGGAATTTATTTAAGTAGAATTCCTTTCCAAGGAATGAGCATGTTTACTAACCCAATCTTCATATCAAACCGGAAACTAACCAGTGTTCATCTTATTTCATGATTCAGCATTATCGAGTGAGATTAGCAATACATTACATAAATTCCGATTTCTTTTGTCCAACTCTGAACTGGATAGAAGCCAATCGAATATACTACCTACTTACGGAGTTTAGTGGTTAAGTGAACAAGGATACAGGACATGCTTGAGAACACGTACACCTACATTAGCTGGATTATGTCTCCCTAATAACCTGTTACTCGGAGTAGTTTCAAGCGCCACCTGAGTTTAATATGCTCGCTATCATTCAACCTGCATATTATGCCAAGCCATATCATATTCTGTGAAACCTAAATAGAACAAGACGGATATTATAAATGTTTGCAAGTAAGAAATTAGTTATTTTAATCTACAGCAGGATGTGGATATCAGAAAGTTATCAATTTGATGCTGCTTTTAATATTCGTAGAATGGAACTTCGTGTTTTACTGTATTTTGGCCAGATGCATGAAAAGTATAAATCAAGTTATTCTTGAATGAATTTCGTTGTGGTATCTGATTTTCCATAGCTATTTGGACAGGTTGTAATAATATCAACAGTGAATACAGACTCCCATTACAATGTTGCTTTTAAGTCAGAGAAAACTTGGAGGATTTTATAAATGATAAACTTATCAAAATATATATGTTTTGCAGTAGGTATCCCTATATTGAGTTTATAGGAGACTATGGGAGTGTAGAAATATATGTGAGTTATTTTTGCTTCGATTTTTAAATAGTTTTTATTACTTTCGGTTCTTGTATCAATGGACTCCGCAGCGATTTCTCAGGCCCCATACGGTCTAGAGACTTGAAATTTCGAACTCGTACTTAGATCGCAGACATCTCGCCGCCTGTTAAGTGTGATCCAATATTGGTAATTAAAATTATCTCATTCAATCTCATTCAACCAAGATCATTATAATGTCGACATGAAACGACAATGGGATCCGTCACTGGAATTACGCACGAGCATGGAGCGTATATATACGTCTCGTTTTCTGGTATATAGGTACTTTCTGGAAGATCGTCTATGGTTATGTCGCAATTGTCAGACATCAGACGTTGTTAATTTAAAGTTTAATTTTGTGTTGTGGTAGACAAACAGTAATTTGTTATGGAATTGCTGTTGCTGGCAAACACATATACATAAGTATATTTAAAATCGAGAAAAGGATAGCAATAGTAGGTACTCATCGGTACGGTTTAAATTTTAAATGCCCAATAAAAACTATTTTTAATTTTTTTCAAAAATTTCACTTGTTTTACTTGTTTATTTTATTGTATCTTGAAACCAATATCGCGATTATTTATGAATGAAATGAAAGGGTTTAGAGCAGGCGTGAATACTTAATATTTAACTTACTTGTATTATAATATGAGGTCGTGGATATTAAACATTATTATCGCAAAACTCAGTGTTTGAAAATTTAATTTTTCGAGGCAGGTACTCCTATACACATATATACATTTTTGTAATCTGTAGCTTTTTTAGTTCGTAAAGTAACTGCGACAAAGTACACAATTTGGCAACGTCTCATTATTAACTCATCTGAAAAGTCTACTTAAATAAATATCAATTAGGTACTAGAGAAACTCGGTGGATTTTATTTTGTTATAAAATCTAGCTATAATAAGAATCAAAATGCATTTTAAATGTTGCTAGATATAGTCTCTTCTTTAATTTGGCCATCTCATATTTTAAATTTTCGAAAAAATGCCCCCTCTACATAGCAGAAGCACACATATTTCAATCTTTACCATTGCTATAATTCGAAAACCGTAACTCTTTTGAAAAAATGTTCATTTTAAATGTTTTTGGATATGGTTTCATTTTTAATTCTGCCGTCTCAGATTTTCGATTTTGAATAAAAATTGGCCCCTTCTGATTTTTAGAGGGAAGGTGACTAAATATGGGTCAAAAATTCAGTTCAGGGTTGAAAAAGAATATCTTTGTTACTCTGAAAATACAATCTCAATTTTCTGCTATAACTTGTTTTTATATTCAACAATAACAATTTGTGAGATATTATCTTAGGGGAAACCTGGTCGTCTCATCAAATTAGCTCAATTGTAGGAAAGTGAGAAGCCAGAAAGGAATAAGAGTGTCCATTAACTGCACATTGTTTAATTATTTGACACTCACAGGGAGAGTTAACTTGCCTACGGTGGTGGTGGTGGTTGCTTGGGATGTCTTCCCATTAGAAATGACTTCCACTGTGACGCAATAATATTACTATTACTTCTCAGTTTGGGATAACAACTTGAAAATGATATAGCATTATGTAGTAATGAAATTATACGCGGAAATGTTTCAAAGTGGGGTATATATTTCTGTCATTCCAAAGAAAAGTAAATTTAACTGTAATTGTTATTAAAGGACGTATCCTGATTTAATTCATCCTCTTCTCATCAAAAGAAACTTCCCAGAATATTAAACAGAAATGGTTATTGAGCACTGATCATCTCAATTCCATATAAAGTTAAGGTTACCTGGATATTGTTGAATGTGGTATTGCCAGATTTCCAGAATTAGTTCCGTTTTTATTTCCACCTGCCATATTTGGCAATATCTAGTTTCATGACATGTCATCTGTACTGTCGATTGTTAGCTAGCGTGACATATGTTATCTGTTATTCTTTATCGTCTTTTTGACCGACGAACCCCGAACGGAGGAGGTATACAATTCGACTGTCTGCTTTATTTTTTTTTTTTGGTTCGTGCGCGCCTTTTATATAGTAGACGATCTCCGATTTTGATGATTTTGGATTCATTTGAAAGAAGGGGATTGAGAAATGGTCCCATATTCATAAAAACGCAAATTCGAAATCTCCTTCCCTCCGAAAACCGCCCCCGAAGGGGTGGTGGGGGCGAATTTTCTCGAAAATAGAAAATCTGAGTTGGTATAATTAAAGATAGGACAATATCCGGAAACGTTTAAATTGAACATTTTTTCAAAAGTGTTACGGTTTTCGAGATAGACGCATGTTAAATATGTATTTTTGCTATGTGGAGAGGACAATTTCTTTCGAAAATTGAAAATTTTTCGATACTACATGAAAGATATAATTATTTGTAGCAACATTTATAATGAACATTTTTTCCATAGAATTACGGTTTTCGAGTTAAATCGGTGTTAAATGGTAACAACTAAAATATTCAAGCGTATTTCCGCCGCGATGTTCTGAGATCTCAATAATAACCACTACAAGCAAGGAATATACGTGGGTAATAGGATAAGTATTATCTTCATTGATATGGTATAGTGAACGTTCAACGATTTTCGGGACTAATGTTACACTCAAAAGTGTGAAATAAATATTTTTTACAAAAAATTGGACCGACGTTATAGTTGATGCACTGAAAAGTATAAAATAATATTACTTCTATTGGTGATGGTACTTGTGAAGTTGGTGCCAAAAGCTATCAATCTAACTGCAACTGCACAACTTCAAAAGTACCATCACCAATAGAAGTAATATTATTTTATACTTTTCAGTGCATCAACTATAACGTCGGTCCAATTTTTTGTAAAAAATATTTATTGCAACACCTTTTTTGAAAGTTCAATTTTTTAAATGTAAGAGTTGTGACGAAATGGTTTTGTATATATATAATCTTGACAATAAATTACATTAAAAGCTTCTGCTCAAGTTTCAATTAGACATCTGACCAATAACGATAAGTGAATTTTAATAAGTTTTATTTAAACCTAGACTCAAATGGCTCACGATTACCTTTTACACCGTTGACTACTACTGTCCATTGTCTGCCTTATTTTACCTATCTTTGATGAAACTAGACTCAGATAAACTTAGCTTTATCTGTGAGAAGAGATGATGATATGGGATCTGCATAATTATCCAGGGGTAACGTGGCGAGTCAAAGCTAGGAATTTTAGGGATAGATAATCAGTTAGGGCATTTGAAGATAATGGTTTCTCTTTTCATCTGTCGGTATAATATTCCGTGGTGACAATTTTTCTTCATATATCCTCTGTTGTAAAGGAACGTTTATGTTTAAGAAGCAAGTAGTCTAAGTAAGAATTTTAATTCAATTTGAAAGACTTGGGACTAGGGTATATGAAGAATTTTTTCATAGTTCATTGCAAACATCTTTGCTGAGTATTGAGCTCAAATGTTTTATTAGTTCTTGCAGAGACTTCTCTATAAAAATTGGTTATATTTAATACATAATACCAAATTATCAATTCAATGATTTTATCTTACAACTATTCAACCCCCTTCGATTTCGTCCCAAAATCTTGAAACAATTACTCAAAATCTCTCTAACAATGTTGGTGTAAAATAAATAATAATGGTAGCTTTTGATAAAGCTCGTAATTCTTGTAATATTTTACTGTTGTTGACGATATCACCGCGATTGGAGAAAACTATGTCGGAATGTAAAAATGGGAACTGATATCGCTCTCTCTTTCTAATTAAATAGTTTTTATTACTTTCGGTTCTTGTATCAATGGACTCCGCAGCGATTTCGTAGGCCCCATACGGTCTACAGACTTGAAATTTCGAATTCGTACTTAGATCGCAGACATCTCGCCGCCTGTTAAGCTCCAAGTGTGATCCAATATTGGTAATTATAATTATCTCATTCAATCTCATTCAACCAAGATCATTATTTTGTCGACATGGAACGACAATGGGATCCGTCACTGGAATTACGTACGAGCATGGAGCGTATATATACGTCTCGTTCTCTGGTATACCTATAGGTACTTTCTGGAAGATCGTCTATGGTTATGTCGCAATTGTCAGACGTCAGACGTTATTGTTAATTTAAAGTTTAATTTTGTGTTGTGGTAGACAAAGTTTAATTTGTTATAGTATTTCTGTTGCTGGCAAACACATATACATAAGTATAGTTAGAATCGAGAAACGGATAGCAATAGTAGGTACTATCGGTACGGTTTAAATCTAAAATGCCTAATAAAAACTATTTTTAATTTTTTTTCAAAAATTTCACTTGTTTATATAAAGGAAAATTCAGAAACAATCCATTGAACTTTTTCAAATATAAGTGCGAAGAAACACACGAACAAAAGATGTAAAACGCTTGTTTGCAAGGAACCAAATGAACAGCGACTTATATTCTGAGGTTTAAAAGTATCTATGGACTTTTTGACCAGTATCGCAATAAGCTGGAAATTACAGTTCGATTGCAAGTCAACAGTAAGAAAATTACCAGATGCATATCAATGACCCATCTCCTTGAATAGACAATTTACATTCGACAAAACCACAAGGCAGTCTTCACAAACTGTAGTATGTGTGTGTGTGATCGGTTCCGACACTAATATCCGCAAATTCCACGCAGTGACCCAACTGCAAAAGACATGAGCGTCAAATACACTCCTGGCAGCAGTGGGATGAGCAGAACGAAATACGATGAGCTGACGACGTCCAACAGTCCTCTCAGGAGACTGGACCTCAGGAGCACCAGTCTGCAATCATGGACCACAGCTAACAGGTATGTGGGAGAAATAATAGGAAACTGAATTATCAATTTATACACGATGATGAACTTTTGGGCCGGTACTCCACATTTTCATAGGTTTGTTGTTCTGAGAGATACGAATGACATTTGAAATAAAAATTACAAGTGTAGTGAAGATTTCTTTTTTAAAATATAAATCACATTATACACTTTAAATAGAATTATGATCATATTACCTTGAACTCCAATTGCTCTTATTGTACCGGGTGATTCAATAAGGGTGACGAGGTCGGTATTGTATCTCAGGAACTAATAGTCGTAGAAGTTTGGGAGACAAATCCTTCAGAGGAAATCGACTCGGAAAATTACACGAAATATTTTTTTAAATCGTATGTCTACCACCAGGGGGCGTTATAGCTTCGATTGTATAAAAAATGCGATTTAAAAAAAATCAATATAAGTTTAGAAGTGAATACTTTCACGATAATGTCACCAAAATGGTGGTACATCTTTTTGATAAATGATTTCTTATTGTAGGAAGTAAAATGAAGGCGTGGGGGGGATGCTAAACTTTTTGGATTATGAGTATCTATAACTTAAGTTTGACTTGAAGGAATTTTCTTGAAAAGGAAGGTTTGGTAAATTTAATATAAAGCCATCCAAGCCATTCTGGTTCTTGCCGCCCTCGCTCGGGGGCGGGTTTTATAAAGTTGACCATTTTTTTTTAATTTTACTCATAAATCGCATGTGGAATCTTATTAATATTTTATAAGTTTCGGAAAGCAGATCAAATTTCCATCACAAGATATCCAATCGGCATGATCATATCTTCATTCGTTCAAAAGTTATGGCTCATAAGGATATATTATTAACAAATTTATTTAAAAAAAACAAAATAGGTAATTGAATAATTGAGTTTTCAGTTTTTTCAAGTTTTGTAGTCAAGCATATTAAGGACAAATAAAAAAAACAGTTTAAAACTTCGCTCTCATTTTAATTAATTCACAACAATAATGATATAACATAACAAACAAGAAAACAACAATTTTAACAAATCGAAATTATTGAACAAAACTTTGGGCACTTTTGGAACCACCTTCACAAGTACCAGCACCAATAGAATTAATTTTATTTTGTATTTTTCAGTGCAACAACTAATAACGTCGGTCCATTTTTTTTCTAGCAAATATTTATTTCACACTTTTGGATGTACATTAGTCATGAAAATCGTTGAAAGTTCACTTATACCATTACCCATGTATACACTTTGCTTGTACTTGTTATTATCTAATTATTATTAGATCTAAAAACATCGTCTCGTAAATACCCATATTTTAGACTTTACCACTGCTGTAACTCGAAAACCGCAAGTCTATGAAAAAAATATTCAATATAATTGTTGCTACAAATAATCTGGTTAATATTTTCTTGCCTCAGATTTTCAAGTTTCTTAAGAAATTGTCCTCTCCACATAGCGAAGATAGACCTAACCTAACCTAACCGTAACTCTTTTTAAAAAAATGTTCAATTTGAACGTTTCCGGATATTGTCCTATCTTTAATTCTGCCATCTCAGATTTCCGGGAACGTTTTTTTGGAGGGCAGGAGATTTTGAATTCAAGTTTTTACGAATATGGGACCATTTCTCAAGTCTCCCCTCTCTCTAATGAATCAAAAATTATCAAAATCAGAGTACGTTTACAAAATACAACGTGCGCTAAAATCAAACCAAGAAAAAAACAGTCCAATTGTATACCTCCTCCATTTGGGTTCGTCGGTCAAAAAGAGCTCTTTAAGCTACAAATTTATTCTCAAAGAATATGGAAACGTTAGCAGACTTATCTATTATATAAGGCTATAATTTAGGCAAACGCGCTCGAAAGTTTTAAATTGGGCTGCAATTCAATATCATTCTTTTTTATTATGACATCATATGTGACGACATCAAGACATTTTCATAAATGTGTTCTATTAAGGAAAACATTCCTGAGAATGGCAATGTGACCAAAGTACTGATTGTTAGCGAGATTCAAAGCTTCAAAATATTGAAAAAATGAAAGAAAGTGCCAAAAACTAGTGCATGTCTTATGGTTTTTACCATTAAACGTTTGATAGACTACCATTAATTTATTACCATACTGACCAGTATATAGTGACGTCACCACAACCACCGCCATTATATGCTGGTTTGGCCCTGATGTATCTGTGCTATTTGTAGAATATTATTGTCAATAAATTTCCCATGAGATTTGTTGATTTCGAGATACAAAACACAACAAACGTTGCATTTTTCGAAACTAGAGAAACTTTAAAACGTCCCAATCATGTATCAGAAACTTTTCATTTGGTCGAAAAAAAGTTTGTTGTCTTTCCATCTCGAATTCAATAACAAATACAGCTTTGAACGTTTAACAACAAGCTGATATCCAGTACTGGAAGGATTGTGGAACGGAACACCGGTGTGGTGTCAAATGATGACATCACCCAACACTGACAACAATATACTGAATCGAATTTAAGAACATAGGCTGGATACTTCTTACTCTAACAAAGTCATCGAAGTATATATTACTCACAGGATTTGTATACTGAGAGTTTTGAAAATTATGCACCTAGCTTCCTTAATACCAAACGAATTAGGGTCCCCCCTACTTGAAAAAAGTTTATTTGAAAATATGATATCCCATGAGAATATAAATAATATAATTGAAAGGTTGAAAGTAATCTCCAGCCGCTGAGATATATGGAAAGCTATCCATCCCTAAAGCCCCAGCTCCAAATCAATCATAACAAAGGGAAACGATTCAAAACTTCAAATTCTATTCTGGACGGCTCTTTCAGGTTGATGATCTCTTACATGTTTCCATTTGGGGAATAAAGAGCCGTTTATTCTGATACAATTTCCCGTAACCTTCCAGACATCGATTTGAAAAGAGGAAATACATCAGTGAATTCTTATGAATATAAATTCATTTCGTTGAAATCTTCGTGGACTAGATACATATATTAAAAATTCACGAAAGCACTTTATACTTTTCTTGGTAATTTTGAGTGGGAAAATATCCTTCATAAATTTAAATTCTCTGAGTTTAAATAAATTGCTTTCTTTCATTAGATATTTTATTCTTTAGTAATAAGTTGACAATATAGAAGGAATAGTTATATGGAACTCTACGGTTTACATGAAAACCTTAACATTTCAGAGTTATTGAAGAAAGGTCTATAAGGGCCGATTTCATAATGAATCCTTAATGGGAGATTAGTTAATTCTCCAATTTGTTTAAGTCATATCTCGATAACGAAATAAAAATTTTGCATTTTTCAATAACTTTTACAACGTTAGTTACCATCTCATTCTAAAGTAACCTTGAATTATATGTCCAACCAAAAAAATTATGAAATTTTTAATCTAGGATTAAAATTAATAAGAGATTAAATTTGATTATGAAATCGGCCCTAAAGTATCTATCTTAATCTGTCGCTAGTGCTTGCTGGACTATGTTATAAAGTTTATTAAAAATTATAGTTTCGACTGGCGCTACCTAGCGGGCGCCTTCGTAACTTCCCGGAAATATTAAATTGGTTGACGTCTTCTTTCAAAACTTTGTTTACATACACTATTATTGCAAGAAATCAGCCCCTTTGAAATAAATACTGCGTTCTTTCATATTATGGCAGGAGTAAAGAGACGTGAGAGATTTAACTTTCGTGGATTCCAAGGGACTGTAAATGCTAAAAAAGTTACATAGTCTATTAACATTTGAGTATAATATATAAAATAGGTATCGATCGATAAATGTTTGTTTGTCTTTTTTTTAGGTTAATTTCTTATAGAAATGTACCTATTGCGATCGTTCACACTTTAGAATTTCGAAAAAATTTCAACGTCATGATGTTATATGTCTATAAGTTAGTCCAAAAAAACATTTTGTTGAAAAGTTTATATATATATATATATATATATATATATATATATATATATATATATATATATATGGGATATTACGAAATTTGTTAGCACGCAGTTTTGGAGGTATCAAGTTCAAATTTGCCACAAAAATCAATCTCTCAAATATCTCGGCCGAGTTCGTTATTGGGTAATATCGGGTAAGTAGTTTCAAAATGGCGACCATTCAAACATTTAAAAGAATTATCAAAAAAGAGCCGTAGTGTAAATATCATCAAAAATAATTTTAAGTTATAGATAGAATCAGTACCTACAACTTTTGTTCGAAGCAATTTTCCATAAAATGCACAGATAAAAAATAAAAATTATTAAAGAAAAATAAGAAATATTGATAAAACATGAGCACTCAATATAAATTTGATGTAATGGTACATTTTCTGGAGATCTTAATATAGACCCTGATTAAAAAAATATATAGTATATTTATTGAAAAGAAATAGACGAGAAAAAAAATTCTGCCTTGAAGTGGCATGCGAACCCTTTCTGCTTTATATTCAACAGCCAAAACAGAAACCTCTAACCGCAAGGCTATGACACATACGGCAATAGTATGTAATAACATGTATGTATACCAATAAAAAAGTTGTTAAAATTTCAATGCAATGAATTTTGAGAAATTTACCTTTCCGCTGACTACAGGCCATCGGGATTTTTATATTTTTAATTTGTTCGCTAACTGAAAGAATGTAAATGTAGAATATTCTGCTTAACAACGTACTCTACTTAGTATAAGGAGAAACAACTGACATGACTCGATCACCTCTGTTGTATTTACAAAATATTTCAATTAGGTAAATGATTTGTTTTAGTTTATATTTATCATGAGATCATGAATAAAAACAGTCTAAATTTGACCTGGATATTGTTGAGATCAAAACTAGATCTTCTATTACCTACACGTTTATAAAGAGCAGAAGGCGCTATTTGTCATGATTTTTCAATAAAAAAAAAAGGGAAAAATGTTGTTCTCAGGACAAATTTTAGCTGGAATTTTTGATTTGGAAGTATCTTTTGAATCCCAAATAGTATATAATCATCCTTGCATTCTATTAAACCTTAACATCCTTCAAAATTATCAAAAATATGCGTGAAAATAGAGAACATAAGTTCGCGAAAAAGTGAGGTTAAACGAAGCGATGATTGTCTTTTGCCGTGTTATCAATTCAGAGTTGCCAAAACTACTAACTAATATAAAGTTAGTGATATTGAAAATATTTTTAAATATTCGATAACGATAGCATAAGCAAGTGATGAGATTCTAACAGCCGGTTTCACAAAGCTCTGTAAACAGCTCGTCATCGTTGATGAGCCGTTAACAGTCCGTTATCTAAAATTTGAGTTTCACAACTGAATGTTAACAATCCGCTAACAATTCATTAACAATTATCAACTGACGAGCCATTAAGCCTCTGTTAACCAATTTTCCGGTTTCACAAAGCTCCAAGGGTTTGTTAACAATCCGTCAAACTTCTGTCAGATTAATCAGTCGACAAGCATTGATTAAGCATTCATTTAAATAGGTTTTTATTTATATTCATTGAGTCCACTGTGTTTCTTCAAATACAAGTATTTTGCAGTTATATTATATAAGTTATATAAAAGTTTTGAGAGAAAACAGTCGAAATTTGTAGAATGTCTTCCTCATCTTTGACATCCCTGTCCTCCTTCACAGACGATGAGGAAATTGATGGATATTTTCAGATAACAAAACAAAACACGACTTATTTAACCTAGCTATGACACCTGTCACTTGTACTACCACAGAACAATCTTTATATGAAAACTCTGTTCACTCTGTACTCAGTGGTACTTCTTCAGTATTTTTTCCGTGATTCTGCATTGTTGCCCGAATGTCACATTGTTAACGCTTCGTTAACGGGTTGTTAGATAACGAGAACTTAATTTTTGTTTGTGAAACGCGAGGAAGCTTTGACGGCTCGTCAAATTTAATAATCCGTTAGACTGTGAGTGTCTTAAGGTATAGTTTCATGTTTAAAGTTTAGTAGAAATTATTTTTTTTTACAAATAATTGCTTTAAAGCAAAACTGATTCCTGACAGCGCCACATAGTTCCAATCTCAGATAATGTCATGTTACTGCTACAATTCTCACATTTTGTAGCATTCACTAAAATTATTCAAAAAAAAATTAATAGTTTGTCTTCATTTTCACTAAAAAGAATAAATGCAATATATTATGAAAAGTTACATCCAGAACACCCAACACTTGCAATTTTATAAAAAGTCAAGATATAAATTTGTATAATATGTTAAGCTCAGTTATTATTGTCGATAATTTTTCAATTTTAATTTTAATTGATAATTTTAATTTAATGTTCTTGGAATTCATAAAACATTGATATTAACAGCACTTGAATGTTGAATATACTGCACAAGTCAATCATCAATTCTTTCAACCTAAAATTTTCGCGAACTTATATTTAGTATTTTTATGCTAATTTTGAAGGATATAAGCTTTCAACAGAATGCAAGGATGATTATATATACTTCCAAAACGAAAATTCCAGCTAAAAGTCGTGAGTCCTAAGAACAATATTTAGCAATTTTAAAAATAGCCGCAATTTTATTTAAAAGTTATACTAAAATACACTTATTTTTGCAAAAATTTGATTTTTTACGTCTTTTATAACAAAAGCCGCTAAACTAGACTATTACCGTAATCTGGATAACTATGAGACGAAATAATTATGTTCTTCCAAAATCTAATGCTTCTCCTCCTTAGATGTAATTTCGGGCTGCTTTTAATGCGCTCTCCTTTCATCTGAAGGTTGATTTTAACTTCAAACTTGGCCTTATAACAATGGCGCTGAGCTGCCCTCTTCTCTATTTGCATAAAGCATTAAACTCGTACCTCTGGCCATTGAGAGATGACGTATCCTCCTTTGTACTAGGATCCCGAGGGAGCACTTCGTGCACGCTAGTGATTGATAACGAAGATGAATATTAGAAATGCTACAGTCGCGTCGGAAACTGAAAAATTACATCAATATTGTAAAGATGACAGGGTGTTTGAAACTAAAGTGAGATTTATTAACGTGCTATGTTATGTTTTATCTGGAATATTCTGGAGCATACATTTAGCGAAAAAAAAAAAAAAGAGTTGTTATTCTGCTGACAGCGTTTTTACAAGATGATTAATTGAGAGTTTATCGGTGGATAGAATGATATCTGTGGTAATTTGACAAATTACAGGGGGAACCGAAAATGTTCGTCATCAGTACGTCATCAGCTAGGGACCAATCAGAAAACGAGTTCGTTTATGCAGGGTGATTCATAAAAGGTGCGCAAGACTTTTGGAGAAGATAGTTTGTCCAAAAACATGTTTTTTTATATTATCATGGGTTCGTAAAGGCACTGTTTTTGAGATATGGGGGGCCAAATAAAATAAAAATATGTGAATATCTTAAGAACTGTTAGAGGTACAGCGCTCATCTATAGTACACATGTTAAACTCATAAATACCCATATTTTAAGCTGTAGACAATGTTTTTTGAAAGAGTTAGTGGCGTAGATTTTGGGTTATATTTTGTATTTAAACCCCATTTAATTACTACGCCACTGGTCAAAATGAGGTTTTTCAAAGCCGCCAATGCTTTCTAAGCAATAAAGATACACTTGCTCTATTGCTCTGAAGTGATTCTTTTTCGAGAAAAAAGTCATTTTACGATCAAAAACATAGATGGAAAAATTAACAAAAATTATTTTAACATAGCTTATGAACACAAAGTATTTTAACAAAAACAAAATAAAATAAAAAATGTATGTTTTTGATCATAAATTAACCTTTTTCTAGAAAACGGATCACTTTAGAGCAATAGAGCACGAGTACCTTTTTCAAAAACATTGGCGGTTCTAAAAAATTGAAGAAAACCTTATTTTGAGCAGTGGCGTAGAAGTTAGAGGGGTTTAAATACAAAATTTACCCTACATTTACGCCACTGACTTAAGAAAAATCACCTCAAAATAAGGGTATTTTTGAGTTTAAAATGTGTGCGCTGTGCCAGTTCCAAAGATATTCTCAAAAAATGTTTTTTTTCCTTAACTTCATCCCCTGTATCTCGAAAATGGTACGTTTGCAGACCCATGTTTATAGGAACTTTTTTTCGTATTTTCAGACAATATTTAAAGCGTCAAATGTGACAGAAGCATAGACATAATCAGCTGATTTCAATCAGTCTCAATTCTACGGATCGAGTTTTTAACTTGACTTTTGCTCATAACATAAACCCACTTACATATAAATATGCGATGACATTGGTATTTTAAATGATACAAATTTGGCATTGAGAATCATTTATTTATGATGAAACACGTCATTGAAGAATTATTTTACATTTTAAACGCATTTACCCAGCTATATTCTGATTACTCTAGATCAAAATTGATATTTTAATTGAGGTAATAAGCTAATGACAATTCGAAGAGCATTGGTGCTCGTCATTGCACGTCGTATTGGCCAAACAAGGCTAACGTTGAAAATTTCAGGCACGCCAACTTATAAATGACGTAATGCCACTGGCTGATTAAGTTGATTGTACATTCCAGTTTATAGGTATGGAATAAATTAATTTTTAGCGTTATGTAATTCTTTGAAAAAAACAAGAAACAAGTCGATTTCTATTCTCAATTCGACAGTTTATAGTATGAAAATATTACCCCACACATAAATATTCGAAAAAGCGGACGTTTGGTCTGGTATCACTGACAACATAATTATTGGCCCATATTTCTTTGAAGTCATAGATCATGGTGAAGTTTATCTAGGTTTTTTGATAAACTTTTAACTGCCTACATTAAAAAAACTTTTTCCTGATGCTGATGATCTAAATGCAATAGATAGATCAATTTGGTATCAACAAGACGGAGCTCCACAGCGTTACACATGTATTGTTAGAGATTATTCGAATGGAGTTTTTCCCAACTGGTGGTTTGGAAGACGTGGAACAATTGAACGGCCACCTAGATCCCCCGATTTGGCTCATCTCGATTACTTGTTGAAGTGTTATTTAAAATCAAAATTATATTTCAATAGACCAGAAAATATTGCAGATTTAAAAGTTAGGATAATGGAAGAAATTAACAACATAACCCCTGAGGTCCTATAAAATGTAGAACGAGAATTCTAAGATCGCCTTGCTTATTCTCAAGAATTGAATGGTGATAATTTTGAACATTTAATTTAACAGTAAAATCAATTGAGAAATACTTCCAAAACATTTTGTGACATTATCGCCTTAATTCGTATAAAAAATACATTTAAAATTTAATTTTCTCAGTTTTGACCAAATTTGAAAAACTTAGTATTGTTGAATAAAGAATGAAAATACCTTTTGAACATGGTGCTCATAATTCAGAGGGTGTGCAAGAAAGGGGTAATATTTTCATACTATAAATTGACAAACTCAGAATAGTTATCGACCTTTTTTGAGTTTTTTTCAAACAAATACATAATAACGCTAAAACTGAATTTATTCCGTACCTATGGAGCGCATTGTATATTATTTTCCTACTGGATATATGAAGGTCGCAGAAAAATGTGGAGTGGCAACTTCACATCAGAACTGGCATAGTGACGATGAACAAAGGGCTAATTAGGACTAACAGCAGATTTTGATTAGTTTACCACCTAAATAACAATGCATAAAATATTTTTCATTTATATCGGGCGTGTCTACAGCAGTAACTGATTACAAATCGCTTAGTTGTCAGTTATCACTAATAATAGATACTCTTGTCGACATGACTGATTACTGATGCATTGCTTAGCTCAAATGTTTACTGATAGCTGTCATATTATAGACGTCAATCTTCTCATTACTAACTCTAGGTACTTACTAAGCAATTAGTAATCAGACCATTGAAAGTAGGCGCAAACTTTCATATTTCAATTGAAAAATTAATTGCCTCTTTACAATATTGAATCATTTATCTCCCTACTGCCAGGGGTGGCTGCTAATTCTTTGTCAACGTGTCTAAATTGCTCGTTAGAAAAATATTTGATTTTTTTATAATATTGGCGAAGTCGCCACGCAAAACAGTTCTGTGGTACACATCCCTATCTAGGTACACTGTTTATGTATCAGATGTGGCTAGCTCTTCCACCGAATATAAAAATTGTTTGATCAGGTCGTGTGACTATTCATCTAGAAAGAAAAATATTGAAAAGTTGAAAGATGTGACAGTCCAATTGAGCCTAACTTTTTTCCTGCCTTTTTTTAGATTTACGCGAGTCATGTAGCCAGACACAGCTCCACAACGTCTCTGATGATCATATTACAACTAAATGCTGATCTTTCATTTGTTAAACTATAAAAGCCATGTAATACTTGTTCTCAGATTAGATATAATCTTGTCTTGTAATTGTATACTTGAATGTGAAATAAATCTTTTTAAAAAGGTATTTCTCGGTCATTGAAACTTAACTGGCGCTGCGAACAGGATATCGTCGGTAAATCAATAAAGTTATCCCTTCAGTGCGATAATAGTTTTACTGTTTTCTATCAAGAAATTCGGATGATATCACGAACAAAAATTAAAAAAGACATTAGTGACCAAGTGCAATTACGAGGTGCATCAAAGGTTATATCTCCGGCCTACATCAGAACCCTTCAGAGGAATCCAGGTCGAAAAGACAGGCTCCAGTTCCTCCAGTGAACCAAGAGACAAGGAATAAGCTGGCAAATGATCCTTCTGTGCATCATCCTGTGAGTCATTTTTCCTTTAATTTAATTTATTGGCTAATTCTCATCTGTAGAATCTAGTACAAAAATAGAGTTCCTTCAGAGAACATATTTTTATAAGATAAGATTAATTTTATTCATTTTCGAATAATTTTTTTTTTTACAAAACATTCACTGCAAGATTTGCTTGATTTTTAAATCATTTATATATAGACAAAAATAGTGAAGTAATTAATTTCTCTCGATTTTTTTTTTCAATCAATTTATTTATGAGCAAAAATCGTAGTCGATCTAGATCACCTATACAGACGGACAGTTTATTAGAACAACTCAAACAATTGAATATTTCTTCCACCAATCAAACATCAAACATGTCTAATCCAATCACTCAACTTGAAATTAGCATGGCCAACAACCTTCTGCCGAAATATTCGGGAGGTTCGAAAGACCTTGCATATTTTATTAGACAATCCGAAAAATACATTGTACTTTTGGAAACGAAAGATAATGCATTGTTCAACACTCTGGTTCTAGAACAAATTAAAGCTAAACTTTCCGGTCCAGCTAGGGATGTCATAATCAATCAATCTTTTGAAAATTGGATAAGCCTAAAGAAAGCCCTTACTGAACGTTTCGGCGATCCTAGATCTGAAGAGCTACTTGCTCATGACTTAAATATTTCGATTCAAATATATCCTCAAACCTTTTCCGAATTTTACGAAGAAGTGATCTCCAAATTACAAATTCTTAAAGAACATTTAGCGATCAATACTAATGATGCAAGTGTTCGTAAATCAAAAGAAGAAATGTATACTGAACAAGCCCTTGCAATATTCAAAGCAGGTCTTTTAGAACCCTATCGAGATCATCTCCTTCATATCTCTGTTCCTAGCCTCGAACATGCTCTGTTCGAATGCAAGAAACTTGATAATGAAAGATCCCAAATAGAGTTCGCAAATTTCCTAAGAGCTCAAAAAACTTCTAAATCACGTCCACTCCCGAAATCTCAATTTCCAAACTATCAATCTAAACAACTATCCCAACCTCATCATTTTAAGCCCCAAAATTCATCTTTCCAATATCAACAATTCAGGCCTCATATGTTGAATCAACCTCAACAGTTTCAGCCACAAATGCAAATTCAACCTTTACAATATCAACAAGTTCAACATCAAATTCCAAATCAATTCCTGCAAAACCAGCAATTCAGACCCCAATTTCCTCAGAGATTTCCAACGGAAAATAAGCCCACCCCACCCAAACAATTCCCTTCTAACTCTCAAGTTTTTAAAAGACAACAGAAACCACATGATAACTACAAACCCACACCAATGAGCATATCAACCGCTCATACATTCAGACCCCAAAATAGACCCCAGAATCACTTTAAGCAAACTGGCCCTCCCAGAGTAATGGTGGAAGAGCTATTTAATGTTGAACAAGACCACAACGCTGATGAAAACCAATATTACGATAATTATGAAGATGACTATACACATGACGAACAAACATACTTAGATTATACAGATGATCAATTTCAAAATTTAAATATAGAAGAAAACGATGATACCGAAAATTTTTAATTAATAGCCTCGGAATAGATATTAATAATATAAACTCATCGCCAAAACTACCTTTTATCTATCTTGCCGGATTGGACCTTAAGATTTTGATCGATCCAGGAGCCACTAATTCAATAATTAATCCGAAACCAGCTTTTAAATTATTTTCAAATTACATTTACGAATCAAAATTTTCTGTTAAATCTATTCAAACTACATATAATGGTTCCCTAAGTTGTCAATATCCCCTACTCAATGAGTTTGGAATTGAACACATCTTCGATATGTTTATAGTACCGTGGCATGAAAGATTCGACGCTCTTATTGGTAGCCAAGACTTTGATATTCTTAAGGCTCTAATCGATTATAGTAACCATATTTTAAAAATAGGAAATATTAGAATACCATTTTATTTTGAACTAAATCCTAGTTTATTTAAACCATATGAACAAAAGCTTAATAAACCCATTCTTAAAATTCCTGTTACTATAGAAAACGGACCAGTAATTTTTCCGGAAATATCCTTGAATAACATTTTTATCCCTGAATGTATAACTTCAGCTTTAGATGGATACGTTCATATTCCAATTGAACAAGATCTACCATTATCTCATATCGCTATAAACTATCACGAACCAATTCTAGTACAACCCCTCTCAAAATTCCAACAATCTAATCCAAACTGTGAAACCAATAACATCGATATAAGTAAACTTATCCGTACCGAACATCTCAATCCCGAAGAAAAAAGCCAGATAATATCACTTTGTAAATCATTTAAGAACGTCTTTTATAATGAGAACTCCGACTTATCATTTACTCACATGGTAAAACACAACATAAGAACTATTGATGAAGAACCTATTTATCAAAAATCATATAGGTATCCGTACCACCTTAAGGAAGAAATCCAGAATCAGATTCAGAAACTTCTAGACAATAAGATTATAAAACCCAGTATTTCGCCTTATAGTTCTCCTGTCTGGATTGTTCCAAAAAAATTAGACTCTAGCGGCAAAAGAAAATTCCGTATGGTCATCGACTACCGGAAATTGAACGAAAAAACCATCGAAGATAAATACCCTCTTCCTAGAATTGATGAAATTCTCGACAATCTTGGCAGATGTGTTTACTTTTCGACACTAGATCTTGCCCAGGGATTCCACCAAATAGAAATTCATCCAGACTCTGCTGAGAAAACAGCCTTTACTGTTGATAATGGCCATTATGAATATACTCGTATGCCATTTGGTCTTAAGAATGCTCCAGCAACATTCCAGCGGGTTATGGATACAATTTTACGACCCTTTCTATATAAGTTCTGCTTCGTTTATATGGATGATATTGTTATATTCTCTAGGTCACTCCAAGAACATATTCTTCATGTTAAACAAATTTTTCAACAACTTCAGAACCACAATTTGAAAATTCAATTAGACAAATCCGAATTCCTTAGAAAAGAAGTAGCATTTCTAGGACATATCATCACCCCAAATGGAATTAAACCCAATCCAGATAAAATTGAAGCAATTCAGTCATTCCCCCTTCCAAAAACAGAAAAGCAAATAAGATCATTCCTCGGTATGATTTCATATTACCGCAAATTTATCAAAGACTTTGCCAAAATTTCCCACCCAATCAATAAATACCTTAAGAAAAATACTAAAATCAATACGAGCGATCAGGAATATATTAATGCATTTGAAAAATGCAAACAAATTATTTGTAACGCCCCTGTTCTTGCATACCCGGATTTTTCAAAAACTTTCACTTTAACAACAGATGCTAGCAACGTGGCTATAGGTAGTGTTATTTCCCAAAATTCACACCCTATTGCATTTTACTCGAGAACTCTAAACTCCGCTGAAAGAAATTATGGTACTATTGAGAAAGAACTGCTCGCAATCATCGATAGCTGTAAACATTTCCGCCCATATTTATTTGGCAGGAAATTTGTTATAGAAACCGATCACAAACCTTTGGTTTGGTTACACTCACTAAAAGAACCGAATCAACGACTTATTAGATGGAAACTTAAACTTGAGGAATTTAATTTCGAAATCAAGTATAAAAAAGGAAAAGAGAACTTTGTTGCCGATGCTCTTTCAAGAATTGAAATAAATGCTATAGATAAGACCATACCAAACAGACGCAATAGAAAAAACTTAGCACTTATAAAATCTGCTCGAAAAGACCCAAAAATAAACATCATCAGCGATATTGTAGTCAAGCCACCCACAAATACCGCAAAGAAAAACTTAGACTTAATAAAAAATGATCAGGATAGAGATACCGACCTTTTATCAATACTACCAACATTCGGCTCAGAATCCAATTTATCCATAACAAATAGTGAAGCGGATAATATTTTAAACGCCAACCCTTTCTCAAATCAATCCAGTATACAAAATGATGATGATGAGAAAATAAGCAACAATGATTCAGGTGAAACCAGACATACAGCACAAGAAAATCCAGTTTTTAATTTTCCAATATCTGAGAAATCTTTAAATTCTACCCATTATCAGATTCTACTGAAATATGGTGAAAAGAATGATATTGAATTCACAAAACCTTTTGGTAAAAATAGATATACTTTGACATTTAGAAAAGGACTTGACGAAACTGTACTAGGCAATATGTTTCATGAAATAATAGACCCTACGAAAACATACTACATCTACTGCCCAGATGATAACCTTATTCAATCAGCGTACAGAAAATGTTCAGAAATATTTGAGCCCAACGTTAAAATCATTAAAGTCAATACGTTTTTAGAGGACATACTTAACAAAGAAGAACAGATACAGATAATCTCAGATTATCACTCACATACCCACAATGGAATAATTGAAACAATAAAACATCTTCAGTCCCAATACTATTTCCCAAAAATTCAGGATCTTGTTACAAATCATATTAATAAATGCGATTTATGCCTTACTTCGAAATACGATCGAAATCCTCGAAAATTTCCATTTTCCGGTCCACTTATAGCCAAAAGACCTTTCGAAATAATTCACATAGATACATTTTTTGTTGAAAATAAGCGATTCTTAACAATAATCGATTTATTTACCAGATATCTTCAAGCATATGAACTTCCTGACACAAATTCTATAACTATTCTTAGCAAATTAAGACATTACTTTTCTCATCACAATTATCCATCACAAATAACATGTGACAATGCTAAAGAATTTTCTAGTGAAACTTTTAAGGAATTCATGTCCATGTTCCAAATTCGAGTTCACTACACCACACCTCAAGCTCATACGGGGAATTCCCCAATAGAAAGAGCACATTCTACTTTAATAGAAAAATTGCGTATCCTTAGGCAAAAATCAAAAGAAAGTACAACGGATATACTTACCACCGCGATCCTAATATACAATCAATCTGTTCATTCAGTAACGAATTTCACACCATTTTCATTACTTTATGGCCCATATGAAAACCTCAATCTACATGAGATCAACCTAGATAAGCAAATATTTCAGGACTACAATGAACACAGAAAACAAGAGATCATCCCTTTCTATAACGATCTATATCAAAAACAACTCAAGAAACGAACAAATCACTTAGAAAAAGTAAATACAGAACGTACCGGAAAAATTCCTAAGACCGATATTGTATATCTGAATACAGAACCTAGAAATAAGATTAAACCTAAATACAAGAAAGTGCTTCTAGACCCAAACAAATCAAATGAACAAACTCTTATCTCACAAAAAGGAAAGAAAATTAGTAAGCACATGATCAAAAACACCAAATGTTTTCAGATTGACAATGACACTGACAACCACCAACCAGGCACTTCAGCTGACACCAATTGACCCCCCTGGATACATTTTAGACGACTTAGGCTTAGCTAAATATAAAGTTAATTACCACAAAGTTTATTTTACAATAAGTATAGAAAGTATTGAAACAACTTATGCTAAATTATCTTTAAATCAAATACCTATAATGAATCAAGTTAAAAATGACAAACCTAATTTACTAACTACTTACAAAAGAGACATTGACCTTCTATCCGAAGATATCAACAAATTAAGAATATACTCCCGCCCTGACAAAAATCAGAAAAGAAGTCTGTTCGATGGCTTAGGTTCAGCTATTAGATATATTTCAGGTAATCTAGACCAAAATGATTTAATTGATATAAAAAATAATTTTATGAGAATAAATTCCAACGAAGAGAAGTTAATGACTGAAATCTCCAAACTACATACACTAGCAGGTCAAATAACTGAAAGATGGCAAAAAGATCTACTCAAAATTCAAGCACATGCAGAAAATGTTTATAAAGATCTATCTGATATAGAGGATAGACTGAATAGTGAAATAATTATTCATATAGAACTAGAACAGATTCGAAACTTAAGAAATTACATCCAGAGACTCTTGAGAACTATATCATTTAGTAATCAAGGTATACTTAATGTTGAATTGATTAACCAACGGGAACTACAAGAAATTTTCAATTATCTTAAATCGATTCACTCCCACACTGAAGTTGCTCCCGACATACCAACTTTATTAGAGATCACCAAAATTAATCTTATGTTTACTACAAAAACACTAATTTGTACTTTGAAAATACCTATATTGGCCAATGAATTATACCATCTGTCCAAAATAATTCCTATTCCTAGTACCCATAACAATATCCTAATACCACCCCATACATTTGCACTCAACTCAAAAGGATCAACTAAATGGACCAACGAAGACTGCATTAAAACGTTCTCTCTCTGGTACTGCCAAAAAGTGCCACATGAAGACCTCTGCAGCCTAGACGATTTATCACAATGCAATTTTGCCACTGTTGATAATAATTTTACTTTATTTACTCAACTATCGAATGGAAACACAATCATATGTACAAAACAACCAGAAGACATCAATGAAGATTGCTCAAAATCCTTTAAGTCTGTTAAAATTTCAAAATGTAATGCTATTCTAGGGAACACAGACTGCACGTATTCGTTTCAAAAGTATACATGGATAGGTTCAAATAAAACATTTTCACAAGAATGGCCTAGTCACCAAGAACCATCAAAAATTAAACATAGGTTAAATGTCAAACCACTCCACCTAGACGATCCAACTAAAATGATACCCCTATATGAAGAGCCCAAATTACTTCCAATCGAGTTCCACCAAGGACATTTTGGAATCACTCTTGCCTGCATCGTACTTATCATCATTTTTACCATCATTTACCTGATAAGTAGAAAAATAAATATTCTACCATCAAGGAGACCAAGTCCATCTGCTATCATCGAAATTCCATTAGAAGAAAGAAAATTACCTAGATCAATCCTTAAGTCGAACCACGAGGACGTGCTTCAAACCTAGAGGGGAGGAGTCATGTAGCCAGACACAGCTCCACAACGTCTCTGATGATCATATTACAACTAAATGCTGATCTTTCATTTGTTAAACTATAAAAGCCATGTAATACTTGTTCTCAGATTAGATATAATCTTGTCTTGTAATTGTATACTTGAATGTGAAATAAATCTTTTTAAAAAGGTATTTCTCGGTCATTGAAACTTAACTCGCGTTATAGCAGAGGGTGAAGAACGTTGAAAAAAAAACACTTTTAACAAATTTCATTGCAATTGATAGTGCAGCTCTCTCGCTACAGTCTTGAGCGATTCACGCTTTTCAACTATTACCTAGCAACCAGTGCGAGCAAGATGCCCAGTCTGTGTTACCGGCGAGGGGTATCGATAGTGCAGAGAACACTAAAAAGCAAGAAAATCTGTCCACTTGTCCCCGAGATAATCTAGGCAAACACTGATAGACATACCAATGAAGAAAATATTTTTTTTGATTCAGAGAATTCTGAAACGTGAACATCTTTTGACTTGACTGGACACTGGACATCAAAAAATTTACTCCATTACAATACTTTCCTTTAAAGGCTAATAGAATACGTTGTTCTCTCCAGTTACAGCAGTTATCTATATTATTTAATTCCGTCGACAGGTTGGTAGAGACTCGATTAAAACCTTACCTGAATAATAAAACATAGAAAATAATGATTTCGATATATCCGCAAAATTCGGATTGTCGAGTATTTTGTTAAATTCTAATGGTTTTAACAGCTCAATCAATGTCAATAGACTTTGATGTAAATCGCACATGAACTGTCAATCACCCAATACTAAGTGATCAAAACAGAGAATAAACCTTGAAAGCTCTTTATTTTGTTAATTTATATTAGTTTCTTATGAAAGTTGATTTTGAATAAGAAATATTTATGTAAAAACTTGTTCAGTTTTAATGTATTATAATTATTATTCACACACAATCAGGCATATTCATAATCCAATCTTAGTTCGATTCTAGCTTGTATCGAATTGAAATAAAAAACAAAACAATATCTTACCATAAAACTGACATAAGAGTCATAAGCCTAATTTAAAGTTAGACCTCCGCACTTAATTGAGTAGCGTACTAAGTATCGATTATGAATACGCCTGAATGAATCTATGCCTTGCCTAATATTCATTGAGAACCGATACCGACTACAAAAATATCTACCTACATTTTGTAAAAGATTGTGTTTTATGAGTCACATTTCATCCGAGAGAAGCCGGGTTTTCCTCCAGGAATAAATAAAATCAGTGCGATACTTGTCTTAATATAATGGTAGAACCTCCTTCAAATACAATTTAATAAAGGAAAGAAGAAGAACAAAAAACAGTTATGAATCAATTTAAATTCTCCAGTTTCAGATGTATTTATATAGTAGCAACAGTTTTTTTAGATCATGGTACTCAGAACATTAGAGAAACGACCAAAAAGCACAATGTGAAAACTGACTACCTAAGAGATCGTACTATGTCATATGAGATTTAACCACAGACAACTAAATCAGTTGTTAGTTGTCTGTAGATTTAGCCCATTCTCAACCTCATATTCTTCTGTGACTGCATTATACTGAAAATCAGGTCCAAAGAATTCTCTTCACATATTAATATATAAATTATATTGGTGCTGGTAATATTTAAATAGTTCTATTATAGATAGAAGGCTCTTCTAAAAAGTACCAACAACGGTAGAATCAATATTATTTTGTATTTTTCGTTGCACCGACTGTCCAAATTTAGAAAAATATACACATATTTTTCACTGTATAATTAATAATCAGAATCGTTGAAAGTTTACTTACATTCAGAGATACGCTGATACTCGCGACTTCGTCCACTCTACCTGCCAGAGAAAATCCTGTCGGAATTGGTATAGCCGTTACGGATATTTGCTGGAATAAACAGACAGACAAAAATTATAAAAATTGTTTTTTGCAATTAGTTAAAATCAGTTATTATAAAACAACGAACATACACTTCGACTTTATGTATTTGTATATTTTTTTTTCTAAAATAAAAACAGCCTTAGTTATTTTCTATAACATTATCTACCTGCCAGTGAAAATCCTTTTGGAATCGGTTCAGCTGTTAATGAGATTAGCCGTTGTTATTATTGACACATATATTTCCAAATGAAATTAGTTTGAACCTCTTATTTTGATATAACAAACAGACACTTTTCTATTTATTAGTATAGATTTCAAAACACTGCTTTTTCAATTTAGATGGAGCCAAGTATGATATCTTCTGTAATTTCGCAGTTTCAATTTTTAAATTTTACAAAAAATGCTCACTCTTTGCCCTTTGTGGTAAGGTTTTTCAGGGAAGAAGATAGTGGGAGGACAGTCAAAAGGGAATTTCATAGAAAAAAAGTCGCTTCAATTTAAATATAATATTAAAGTGCAAAATGAGATTCAATAATTAATTTTAAAGAGAAGAATAACTATCTTTAGATAAAATCGATAAAAGAGCGGATATTCAAATATCAGTTGATCTAAAACTTCGACTACCTAAAAATAAACCAATCCAAGCTATCTTTTACAGTTCAGAAAATAATGTTATTTCTCAAAACATAAATAACAGTTCTCCTCCAATAAACTCTCCCTTTCTTTTTTCTACCGCTACTGGATTGAGTTCATGAAAGCGTTGAAATATTTGCCCGTGTATTTATTGATGATCTAGATAGCAGCTTTTAATAAACCTACTTGAATAATACAGTCGAGTTTTCTACATAAAAAAATATTATTCCTCATCTCATTTCCATTAACTCAGTTTTCATTTGATTTCATATGAATTTGATGGATGGTTAATTTATGAAATGGTTCTTTAGAAATGTACGTACTTACGTACCCACTAAAAATATTATTTTGATTCCTTTGACAGCCGAAAATTATTTATTGGAATCTCTCAGACAGAGATATACCTAGATGCAAGTATTATTGAAAAAAATCAGTCAAACACTATTCGCTTCTGAATCAGATTAATTTTATTTATAGTTCTCACAGATTTTCAAAAAAGAGAATTGGCTTTGCATGTGTGAGTATCTCGGAAACGATAACGGATAGAACAACAATTATTTGGCGAAAGTCTCAGGTTAGGATAGTTAGTTAGTTAGTTGATTTCAACAATTCAATACAGTATACTGACCAGTAGGTATGTTGTGACGTCATCAACTGAAGCTAAATAGTGCTGGGGTGGTACAACCAGAAACAACTGTTATGGTTTAAATAATCAGCTCTTTATCGGTCAGTTATCAGTTGATGAAGTCACATCTTTCTGACCGGTTTACTAGATCAGATTCAAAAACACAGACTAAATATCTATATATAATCATCATATGAATATGATTGTCTGTGTGTGATTTTGGAATAGATTTTTTTCAACAACAGAACCGAAAAAAGCATTTTTGCCTGTCTATTTGTTCGCCTGGGCTAATCACCAAAACCGATTTTCACAGGACATTCTTTGACATGACTATCCATCATATTGGATATTTTCAGAAGTCCATAAAGTTTTTTCACGGGCGAAGATATGGGCTTCCTCTAGTTATGAATAAATTAAAATCAAGCATTAAAGAATGCTTGAATCATCTGAAATTTCAATAAAATTAAAATATAACTTGTCAATGTTAGTAACAATTTTATAATACTTCATTATATTCGGGAATAACTGTTCTAGGATTTTTCTGAATCTTCGTTAATGTTAACTTGAATGTGTATTCATTAATTTAATGAGAGGTGTAATTTTCATTCTATGTAAAGTTTGCAAAAGCTGATTATTAATTTTCTAGGCAGAAACCGTTCGCAAAAACTAAAATCGCCTTTATTGGTTGGTGAAATGAAAAATACAAAATAATATTTATTCTATCGATACTGGTAATTTTGAAATTTTGCTGTTCTAGTTAGATTCAAGACTTTTGGCACCAACTTATAGAGTCGGTCCAATTTTTCGTAAAAAATATTTATTTCATACTTTTGACTGTAACATTAGTCATCAAAATCATTCAACCTTCTCAAATTTTCGATTTTCGAACAAAATGCCCTCCTCCACCCCCTTTGGGATAAGTTCTTGACGGTAACAAAAGTTATCAAACTAACTGCAACTGTACAACTTCAAAAGTAACCAGCACCAATAGAATTAATATTATTTTGTATTTTTCAGTGCACCAACTAACACCAACTAACAATAATTATTCCATTGCAAAAAATGATAATTGTATAAAAAAGGACCAAACGATTCAAGTTTTCCTTGAGAGTGCACATGGTGCGATTGTATAAAAAATAGCGCTTTGGATCGAAAAACATACCTTACCTACTGCATGTTTACCAAAGGAAATTTCATCAAAAATGATTCAGCGTGAAGCAATTAGCGAACATGTAGCGTGGGATATACCCAATTGTGTTGATATCGTCCCTCATGTGTGTAAAAACATTTTTTTTTGGATTACAATTAGTATGCCTTGTTAAACAAATAAAATTTCATGAACATAAGGTGAAAGCCCTGGGCATACCTATGTTTCGTTTAAATCAATCTTTATATGTGTAAAATATACTTTTTTTGTATACTACTATGTATGCCTCTTGGTTCAAAATGCCTTGAAGTTTTTTTCATCAGCTTTTTCTCAAATATAAGCAAGATGTTGGGACTACGATCTTTCCATAACACAATTTTTTTTACGGATATTAAGGCGATATCACCATACTTAATGTCTCGCGTATTGCGTATACCTATTGCTTCTGTCTCTGCAGCTTATTCAGTTTGATAAAATCATTTTACATAGGGTACACTTAAATATATCTTTATTGTATTGTCATGTCCCTAGAGTTGTGTTCTTTGACAATTAACCAGAAGATAATTGTTATAAATTTATATATTTATAAATTGCATGTTCCTTAAGGTAAAATTTCTTGGAGCCACTCGTCGCGAGCTTTCCGCCCATAGGAATAATCAAACAAATATTACTTCTCTGACGACAAATCGTTGGCGTTGGAAGCCATCTATGTCATTTTCTATATATTTTCCTTAATATATTCAAGTGTTAGTTCAAGTGATACTATTTTGAATTCCCGCTACTTTAAAAATTGCACTGATATAGCTTAACATCCTGTCTCTGCAATGGCCATATTGGATTCTAATTTCTCCTACTTCACTCCTCTATATTCACAAATAATGGGTGCGAATATCATGATATATAAATAATAAACTATGGTGAACGCCATCCTAATTCTAAAAGAATATTTTACTAAAATGTCTTCTATCTAAGAAATTACCTAATTAAATGTTGTTTCTTCCTTTATGCAAGAGATTTATCATCTTCGTATTTCTGTTTAAGTTTTTAATTGTATATGATGCACTAATGAGGCAATTCCTTAGCCTCTCATATTTTATATTCTCGCAGTTGAATAGTGACACTTCCGAGTGCAAGAATGGCCCATCGTCTGAGTAGTCTCAAGTGTGGCGTTCATGAGATCGTTTTAATTATTGTAAGTAATAAAAAAATTTAATTGTTCACATGTGCACCTAATATCTGAGATTTTCAAATTAGATTATGATAATTAGCGCTATTTCAATTCGTTGTTATTTACATCACATTTGCAAACCTAAGATATTAGGTGCACATGCAAACAAAAATTATTTTTTTCTCGAGAACGGTTCGTTTTAGCGAAAAGTCTAATAAGACTATTTTTGTTTAAAATTGATCAGGATATCTAAATTTGTTAACAAAATTGCGATAGACCATTGGCGTACAATTTTTCTATTATTTAAAATAATTAAAACGGTCTCATGAACGCCACTGGTAAAACAAAAACATGTGTTTATCATGCTATAAATTTGTTCATAAGTGACAATAATACCTACTAAGTTTGAAAGCAAAATCTAAAAGAGTTTCCTTAAAAATAAGAAAAAACGATTTTTTCGCAATATTTCAACACCCCGTATCTCCAAATCGAAGCGTTTTTGGAGATAAGTTTATATGATTTTTTTAAATAATTTTTATTTGCTGAATATGCTTTTAAAGTTTCTAATTATAACTCTGACCACCCTGTATATTCATTGCGCTTCGTTCGGTGGAAGTATAATTTAATTGTTATGGTTCAATTTGCAGCTGCTCTTATTTTGGATATGGAGCCCTGCAACGACCATCTGCGGACACGCGTCACAATTTGCAAATACCGTTTGGGCTGATTGTGTTGTTTTTTATCTTTTCCTAATGGGAGAGCTCTTGCTATTTGGATTTGAATTGGATTTCATCGAAAGTGTTTTCGCAACTTTGGACGTTGATATTGCTGAAAACTGTTAGTCTCGAACAAAGCGTGTGCTATTTTCCTGAGTAGTCTTCAAAGAGAATTTATGAAATTATAAAAGCTTAAGCTTTCTACTATGTTGAACAATACAACATCAAAGCATTTGAATTGATAGTTCGATATATTAATAACTACTATAAAGGGCTGGTGGATGTACCTAAATCTACTCTATTTAATTTAATGTAATTATTTATTTTAGTTTTCTACACATCCTATCTATATATAATTATATTAAAGGAGCAATGCTTGTATATATATATGCAAATTTTATCTCGGAATCTGGTCTACTGATATCGATGAAAATTCATATGTATGGATTTTAGAGTGTATTGAATCGATTGGTTGTATTCACAGTCACATAAAAATCGTTTTCAGCAATGTAAATTCTTATTCTACGACTCATACAGATTGTAAATAATATGTAGATATAAGCCCTCGAACATTACACTCATTGGTTAAGCTCACGTAATCTGGAGATCCTCATTTCGTATCCTTATCAACTTAGATTTTTTTTAAAACCCACTTTTTGTAAATTAAAGGTGTTAATATGACTTTCTGATAATTTAATCGGAAATTTTCAATGAAAAAAATGTGTACATATTTAATTCAATACATTAATACGAGCAATTCTTGTATATATATATATATATATATATATATATATATATATATATATATATATATATATATATATATATATAAAATTGATTTTTGTTGGGGATGCAGTCATTTAATAAATAAAATTCTTTGGATTATGCCAAGCTTTCGAGAATGTTTATTCTCTTCGTCGGGGCAAACTAAAAATCTACGAATTCAGATAGTCTACTCTGTGTACGGGTATATATTTATTTATATTATGTGTTTCTAAGTCTGTTACGAATATATTTTTTTTATATATAATTGAATAATAACTTTTTCTTTTTACTAAACTTATATCTGCCTCAATATTTTTAAGTTTAATGTGTGACTTGTTAAAAAAGAGCTACAAACACAAAGATAACTCCTATTTGGATTTTTTCTAAGAAAACTTGAATCTAGACACTTTCAACTCTAGATATGCTGTTACCATCACATTTATAAATAACTAATGACATTTCTGATTGATAGCTATGAAATCTTTCCTGTTTGTGGTTAATTTTATATAAATTCACGAATGTAAGTACTTTAATTAATAATCTATTATGTAGTTAAAAAAAATTTGTAACGATTTTTAGTTTGCCCCGACGAAGAGAATAAACATTCTCGAAAGCTTGGCATAATCCAAAGAATTTTATTTATTAAATGACTGCATCCCCAACAAAAATCAATTTTATTAAATAATAAACCAGTCAAGAATTCAGAATCAAAAAATATATATATATATATATATAGATAAAAAAATCTCAGAAAAAGCTCCAACGATTTTGATCAAATTTGGTATATAGATAATGTTCTACTTTTGGGGTCGATCAGACGATTGGTGATACAGCTGAGTTCTGGTATGTTTCACATTCATATTTATTTGGAAATCTGTAAATTATGAGCTATGTGAACGATAAAATCAATATTTACCGATCTACCGATCGCAATACATTTTAACTAGGTATGCACATATTTGAACTAAGATTAAATTTCCTTATAGACTCACTCTCAATCCTGTATTATCCGAGCAAAGCTCGGTCGTCCATATATTAAACATTAACTATACTAAATCAAATATTCGTCCATCACCAGAACCACTGAAATATGTTGAATAGATAATATTATACGAATGGGACAAAATTAATTAAACATTGTTTTGGAAAAAACAATACTAGAAAACGTGTTGTTGGAGCAACCAACCTCCTTTTTGTAAAATATTACTGTTTATTTACTAAGAAAAATTAAGAAGAGATATTTTATTACGGTACAGTCCCAGTTGAAAGAAGATTGATGTAAAAGTCCATATCCACACAGAATAAATGCTTTTCATTCTTTTTATCCCTTGATATCATTATGGTATTTCCTGGGATAAGGGTACAATTCGATTCCTAAACTGTCGGCATAGGTGAGATAATCCTGATTTACAATGGTTCTATACTAGATGTAGCTAGAAACATTGAAGATAACGCAACTTTTTGTGCCCGCTAGTTTGGTCACAAAACATTATCCCTTTTGATGCGTGTCAAGGGAAATTCTCGTCTTAAATGTCACTTACACCATTTGTAACTGTCGTAAAACAAATCTTCGAATTTCTGCAAAATTTTAACAAGTTTTGAACACAAGATGAGTATTTCGATGATAAGCCATGCAGACTTTTTTATTTAAAAATAGTAAATTAATATAATTCTTATTAAAAATTGATAATTAGTGAAAGAAAAATGTTTCACGTCAAAAAAGGTCTTCTGACCCCACATCGAACTCAATAGCGATATTCATTGGCCAATGGGGTAATTTTCTTTCAAAACTATCTTGTAAGATATTAACCTATTGGATCTAAAACTATCACCGCAAAACAGCATGACAGCGATTTAAGTTTTTTAGGTAACTAGCTGTATTACGTCAAAGCTGGATTGGTATGCCGGAAATATCCATCGTTGTCAAATTGTTTAGAATCAGTTGATTACCTATTTATTAGGTTAAAATATCTTCGGTGGCATTTATCCTTTACATTTAACATAAATAAAAATATTATTATCAACTTGTTATATGATTGGTTTGGTACTGACAAGTAATATCCAAAAGAAATACTAAGCATAACCTAAAAACATGACAAAAATCTTACAAATGTACGACATATCTACTAGACAACTCTGTGAAACTGCAGGTACTATTCAAACAGATAACTTTCTGAAATTAATTCCCATATTATGGATTTTCTCAAGGTTTATATTTTCAATAAGCAATTGTACAAGCTTTTTCTCAAATATAAGCAAGATGTTGGGACTACGATCTTTCCATAACACAATTTTTTTTACGGATATTAAGGCGATATCACCATACTTAATGTCTCGCGTTTTGCGTATACCTATTGCTTCTGTCTCTGCAGCTTATTCAGTTTGATAAAATCATTTTACGTGGGGTACACTTAAATATATCTTTATTCTATTGTCATGTCCCTAGAGTTGTGTTCTTTGACAATTAACCAGAAGATAATTGTTATAAATTTATATATTTATAAATTGCATGTTCCTTAAGGTAAAATTTCTTGGAGCCACTCGTCGCGAGCTTTCCGCCCATAGGAATAATCAAACAAATATTACTTCTCTGACGACAAATCGTTGGCGTTGGAAGCCATCTATGTCATTTTCTATATATTTTCCTTAATATATTCAAGTGTTAGTTCAAGTGATACTATTTTGAATTCCCGCTACTTTAAAAATTGCACTGATATAGCTTAACATCCTGTCTCTGCAATGGCCATATTGGATTCTAATTTCTCCTACTTCACTCCTCTATATTCACAAATAATGGGTGCGAATATCATGATATATAAATAATAAACTATGGTGAACGCCATCCTAATTCTAAAAGAATATTTTACTAAAATGTCTTCTATCTAAGAAATTACCTAATTAAATGTTGTTTCTTCCTTTATGCAAGAGATTTATCATCTTCGTATTTCTGTTTAAGTTTTTAATTGTATATGATGCACTAATGAGGCAATTCCTTAGCCTCGCATATTTTATATTCTCGCAGTTGAATAGTGACACTTGCGAGTGCAAGAATGGCCCATCGTCTGAGTAGTCTCAAGTGTGGCGTTCATGAGACCGTTTTAATTATTGTAAGTAATAAAAAAATTTAATTGTTCACATGTACACCTAATATCTGAGGTTTGCAAATTAGATTATGATAATTAGCGCTATTTTAATTCGTTGTTATTTACATCACATTTGCAAACCTAAGATATTAGGTGCACATGCAAACAAAAATTATTTTTTTCTCGAGAACGGTTCGTTTTAGCGAAAAGTCTAAATAGACTATTTTTGTTTAAAATTGATCAGAATATCTAAATTTGTCAACAAAATTGCGATAGACCATTGGCGTACAATTTTTCTATTATTTAAAATAATTAAAACGGTCTCATGAACGCCACTGGTAAAACAAAAACATGTGTTTATCATGCTATAAATTTGTTCATAAGTGACAATAATAACTAGTTTGAAAGCAAAATCTAGAAGAGTTTCCTTAAAAATAAGAAAAAACGATTTTTTCGCAATATTTCAACACCCCGTATCTCCAAATCGAAGCGTTTTTGGAGATAAGTTTATATGATTTTTTTAAATAATTTTTATTTGCTGAATATGCTTTTAAAGTTTCTAATTATAACTCTGACCACCCTGTATAATCAGTGCGCTTCGTTCGGCGGAAGTATACTTTAATTGCTATGGTTCAATTTGCAGCTACTCCTATTTTGGATATGGAGCCCTGCAACGACCATCTGCGGACACGCATCACAATTTGCAAATACCGTTTGGGCTGATTGTGTTGTTTTTTATCTTTTCCTAATGGGAGAGCTCTTGCTATTTGGATTTGAATTGGATTTCATCGAAAGTGTTTTCGCAACTTTGGACGTTGATATTGCTGAAAACTGTTAGTCTCGAACAAAGCGTGTGCTATTTTCCTGAGTAGTCTTCAAAGAGAATTTATGAAATTATAAAAGCTTAAGCTTTCTACTATGTTGAACAATACAACATCAAAGCATTTGAATTGATAGTTCGATATATTAATAACTACTATAAAGGGCTGGTGGATGTACCTAAATCTACTCTATTTAATTTAATGTAATTATTTATTTTAGTTTTCTACACATCCTATCTATATATAATTATATTAAAGGAGCAATGCTTGTATATATATATGCAAATTTTATCTCGGAATCTGGTCTACTGATATCGATGAAAATTCATATGTATGGATTTTAGAGTGTATTGAATCGATTGGTTGTATTCACAGTCACATAAAAATCGTTTTCAGCAATGTAAATTCTTATTCTACGACTCATACAGATTGTAAATAATATGTAGATATAAGCCCTCGAACATTACACTCATTGGTTAAGCTCACGTAATCTGGAGATCCTCATTTCGTATCCTTATCAACTTAGATTTTTTTAAAACCCACTTTTTGTAAATTAAAGGTGTTAATATGACTTTCTGATAATTTAATCGGAAATTTTCAATGAAAAAAATGTGTACATATTTAATTTAATACATTAATACGAGCAATTCTTGTATATATATATATATATATATATATATATATATATATATATATATATATATAAAATTGATTTTTGTTGGGGATGCAGTCATTTAATAAATAAAATTCTTTGGATTATGCCAAGCTTTCGAGAATGTTTATTCTCTTCGTCGGGGCAAACTAAAAATCTACGAATTCAGATAGTCTACTCTGTGTACGGGTATATATTTATTTATATTATGTGTTTCTAAGTCTGTTACGAATATATTTTTTTTATATATAATTGAATAATAACTTTTTCTTTTTACTAAACTTATATCTGCCTCAATATTTTTAAGTTTAATGTGTGACTTGTTAAAAAAGAGCTACAAACACAAAGATAACTCCTATTTGGATTTTTTCTAAGAAAACTTGAATCTAGACACTTTCAACTCTAGATATGCTGTTACCATGACATTTATAAATAACTAATGACATTTCTGATTGCTGACTATGAAATCTTTCCTGTTTGTGGTTAATTTTATATAAATTCACGAATGTAAGTACTTTAATTAATAATCTATTATGTAGTTAAAAAAAATTTGTAACGATTTTTAGTTTGCCCCGACGAAGAGAATAAACATTCTCGAAAGCTTGGCATAATCCAAAGAATTTTATTTATTAAATGACTGCATCCCCAACAAAAATCAATTTTATTAAATAATAAACCAGTCAAGAATTCAGAATCAAAAAATATATATATATATATATATAGATAAAAAAATCTCAGAAAAAGCTCCAACGATTTTGATCAAATTTGGTATATAGATAATGTTCTACTTTTGGGGTCGATCAGACGATTGGTGATACAGCTGAGTTCTGGTATGTTTCACATTCATATTTATTTGGAAATCTGTAAATTATGAGCTATGTGAACGATAAAATCAATATTTACCGATCTACCGATCGCAATACATTTTAACTAGGTATGCACATATTTGAACTAAGATTAAATTTCCTTATAGACTCACTCTCAATCCTGTATTATCCGAGCAAAGCTCGGTCGTCCATATATTAAACATTAACTATACTAAATCAAATATTCGTCCATCACCAGAACCACTGAAATATGTTGAATAGATAATATTATACGAATGGGACAAAATTAATTAAACATTGTTTTGGAAAAAACAATACTAGAAAACGTGTTGTTGGAGCAACCAACCTCCTTTTTGTAAAATATTACTGTTTATTTACTATGAAAAATTAAGAAGAGATATTTTATTACGGTACAGTCCCAGTTGAAAGAAGATTGATGTAAAAGTCCATATCCACACAGAATAAATGCTTTTCATTCTTTTTATCCCTTGATATCATTATGGTATTTCCTGGGATAAGGGTACAATTCGATTCCTAAACTGTCGGCATAGGTGAGATAATCCTGATTTACAATGGTTCTATACTAGATGTAGCTAGAAACATTGAAGATAACGCAACTTTTTGTGCCCGCTAGTTTGGTCACAAAACATTATCCCTTTTGATGCGTGTCAAGGGAAATTCTCGTCTTAAATGTCACTTACACCATTTGTAACTGTCGTAAAACAAATCTTCGAATTTCTGCAAAATTTTAACAAGTTTTGAACACAAGATGAGTATTTCGATGATAAGCCATGCAAACTTTTTTATTTAAAAATAGTAAATTAATATAATTCTTATTAAAAATTGATAATTAGTGAAAGAAAAATGTTTCACGTCAAAAAAGGTCTTCTGACCCCACATCGAACTCAATAGCGATATTCATTGGCCAATGGGGTAATTTTCTTTCAAAACTATCTTGTAAGATATCAACCTATTGGATCTAAAACTATCACCGCAAAACAGCATGACAGCGAATTAAGTTTTTTAGGTAACTAGCTGTATTACGTCAAAGCTGGATTGGTATGCCGGAAATATCCATCGTTGTCAAATTGTTTAGAATCAGTTGATTACCTATTTATTAGGTTAAAATATCTTCGGTGGCATTTATCCTTTACATTTAACATAAATAAAAATATTATTATCAACTTGTTATATGATTGGTTTGGTACTGACAAGTAATATCCAAAAGAAATACTAAGCATAACCTAAAAACAAAAATCTTACAAATGTACGACATATCTACTAGACAACTCTGTGAAACTGCAGGTACTATTCAAACAGATAACTTTCTGAAATTAATTCCCATATTATGGATTTTCTCAAGGTTTATATTTTCAATAAGCAATTGTACAAGGTGTCCCATTTCCGACACATTTGTAAGAAAGTAAAATATACAGGGTGTCTTGTCAATATGACCCGTATCGTTACTCTGAAAACAGCGTAGTATTCCAAAATGATTTCTAGGAAACATTCATGTAAAATTATATGTATCAGTAGTATTGAAGAATTTAGAGGGCCTTTTTTTCTATTTTTCAATTGTCCCCTGTAGTTGTTGAGCCAGTAGAAATTGTTAAATTTCGGTTTCACCATTCAAAGCTTACCCACAAAAAGTTAAAACGAAATGTATTTTTTGCGCCATTACTACTTACGGAGATACCCTACAAATATATCGAAAATGGGACACCCTATACATATTACATGATTATAAATGTCACAGGAGTATGTGGCGGGTCTTTAAAAATTGCTGTCACAAATTTTTCGTATTTAAATAAGTGTCAAAAGAACATCTGGAAGTGATGCTGTAGGAATTCATGATTTCTCTGACCTTACACAATTATACAGGGTGTTGCTCTTAGACCTTTCCGTGAAAAGTCACACGCTTCCAAAAATTAGAAAGAAAAATGTATTTTTAAATTCTTTCTGGAAATTGTTGAAAAGATGAAGGAATGGCATTTTGTGGGCATGTTCTACCAATAGAAAGGATACCTACCTGTGAATATTCTTTCATGTTTGTTGTTATTTTTTAAGGGGTTGAAACACGCAACCCCTATTCCAAAATTCTTGTATGTGACTGTCATTTTTTGTTTGCACAATGTGTGACTTCAATCTTTGTACTTGTTTCAAAATTATGCCCACGAAATGCAATTCCTTCATCTATTGTCTATCTCATTTTTGCAAGCGCGTAGCTTTTTAGGAAAAGTTTAGAGCTTGCTTACATGAAAGATATCCTTTAATTTTCGACAATGATTTACTCCCTAAAAACAAAACAAAAAAGAATAAGTTATCACTTTGTATAATTTTTACATTGAAAATTAATCATTATTTATCTAAAAAAAATCTCGTAACACGTCCATTCTACTTATATTCTCAGCCTCCAGATTCAAGTTGTTAAGTTCAATGTTTTTAAAAAAAATATTGCTGATAGATTCGGATAGCGTCTTATAATTCGAGACGTGCAACAATTCTCGTTATATAGGTAATATGGAGTTGGGGAGCAAAGTATCATGTTACAGGTTTTTATGAGAGTGACCTTGAGTAAAAGCATTTATTTCAAGTGCAATTTCGTTAATCGGGCTTTATTTTCCAGCAGGTATCTTAGATACTCCTCAACCTCCTCAAACAGCTGTCCCGTCCGTCTTCATATGTATTTTTGCACCAACTTGATTTACGCGTTGTTAATTTTTGTTCATTTTAATAAAATGCCGAGATACATAGACAATTTCTTTAAATTGTTGTTGTTCTCATTTGATTAGAAAAAATAACAAAAATTAAAGCGAAATCGCGACACTGTGAACGCGTTAAATCTACAGTTAATCAATCGACAAGCACCATCTGTTCCAAAGTTTGAAAACTAACATAAATACCGTGGTATGAAAAGTAGGAAATGACAAAGCTGTCCTCAGAAGCTATCGATCACTAAAATGGTTCCTGGCGCAGCCAAAAGAGGACGCTGGACTTGGATAATCAATACCATATTCCTCGCGACTTTCCACAGTTTCCCGCGCAATCGTGAAAATGCGATTACACGAAACTCCGAGTTTACATCAGAGATGTCACTACCAAATAGAAAATTGTAAAAAAATAGAGATAGGTGTAGATAGGTGAGATATAATATTTTGGAGGAAGAACTTGAAATGCTACTCTTTTTGTGAATAAATAGTAATAGATGAATCCAATATAAAAATATTTCTTCCATCTCAAGGTTCAGATTCGTTAGTTACTCTGCTGCTAAGTTTCTCCATAGGACTTTCACGGTTAGGCATTCTCTTCTTCTGTTGGGCAGGATATCTTTATAAAAGTTTGAACCTGTTAATGGGTTAAACGCTTGAAAATAGTAATCACTTTAAAGGCACCCTGAAATGAAAGTGAAAGTTACAATGATTATGGAATACAGATTGTCTAAAAATATTGCAAAACTAACACAACACTCACCTTTTCAAAACGTGTTCAAATGTCTTCCCAATTTCTTATTATCAAAAACTATTTTATCAATGCTGCTCATGGTAAAACAAAACTCTATCATGTGAAGAAATCTGTGATACTTTCTATCGTTCTACTTACTTGCGCTATTTTTACTTTCCTACTGCTACCTTAGTAAAAAAATATTGTAATCGTGTAGAATCTAGTGCATATAATGTTCGCGTTTTAGAGGACTCCGAGTCCAAAAAACATATCTTCATATATTGGTCTGTTTGTCTTCTATGTCAAGATTATCCTGGGAACGGATGGACTTTTGTTTTGGTTTTGTAGGGTACATATAAAGCTTGCCAGTGACACAGATTGGGCACAGGTTTCTAGGCAATAACTAGTTTCACTCAAAACTGTGACGCGAAAACGGCTCTAACAATTTTGATGAACCTTTTCTGAAACATTTTGCTTAAAACCCTCTTTTGCTATAAACTATATCCTTGGGGAACAGCTATTCTCAATTGAAGTCTCAAACTTTCGAATTATTTATTCATATTCTGGCTAAACGGTTCTTCATTTGTCATGAGTATTGTTGTTTATCTTGGAAAAAATTAATGGGCACACGACCTGATGAGAAGATACTTTGAGTTTATTGATCTAAAAATTACATCTACACACTAAGTAATCGAAATAATTTTACACGTCTAATTATTAAGAGATTGAGGAATGAACCGAGAAACCCGCAAAGTTCTACTCAAGACCACAGATCTAGAGCACCAACTACGTAGATTCTCATGAATATGCTGATCAGTTGTTGCTGTTATTTACCATTCTATTTGGGGCAAAACATCTTATCTGATATATAATGTAAGAAGCAGCTCTCGTAATAGAAGCTAGAGTCTTATTTATTATACTATTATTATTGTAATTGCTAGTTTCACTGCTTGGAATATACTCTATTTTAGTAACCATTTGTAGTACGTCACAAACATTTAAGCTCGTGAAATCTTAATTGATTGCCTGTTTAATAGGTTATAATATCTTCACAATTCAAAATATTTGACGTAATTAGAAATAATATTACGAGCTTGAAGTATGATTAGTTTGTAATTGATTGTGATGCAGCATCAAAATTAAATTGGATACATAACCTACAAACATAATGAGAGACGTAAATTGGATTGATTAGAAAACTATATAAGACTGTACTAGTCACATTGTTCAATTTCAAAACAAAATTTGTATTTCTTTTATTTCTTTTTGAGCTAGTTAACAGGCGCGGTAGTAGGCAATAAGATTTTTTTTTAAATGTAGCTCTACAACTATGGACCGAGTTTCTCATTAATTTCTTTACTTGTTTATTTTTCCTAATTAAATTTCATCAGAATCGTATGATACTTCAGAAATTTACCTACATCAAGTAAAGAATCTTGAAAGGTACCGAAAATTATCGACTTTCAAATAAGGTAAGTTTTGACCTCAAGTGGCAGCATTGCGTTATGACCTTTTAGAGACACATTATATAAATTAGGATTTCTCTAGATATAAAAACGAAACGGAGTCGACTTTTACAGCTCTACAAACTGCTGCTTACTGCTTATGGCCCTCTCAAAACTCCCTCAATGCTTTCCATTTCAGTGGCAAGATAAATTCTCAGCATTTAGCGTTCCTCGATACCTTTCTACTGTCAATAGGAGTTGCAGTGCGATGTCTGTCGTTTATAGCACTCATTCTACTCTAGTCTACTAAATAGTTTATTTTTTATGCTTTTTCACTAAAATCTGTAAATCACGTCATACCTCGAACTATAAAATCAATCAGTTGTAATGTAATTCAAAACATAATTCATTAAGTTAGTTCATTGTTTGCTGTATTCTGATGAGAGTTTCAAAAGTTTATAAAGTTTGAGGAGCTTGCACGGATGTCTGAACACATCTTATAATGGACTCAACATCATAACCTGATAATAATTATAATAAAAGCTTTTAGAAAGCCATTATATTGTTTTTGGTGTTTTCTCTTAAGTTTGAAATTCCATCTACATTTTTGAAAATTATATTATAATAGATAATTGCCGCCAGTACCGTCTTACAATTATCTCCCAAGTCAAGGAGACATCCAACATAAAAATTAGTTCCACCTTTATGACGCAAAGCTCTTGATACTTGATACCATAAGCTCAAAATCTGACTACAGTATAATTTATGCTTGTCATATTGTTGAATTTCAAAAGTATTAAAAGCGCATCCGCCGTTTTTTAAACATATTATACATGAATCACGAAAAGTGGATTTATTATTCCATTAAGTTTTTAAATAGTTTTTATTACTTTCGGTTCTTGTATCAATGGACTCCGCAGCGATTTCTCAGGCCCCATACGGTCTAGAGACTTGAAATTTCGAATTCGTACTTAGATCGCAGACATCTCACCGCCTGTTAAGCTCCAAGTGTGATCCAATATTGGTAATTATAATTATCTCATTCAATCTCATTCAACCAAGATCATTATTTTGTCGACATGGAACGACAATGGGATCTGTCACTGTAATTACGCACGAGCATAGAGCGTATATATACGTCTCGTTCTCTGGTATATAGGTACTTTCTGGAAGATCGTCTATGGTTATGTCGCAATTGTCAGACGTCAGACGTTATTGTTAATTTAAAGTTTAATTTTGTGTTGTGGTTGTGGTAGACCAACAGTAATTTGTTATGGAATTGCTGTTGCTGGCAAACACATATACATAAGTATAGTTAAAATCGAGAAACGGATAGCAATAGTAGGTACTCATCGGTACGGTTTAAATTTTAAATGCCCAATAAAAACTATTTTTAATTTTTTTTTTAAATTGCACTTGTTGCCAGTTGTCTTCTTCTAGTTCAGGGAATGAGTTATATTCATACTTGCCACATATTTTCTGATGAGTACGTCATTATGTATAATTCAATACTTTTAGCTCTCATTTTAGATGAAGTAATGATAATAGATTGACTGTAGCGTCAGAGAATCCATTATTTGAAAGGTCCTTTTGATTTTCTAACGATTTCACTGATTTGTACGAATAATCGCTTTTGAAATTCACACTCAGGTCGATTGAATTCAAGATATCCATACCTAAGTTGCTCACACAACTGCTGTAAATAGGTGGAGCTGATTGAATTCTTGATAAGATAAAATTAGCAGTATCGCTCAGTTTCGCCACAGCTATATACAGGGTGGGGCACCGTATACGACACGGTCTCTCAAGGGGAATCCATACAATATAATGTTTTTATGATAAACGAAATAGATGCAGAATTTTTCTGGCCACAATCTAAAATTATTTTTATACATACAGGGTGATTCAAAAAAAAGATACATATCAAAGTTATGTTTTCTTAAATTGAATGTCCTATATTTTTTATTATTTTCGGATATAAGAGTCAAAATAAAAGTGAGTTTCTTCAGTATTCCCTATACCTATCTCTTTCCATTTTGAAAATATCCAAAGATTTGTTGAAATGTAAGGTATGAACTATTTTTCTATAATTTCCAAAGTTGCTCATTTTGAACTTGAGCTAAAGGTTTTATCATATTGATAAAGGTCAAGGTTATAGCCTGTATCATATTTCAATATCAAAAATCATACAGGGTGTTGGAAAAATATGGTTGTAAAATTTCAATATAAGATATTGAAAAACTTCGTTATCTTAAATGGAACACCCTCTATATTATTACATATTTTAATGCAGAATTGAATCCTCTTTCGAATTGTATAAGGGTTCCCTATAACTAAACTCAACGAATTTCTTCAATTTCGCACTTCTCTAATAATTCTGTCTTATATTCCCAATGCCATTATGATTGGGATGACGTTTTAAAATAATCATTATTATAGTTAAATTCCATTATTATTATTACAGTACTAATTGATTCACGATTATTATCCAATCTCCTAGAATTTCAAAACTCATATGAAATAATTAACTGACGGGTAATGATACTATACTATTCTATTGCTGTCGGTTTTACCCTTAAAAGACAACTACTCCATTAATATATTTTTTTTTGGAATATCAGCGTTTTACATTTACATAGATACTGTGAAACGTAAAGAAATACCTATAAGTATTTATTGATAACGTATTATTATGAAAGCCCAAGGAAAAATGTGGTAAGTCCACTCACACTTCTTTTCTACCTCTCTCAAACAAATACTGACGAATATGAGAAACATACAGACAGACAGACCAATAGCAAAACATATGTTTGTTGGACTCAAAAAGCCCTGGAACGTAGAAACAGAGTACCGAAAATTTTACACGAATACAATACTTCCCTTACACAGCTACTAGGCGTAGCGGTATAAAAGTATTAGGAACAAGACATTTATTGAATGATATAAAAATAATAACAGTATAAAAATATAATAAAATAAGAAACACTAGAGTAAATGTTCAAAATGTCGTCCATTTTCTTGAATACATAATTGAACTCTCTCTTCAAAAGATCTTTTAACTTTCCTCAACATCTGTGGTGTCACGGATCGAAAAGCGGCTCTTATTCTCTCTTTCATATTTTCAGCTGTTGTGGGCTGGGTGTCATATACAATGTTTTTAATGTATCCCCATAAAAAAAAGTCCACACATGTTAGATCTGGAGATCTTGGTGGCCAATTTTGCGAGCCGCTTCTTCCTATCCATCTGTTTGGGAAACGCCTATCAAGAAATTCTCTAACATTCCTTTGAAAATGGGCTGGAGCACCATCCAACTGCAGCCACATCTGCTGTCTGATATTCAAATGCACATTTTCTAAAAGTTCGGGTAGTTTATCACGTAAGAATCTTAGAAATTTTTGTCCATTTAAAATGCCATCAAAAAAGTAAGGACCTATTAATTGGGACCCTAGAACACCCCCCCATACATTAACTGACCATCTATGTTGGTAATTAGTATTTCGAAAAATTCGAGGATTCTCATCACTATAATAATGGAAATTATGTCTGTTCACCAGGCCGTTATTATGGAAAGTGGATTCATCAGAAAACAGAATTGAATCTAGAAAGAGTTCATTATCGCCTAATCTGTCTAGAGTCCAAACACAAAATTCAAGTCTGTGATTAAAATCCATTTCATAAAGTTCTTGGTGTATCTGAATATGGTAAGGATGAAACCGATATTTTTTCAATATTCTTGAAATGCTTCTCCTACTAATACCTGTTTCTCTTTCTATTTTGCGTTGACTGGTATGAGGGTGTTCTATAACAGATCCTATGACCACAAACTCATTTTCTTCATCATCTACAATAGGTTTTAGCGTAGTTTTTTGTTTGTAGGATACAGTACCAGAATTCCGAAATTCTCTCAGTAACCGTTCAAACACAGCTCTATTTGGATGTGATACGGTTGGATATCTTTCAGCATATACTCTTGAAGCCAATAGGCAATTTTCATGACACTCACCAATTATTAGAAGCATATTTATTCTCTCTTCGATAGGATAAGTCTTCATTTTGCTTTATTTGAATAGTACACTGATTTAAATTGTATTTATAAATTAAACGCTTCAAAACTGTCAGTTATAAAACATTTCCATGGTAACAGCCTCAAAGCTGTCCAGATTAATTGGGTAATGTTCCTACTGTGATAAAGAAGCAAAATTCAAGAAATGCCTTGAGTTTAGTTATAGGGAACCCTTATACAATTCGAAAGAGGATTCAATTCTGCATTAAAATATGTAATAATATAGAGGGTGTTCCATTTAAGATAACGAAGTTTTTCAATATCTTATATTGAAATTTTACAACCATATTTTTCCAACACCCTGTATGATTTTTGATATTGAAATATGATACAGGCTATAACCTTGACCTTTATCAATATGATAAAACCTTTAGCTCAAGTTCAAAATGAGCAACTTTGGAAATTATAGAAAAATAGTTCATACCTTACATTTCAACAAATCTTTGGATATTTTCAAAATGGAAAGAGATAGGTATAGGGAATACTGAAGAAACTCACTTTTATTTTGACTCTTATATCCGAAAATAATAAGAAATATAGGACATTCAATTTAAAAAAACATAACTTTGATATGTATCTTTTTTTTGAATCACCCTGTATGTATAAAAATAATTTTAGATTGTGGCCAGAAAAATTCTGCATCTATTTCGTTTATCACAAAAACATTATATTGTATGGATTCCCCTCGAGAGACCGTGTCGTATACGGTGCCCCACCCTGTATATATATATATATATATATATATATATATATATATATATATATATATATATATATGTAGGGATTAACAGAGATCTGGAGTTTAAATGGGTTGGGGATTTAGACCTGAGTTCGACTTGATGAGGCAAGAGGTAGATACTCATGAAAATCGGTATAGGGATTAATAAGATATCGCCTGAAAAGTTGATCAGGGGTATCAGAGATTTAGAAGGACTTGAACTAATTGAGTGGTTTGTAATTGATCGCTAGGTACATTTCGGCTATGGTAGGTATTATTATATATTTAATTGAAGATGGTCGATAAGCTTTACTGAAAAGACATCGTGGATGCCATGATTGAATGACTTAATGTTCTGCTAAGCCACTAAGGTACTTAGGTATCTTTATATCTAACAGCTTCGACATGTATGTAATCCCATAATATACTTAATGACTGAACATATAGAATGCATTATTGTCTTTTCAGAATATTCCTAGTGTAAATATTTTCTGTTCATGTTTGCTCACTGAGAACACAATTTATTGCATGAGTAATGCTGATTCCTGTAACTTTTCTTCTCATATTTCCCATTTCATATTCTTAGGAAGGTATTTGATCTTGATAAATATTACTAGGTACTTTGAACTGAAGAATCATATCATTTATACAGGGTGATTCATAAAAGATAGAATAAATAAAATAAATAAATGAATAAATAGGTTCGTAAACGCACCGTTTTCGAGATACAGGAGGTCAAAGTTGAGAATGAAAAATGTTTTTTGTGAATATCTTTACAATTGTTAAAAGTACAGTGCTCATCTCTTGCACAAGTTTTAAACTCATAACCTTATCTTAAGGTGCAGTTAGTTTTATTTGAAAAACTTAGGGTATATTTTGTATTTAAACCTCTGTAACTTCTCCGCCACTGGTCAAAATAGTGTCATCCTTTTCAAAGTCCAACTTCATATCAGTTAATGGTTAAGGTTAAGGGCTGCTTTTACAATTGCCACTAGCTGAGCCAGACTGTGTACTTATTGTTGAGGTAGGTATTGCATCATCAATAATTTCCCTCTCGGTCCTTTTAATAAAAATGTGCGGAACTACATTACGTTCCATTTTCTTTTTGCCACCCAAACAAACCAATAAATCTCAGCTATAAGAATTTATTTAAAAAATATGCTTAGATTTCTTATCAAATAAACATTGAAATCAAAGATGGTAAGCTCAATATTGTTATAGTAAAATAACAGGTAACAGGTCTTTTACCTGTAATAGTATCTTTTATCTGTAATAGAATAGTAGAATAATATTTTCTTTCTAAAAACTTAATTAGTGCTATTCTGGATATAATAATATACTTACATTAAAATGATCTTCACATATAGAAATAGCAGTGTTCTTTAGAAAAATATCCCCCACATTTCTTCTGCATGCTCTTCTATTTTGATTGGCGATTCTTATCTTCAGGTACGTGAATACAAATTTTATTTGGAGATTTCACAGTTGTACTAGAGCAGAGGGGCACAATGCAGTACTTAATAAGTATTTTCCATTTCATACAAAACAAAAATAACTAAAATCGAATGAACAAACCAAATATCACACCAGAATAAAATTAGCAATGTGCATCAAATGCCAAATTGCATGGTCGCAGCGGGTCGACTCGTCTCGACGAAAGGAGTGACATCACCGCAGCTCCCGCGCCTTTGAATTAGCTTAGCGAGGATTTCAACTTTAATAATTTATTGTAAAATAAGTACTGCAAATTAAGCGTTAATATTTAGTATAGGCTGTTTTTATACTTAAACACACATATTAATGAAATAAAAAAAATTCGGCAAGTTCCCTATTGGGTAAACAACACACGCTAATGCCGTATTTGTACAAGCTTGCAACTGACGTAATAGAATAAAATTCCAAATATTATTGTATCCTTGTAACTCAATAACGTTTGAACTTAAAAATAAATAAATAACGTTCGAATTTCGATCTCTGGGCGACCACTAGTAGGTAATACTTAAAGCATATTGCACATATATTTGTAAAATGTATGAGATGGTATTAGTTTATAGTTTAGACACCAGACAATATGTAATGAGGAATCCTTTTAGGTTTTGAAAAAAAATTAAAAATATATTGAGTTCGAGAACCTTAGATTGATTTTACGGGCATCGCCAAGGGCATATTTATATTCATGATATAACTTGAGAGATTTATATTAGCTTTCAACTCCATTCTCAACATCATATATTATTTTTCGTTCAAAAAATTGAAAAATGATCGATGAACTTGCCCTACAACTTTCCAGTTTTCCACCAGACTTCTGATGCTCATCACATGCTATTGAAGGGCAACTGATCTCAAGTTCATGTGGTTAAAGTAGCAGCAGCATAGATCCCACACACAATATTTTCATTAAAAGTCATACGTACTTTTATATAAACCCTAAACAAAATACAAAATGCATTGGTTACGATGCTTCAGACTCTGTTCAAATAAGTTACATAAAACAATGAATAATTCTGAGAATGGTATTGATTCAGTAAAAGGGAAACAAAATTGTGTCCACTCACATGTTTTTCGTACCGCTTTCGAAAAAAATCCATCATATATAAAAATCATTCGATTGTAACTTGTGACCATTTATTTTTTTCTGCTTTCAGAAAGGACGTCGTTCAACCATGTTGAAAATATGAAAGGTCATTCGTGCATAACATTCTTTCTACTTTTTCACCGAAAAGTGCATCGAGTGTACTCTCAAGAGTCCTCGAACAACTTTTAAGTCAATTTTCATAAAATATTTGGATCCTCTATATTTCTGGGAGATACGCGTTACTGTAGGTGATAAAATCGTTACAACCGTTTATGTGCCACAGTCTTGAGCGAAACATGTTTTTCTATTATTACGTATCAACCCAGGCGAACAGGATGATATCAAATTGTTCGTTCCACCGGTGTATCTACTGTCCATCCGTTCCAGAGATAATCTTGGTTCAGATATACAGAAAGACCCAATGGCTGAAGATATGATTCGCAATCGGACACCGAAAAGCTTTCACAATTACAATATATTTCTTACACAGCAATGTAGGGTTGCGGTTTGTTAGGTTAGGTTATGTTAGGTTAGGTTAGGTTAGGTTAGGTTAGGTTAGGTAAGGTTAGGTTAGGTTAGGTTATGTTAGGTTAGGTTAGGTTAGGTTAGGTTAGGTTAGGTTAGGTTAGGTTAGGTTAGGTTAGGTTAGGTTAGGTTAGGTTAGGTTAGGTTAGGTTAGGTTAGGTTAGGTTAGGTTAGGTTAGGTTAGGTTAGGTTAGGTTAGGTTAGGTTAGGTTAGGTTAGGTTAGGTTAGGTTAGGTTAGGTTAGGTTAGTTCGAATATGTTCCGTAATGCTCGAGAATGACTAAATTAGATATGTACAGTATATCTGAAGCAGAGAACAAAATCGTGTTATATATTCCTTATAACAAAATAATCGGCTTATTTAATGTGAAATCTTTTTTGAAATAACCTGCATATTTTTTTATTTTTTAGAAGATATCTTCAATCTTTTATTTATTGATCATTTAATAGAATGTTAAAGTTGTACTTTACTGACGTAATCATATCTAAACTAATCAATTTTGTATCAGACAGGTACAATTGTTTGATTCGGGTTCTTCTTGTTTTTGAAATATGCGGTAGAATTTCGTAATCTTAGATATTGAGGTATGATCTTAATCATAGCGAATAGAAACTTCAATATATCATTGACTTTGTGAATTGATATCAGCTGCAGGTGGACACGTGAGAAAATTTAATTTAGTGGACGTAAACGAATACGTTCACGTATAACTCATATATAGCTTCTCTTCCGCCAGTGGTAATGGAATTGCATGGACGTGGACATATGGGCTATTATTGCTGTTTACTTCATACAGGAATAGTGGATTTATTCATTCAATTTATCGAAGAGGATTGAACTTGTAGAAATCAAATGTTTACAGTGAGGAGAATATTCTATGAGGCAATAAGTTTGTTGAGTAGGTTCCACAAGACAGTAGTAAACTGGCACCAATAGTCTGTATGTTGACTGGGGTATATCTTCATCAGGCGATTGCCGTTTATGTTTAAATTTATATCAAATTAAAAGTTATTGATTCTTCTTGTCTAGATAAATATTTTTTTACAAAAAATTAGACCGACGTTATAAATTGGTACAATGAAAAATACGAAATAATAGAGTATGGTCCAAATATTCCATCAGTCCAAAATCTGCACCAAACAGTGAAACGTTGTGGATGCATTGGTATTTAGACAATCACATTTTTGTGGCAATTCTGACGATTAACGAAGCCGTCAAGATGAAAATGAGCTTCATCGCTTTGGATGATTTTGCCCAATAAATCAGCATCCTCTTATTGATTTTCAGTAACCCATTCAACGAACTCTCTTCGCTGAGTATGGTCATTAGGCTTCAATTATCGTGCTAATTGAATTTTGTAAGCCCCTTTAGAAAATATACTTTATAGAGAACTTTTTGAAATTTGAAATTCTTGTAAACGACACCGAATTGATGTTTCTAGACTTTAGGCTTGTTTTTGGACGGCCAGTTTATTTTACATCACCAATTGATCCAGTTTCCTTGATTTTTTTAATGATTTCGTAAGAAATTTTCAAACTGTGATAGCCAAACTTTATTTATTTTAAAAATATTTTTCAACTGTGAAAACACTTTGCCCTCTAGTATAGTGCTCCATTTTATTAACCGTAAGCTGTCAACTGTCAAAATATATTCTTTTCATTGCGAATATTCTATTGTAAAAATGACGGCTAATTCAAATCTTGCGAGAATTTTGGGACAACCTTTATTGGACTAGTCAACTTTCACGTATGTCTCAAGGATACTAGACCAGACCTACCTCAACAAAGCTCCGTCCGAAAAGACGATGATATAATAAATATTCCGCACGGCACCGCACATCGCCTTTTTCTCAAAACGTTGCGTCGTACGCCACTCGATTTACTATCTTTTCCATGGCACGCTTTTCCATGATAAGCGCTCCACCGACATCGGCTTGGCCAGTCGTCGGTGCGCTTTTCCTCCGTAACCGTCTCCATAGAGGAGGTCGTTGAACTTGAATGTAAAACTGCGTGCACTCAAAACTCAAATAAATAAATAAATATCGTGTTCGCTGGTGCGATTTTTGATAAAAAGTTTTTTTTTTTCTTGGTGTCATTTCAGATTGCCAAGTTTGATACACTACACAAGTGGTAAGATGGAAAAATCGTTGTTGAAAATAATATTTTATTCAGATAAATGAAAAATGATACATACTGCCCACGTTGATTGAATATCTTATTTTGATCAAGATTATTTGCTTGAAATGAGTACATCAAATTTAATTAAGGTTAATTTATCGTTTTTGAAAGTATTTTCCAACTAATTTAAGGAAAAATCTATAACACCTCTCAGAAGAAAACTTTACACTTTATTTGTTCAGCAAACCTTTAGGCTTGGCCCATCTGCATTCTATATTTGACATTTGAACTCATTTGAAAGGTCGAAGAACTTTAGGGAAATCACATAATAGCGTGCGATCGTAGACGTGACTAGATAACGTGAATTATCTCTGTTTAGATGAGAAAATAATAGCTCAGACATTGCCCCTTAATTGGGGATGCTAGAGCTTTTATTCAGAGTTTGAGTTTGAACAGTTATGAGAAATGGAATTCAATTAGTAGACGCATCTCACTATAGACCAGACTAAAGCTAGACTAGCATGCTTTGGAACTCAGTTACATATTATTACTTCAGTTTTGAGCTACAGGATAAGACATTGATCTGATATTAGTCAATCCGTTCACCAATTCAATTGTGAGTTTTACTGGAAAGTTGTATTTATCATTCTCTCAGTACAAAGCTACAAAAAATAATTTGACTTACTTTTGGCACCTAACGAAAATATTATCTTAGAGTATTGTAAGTGAATGGCTGTTAATGTTACATGAAGTATTGAGAAATCTCATACAAATTGCTCCAGATGAAAGTATTCTTTTGTGTTCTCAGTTACTCATACTGTTAACTGATTCGCACAGTCTTTTTGATAGCTTTTTCAAGAGTGTATCAAACACTACATTAGCATTTACTATTTATTTTTACCCCTTAGAATTGATGATTTTTGAAGGGTGAACATTATTCATTCCTAATCTACCAAATTTATTATTTCATTAGCCATACGGTATATGCAGTAGCTTTTTGTTGTAACCGTTGTAATTGGATTAGGTCAGTTCTCAAAGCGTGCTTAACAACATTCGGTTTAATTAATATTTAAGCTAGAAGTTCGTAGACAAATATCCGTAGGTATCTTGTATATTTAACGAATGAAAAATCTAACATGGTGTTACATAGTTACTGGGCATAATTTTGAAACAAGCGAAAATTGAATTTTCGCGAATTTACTGGTGAATTTCTTTGAAAAAAGTGGTTTGACAATGTAGTATTCCTAAGAACAGGAAATCATAGCTACAACAAATGATCAAGATCTTAGTTTTCTTTCAAGTGGAAAAAATCTAGATTTAATTCGAGGGAAAAAACTGATATTTTGGAAAGCTTTTCCAATTCAACTTCCCACTCTATAACTCAAATATGTTTCCACATACTAATATATTTTGCCCAGAAGTGGGTTATATAAAGACAAATATGCAAAACCTTAAATGAACACAAATTATAGAGTATCAGCAATTTGTTTTAAGCATTATCTACAATACAAAAGGTGAACCACTATTTACTTAAGAAGATCTGGGCGACCGAGCTTCGCTCTCGTAACACAGGATATAGGGTGGGTCTATGAGAGTTACTTAGTTAAAAAATGCCCATATTTTTATTTAAAATATGTTGCAATCGGTAGATCAGTAAATATTGCCTTTGTTGTTCACATAGCTCATGATTTATAGATCTCAAAATTAACATGAAAGTGCAATGAGAATGTGAAACATACCAGAACTTTACTTCTCTCGGCCCTCGAACTACAATACTGAAATTCAAATCGCAATCTGCGGTGCCATTCTCGAAATACCTCGAGGGTCGCACCCAATAAATATGAAAGTATCATCAATCAATTTCTAGGCCCTGAAAACGTCCGTTTTTCCAAGATCTAGTTTATATATATACTGCTCGTTTTAAAATATTAGATAATGAATATCAGGAGCATATGATTAACTTTTTTATTTCGGAGATATTCTAATACAGTGAAGATAATTATGTTTTCAATAATGTGAGATGTTTTTTTTTTCATGTGTAGATTAATACTTTTTGCTTTGGAAAGTGATCTTTTGTATATCATTCTTTCTAGATATTCTATCCAATTATTTGTTGAAGTGATTTATTATGGTCATGTCAACTTCTGTCTCATCTTGTGTAACGTTTCATCCTTCATGTTTCACCCTTCTTACCCTTTTCTCTTATGGTAGTCCACGTCATTATCGAATTTTATTAGTAATTTTTTTTGTTTTATTTTTGTACAGTAGATATGTGGATTCTCTGGATATGTGTGAGCTTGTTTATTTTGTCTTATTTATCTCAATTATAATAATAGTAAATATATATTGCATCCTTGATATCGAAAATATCTGTATGACACCTACATGTTTAACAACGAAATTAAAAGTTAATAAATAAATTCATAGTTCAAAAACAAGACAAAATTGAGATATTTACATTGAAAAAGCTAGTCCCAGTAAGACCATATTTTTAAGAGAAGTGCATTTATTTAATGGCTTACAGGACGGTATTAAATATTGTGGAAATATTAATAAGTTCAAATCCCCAAAAAATATTCCCATTGTAAAACCTTTGGAGGTGATTCTGCAAAACTTAACAAAAAAATTTCGAATCTTGCTTTAATAGTACATTTTCATCAAATGATTATATAGCTTCTCATTGCCCTCAAAATTCCTTTCATGAAATTACAGCTTGACGTAGGTGTATTATATTCATAACCCACATTTACTGTAAATCTGGACTCGAGCTTTTCCAGTCACTCACCTGCTCGTTTTTAAAGATAACATTGTCACTATCTTGCCTGAAATAAATACACAATGTTCAGTCTTAGAAAAGAAGATGAAATGTAGAATTAATTTTCAACTAATTCGTCACCTTCTAAAGGTTCTAATGGGAGAAAAAGTAAACTTTGTTAGTGATCTACAATATTTTTGCACTCGCCAAACATTCAAAAGTACGATACGATCTATTTTCAAATATAAACCTTTTAATCTAATAAAAATAACTGCTAACACCGCATTAAGGAGAATTAAGGAGTGGAGTATCTATGAAACTTATTATGTGTTGAAAATAAAATTAAACAACTTGTGTGGCAACGATATACAATTACTTTTTTATGTTTATACTTATATTATTGACCAGGAACAACAGGAGGAAGTGGGGTGGTACTTCTGATCTGCTGAAAAGTTTTACTAATTAGCGATGAAGGTCAAATCAAATATTCCTTAAAAAGATGCATTTATAATTTATCATGATACTACTACATTAGATAATAATATTCATTTTGTTAAATGGCATATGCTAAATAATTACATATTATTATTATTATTATTATTATTATTGATTACACCTAATACAGATTCATTAAGTACCTAATACACTAGTTTGGATCTGACAGGGTATTTATCTGGTAACCCCAATATTTTGGTTTACTGTGGATATTTTAGACTTGTTGATTCTCGTTAAATCTTTCGTATAGGGTAAGTATTTATTCTGAAATATAACTGCCTTGCCGAGATCTATTGTTTTTACTTGTGTTAATAAACAAGCTATTTATGACTTGTAGTGTATTCTGGCTGTTCCACAATATGTACAAGTTATTTTCTCTGAATGTTATCAAAAGCCTTCTGTATGTGTTTCTTAGTAATTTGCGTCCATTATTTAGTTACGATGTCGAAAGCCTATGTTTTACTGAGATTACTTTTTTATCACAAATTTTGGCAACGGATACTGAGCGATCCAAAAAAGTGATTCAGCTTTGGGTTCCTTTCAATCAAAGCTCCTAGAAAGAGATATATAGCTGCAGATGTAGCAAAACTTGTCTAAAGATTCTCTAGCTTACGTGAATGTTATTTGAATTGCTGTATTTGAATCCTTTTCAGTTGATTGCAGTGTATTGGTTGATTGACATATTGTTTCAATGAAAGCAGTTAAATATTTGGCCTTTCAGACGATTGTTTTTTTAAATATTTATAATATCGTTTTAAAAATAAATAGATTCGACATGGAATTTAATATAAATCATCCTCAGACTTACACACGCTCTTTTGGACAATATTTCATAACACAAAGTATATTTTGCAGCAATGAAATGGGCATCACAGAGCGGATATTGAAAAGATTATGACAAAAATCACATTTATTATCAACATACACAATTTATACAGGGTGTTGATTTATGTCATGTACTTATTTTAATGGGTTATTCTTGGGCTAATTTTGAGTCAAAAAGTTCATATAATAAAGGTATGTCCTCAGAAGCTTGGTTTCCGATATAATGGGTTGTAAAGTTTAGTTCAACAATTCTTAGATGAAGCTTATGAAAATCGCTGGATAGGTTGTGGAGGAACTCAATTATGGCCACATAGATCACCTGATTTAAATAGTTTCGACTTTTATACATTGCCATCTAAAAACATTAGTGTATACCGCTCCAGTTCAGACTCTAGAAGCACTCAGAAATAAAATAATTCATCAACTGGAATAGCCTAGTTTGAACAAAGTCTATTTAAGGATAGATTTGGTTTGAATTACTTTTTCTTAGATCGCTCAATATAAAAATAAAGGAATGCATCATGTGGTCGATGCTAGAAAACTGACTTTAGTAATGACATAAATAATAATAATATTAATAGCGTTTATTGCCCAACAGTTTTCCCTTTACAGAGCAAAAAAAGAAATACAAATTAATACATAATATTACATAAAGACATAAAAATCCATCCTAACATTCTGATAATTAATAATAACACAAATCATTACCCACAAGTAAGCGTTAATTGTGTTGTTAAGTTCAGATAATGTAGAAGAAAAAATATCACAGGTATTTAAGATTCTATTTTCAAAACTACACATTAAAATTATAGGAGCCTTTGACAGTAAATTGGTTTCAGCTCTTTTGCAAAAAAAAATTATTATGTCTACATGATAAATATGTGTACCATAAAATCTATTTGCGCTACTAACTCTGGGCAGTCAATTATGAAGCAATTTGTATAAAAGTAAAATGGATGCCTGATTTCTACGCTAAAACTTAAAAATTTGAAATATTTCTTCTGTTCCTTTTCAATGCTCAAAGAATATTTGTTATATATGGGATTCCATATCAATGACCCGTATTCTAACTTTGATCTCACCAAGCTGAAATACAAGGATGTTAATGCCATAATTTTGTTAAAATTTTAAAAAATTTCGTATTATAAAACCATATGCACGATATTCTAAGCTATTAATAAAATTGATATGATAATTAAATGAAAGTTGACGGTCAAAATGTCTTGTCTAAAAGAATATTGTTAATGCTGTAAGGGAATATGTGAGTGTGAGATTTGCGACTAAATTTTACAGTTTTACATTTTGATATTTTTAAAGACAGTTTGATGATCTGATACCAGCTTGTAAGAGCTTTAATTTGCCTCTTCAGTGATACACAATCATCTAGGTTATTGACAGAGGTATAAAATTTGAGGTCATCAGCGAACATTAACATATTGCATTTAATAGAGTCATACAGATAATTGATGCATATTAAATATAGTAGTGGGCCTAGATTAGACCCTCGAGGAACTCCACTAGAGAAAAAGTAAATATCGGAACAAAAACCATTATAATAAACATATTGTTTTCTTTGAGACAGGTATTATTTTATAACCTGACAATATGTATAACTGAATCCCAAGATGAAAAGTATTTGAAGAAGAATTTCATGGTTAGTTTTATCAAAAGCTCTAGAGAAGTATGTGTGGACTTGATCCCTATTGCCAAATTACTAATAGTAGATCTCGAATTCATGAATCCATGTTGAGGAGTAGATATAACTTTTTTTTATGGATGAATAAATGCGGTTATATAAGACAGTCTCTAATAGTTTTGCTACATTGTTTCTGATGGAAATCGGCCTGTAATTATTAACAAACTTACGATCCGAGTTCTTATGAGCGGCTTTCCATTTCTCAGGAAAATTAGAAGTTTCTAACACTAAATTAAAAATTATTTTGAAAGGATCAACTAATACTACCAAACAATCTTTGATGAGAAAAGATTGACTTTGATTATGTCCAGAAGTAAATTTATTATTTAACTTTTTCCCTGTTTCTAAGATTTCTTTTTCAGTAATTGGTTCACAACTAGTTTCGGGATGAGTGTTCTTATCAAATTTTGATTGAGATTATTGCTCACAGTATCAACTGTAGAGTTGACTGATTGGAAGAATTGACCAAAAGCATTTACAATTGACTGAGAATCGTTATATGATTCCCAATTATAATTCATTTTACCTGGAATTATGGAAGGTTTGTTTTTACTTTTAATAAACGTCCAAAAAGATTTTGGGTCATTCTGTAAATTAGTCTGGACTGACAGTAATTAACCTGAATTTTTTGATTGATTCAAAATCTCAGCCTACTAAATTCTGGATAATATATAACCTTCTTTGTGGACTTAAGTTTATTATTTATCTTATCTCTTTCTAATTAAGCTTTATGAATTCGTTAGGTGGGCTACACATGTTTAAAGTTTCTGTAAAATGGCACATGGTTATCTATAATTCCATAAAACTTATTGTACAAATTTCCGACTCTCGTGTCAACATTCATAGTATTTTCAAGATAGTCCCAGTTAGTGTTTTAGAACTCATTATATAGTGAACAGAAGTTGGCGTTCTTGAAGTTATAGGATTTAGAACTACTATTGATTGCATAATTCCTCTACTTATTCAAAATTCCTTCAAGTTGACTACATAAAGATGGTACAAATTTTCACTCACTAAAGGAACATAATCTTGGAAAATAGTAGGTACAATTAATATTACTAAATAGGAAATTTAATAGTTTATCATATTTTTTTAAATTCTGTTGGATTGACTCAAATTTCAAATTGTTGACAAATTCATAATTGCCGACAAATCTTTCTTCAAATATATTTCATCTTTCTCACTTTATTGATTACTCATTTTGTGGAATATTGTGTCTCTAATATGGGGAAAGAATAATTGATTTGACTCAAACCTATCTCAGCAGCAGTGCAGATGTGCAGACTGACCACTATCATTATTTAAGGTCGGTGACAAATCGATGTTTACATTCAGAGGCGTTATATTATCTGTGTTCTTGAATCCTGTATTTTCAAGTCAATTTATATTAAGTTAAGAATATAATTTCAGTCTCCTAATTTTTCTCAAATGAATATATGCTAATAATCGAAACTTATTGGCAATATTGGATATATAAGAACTAATGAGTTTGTATCAAAGCCATGGAAGGCCATCAGCTGGCTTTCAGGAATACAATGAAATAGCAATCAATACAAATTCATTTCTAATTTACATTATATAATGGCATTTCAAATGTGATTTCACTAGCAAATTTGAGTGCGATACGTACGTACTTGTTTTGAATAATTTTGTCATTACTGTTTTGTGGTTTGAGTATTGGTAGCTAGAACATTGTGATTACATAAGTAAGTGTATAGGACACAGATATCACGATAAAAGTTGATAGATTACATCCTTAATCTGACTTAATCATAAAATAATGATTATATATGCTTACACCCTAAACACTTTGATGATAGCATCTACATAATGATTAATAATCTAATTTCCAAACATAGGTACTCGTAGATTAAATATATTAATGTTAATTTTCATGTCTCGATTACCATATGAATGCTGTTCCACTTCTTATATCTATTTATTAATAATTTTATTAATTATTTCATTTCGGTCATATGATTTTTTATATACCTAAGATGATTTCATAAAACATAAATATTTTTTACAACAAATTGGACCGACTTTATCAGTGAAAAATATAAAATAATATTAATTCTATTGGTGCTGGTAATTTTGACATTGTGCCGTTGTAGTTTGTTGTTGTAGGCACCAACTCCAAAAGAACCAGCACCAATAGAATTAATATTATTTTGTATTTTTCAGTGCCTCAACTGATAAAGTCGGTCCAAGTTTTTGTCAAAAATATTTATTTCATATTTTTGAGTGTAAGATTAGTCATGAAAATTTTTGAACGTTCACTAATACCCAAAAAGTTATAGGTAGGTTTAGCTTGTACTAGCCAAATACGCATATCACATATTTCAGACTTTACCATTGCGAAACTCGGAAATCGTAAATCTTTTGAAAAAATGTTCAATTTAAATGTTTCCGGATATGGTCCCCTCTCTAATTTTCAAATATCGAATTTTCGATTTTCAGAAAAATTTGCGCCTTTCATATATCTGAAACAAATATTTCAGACTGTAGCGCGGAAACGTATGATTATTTTTTAAAATGTCCAATTTAAACATTTCCGGGTATAGAATTTTCGTTAGTTCTGTCGTCTCGAATTTTCAATTTTCGAGAAAAATTGCCCCTTCCACCCCCTTTGGGGGCGGTTTTTGGAGGGAAGGAGATTTTGGATTTGATTTTCCTCAATATGGGACCATTTCTCAACTCTCCTCTTTCAAATGAAACAAAAATCGCCTAAATCAGAGTACGTTTACTATGCAAAAGGCGCGAACAGCCATAAAGAAAATAAAAGCAATCTTACAATCGAATTGTATACCTTCTCCTTTTTTTTGAAGTCGGTCAAAAATATAAAAATGTTGATGTGGTTAATACATCGACCATGACCATTCTTTTAACCTAAAACTAAAAACCTCCAGGCTAAATATATTTTTCTCAGAAAATTGGACAGTGCACTGAAATATACATATATAAAATAATATTCATTCTATGGTAAGTTTGAAGTTGTGCAGTTTTGTAGTTAGATAGAAGAATTGTGTGCTTAGAACTAGAGTAGGGAATATTTTATACTTTTTAGTGCTTTATCTAATGAGCTAGACCCTTTTTGTATGAGGAACTACTTCTTGTTTTGATTTAATAAGTTACCCGTTAGCGTTAGCATTTCTCTCGCACATGGCCTTCAGTATACAGATTATTAAACGGTTTTATTTAGCCGGCCTTGTTTCTTATTTATTTATTTGGGTCAAATCTATTAATTAATATTTGACTCCCTTCCTGTTGACAGATTGATCTGAAATTTAGTACACACCTTTAGTTCTGATGACGATACAATTTGATACGTTCTGTATCATTGTAAATCCAAGATGGCCGCCGCGTCAAAATGGCGGATTATGTATTGTTGCACAACCCCTTCAATATGGGTATCAAATGAAAGGTCTTGACTAATAATATATATAGTTCACTATGAAAAATAATAAAAATTCAATATGGCCGCCAACAATAGTAATGATGCAGTTAATGCAATAAAGGCTAAAACATAATTTGGTAGGTCTTAGGTACCAGTCATCACATTACTCTCCTCATCAATGAAGCGCATTGGTCAGACAAAAAAAATAAAATTTAAATAGGAGAAAGAATTCTGAATATGTCAATATGGAACACTACGACCGTAAAGGAGACAATTTTTGAAATAAAAATAGGCATCAAATTTTCAGTTATATGAACTTATCCAGGTGGCCATGCATTTTGACATTTTGATTAACTATTTTGAAGTTGTTGACAATTTTAGTTATCCTTAAAAGTTTTTGTAATACTGAAATGAAAATATCACCTGATGACGTATTCAAAATTTTCAGCACCTTATTTGATAAGTTATTGTGTTTATTATGTAATTTCTTTATTTATTTTGTACCGAAAACACACAAGCTCTGGGTCTTTTTGTTTCGTTTTGCCATTTTTAGAAATGTTAAACGATAAAAGATGTTACATATTAAAATTGGCAGTGTACATGCGTTTTTCCATAAATTATACAATGCTTATTTTACTGAGGGTTTCCATTCTAAACATCCACACAGTAAAAGTTACTTTAATCCTTCCGGCAAAAGTATTTCTCGACAAATATCTACTTGAGCTGCAAGAATGCGAAAACATGAAACTCGCACGTGTCAACTTATAATAATCCTTTAATGTAATTCTTGGGAAACAATATATCTCGTTAGAACGAACCATATAATAACAACCTTCAAAAGCGTATAATGAGTTTTTCTCTCAGTCGTTTCTTTTTTCATATAATACAAATAATAATGAATCAAACATAACATGCGGTGTTCTTTTACATAGTAGTTCTTTACGCCTTTGTTTGCTTTGAGGGTTTTTTTTAAGGTCAAACATGGGATAGCTTTGGCAGCAAAGTTGGCGGGTGGTCCATTTATAGAGTTTTGAAGTTTCATATTCGCATTTTAATGGCTCCAGCTGGGTGGGTATGGTAGGAAGTTGGCATATAGCTGTTGTCGCACATTTAATATACTAGGCGGAAACATTGTGTCGAAATATATATTACATGCAAACTTTTTCAGACAGACCTCTCAAAATATTTCTATATTCATAGATATTTGAATTTCATATACAGACAAGGCAGTTATGTTTATGTTAATTCTCTATATAAAAGTTTGTCTCAAACAATCAGGTTCAACACACGGAATAGAAAAGATAAAATCTTAGAAATACCAATACCAATACCTCATATCAGAAGTCAGTCGCAAGAAATGACTTATCATTATCATTAACATATTTATTCATAATGGCGGGGATGTCGTGGGAGAAACATGGTAACGGAATAGAGTTAAGATTAAAATCAAATCACCTGTTTACTATATTCGTTGTATTCTTGTTATTATTATGCTAGTGTGATTGATAAAAGGTCCGAAGGTCACACTTCTAGTATACCTACACCGTTTTGGTTAAATAGAGTTCACGAAAGCCATTTCTGGTATCCTAAACCAGATTTCATAGGAAATTTATCAGTTCCAATAATAATTACTACCAGGGCAAAAACTCGGTCATTTTATTACAATTTACATCATCACAATATGGCATAATATCTCAATAATATTCACTCTAATGGATTACCAAACACAAAAACTGTCTCAGTCAAATTTATATACTGATGTAATATAAAAACTAGCTTCTACCGTGAGTTGGCTTATTTTTAGATGCTTCTGGTAAGCTTGTAGAAACCATAAGGTATACCTAATGATAGTTTTCAAAAATTGCCCGAATTAAAATATGGTTGGCTATTTCATTGACACACCCGAAGCGTGTTGGGCTTGACAACGAGTATTTATAACAGTATAATACAGTACTTACTGTTATCATTCTTTTTAGTTTGTATTTGTTCTTATTACTTATTTGCTATAGTTGTTTCATGTATAGTTCATTAATTAGTTCTAGAGTTGGTAGATTTATTCTCGAACCTTCCAGAAATTATATGTGAGGTACACTCTGTCACAGTATTGTCAGTTTGACAAGCTCTTAGAACATTATTATGAGCATCTAGCTTCTAGATAATCATAGAACATTTTCGATGAATGTCATGTCATAATTGAGATATATAAAGCCGTGTCGATCACGGGACATAGTCAGTATTATTGGGTCAGTCAGTGGAATCAGATGTTAATAGTAGTTCAGTCGGTAACGACCGTGGTCGGTAAAGACAGTGACAGTTTAGATTTTCAAGTTGACAAGTGGTGACAGTTGTACTATAACAGAAGGTCGTGTACAAGGTGTTGATAATAAACGTTTTTGGAAGCAAAGTGAAACAAGACATGACAGATGAATGAATAGCTATTTTAAAGAATTACTATGACATAGGGTTAGAAGTGAAGATATAAGGTATATAAATATGTAAAATAGATAATGTTTTTGTAATTGGACAAAAGACAGGATGGTAGAGTGGAACGAACACGTAGAAAAATGACAGATAATAGAGTAGTGAGAATACCAAGAGACAAGCCGCCAATTGGTAGAACATCGATGGGATACCCAAGAAAACGATGGAGCGATAATATAATTTAGAGGCTGACCGTAGATGGAACAGGCAATTTGCCTATTTTTTGAGACGGAAGAAGAAGAAGAAGAGAATACTTATAAAATGAGTATGTAGCGCACATCAATGAAAAACTGCAATATCCTTGTCATTTCATCCCGACTAACTCGTTCCTATTGAAACATCGTGTGCCAGCATTTCACCTTCGAAAACTCGTGTGTGGGCATACACAAATAGACATGCAACGGTGCAAACATCTTACAACATAATTGAAGTCATTATGCCTTCGCTATTGTAGGTAGGTAATTATTTATTCACACCGTAAAATTAACAGCTACAACCTTCTTCCAAGTTGCCTTTTCCCGAAATAGCAGCTGATTGCGGAGCGCCCACGTAAGCGTGGATATACAACATACACATATATACACACTTATTGTATAATATACAACATACACCTCGCTTTTGACCTACTTTGTTCAATTCTCATATATATATATATATATAGATATGTGTAGCTAGGTTTTACAGTTATCTTTCATGTTTCATAAAAACACCGCTACTTTGACGTTGAAATCTACCACCAACTCCTACGTTCAGAAGGAATAGTGGCAAGTTTCATTGATGCTGATTTAATATATAGTCGTATATAATGTGAAATGTAGGTTTAGTGCAATGTCGGATTATTATATTTATGAAATTAAATACTTTTCAGGATAACCATGATGCTCAGATTGTGACATATTATATACATGAAACTTTTCGAGGAAGATGGATCGGCACAAATGAAAGCAACAAAGTGGCCTGAAATTAAATAAGGTTGCCTAATGCTATGATGAACTGATTCGTCGAGCTGTAGCTTGTCTAGAAGCTGACGCGGGTTACTTTGAGCATCGTCTGTAGGTAGACTTTACTACTGTTTATTTAAATTCAATAAGAAAGTTAAAAAAAATATCATAAATTTAAAATATTTTATTATAATTATAACAAATATAATTAATAAAATACTAAAAATGCTATTCCCTTGTCCGTTTAGAAGAAAAGCAACTTTGGAATATGTCATCGGATAGGAAATATTGTGAAAAATTCAAAAATAGAAGAATATGTACAGGGTGTTATTTGGAAAAAAGTCAATATCATTTCAAGTTGAACCGAAAGTGGCGGTATGTTGATTTTTCAAAAAAATAAAGATTTTTGGTTGCTTATACCATATACCAAATTTCAACATTATTGGTTTGCAAATGCTATAGATATTGTGACACCCGGATATATCTTAATACGTGAAGATAATATTTTGTCGCCCATTTTCAATCATATTGCTGCGTTCACGGAAAAATCATCTTTTGTCTGTCGTTCCAATAAGATTTCAAATAACTGTAAATAATTGTAATTCTTGAACGTTTTTCGATAAGCAGCTGAATGTTATATCGATCGACAAAATGTAACACTCGAATTCTACTGCAGCGCGCGTCTATATAGGTGGATAGAGCATATAAAATACTAATTTATGCATAGCGATTGAAGATAATAGAATAACACGGATGAGTTGGTAATAATTAATCAGTTTCAAGTAGGGAAAATGAAAAATTCAAGACTGGAAAATACACACAAATACATATTAGTCTATAGTGATTAACATTTCGGTGCGTCTTTCCAGTGACAACTTCACAATAAATTAAGCATATTTCTAGAACTGTTCTATTTAAGCTATATCTACCAATAAAATTTAGTAAAGGTTACTAAATTATCTTTGATTGCGCCATCTGCTGCTCCCAAAAGTTAGTTTAATTCGTTCATTTTGATAATTGTCTGACATCCGATGTCGAAATCATTCATTCATGATTTATTATTCTATGGGGTGTGAAAGTTAACAACTAAAATTCAAAACACTAGTCTGGCCAGGGTTAAAATGGCCGTTAAAAATTGACAGATATATGGACTCGGACTAGGAATATGACATTGACTGATGACATAATTTAAGCCTGGCCAGGCTAATGTTTTGTATTTAAGAGCGCACTGCGGAGGTCAAGAGAATACATAATGTCAAAGTGACATAGAACAAAATTTTGGTTAACATCAAATGGTACAATAACTGTGACGTCAGAGATATTTTATTATTTTTTTAAACGATCTATATCTAAAATTTGATATTAATATCTACCAAATTTGATTTTAGTCCAGATCGGAACTTCATTAATGGCGGCCTTCCAAAATATTCTTCTGTTGAAGACAAAGGTGGAACTAACTATGTCGGAGGCTCAAGAAAACTTTTCTATGTGGGGAGTTTTACATAATTTATAACTTTTTCATATATTATGAAATGTTTTAGAGCGGAAGTTTTTCTGAACCGCACACAATAACTTCATCGCAATATTATATCTACCTTTGCTTGTTTTTTTTTCTGTTCTGAAGATAAATACACTATAGTTAACATATTTTTTTCTATGTTGAATTATTAGGAAAGCAATCAACAAATATGAGAGAATGTTTAATTCCACTAGAAAAGTAACTCTTGTCTGATTTGTGTAACTCGATCGGTTTTTGAGTTATTTGCTTTTAAAAAGTTCAATACATTTTAATGTATGAAAAAATGTTATTCTCTAAATGTGTAACAATAACAAATTAACACCCTGTCGTATTGACAGTGCTGTATCTATACTCTATTACCTTGCGGATATGATCCATCCTTCATTGAAGAATGTGAACGGGAACAACAACGTAACGTAATCCTGTAAAAGCTCTCCGATATGCGACAAGTTTATTGATTATTTCAGATACCAGAAATGTATTGTTGTGTGGTTGTTGCTTTATTTCCACTCGAGTAATCTGGAAATTATCTCATAAAGATATTAATATAAAAACTAGTGTTTTGAGAGGTCAGTTTTCATATCTTTGAGTTTAATTTTATGCATTGACTAATTTTGATTTCCTTAACATTAAAGGTTTTTCGTTTAATTTGATGAAAACATATTTTGCGATTTAAGAAAAAACTGATTTCTACAAATTTTGGTTTGACTAGCTCTAAAGTTCTTTGAAAAGCTCACAAAAAATGGAAATAGAATTGTATGGTAGGCGATGCTTGATGGAAAATGAAATGATGGCAATAATTGCCTTAAGTTACGAGTTTTAAAGTTTGAATATGAGTATATGGGCATTATTTGTTTTACAGATGTAAACAATTTTGATGTTATGAGCATTATTTATGGTTCTAATCTTGGACATAATGATGTAAAATTTATAGATTCTCAGCGAAGACATTTTTGTGAGCTTCATGAGAAAGTCATTGAAAAGTTCTAGATGCTGACATATTTTCAGTATTATATATGTAAAATAACAGAGAGCCTCAGGATGTGTGATGAGCTTTTTGTTAGCAAGTGAATTGGATCTTCATCGTTCTACCCTAACTTGTTGAAGGTTCATTAACCTTTGCCCCTTTTACACTTTACTTATACACCCCAAATTTATCTTGCCAATTCTTTCCTGTTTCACAGCTCGCCTCGCTTTAATAATATCATAAAAATAATACGTACCGCACAGGAGGGAAACAGCCATGTGAGAAATGTCTCCTTTTGCGAATGAAATGAAACAGAAAATAAAGTCAGCACTAAACTCAATTTCGTTGGAGATTATTGAATATCATGATCACTGTGAATATGAAAAATGTGGATAATCTTCGTCTATACAGTGCCCGAGAGGTAAAAATAAGACTGAATTAGAGAAAAGTTGCCTAATTTAGACCTTCTCAATATTACGATTTGCAAATGGGACATATTCCAATATTTCAATCAGTGACTTTGTTCTTATTTACTTTATTTCGAAAATGTTTAAATACCGCAATTTTTCACTTATTTAACCATCGTTCTACCGTTTAAGAAATACCAAAACTGTCCCATTGAAATCGTCGGGATCCTGTATAGCACATGAAAATGACAATTGCTGTATTTGTGGTCAGTGTTCTCCCGTACGGTTTAGCAGATTACAGCCCGCTGCAGACGGAGTATGTTTTGCTGCATGATTGCTTGCTTGTTTTGCGGCACGGTCCGATAAATGTTGCCGCGCATGGTGTGTTGATGGCTCCCTTGCTTGTGTTGGCTTCACACGATGCAGGCCATCATGTATGTAAAACAGACACTACAGAGAAATATGACTGTGACAAATGATACAAAATATTGAACATTCCAATCAAGCTCTATTTCTAATCAGATGGCGCTGCTAATCAAACACTTCTATACCGTTTATCAAATCGCCATAATAATAGGTACTTAGATATTTGAAAATGAAGAATATGTTAACGATATCAATTTTCTTGTAATTCATCGTTGATAGACAATAGGCCTGCACTAAGAATTATATTGGATTGGAAGAAAATACATATATAAACGAGCTAAGCAAATAGCAAACAAACAACAGAATGATGAAGTTGAAGATAATATCGTAGCCAAAAATGTGTTTTAAACTGCCTTCTTTGAGTTATCGAGAATTGTTAGGGAATTAACTAGGAAAGTCTATAAAGAACAGAATTTCCAAAAGCGAGAAAAGAATGAACTTTCTTACATCATTATTCAGCCATTCACTTGTGAGTGGTTCATACTTTAACAGTTATTGTTATTTTAAGATTCAGATATTTGTTTGGCTTAGAGATTTATGATATTATATTGTAAATTGACTACGTCAATATTAAATGAAATATATTCAGGTGGATTTAAGAAATAAAACAATACAAGAAACAAAATGTACATATATATCTATCAAAGCAATATCTACAAGAAAGGTATATTCGAAATTTTCTTCTTATTTCGATGGCGGCATTTGCTTTGTGATATGATTATCGTTGCGGAATTTTTAGCATAAAATTTTTCGTATTAAGTTACATCTTCCAATAGATCTATAAATCATAACTTCTTGGGGTGAATCGAAAAAACTCGTATTCGCGGGACATAAGGGTGTTGTTTATTTCTCTACTAGTATTTATGTTCCTTACTTATGTTTTGCAACTTCTAACTCTTCCCAAAACTCTCATTTGACCTTTCTGTAGTTTTATCTGTGACATTATAACTTTCTTAATTATCCATGTTCCGCTGCTATATAACAAAGTGGGGACTGCCTTTGTTTTACAGAATTTAAGACACGTTTCTTGTCTGCATTATTTCCCATTAATTCTTCGTGTGGCATCCATTTTATAGACGAACGGTACGTTATTCTTTTATCTCCTCAAGATTCGTTACATTATTTACTTACATCAATAAGACACAGTTGTATACACTATTTTGGTATATACTTACACTAATATGTTCAATATTTACCATTTTCGCAATTTTAAACTGTTCATATCAGCCGAGCGTTATTTATTTTCTATGCCACCTATGAATTTCTTGAAAAATGTCCAGTTTAAACGTTGCTGAATATGGTCTCTTCTTCAATATTGTCGTTTAAAAAATGCCCCTCCACCCCCTTTGGGAGAAGTTTCTGAGGGGAAGAACATGTTAAATGTCGATTTTTTTCAATGGAATCAATTTTCAATAGTCCTCTATCAAATGAGAAAATAATCTTCAAAATCGGAGCACGTTTTACTATTTACAAGGCGCGAGCATATATAAAAAAAGAGAAACAATCGAGTTGTATACCTCCTCCGTTTGGATCGTCGGTCAAAAATATAACCAAAAGTTCATAGAACAAAAGGCAAACATGATTTTTGATGTCTAATAGTCTCAGTCAAAGCAGGTAATGTATTGCTTATAAGATGGATGTTCCTTTAAATATTTACAACATTTTTTCCAAAAAGGCATAGATCTCAATTTGGAATTTGATCTAAATCATCTTCTGACATAATCACGTTCTTATCGACAATATCGTTATGATTACAAATGCCGCCATCGACTATTAGCTCATTTAACGATAACACTTATTCAATATAACTAATTCCCATCTGACTTATTATTGATAAAAAAATCATCTAAATTGTCTAGAGACACGTACTGCTCCAACTCCATCAATGAAATAATTTCCAAAATATGGTTCATTCTCTTCACTTTCCTGCTTGGTGGCATTGTGAGTAGAAGAGATTGGTAGCTGAATCAACACTTTCTTTGATTTTGCTTTCCTTGAGATGATGATATCACCAAATTTTGTCGGTCAGCACACGTACTACTCTGGCAAATCCCATAGGTGCTTTGTGAGTGGAACGTGACTGAAAATATTGATTCAAATGTTTTCTTGCTATAGAAAACGAGATCATTTTTTGTTGCTTTAATTGTATCACTCAGAGCAATAATTATAAATAGACTTAAATAGATAGGAATGTGCAAAAAAAAAGTGCAAGTTACCACTCAAATTATAAAACAATTAGTGAAATCACGTATGCCAATGTTTTGATTGTGAATGTATTAAAAATAGATCAAGAAACGATTGGTACTAGATTGCGCTGAAAATAGAAGTATGTTTACTTTTTGTTTCAGCAAAGAACTTGAATATTATTATTAATAAATATGGTTCTATTTGAGCTGTTGATATTGCTGGTTGATTTATTGAAGAGTTCAAATAAATAAGAAAGAAGAAAACATCCAGCTGATCGTGAAGGTTAGTGAAGGCTCTACTTTACAGAATATATTGAGTATCGACCAGAAATTGATTTATCAAGATTTCCTACGTGATATTTTTTTGATATGATATTATAATACAAATAATGGTAGATAAATACTAATCTATTGTTTAAAGTAACGATACTTCATCAGTGATATTCACATAATGATAGCTGATCACACCTTAAACTGTAGGTCAAAGGTAGTAGCAAAACTGGCAATGCATTGAAGGGAGGGCCTGTTCAATAGTGGGTATACAAAAGGGCTGACGACGACGGTATATCACTTTTATGCGTACTGAATCTGCAACCGATCATTGGGACAACATATTTCCTTGCTTAATGCCATACAGTATTACGTTGTTTCGCTTTTAACGTCTGGAAGACAATGATGAAACATTAGCAGCATTTTAGATATTTTATCTTATCTGCTCCAATGACGTATCGGCAATCTCTCGTCGCCTCAACTATATCTTCTGTGATAATACCAATCTGCTTTCTAGCTTATACTCGCAAGCTAATATTTAATCAATAGTTTCTCAAACATTGTCAACATGTGCCTATCTTAGCTATGTGTAAACTTTATTCAAAATGAAGTTATTAATCCTCGTCTCTAAATTGCTCATTTAGGCACCAACAAGAAACTCGATCTGGCACATTGACAAACTTCTTTGTTAGACATATTCAAAGTATATTATATAATGGAGGATATGGTGTTGTTGGCCAATGATATAACTGGAGTTTGTAGAGGGGTGATGAGATATTAGTGCCAAGATAAATTAATCAAACATACGTTTTGGGCATGTCGTACAAGATGCGGTCAGTGGGAGATGCGTTCTGTGGGATATGCGGTAACTTATCCCAATTTTTCTTACCTGGGCGAAGTACGAAGTGCCGTCAAGATACCAAGGGATTAACCATAGACGCCTTGACTAAGGTATTTTCCATGAATTATACAAGTTATAGTAACGCTGTGTAATAAATAACTAGTGGACAGTAAAGTTCAAGTTATTGCCGCTACTACTAAGGGCAAACCATCGGCGATACATAATGGCTACGTATATCGCGAATATCGCCGAGATTATAAAATTGGGATTCTTACGTGGGTTTATCTCAAGGAAAAAAACTGTTTGCTGGCGTGGCAGAATGCAAACCAAGGATAATTTGAAAATTGTTGAACCTAAATGTGTACCAAATGTGGCAAATGCACAAGTGAAAGCTGCTTCATTCCGACCTACGAAAAGCGCAAGAAAAGACGACAATATTGAAATTCAGCAAATGTATAAGGAGGAGTTTGATGAAAAATCCAGAAGAGGATACGAATTTATAAGCATCCGCAAGAATGTTTCGTCTTATCTTGGAAAAGATTCTAAACTGGCAGCCGTCAAAGATTGCGGAAGAATTTTTTCCGGACGAACAAATACATTATTTTCATATTGGTCAATGTTTGAGGCACCAGGTGCAAGTAGATGGTTTGGTAGAGCAATATAGAAACGATGAAATAAGAAGAATTATAGGTCTATAACCTGTTCTAGCTCTCCACCGTCCTGAAGACGTTGCTGAATTATTTCACAGACCAATGGTTACAAAATACATATATGTGTTTTCTTAGGATGATCCAATCCAAGATTTGTGCCATTAGTGAAGCACCTTACGTCGGAAGCCGAAATAACAGAGTTGCAAATAATGAGATGTGTAATGAATTTAGAAGGTATAAAACGAAATAGGAAATATATTCACTAAGATGACAAAATAGATAAAAATACTTTTCAGTATGAGAAAGATGGAAAAATTGTAAAATTTTTGATTATTATTTGCAATATTATTGATTTTCATAAAAAAATATTCTATGTTTATGCATTTATTGTATAAATAATTTTTTCACCACATCTTGAAAAATTAAAGTTTATAGTTTATCTATTTATTCTATAACTTTGTTATTGGCCGCATTCTTTACTACTCTCTATCAATACAGTGAACGCTCATGACACTTATGACCGCAAGTCCTACTATTTTCGTCTTCGAAGGCATTTCGCACGACCGCATCTTCCACAGCTTCCATTTTGGGTTAGGACCTTTAAGATAAGAAAGGGACCCACCCATACGGTGTCAGATTTATTACCAAACAAAGCACCGCCACCCAGACAAATATCATGATTTAAGGGGTTGTTGCCTATCTTCAGTTTGCCGCAGAGCGACAAGCCGTATCTGAAAATCAATCCTTATTTTGAACTCATATTAGTATCAAACTTCAACGTACCTACCTACTGATTGAACATTTATAACAGTTGTTGACGTAATTCAATGGTGGAAGCGGTATTTTCCCAAAAATTAATTATAAGATACTCATAATAAAAACTTTTATTAATATTTTATGGGTTTTGTTGAAAAAAAGTTGATAAGGAAACGAACTGAGGAACTCCATGTTAACAGCCGCGGTAGTTTAACCATTGAGTTACGTTTACCCTATGATTGGGCACATACAATCATTACATATAATCTGAAGGAGTTGTAAAATAAGGATATTAATTGCTTCAAACGATTTTTTTTTGTAGATGTGAATAATACAACTAATCGATTCAATACACTCTAAAAGCCATACATACTATTCCTAATTGATTTTGGCACAATACTTTAACTGTTCTGCCACTATCTAGTTATGACACTTTTTCAATAGCACTCTGCTGGAAGATATCGTATGGGAAAACGGTAGGAGAATGAGAATGTATTCTACTGATAAGCTATGTGCTAAATGTTAGTCGGTATTGTGTAGGTATTCTATTCTATCCATTCAACTTATGATTCGAGTTTTTTTAGGAAAATTTCTTATAGAAATGTACCTATTGCGATCGTTAACACTTTTGAATTTCGAAAAAATTTCAACGGCATGTTGTTATATGTCTATAAGTTAGTCCAAAAAAACATTTGGTTCAAAAGTTTATATATATATATATATGGGATATTACGAAATTTGTTAACACGATAGAGATCGCAGTTTTGAAGGTATCAAGTTCAAATTTGCTACAAAAATCAACCTCTCAAATATCTCGGTCGAGTTCGTTATTGGGCGATATCGGGTAAGTAGTTTCAAAATGGCGACCATTCAAACATTTAAAAAAATTATTAAAAAAGAGCCGTAGTGTAAATATTATTAAAAATAATTTTAGGTAATAGATATAATCAGTACCTACAATTTTTGTTCAAAGCAATTTTTCATAAAATACACAGGTAAAAATATAAAAATTAATAAAGAAAAATAACAAATATTGATAAAACATGAGCACTCAATATAAATTTGATGTAATTGTACATTTTCTGGAGATCTTAATATAGACCCTGATTAAAAAAATATGTAGTATATTTATTGAAAAGAAATAGGCGAAAAAAAAATCTGCCTTGAAGTGGACTCGAACCCTGTCTGCTTTATATTCGAAAGCCAAAAGCAAAAAAACCTCTAATCGCAAGGCTATGACACATACGACAACTTTTTGTAATAACATGTAGGTATACCAATGAAAAGGTTGTTAAAATTTCAATTCAATGAATTTTGAAAAATTTACCTTTCCGCTGACTACAGGCCATCGGGATTTTTTTAATTTGAATGTTGAATAGGTTTATGTAAAGATAAACCAAAAGTAAAAAACAGCCATATTTCTAATGGTATATGAATATATATTGATAGAAATTCTTATTATTATATTGTGTGGGACATCGTATTCGACACGGTGTCTGAATGCGATATGATAAAATTTATTTTCGATTTAATCGAAAAAGAATCTCCATATGCATAATCTAAAATTATACAGGCTTTTCAGAAAAGAAGATACCTATAAAAGTAATATTTATTTAAACGGAACAACTTATATTTTTTGCTATTCATGAATATAAGAACCCAAATGACCGGTGACTTTATCCAATATTCCATATCCCTATCTTTTACCATTTTGGAAATATCTGAAGTATATGTTGAATTATACTCAATAATTGATTTTGAAACGGGGAAATTACCTACCCTCTTTTAATCCAACCAGGTAGCTTCGACTAGGATGCCATGTGATATTTTTTTCGGCTTCTGATAATTAATGCTTGTCATGATAATTGCCTTTTGGCACAAGGCCAAATGAAATGCGACCTCTAGCGTATTTCCAAATTTATATCCCATGTAGGTAGTATCTAAGTATACTAATTTATCTAAAAACTATACTATTACGTAATACATAAATTTGATACCATTTTTCATTGCAGTAGAGGTAGGTTGGTAATTTTCTTATTAGCGAAAATACGAGCAGATATCTCTCATTATATTGGAATATTCAATTTTCAGTAGTAATAGCCCTTAATGATCAAACTGATACTCCGTATAACTAAAAAATAAACTAAGGGTGATTATTACCTTCCATATAAGCAATGTATTATGTAATATCAGTTGTTAAAAAACCAATTATGTAGTATAATTTCAGTGGGTGTAATGAGACCTTGAAAATTTAAATTTTAATAAAGACAACCTAATTTTCACAACTAGTAGACTACGATTGACTTGAAAATTTCAACTCTTATCAACGACCGATGACAATACAAAAATTTAATAACCTTAACCCTAGAATCCTGATCAGTATCGAAAGGATAAAATTATAGTTATTTATTATACAAGGCAAAAAGTATTAGATTTTAGTTCGAAGTTGTGTTGTCGACTGACGCGAAAACCAATAAAAATAATTTCATCTTTATTACAGGATGAGTAAATACAATCAGTATTTTTCATAATTGATTGACGGCTAATCAAAAGGTTATAGTTTAGGTCACATTGTTGGCATTTTTTGATACAGGGGGAGTTCCATGAAATGGAGATGCATTGGATGAGATGGCCAAGTTAGGAATGCAATTACCTATCAAACGAATTTAGACGACATACGCTAAGGAACTGACTGTTTTGATTATAAATACTTTAACTCTACGAGACTAAAAAATAAGAAAATAAATTATAGCTTGAAAAAACACTCTTCAATTACAATCAAAAAAAAACAAATAAAATTGAAATATATTAAATTGAACTTTTTATATTTCAGAGTTATTTTCTAGGGGGAATTGACTAGGTAATAAGAACATTTGTGAACAATTAAAGAAGCCTTATGGAGTATTAATCCGTTGGATATAGTTATTATTGATGATCGATGGCAAGAGTCGTCCATCCCGCTGGGATTCTGATCAAATTAACAACAATATTAATAATATAAGCTGATAAATGGCAGAAATTGCCACAAGTATGTGTTTGTCTATGTTTATTGTCTATTTATGGATCAGCCAACTCATACAGATGGCATTTAATCAATGAACGACGACCATTTCACGGTTTTATCATATTATATATTATGTGTTGTTTACAAGCATCCATCACCGAATATTTGAATTCGATAACAAAAATATTTGGGGTGGATAAAAATATTATTTCATTATCATCGGTATGAACATGAATGCGCCTGGTAGACTGGATGAATGATATATAATATGTACGCATAATCAGGATCGATTAAATATATCTGGCCTTACTTAAATATGTTTGTGGATTATTAAAATTATGAAAAGGCAATGCAGCAAAAAGTGTTTTAAATGGAAGGCAATTCGGATTCAGAAAATGTGAATTGACTAATGATGCTTTGAATTAAGTCAATAACTTCATGTATAATCAACGTGACAATAGCAGATCGGTAATAGCTTTATCTCTGGATCTAGCGAAGGCTTTTGACACGGTAGTACATGAACTTCTATTGATTATAATGAGTGATCTTGGTATAAGAGGGATTTTTAATGATTTGATCCGGAACTATCTCTCAAATAGATTTCATTGTATTATTGTATCATTTTTGAATGACACAGTCATTACGTGTAGTGGCGACATTTGGGATGAAGTTATAGCCAATGCTAAACATTATTTAAAAATTGTAAGAAAATGGTATAAAGATCACAGAGTGACTTTAAATATGTCAAAATATGTCTCTATAAGCGGATAAGCTCCCTATTACAGACGGACTGACAATACATATTGATGTTTGTTAAAATAATTTGAATTGTAAATGTGATGAAATAGAAACAGTAAATGAAGTGAACATCTACCTTGGTGTTATACTGGATGAAAATTGGAAATGGAACAAAAATATGTTTAGTAGGTATTGTTAAAAAAGGAAGATACCTTCTTTTTTTCTATAAAATGAGATATATTTTTGGCAAAAATGATGTATTAAAGTCTGATCGGTAACGTACTATTTTATTTATGGGATTATTTGGGGTTCAACATATTCAGATAAAAAATCTCTGAATAAGTATAAGAAACGTATTATCTTCTTTGGTGAACAATGAATGTATTTTGATTTTGACTATTGTTACACTCAAAAGTGTGGAATAAATATTTTCTACAAAAAAATGGACCGACTCAATTAGTTGGTACAAGGTCGATCAACTTGCCCATATAGGTACAGACTCCGTTTTCAGAACCACCCAAGGCTGCGTTCACCAGTTTCAAAAGTGTTCTTTGTCTTGTTTTCGGATTTGTTCAGAAATCTCAAAATAGCGTAATATCCCCTATAGCTTTCTCTTTGAAAGTACCACTAGTCTAACTCTTAAATTAAAATAATTTGCTTATGGCAGGCTTTAATAAATAACACAGTAGCTGAAGGCTCTATCGAATTAGACATAAATACGCAGATAGTCTCTCCCGCTATAATGTGTATCAACAGTCGTAACATATATTCTACTGCGCATTTGGAATATTCACTTCAAAAAACAACGTTACCTTTTACCCATTACATTACAGCTGGATCACATAATATACACGAATTCCATACAACCGTCTCTTCTGTTTCCGAATTAGCAGAGCCATAGCAGACTGTCTTCCAAACGAGAATAATTATTTATTGTGTATCGCCTGTCGATTATAATAAACAGGCCATTTGCAATTCACAATGTGAAATGTACATCTCTGAATAATGCCGCCGATAAATTGATTACATCAAATTACTGTTATTATGCGACTGCTGGAATATTCAATAATAATTTGATCGGCGCCTTTTCAAGAAACAAATGGAATTACAATTTCAGAAATCTGGATTTTATCAACTGACTATGGGCTGCTATTCAAATAGTTTCGAATGTGTTCGTTATCTTTTTATATGCACCGATTTTGATGATTATTTTAAAATATGACGATAGATGGTTCCATTTTAAAATTTTCTGGGATTCACCCATAGTCTATAAAGGTTTCACCAACCTTGTTGCTTCGAAAAAGCCTTTTGAATGATAGAGAAAAAATATATTGAAACTTTTTTCTTGGGTTTATTTTATAGATCTTATAATTTACAAAAATGTTTGTATATATTTGAAGATTTTGTAGTAAGCTCTAAGAGGGTCTAAAATTTCTCATATCTATCTAATCATTTCGCAATAATTATACAATAATTATGTATGAATTTAAATTTCGCAATAATTATACAATAATTATGTATGAATTTAAATGCGAATCTAATATAATTTCTTTCTCATTCATTAACTGATTGAGGACCCTATTTGACCGACGAACCCTAATGGAGGAGGTATATAATTCCACTGTCTTTGTTTCGTTCGTGCGCCCGTTTTATAAAGTAAACGTACTCCAATTTTGATGATTTTTGATTCATTTGAAAGAGGAGATTTGAGAAATGAAGCCATATTCGTAAAAACTCCAATCCGAAATCTTCTTCCCTACAAAAAACACCACCAAAGGGGTTGAAGGTTGCTATTTTTCTCGAAATTCGATAATCTGAGGTGGCAAAATTAAAGATACGACAATATCCCGAAACGTTTAAATTGAATATTTTTTCAAAAGATTTGGTTTTTCAGTTACAGCGATGCTAAAATCTCAAATATGTTCATACTCGCTATGTGGAGGAAGCACTTTCTATCAAAATGTGAAAATCTGAGGCAACCAAATGAAAGACCATAGTATTTGTAGCCATATTTATGAGGAACATTTTTGCTTTAGAGTTATGGTTGTTGAGTTACAGCGGTGGTAAAATGGCAAAATCTAAAATACTTATGCGTATTTCCGCCGCGATGTTTTGAGATCTCTAAATAATAAATAACTAGTAAAAGTAAAGAATATACGTGGGTTATAGGATAAGTACTATCTTCTTTGGTATAAGTGAACGTTCAACGATTTTTGTGACAAATGTTACACTCAAAAGTGTGAAATAAATATTAAAAAAAAATGGACCGATGTTATTAGTTGGTGCACTGAAAAATACAAAATAATATTAATTCTATTGGTGTTGGTACTTGTGAAGTTGGTGTCAAAAGTTTTCAATCTAAATGCGGCTGCACAACTTCACAAGTACCAGCACCAATAGAATTAATATTATTTTGTATTTTCCAGTGCACTGAACTGATAACGCCAGTCCATTCTTTTGTAAAAAATATTTATGTATATTCACGACAACTTTTGAACTATATTACTGATTTCTATCTTGGTTGCATCAGCCTTGCCATATAGCCATAAAGCATCTGGATTATAAGCTAGCTTACTAGGAGGACTTACGGTTCAAATTTCGCTGGGTACCGGCAATATATTTTTCCATCGAAATCATCCTTCGACCTCTTTTTTGTGTTCCAGAGTACCTACCTATCTAATATCAACATAACTTATAAAACATTACATACTAGACCCGGCCACACTCCATTCTCAGTATGAAACGCAGTATAGAATCGGTTTGATACTGCCCACGATGTACGCTTTTTTCTACCATCCTCAAACAAGAGTTGCGTTTGTAATTAGTCACATAAAATTGTGAAATTAAAAACTTAAAATAGAATATACTTCCTAGATGATGCTCTAAAAAGTTTAAATAAAAAAAAACATAATGCAACAATCATGAAAAAGTCTTCTACATCATCTTTTGCCACCAAATCCAAAATCTTTATGATTCTTAACATTATGTGTTGTAACTTTTTGGATTTTAGTGCGTGATCTATGAAATCGGTAGGTATATCTACTAGTTTCTTTTAATACTTACACCATATGCAGAGTTCTAATATTAACTTAACGCTTAACTATTTTCAATGTAATATGTGGGTGCACTTTTACACAACATGTTGGTTATTTTACACTTCAAGGTCATCATTGCAATATATTTTGTTCTCAGTCACTGTTCATAAAGAGTTTTATCGAATTACGTTGATACTTATTGCGACAAGCGCTAAACGCTTTCATATTTTCAAGAGCATTTTCATTTTCAGCATCGAGTCGATAATTAATTTTTGGATTTTCAATTATTGAAAGCATATAATGGAAAAGTGAGGAATATAATGGAACACAAAATTGTTTCTTAGTCGGTGATGTAGGCAGATGAAAATCCACTATATCGAATATAATATTCAGACATTCAAGATGAAATTTTCATATTTGACCGAGTTCATTGAAAGGAATTGAATTGATTGCTTTTTTTATGTTGCATATATCTCAACGAGAGTGGATTCTGATTATTGTTTTTTTTATCAGGTTTCATTTGAAATTCGACTGCTACAACTTTTTCTATATCGAACATTTCAAAATACAACAGGTTCTTTCTCCATTAGAACAACGGATGGATTATGAAGTTCAAGTTTTGTTAACTATTACGATATCTAGAACAGCGACCTTAGTCTTGTTAACTTTCTAAGCTGCATAGAACAACGAATCGTGAACAAGCAAATTTCAACACTGAATTGTGCGAACTTTTGGGTAACATTAAGTGGTGCAATCATCAGTGCATATCACAGATGCTATTCCAAGTTAAGTAGGTGTTTAGCTTTAATAGAATGTTATAAGATTTATATAACAGAAAACTGATTCTCATATTATTTTAAGCTTAATTTTTTCTTGTTGTTTGACTTTCTGGTAAACTCATTAAATTCTAGATAAATTATTTCCAGTCAAAGCTCCACTAACTCACTTACTTCTAAAGTGACATAGTCTAATAATCTCACATTCATATCTCACTAGGTCATTCGAGGTAGCAAAAAAAAACTTGGGGCAACAAAACTCGTTTATCATTAGGTTCTTCTCTAATTGCTCCAGAGTTTTGGGTAGATATCCCATCCCAATGTTGCGTTATTTACCCTGAACTCTTATAAACTAATACTTTGTCTGATCTCACACAAAATGAAGAACTTTTTGGGTTAACAGAGCTCGTTTATCATGAAGATTGCTGTTGATACAAATGTTTGTACAGTAACTTATTGCTTATTGCTTCTGCTTGAAATAAAGTAATAATGAATCATTGTCTATTCTTAGTCACAATTATTGAACTCGTCTTATAATTGTTCAAGAGCTGACAGCAAGATACCTGGCCAGTTGAGTAACAGGAGGAAATGCTTGGGAAATGTTAGTTTTCACAGCGACCACAATGAAAATCATGAGGTGCTTGAGGTGCAGAATTTAACCACATTTTTGATGACTGCTGCACTGAAAATTTTAGAACAGCTTTTGATGATGATGAAACATCAGCTAAGTTAATTTTAAACTATCTGTCTCTTAGGGAGCAAGTGATGTCCTCAAACTCCTTCAAAGTACCTGCCGGTATTCCCCTCGGGTCCGTTTTAGGACCCTTATGTAAAAATATTAACAAGCGCATTCATAATCGAAACTTAGTACGCTACTAAATTAAGTGTTCTCAGAGTTTTATTCTGTAGCTCGATGCATAGGTACAGTAATGGACCAAAAAAAGTTATTGGTGCCAATTTATTGGAACCAGGGCACCCAAATGTAATTCATTTCTGCTCAGGTATTAGTAAGTTTTAACAGTAATTTCAGGTTATTATTTTACTGGTATGGTTGCTGAGGAAAAAACGTTCCGTAGAAATTTAAAAACAAAATGTGGACAAGTTCTAAAAAAACTTCCATTTTCAAAACAGTTCATCGTTTTGGTATTTTATTGCTGATAGCTCTTGCTCTATAACTATTAAAGTGTCTGTTTCACCTGGATTCTTGTTTCAAGCAGACAACGACTTTTGCTCATTAGTTGGATCCTCTAATAGCTGTGCGCATCTTTGTATGTAGTTATGTGACGAGGAAGCGAGAAATTCAACAGACAAGTTCTACATCTATTATTTGTCTGAGCTGTGAAGGCATAATTACGCCAATTTGTGTATAAGTATGCCTTTTTGTACCGTGCAACACAAATGGTGTCTGTCTAGTTTACAGGTTGAAAACAATGCTGATTCTCGTGAAAGTGTATTAAAATACATGTGATAGCTCACTGAATTTAAAAATTAAAATGCTCTATCTTATATAGAGTACAAATCTTCTTTATACCCCTTCAATTGATTTGAACCATACTATTCAAATACTTACGTTAGAAGGAGTACCTCAGATTCCTCAACTCGACAATACTGAAAGAATGTTATTGACATTTGCCACGTTAGTTGACATAACGAATCAACAGATTTGTTTTTATCGTGTAGATATAGCTGAGAGGTTAAGGGGTTAACTGTACCATGCCCGTGAGTAGTTCCAGTGACCGATCCTGTTCTTTGCTTAAATTTTGGTATATGAGTCTCCATGGTTCCATATACCAATACATTTTTCTTGTATTATTCAACGAATGATATTAATATACTTTTTTAATCAGTAATAAGCTTGATGCCTTAAATGCATACCAATCTTTTCCATTTAACCGAAAGTAATTAAAAAAATGGCCTGTAGTCAGCGGAAAGGTAGATTATTCAAAATTCATTGAATTGAAATTTGAACAACATTTTGATTGGTATACCTACATGTTATTACATAAAATTGTCGTATGTGTCATAGCCTTGCGGTTAGAGGTTTTTGTTTTGGCTGTTGAATAAAAGCAGACAGGGTTCGCGTTCCAATTCAAGGCAGAATTTTTTTTTGGCCTATTTCTTTTCAATAAATATACTATACATTTTTTTACTCAGGGTCTATATTAAGAACTCCAGAAAATGTACAATTACATCAAATTTATATTGAGTGTTCATGTTTTATCAATATTTTTTATTTGTCTTTATTAATTTTTATTTTTCTATCTGTGCATTTTATAAAAAAATGCTTTGAATAAAAGTTGTAGGTACTGATTATACCTATAACGTAAAATTATTTTTGATTATATTTACACTATGGCTTTTTTCTGATAATTTTTTTAAATGTTTGAATGGTCGCCATTTTGAAACTACTTACCCGATATTGCCCAATAACGAATTCGACCGAGATATTTTAGAGATTGATTTTTGTAGCAAATTTGAACTTGATACCTTCAAAACTGCGACCTCTATCGTGGTAACAAATTTCGTAATATCCCATATATATATATATATATATATATATATATATATATATAAACTTTTAAACCAAATGTTTGTTTGGACTAACTTATAGACATATAACCAACATGCCGTTGAAATTTTTTTCGAAATTCAAAAGTGTGTAGTTTTTATTTGAAAAATATGACAATGATACCACAATTTTTAAGGAGAAATTATAAATATATTTTCTTATATACAGGTATGCAAAACTGAATTTTCGGAATCTAAATTATTTTCAACTGCATTTTAATACAGACAGGTCATTTTATTCTTCCTGCAACCAAGACATCAAACTATGCCACTTTTTTAGAGGTTTTGTGCTACTATTTTTGGGGATTAAGCAAAGACGTATTATTTAAATACTCGGAGGTATAATCTACATGGAACCATTCTCTTTGGTTAAATAGCTTGTATTTCAAGAGTTCTCCTTTATATTCGGATTCCGAATTAGAGGACAATAAATCTTGAAATTATTTTACTTCGTGGAGATTTTTCAACAACGGTTGATCATCAACATGCAGTATTTTGAATAATTACAGTCTATGAGTTAGGAATTTGGGGCAACATCTTTTTACCGTTTTTTCATTTTCTAAAAAAATTAAAAAGAATTGGAGGCTGCGCTGGAAGCGAAGTTTCTACAAATTTTTCGATGGAACAACATAGACAAAACTTTGAATGGATTTTTATTTTGATTATATAGCAATGTAGTAGGTGGTATTTATGAATATAGTTCTTAGGATAAATAAGCTAACATAATCATTATTTCATTTCTTTTCAAATCGATTTGGGTGTCTACACGTTCCAGACAAATAAAACGTTATAATTACAAGTTATGCACACAAACGTTTTCTTCCTAAAAAATTGCTCTCACAATGTATTTACCAATTGGATTTTATTTTAATGAGAAAGGTATAAGGTTGATAATGAATGATTTTAGTAAGTATTCAGTAGAATGAGTAGAGTGTAGAGAGGATTAAGCTAGCACTAGAACAATCCAATACTTTTCTATCTCAGTTTTCGAGATAATCATAGATCCATAATCAATATTGAACAAACTCTATATAAATATACACCTGTAAATAGACTAGACTGTTCGGAATCTTAAACTTGCAGCATAAATTGAAGTGGGGTTATATTGTCCTGGCTGGTGATTTTAATATAAATTTTTCTGTTTCATGTATGCTGTCTCCTTTTTGTTCCAATCACCATAATCTTTTGAAATCACTTGCCATCAACAAGAATTATTCTTGGACGCATTCTATAAAAAAATCGCGTCACACCTCTTTGTGAAGATTTCGAGTTACACAACTAAACACGCGTAGTATTGTTCAAAAAATTAATCGAAACTGTCCAAGCTCCCAAACGCGCAGAAATTTGATATTAGGTCAATACAATATGCTTGATTGACATGTTTTCATTTCGAAATCAGCCTTCCCAAATTCTCGGATACAAATGATCGTCAATACACACATGAAAAAAAGAGTTCCGGAAAATCCAGCCACAAGGCCTAAATAATTGAGTTTTGTTTGGCACTTTTTGGACTCCGCGGTCGCAAGGAATCCACGGCACACTTTGGAGATTCACTCGAGGTTTAGAATGATCGGGCCAAACTTTGAGAAAATTCCGTCCATACACCTCTTTTCTGGTATAAATTCTTAATATTAACTTCTGCCGCGCATTTATCTAGCTGTCATAACAAATTCAAGAGAGATGAAAGACTTTTAAAACATTCAGAATATTTTTCTTTACTGCTCACAAAAAAGTAGAGTGGGAATGAATGCTTTAAAACTTGACAAACACTACTTATCTGGTGCACATATAGACTCGGATATAGTCATATATTACTTTCTAAAACGCAATAAATCCACATAAGAGAGAGGCTAACGTTTAGTTCCAAGTTTCAGGAGGTTTCAAACTTTTATATTACTTTTTCCGTTATCGCGAATGTTTGTACGGTGGATGTGAAATTAAAATTGAACTTTACTCCGAAAAATCTATCTTTTCCTTTGGCTATAGATACTTAAAATGCTCGTAAAACATGCAATTTTCGATGGGAAGATAGAATAGATGTCTTCAACTAAATTGAGATAGAATGCGATGGTTTATCTATCAAGATTTTCGTAGCACTTTCCTTCTCCAATTTCAAAACTGATATAAAAATTATTATAGAATCAAGTTTTGGAAAACATACCTAATAAATACTAATGAACGTATTCTATGATACGAAAACCTTAGGGGTAAGAATAAATTATTTGTATTCGCTTAAATGTTTTGTACATATTTTTAGGAAATCTCTATATGTGCCAATTGTAGATTTTATTATAACCTCTAATTTTTTAAATGTAAGGCCATTTGAAAGTTATCGTCATTTGCTCAACAAAAATGCTTTTTATTACAAAAATTAACGTTACAAATTGAATTATGTAATTAACGAAGTTAATGCAACATTAAGAAAACAGTTTAATTTCAGGTAATGGAAATACATAAAAAATCTTGATGTGGGAGGAGATGATCAAAGTGGTAGCCTGGAAAATCTTAGCATTATCCTAATCTGAACTAAGAATGTTGTGTAACGTTAAATAATTTAAGGGTCGTAACCCAAGCAAGAGTATTTTGTACTTCTGACATGTGTCCATAAAAAAGTCCAATAGACTAAGGTCAGTGGATCCTGCTGGCCATTCTATCGGTCCTCGCCTCTCCATGCATCAATTCAAAAGCATTAAATCGAGGTAATGTCAGACATTGATTCTGTAATATGTCGATACTCTATCATACTGAAGCGGTTTATATAGAGCATCGAAGAAATTTTAAAAGGATGTATCACCAGCCCTTACTGCATACTCAAAGAAATGTAAATAATCATTGTAGATGAACACCCATTGAAGGGATAATTATTTTCATTGCAGGATAACATTTTGTAATCTATTTATATCAAATAATAAATATAGCCCTGTTCTTATCCTCTAAAAAGACCCTCCCACCACCTGCGCAGGTCGTCTAGAGCGTCGTCCAGTCACCTCTTCCTGGGTCTACGTGGTAGACGTCTTCTTTCTGGTTTTTGGTGGTACACGATGTTGGCACCTGTGTTCTATAGCATTCATTTCAGATGGTCAAACCATCGTAAGCGAGCTCGTTTTATCTCCGTGACAATGTTATACCCATAGGACTCTAGAGTTGATCGTTCATGCCACTGGCCCTGATCTCGCACTGTCCCTTGAATGCTATGCAATATCTTCCATTTCCATATACTTAAATTCCTCCAGTCTTGTGCTACCAATACCCTTTTTTACGTGACGAATGGCTTTATGATTGTTCCATAAAGGCGCTTTATGTTTCCACAGCTGATGAGTCTTAACTTTAGCAGATGCTGCATTCCGTAATATGCATTTTGGCCTACCTTTATCCATTCTTTAATCACGTTGCTGTTGACGTCAGTGATGAGTGAGCTGATGTATTTAGTTAGTTAGATACTTTTCTGAATGACGTTGCAGCAGCTGATGCTGAGTTCTTGTTTCATGACATTATTTGTCGACCTTCACTCGGTTCTAGCTCTATTTCCTAGTAGTTTTTCTACAGCTCACTGTCTCGGCGGCTTAGGTCGACGTCATCGGCATATTTGGTGATGCTTTCTGTTGAGCAGAGGTCAACCTTGGTTGATTTCAACGTTCCTCATGATTCTTTTAAGTGTTAAATTAAAGATTATGTGAGCTAGTGTCATTATTAATAGTTTTACTAACTTCATTAGAACTAGGGAAATCCTGAATGGTTTCAAGGAGGCAGCATCACTCTATGCCTATAATCTATGAATAGTTGATGGACAGTGTGTTTGTTATATTTATAGTATTTTTGAAGCAAAACTACTACAGAGTAGTAGATTTGATCGGTTGGCGATCTGCCACGTGGAAATCTGCACTGACCGTCCACGATTGCGCCGTCTTAGTCAGCATTTTGTAGCCAACATTCGGTTGTTCTACACTGTATATTTGCTCTGTCTACACGTGTTTGATTCACTTGCAGATAAGCTCCTCCCACAATAATGGGGAGGTCAGTCATTGTATATGCAAGTGTATTCATGCGATGTGAACATCTTGTCGGCGTGTAGCGGTTTCAATTGTTTTCGGATGTGTGATTGTTTGCGTTTGGAAATTGTATAGCTAATGCTGAATATCGGCAGAGCTAGATATACTACTACTCTCTCTAGGCCATGGTATAGATCTCGTTGGGTGGGTAATTCGATTGAGTTGAGAGTTTGCCAAGCTTGAAATTGTACGCAGTGTATTTGATATACATATATGGATATAGATCTGTTTCCTACAGGCTTGGTAATTATTTCAAAGCAATATCAACTTGAACTGATCAGGTGGAAGTTTGAGGTAAGAACACCTGAAACAATTTGCCAATATAATATTGCATTATTATGGATATCAGTACAATCTAGATTAACAAGTTTCCGGTAGTCAATTACCATTTTTTTACTTTCCTACGCTACTGTAGTAGCTCTATAAGGAAAGTATTGTAATCGTGTGAAATTTTCGGTATCGACATTTTTACAAATGTTGATGTTTCAGAGTTTTCTAAGTCTAATAAACATATTTTCAGCCATTGGTCTGTCTGTCTGTCTGTCTGTGACAGCATTATCTCGGGAAAGGATCGGTGTATTTTGTTGCTTTCTTTTTTATTTTGTTTGGTACCAATATCACTCGCCGGTGACACTAAATGAGAATCCTGTATACACTGGGTGTTGAGCTATAGCCAAAAAACGTGATTTGCTCAAGACTATAGCGCGAAAACGGCTCTAACGATTTTGATTAAACTGGCCTAAAGTATTCTTCTGAGACCCCTTTACCACCCACATGTAGCACCATGTGTGAGAAAAAGCACAAAAAAGTTATGCTTGAATAAAATTCCATATTTTCCAAATGTTTCTTCAGATTCTGGCTAAACGTTTCATCTTGAGAAAAAATGTTACATGATCATTGTTGTTTGTCTTGACATGCTGAAAAAAATGGGTGGCAGCACGATTTGACCAGACGATTTTTACTTTACTACCGCTATTATGGTCGCTATTTAAGGAAAGTATTGTAATAGTGTAAAATTTTTTATTTACTGGAATTTGCCTGCGAGCGGTAGGAAAGTCGTGTGAGTGAACACACCAGATTTTTTATTTAATCTTAGCTATGTAATTAAAATGTCTACGACCCTGCCGCATTCCTCACTTTACCCTTTTAGGGCTGTACCAGAAAGAATATTTTTATGAATGTTCAATTTATCAATAATTGATTACAATAATATCGAATACTAATAATGCTCCTTTGGTATAATAAAATATGTTATTCTATTGGTTTATATGATTTTTGTAATTAAAAACAAAGACAGCTTTATCTAAGAAATAAACTTAATCCTTCTATTTCATTATTATAGTTACCATTTGATCATTTTTGGCTTGACTATCGGGATTAGTTACATTTAGTCTTTTTAAATCTATCATCCAAAAGCTGATACATTATTAATTCGAAAACGCTGGGTCATAAAAAAGCAGCACTTTTAATATAATTATTGTAAGTGTAATTTGAGGTAAAATCTAACCGATCTGTGGTAATTTAGTACCTACTATTTTAATGGTTCTGCTAGAACATTGGTGCTCTTATAGAAACGATAACGTGTTGAAAACCTCCTTCCTGTATTAATCGGCGATGGGGATTTAACAAATACCTCTACATTCACATTTAAGCATTGAGGATTTACGACCCCAATTTTGCAGGTAGAATTTGCCACCAACATGGCGGAGCCTTTCTGGGAAGCAACTTATTTTCATGCATCCTCAAAGCCCGCAGTCAAATCGGGTCAGGCGTTCCATTAAATTGGGGGGAGAAATTTGAATTTAGCCATAATTTAATTACCAAAATAATATTGGAAGTTACAGGAGCATGGATATGAATAGTATAGGCTATCCAAAAATGTCATTGTCATACATTAATTCAGAGTACTGTCATACATTCAGAACCCGTGGGCCTCTATGTGATGGGTTCCGTATCTGAAAGTATATTATTGTATATTTCGGAATTCTATAGCTGAATTGATGGTCTTTTTACCGAGTATATATGTAGAATGTTATTAGAATGATCCGGTAGTGGCCGCAAGTGTAACAGAGCCTTCTAGGTCGAGGGTTCCATACCTGTAATACCCAAAGAAGTATCTCTGAGCTCTAAGGCTAAATTGTTGTGGATTTGTCGCTATATTTGTGTGTAGTATGTTATTGGACTGTTTTGTGAGAGTCTGTCATGTGATTGGGACTTAAGGGAGGAGAGTTCCATACCATAACATCCTTAAGACATATATAGGAGAAATTATTATGCTATTTGTTCTATCTTGGTGCATGTCTGTGGATGGATCTGGGTTGGTGTTCAGACTGGTTCTACGTGCGAGTGGGACTCTAAATTAGAAGGGTTCCGTACTCAAAACTTTTTATGACTTTATATTTCCAATCTACCAAAGTGTTTGCCCGCGAAGTGCCGGATAAAACAGTTAGTTAAAATACGAATGATGACATTGGTACTTTGAATGGAATACATTTTAAGCTGAAAAATATTTATTTATGATCTATGACATCAAAAAAACAAATATTTTCCAGTTCAAAAGAACTTACCTATTTAATTCCTCATTACTTGAGATCAAAATTTATATTTTCTATTTATTTATCTATTTATTTAGATTTGAGAATTTTAAGCTACTGTCCAGTTGACAAGTCGTGCAGCATTGGACCGCGTGTTTTAATTTTAATTTACTCTGAATTTCCATCAAGGAACAACCAACAGGAATGAAATTCGGAATTGGAGAAAAGGCGTAAGGAACTTTGTTCCCGACGAGGTCCTCCGATCGCTCCATTTTTTGACCGACTTCAAAAAAGGAGGACATATACAATTCGGTTGTATTTTTGCTTTTTTTTTGTTTATTTTCCTATATATGCCTGTTCGCACGTTTTTCATAGCAAAATGCTCCGATTTTGATGATTTTTGATTCATTTGAAAGAGGAGAGTTGAGAAATGGTCCCATATTTAGAAAAACTCAAATCCGAAATATCTTTCCCTCCAAAAACTGGAGGGGACAATTTTTCTCGAAAATCTAAAATCTGAGACAGCAGAAATGAAAATGAGACCATATACTGAAATATTTAAATTGAACATTTTTTTCAAAAGAGTTACGGATTTTGTGTTACAGCAATGGTATGACTGAAATCTGTGTACCTATTTCCTATACCTATGTGGAGGGGGCAATTTTTTGCGAAAAATTGAAAATATGACACTGCCAAATCAAAGAAGAGATTATATGTCGAAACAGTTAAATAGGCCATTTTTCAAAAGAAGTTACGGTTTTCGAGTTACAGCAGTGGTAAGGTCTGAAATATGTGTATTTCCGCCACGATGAGATCTCTGAATAATAACAACTACAAGCAAAGAATATACATGGGTAATAGGATAGGTACTATCTTCTATGGTATAAGTAAACGTTCAACGATTCTCATGACTAATTTTACACTCAAAAGTGTGAACTAATTAGTTTTAACCAAAAATAGGACCGACTTTATTAGTTGGTGCTCTGACAAATACAAAATAATATTAATTCTATTGGTAGTTACTGTTGAAGTTGGTGCCAATAGTTTTCAATATAACTACAACTGCACGACTTCAAAATTACCGGCCCCAATAGAAATAATATTATTTTGTATTTTTCACAGCACCAGCTGATAAATTCGGTCCAATTTTTGGTAAAAAATGTATATTCTTAAGATTCGTCTTTATCAAATCTCAGTGAAAGAATGATCTTTCTAAACGTACTGAATCAATCGAAATCTTCTCCATGGCCTGCTAATCTCAGCCTAAACCTCTGCCTAATTATTCTCGTCAGGTCTTCAGATTTGTCGTGAGAAAATCATGTGCTGACGCAATTTTTCGAAGCTGCGATGCTTACGAGAAGGAAAAAAAAGTGAAAAGGGAATCGAGCTGATGTGGGTTATTGAGTAGTGCTGGTGGATGGATGGGCCTCTCCACGTGCAAAAGTTGCTTCGAGGGTGTATCTCATCATTATGTGGATGAAGAGGTCGTTTCTCTTTTGACAAAGCTCTCGTCGTTCTTTTACAAAAGTCCATTGGTAACTATGTTATCGAGAGAATGCTAAATTACCTTTTTGTATATAAGGATATCATGCAACAGTTTTTCTTACCCGTATTTTCCTCGTTAAAAAATAAAATGATTATTGAATGAATTGAAAATAATTTAAATATAGGGCCTGTTTTATAAAGGACATTTCAACCATCGGTTGACCAACCGTTGGTTGAAGCAAAATCTAGGGTTGAAACGTTTGATAGAACTGTCAGTTGCTGTTATTTCAACCCTGTGTCGAATGTTTATAATACAGAAAGTCATGGCTGGCCCGTGGTTAAGTTCAACCTTCGATCAACCGGACATTATAAAACCGGCCCTTCAATACGATAGACTCAAGTAAGGCTTACAATAATAAAATTTATTAGTGTATCTTTTATACATAATTAACCCCCTCCCAATTTGAGTGTACGAAATTTGTTTTAAATCTATGTATATTTTTGAATAATTCAGTTTTAAGGTTTAGTCTAATCAACACATCTTTTAAAGCTTTTACCTCCTCAAAATCACTGAATATAAATAAATGTACGTTCAACAATTTTGATAACTAATGAAAGAAATAAAAACTTGGATATCTATTTTTGAGAAAAATACAAACCCACTTTATTAATTTGTGCACAGAAAATAAGCTTTATTATATTGATGCTGGTACTTTTAAAGTTGGTGCTCAAACTCTTATATCTATTCATAACTGCAAAATTAAAAAAAATTCTAGCATCACTAGAGTAAACTAAGAATTTTTCAGTGCAGTTACTAATAAACTTGGTCCTGATTTTTCTAGAAAATATTTATTCTATTAACATCTAGTATAAACTAAAATAATACTCTAAACTCTGTCGAGATATAATCGCGTTCCGCTCATATAATATTCCAGCGGCACAGTAACCAACATATTCATTTCTTAATCTTTGTGTAGAATAACTTTCTCTCTAAAAAAAAACACCCTTCTGGCACACCAATCATCTACTGAAAAGGCAAAAACTTCCAGAGCCTGTTGTAGATCGTTCGTGTATACTCCTCTCCATTTTGGGGGCGTTGATCCTGATAAATTATGGTTCCCACCTACTCGGTATCCTGAGGCAAAGAGAATTTCTTGCTCTTTCATCTCAGCCGCTAAAATAGGTACGAAGAGCTGCGTTTACGCGAATACCCAAACGGAAGTAATTTTCTGGCTCTCTGGCAATAAATAAACTACTGCAAGGAAATTAATTTTCCATAGTTTACACATTCAGGTGACAAGAGGGGGTATATAGCAGATACTTTGGTAACAGTCTAGTGTAGCGGCTTTTTTTATAAAAGCCCTAAAAGAACGAATGTTTGCAAAGATAGGTGTACTTTAGCATAGCTTTTAATAAAATTGAGGTGGACGGCGCTATTTTCAATGATCTATATTAATAATTCCGTCTAGGGGTACGGTAGACTCAAATAAAACCTTACCTGAATAATAAAACAGAAAAATAATCATTTCGATAACATATATCCGCAAAATTCAGATTGTCGAGTATTTTGTTTAATTCTAATTTTAACAGCTCAGTCAATGTCAATAGACTTTGACGTAACTCGCACATGTACTGTCAATCCTCCAATATTGAGTGCTTAAAACAGATAGGTTTACAGAGAATAAACTTTGAAAGCTCTTGATTTTGTTAATTTAAGTTAGTTTGTTTTGGAAGTTGAGTTTAAAAAAAACATTTATATAAAAACTTTTGCAGTTTTAATGTATTATAATTATTAAACACAATGATTTATGCTACATATATAAATCTAATATTCCTTGAAAACCGATAACTACAAAAATATCTACCTACATTTTATAAAAGATTGTGTATTAGGAGTCATATTTCACACGAGTGAAACCAGCTTTTCATCTAGTTTGTTAATAAAAAAGGAAAAAATGTTCTTAGGACTTTTAAGTGGAATTTTCGATTTGGGAGTATCTTTTCAATCCCAAATAATAAGTATAGTGCGACCAGAAATCTAAGAAGGTTGTAAATCACCAAACACTTTAGTTATCAGCAGGCAGTCTACGCAGAGTTTTACCTGCGATTACATTTTATTTTATAGGTAGGTATTATGATATATAACATGAAAACATCACGATAATGAATGCGATTATGCCAAATGCCAAACTATTTCATGAGATATCTTAATCCGGACCTGTGAATATTTCAAAGGACACACGCTGTTATTGGTTATCTATATTTCGAACAATGGGATCGTTGGCTAATATGGATTTACGACATAAGTTCGTGAAAAAGTGAGGTTGAACGATTTGATGATTGACTTGTGCAGTTAATATCAATGTTGCCAACGCTGCCGGTATAACCTTCGTAGCATTAGATTATTTTATGAATTTAATGGCAAGTGTTGGCTGCTCTAGATGAAACGTTACAAATATTGAAATTATACTTTTACGTGAAAAGGAGGACGAACTATTGAGTTTATTAAATAATCATGGTGTTTTAGTGAATTCCAAAAATTGTGTGAATTGTGATAATAACATGCATTATCTGAGAATGATACTATATGGCACTGTAAGAAATCTGTTTTGATCCGAAGTAAGAGTTTGTAAGAAAATATTTTTTTGTAAATTTTAAATATGAAACTATACCTTTAGATACTTAAAATCGCTCCACTTAGTTCATGCTTTCGTTATCGAATATTTAAGAATATGTTCTTTTTCTTCTTCTTCTATGGTTATTTGGAACTTCCTTTTCAGCGCATTTGGCCGGCACTCCTTCGACTACGTTCCGTAACCGACGCTTCGTCCCTGTGGCTGAGAATTGTCTGGCTCTAAGCCATACCTCCAGCCATTGAATTTTTTCTTTACTAATTACTAATATTTTCAATAACAAAGAAATCATGCAATGCACGTATTAAGGTAGGACCGTTTGCTTTGATCTGAATATAACCGTCACTGTCAAGCCCTTGAGGTTATCGGCGAGGTGTTCCTCCTTTCTCCTCCACACCACGCTACCACGTGCTTTTAACCTCCAAAGACTTTTCAGGAATCAACTTCTTCACATAAGCAACCCCAGACCCACACTTGATTATCACGGTAAATGGCTTCCCTATCCACCTCGAGGGCTCAGCACTCGAATCTTCTACCACGTGTACTGCCCGTACGAAAATTGTTACAATTTCCTTCCAACCCGAAGTGAACTCTGCGGACGTTGAAGAGGAAGTGCTTCGCAAATGTTATATTTGCAGTTTTGGTCTGTAACCCAGATTTTTTTAAATTATACAGGTCGCCTCAAAATATTTGTGACATCATGTTATTATATTTTTCTAATTAAATGCATTACGTTTGATATACGTTATAAAAATATAAACTTAAAAATTTTAGGAATCTTGTTTTATCAACTCTTTTAATTAGATTATTTTTTGATAAGCTACCTAGATTGTATGTTCATCTCAATAGTGTAAAAGTTGCAAAAATGTTATCTTATTACTATCAATAAATTAAACTCTTTTCCAAATCAATTGATTTGATAATGCTTACAGAGAAATTTCCTCGCTTTTTACTTTCTGAATAGACCATCGACAAGTATGCTCAATAGGAAATTGGTTAGTTTACTTTTAGATTCTCAAATTGATGGTAAGTAATCAACTGCTGGTTCGCTGAAATGAAAAAATAACATCTTTGATGTTGTTTGCAGAATTATAAATTAGCCCGACCAACCTGACCTAGGTACCTAATTCATCAGCTTTCTTTACAACATTTACCTCTTGTAGCCTCAAAATAATTTTGGGGGAATCATAATTGAATCACCAGAAAAACTGAGTCGGTACGACAAACTAAATCACCCCACTTCAATTATAACTTTTTCCATTGAAGAAACAAATTTACTGACATAATCGTTTTCAATTATTTTCCTCTCCATCCTACGCATTCATCGAAATGTCTGGAAAACCGAATCACTAAATTCTAACTGCTGATACATGGGAATTTTCCATTTACGTTTGCGGTATTTGCTATTGGTTGATTTGAATTTCTGCTAGCTGATACCTATTTCGTATACCTACTAATTTATATTTATTTGCAAACAAAATCTGCTTACAATAAAAAGTATATTGCAATTATCCATTGATACAAAACAACACATTTCTTTAATAGGGCTGACTTGTCTTTTCTTTATTCATCCGAAATTGCATTATATTGAAACGTCACTTATTGAAGCAGAAATATTTTATTGATCTACATTGAAAGAAACATTTAAACCTGAATATATCTAATACTGATATTGTAAAATCTGGAAAGTTTGATTGCATATTTGATTACACAGAGATGTTGACTCGTTGTAATTTTAAATAAATTTATGTTTTATCAATGAATGGTAATTTTTTAAATACATCAAATAATTTTCTTGGAACATATTTAACTATTTTAAAATGAACACCGCTAAACAAACTAACCAGCCAACGTGAACAGTCATTCGTCATTCCATCGTCATTTATCTTCAAGTGGTTATATGCTCCGTGATTCATTGGAAATATCTCTTAGGTTCTTGTTAATTAATAAATCAGTGTATTTGTAATAATGAAGGCTGAATTTACCAAAGCAGATAGCTCTAATTTGCCAAGAATATATTATTTGATGGTGGCAAAATTTCCTAGCCAGAAACATGGATTATTGTTCTGCGGAACTTAGGAACGTAAAACTGTCTTTGTAAGTTTTTCCGATGGAATAAACATTAATAGAAATATAAACATGCATTGTCAACCTAACCTCAACTATCTGCATCTGAATTTGAAATCATGTACTAATGTATTTTTTTTTTGTTTATTATTATCAGATAGTAATTTTGAAAAAATAAATTTTAGATGTTATTGTTAAAGATGCTGGATCTCTTCTAGATAAAGTTAACCACGTTCTCCTTATATGTTTCTTTTTCGGAACGTAAATAGATAGTTTATCTGGTGTGCTAATCGCTGTGGCGTTGCACATGGGAACTGCACATTATTTGTAACACCTTGTATTTATTTTTCATATGATAATCCAATAATCTCTAGCAAAATAACACTGACAAACTGACAAATTCACAGATGCCAACACCTACCTATATATGACAGATCGTATGTGCTGCTGTTGTTAGCGAGCACACATCTAGCGAAGAAAGCGCTGCAACATTTTTGACAGAATTTGGTATGAAATGCTTGCGCCTATTAAGCTGCAGCCTCAGAAATGCCCCCAACAGTTATTTTTGAAGCTTCTGCACAAACCAGCTTAATAGCACATTAGTCAGCAAACTCTCTCAATAATGTTACAGCGCTTTCTTCGCTAGATGTGTGTTAGACACAGTCAATGATTTGCGGGAAAATTCAAAATTAATTAGTTTTTTAATTTTTTTCTTAGAAATTATTTTTGCTTAGTTATTTTTTTTTAAATAGTTCTTATTACTTTCGGTTCTTGTATCAATGGACTCCGCAGCGATTTCTCAGGCCCCATACGGTCTAGAGACTTGAAATTTCGAATTCGTACTTAGATCGCAGACATATCGCCGCCTGTTAAGCTCCAAGTGTGATCCAATATTGGTAATTATAATTATCTCATCCAGTCTCATTCAACCAAGATCATTATTTTGTTGACATGGAACGACAATGGGATCCGTCACTGGCATTACGCACGAGCATGGAGCGTATATATACGTCTCCTTCTCTGGTATATAGGTACTTTCTGGAAGATCGTCTATGGTTATGTCGCAATTGTCAGACGTTATTGTTAATTTAAAGTTTAATTTTGTGTTGTGGTAGACAAACAGTAATTTGTTATGGAATTGCTGTTGCTGGCAAACACATATACATAAGTATAGTTAAAATCGAGAAAAGGATAGCAATAGTAGGTACTCCTCGGTACGGTTTAAATTTTAAATGCCCAATAAAAACTATTTTTAATTTTTTTTCAAAAATTTCACTTGTTATCTATTAAGGTTCGATCTAAAAGATAGGAATAGTTCAAAAAATTGGGCAACACCCCATTAAATTTTATGACGTTTCAAATTATATTTGTTTATGGACGTGCATGAGTCTGGTTATTTATTTATAAATAATTCTGCTATCTCTATCACCACGTAACTCCATACCAGTTGGGTAACTACACATATCCTACACCTGCGCGTAATCAACTGTTGATACGTAATTAGGGTTAAATAAATAATTACCTGTATTAAATTTCAGTAGCAATTTAATTTCGGAAATATGATCTATATAGTATAGTGTATTATATTTGTTGTTGTTTGTGCTTTTGATGAGATCATCGTAATACTACATATATATATATATATATATATATATATATATATATATATATATATATATATATATATATATATATAATCATATTTATATTATACTGACTACCAATTCAATTATGTAATTGCAAATTTCAATATAAACTGAGTAAAAATTGTTATTAATTTTAACGGAAAGAGGGATTCGAATACATCACATAGAACTTATCAATACAGCTAAAAATTTGATTTAATTGTTTTCTACAGTGAATTCAGGTAATCTAGACGTATACTCTATGTTCGAAATAGCGTGCAGTGTGGTAGAGTCCTAAACGCGGGTGGCGTCTTGATGGGGGGAGTTCCATACACACACAGGCTTTTATGGGTCGTTTCTCGCCGTGTATATGATTGCATCATTGCACGGTATTGTGGGCAAAGAGTATAAGAAACTACATATTAATTTATTGATTTATCTAGTGAATTAGACCGGGTGATTCAATAAGGGTGTTGAGGTAAGTACTGAATCTCAGGAACTAATAGTCTCAGAAGTTTGGGAAAAAATCCTTCAGGGGTAATCGACCCAGGAAAATTGCTGAAAATATTTTGTAGATTCATACGTCCATCGCTAGAGGGCGTAATAGCTTCGATGATATAAAAAATGCGATTTGTTCGAAAATCTATAAATAAGTCTATAAATAAATACTCTCACGTTGATGTCACCATAATGGTCCATCTTTTTGATATATGATTTTGATATATGATAAGTGTCTATAACTTAAGTTTGAGTTAACGGAATGTTGATAACGAGGTCTTGCCCAAGAAAGGAACTTTTGTTGAATATAATATAAAAACATCCATGCCATTCTGGTTCTTGCCGCCCTCGCTAGGGGGCGAGTTCTGTAAAGTTGACCATTTTTTTAATTTTGCTCCGAAATCGCAAATGGAACCGTATGAATATTTTATTAGATTCGGAAGAAGATCAAATTAAGGATCGTCCGGTACATTTGTATCATTTAAAATGTGTTAATGGGTTAATGTTCTATCATTCAAATTTGTTTCGTTAATGAAAAATGCTCTTTCAATTGAATTACGTATTCTCAATATATGAGGCAAGAAATTATATGGAATTTTCCACAATTGAATAAGCTCAACATTTCCAGAAACTAATAAGGAAGATGCGCTGAATGCATAACAATTTATTTATATAAACTCAATTGATTGGAGCAATTCAGGTCATTCTTCAATCTTCTAAATGAACTTTGTTTTTGACCCATTTTTAGAGTTCCTCGAAAGATGACAAAATGAAATCCGTATAGATTCGCTTTTTTGCGACCGGTCTTTCTCTAATATCCGAAAATAGTGAAGTAGGAGTTCTGAAAAAGATTGGGTTGGTATAGTTTGATGTTAATATTGCAGGAAAAATTAAATGATATCTCCTGTGTCTTGTTGAATATAATTTGAATTTGTAAAATCCATTGTGATAGATATGTCATGCTTGCGTAAAGACGACTTTTATCACAGAATCACAGCTATAGATTGTTTCACGAATTATGGCTACTGTATATAATCATTCACGAGCATCTTATCATCATGATATTCTCAACTAAGTTTGTCGGTCTAAGCTACGACATGAGAATTTCAAGCTTATCTCCTTCAGTACTATGATAAGGCGCTGTTCGTATGTCGAAGGCAACGCAATATTTATTTCATAGGCGTTTCAAAGTAAAAGTGACATCTCAGAAAACTCATATGAACAAATTTATATTTTATAACTCAAGCAAAAGATTTGTTTTTTATGTTTCTGCATTATTGTTAATAATAAATCTTTCATATTATTGCTTATTTAATCAATCTATATTTGAAATACCATATTTTACCTCGAAATCGTTACGCAACTGATTTACTCCTATCCGTTGAATTGATTCGTTTCTCGTTTTTTCATGACAGACGCCATCATTCGTGAAACAAATTATAAGAACAAAATATAATGTAAAGTGTAAAGTATTCCCCATGATGTAGGTTCGATTGTTATTTCATTTTCTTTATCAACTAACAAAATTACATACGAAATGGCACCATTACTATAAATTTATATAATGAATATCCATCAAAGAATAATACAAGTTTATTATCCCTATGTTTTGCATAATATGCTAATTGTGTTGCAAACAATGTAGTGCGCAGTCAATGGAACTTATTTTCTGATTATATTTTTGCAATAATGTCATAGTTTTGTTATCAAGAAAAGTTCTATTCATAACAGAAACATGGCATAACAAATTTAGAATTCCAATAATACGGTGGAAGAGATAATATGTTAAACTCGTTGGCGATATAAGTAATTTAAAATGGGTCGTATATTGAATGCTGAACTGGACTTATTAATTTTATGCGACATTCTTTTAGTCGCTATCAGCTTTAAGGTAATTTTCATTTGAAATAATACATTATGTGGAATTTTAAAGGACATTCAGGTGCAAAAAACACAAGTTAATAATTGGCCAAATTTGTCTCATAACTTATTCAGGCTGCTTTCCGCGCTGTTGCCAAATGTCAATTTTAAAGCTTAACTTGTGACTCTGGCCACAAATTTTTGATAAGCAATTATTGCTACCAACTTGCATACAAAGGAAAAAAATAAAACTAATCTAGAAATTTGTTTTCATATTTTGTATTAACGCCCCTCCGATTTATACTGTCAATGAGATTAAGAATAACATCTGGAGGAATATTATGTCATTACTTCTAAAGGGCTGAGCGAAGCTTATTGACATTATTAGAAGTTACTTTGTCATCACAGACTCGCCTACCAAGCATATCTATGGGGTTGAGTCCAGGCGATTATGCTGGCCACTTCATTTTCTTAATACCAACATCCAGGGGGTCAACAAGTAAACTATTAGCGACAGTTTTATTTCCCTCTAAAAATGTACGCTCGGAATAGTGGTATTTTCAAAGATATTGGCCAAGAAATGATTTCAAATGTTTTTTTTCGAAATCTGGGTCTTAGAGCAACCTTTTAATTACCACTGTATAGTAACCAAAAAGATAGAATTTAACTAATGATTGCATGTGCAATATGGAATTAGTCATTGAAAAATTGCCTTGTTTTAATGATATATTTTTGTGATCCAGAAAGATCAATTTGAACAGAATTGATCTGTCCGAATAAATTTGACTAGCAGGATGGTAGCTCTATGAAGCTAGCACAGCCAAGTAGAAAACTTCTAATGAGGTACTAAAATCAAAAATTAATCTCTTACAAAAAACATAAAATATTCAAACAAACAGTTGAGACGTAAGCTAAAAACTTATTATCGTTTCTAGGAGTTTATTGAGGGCTTTACGATATAATCAACTTTCATACCACTAAGACTAAAATATATTAGCACTATTCAAAGCGGTTCTCTGTTCTTACTCAATAGAAGGATTGATTATTTTACACAATGGTGTCTGTTGTACCTATTTATTGGCCTAAATTGCGTATATATGACTAAACAAATTCTCTTAACTGTTAATCAATACTTTTCATTTGTCATGTAATCAATCAATTATAGTAATATTTTCTGCTTCAATATTAAGGAAATGAGGTCATTTTCTTTTCAATATTTCGTATCATAACATGTTTTCATACACATTTGACTAAATGAAAGATGTGAAGATTTCTCATGAGAAATATCAATGACTTTGATCATCATTAGATTCGAACACATCACAGTTGAATCAAGTGTATGATCGCCGATTTCGTTCTCATCAGAACTCATCAGATACACATGTGACACGTGGATGTGACCGAAGAAGTCAAAACACCGCTGAGAACTCTAACAGATAGGAGTTGATTTTGGCATTTTAACTACTCACAATTTTTGTGTTTCTCTAATTTGAATATCCCATTTGGTGATGCTAGCTTCGCAGAGTTTACAGAACAGCTGTGCAAGTTTATGTTTTTCTAATGTTTATGATAACGGTAAACGTGGATATAAAATCCCATAAATGTGAACTATTATAAACTCCGATGCTATGGAAACATTCCGCTTCAAAAGCTGCCAGTCCAGTAAATTTCATATGTATAAATAAATAAATGTATATATGAACCTATGATATATTCCGGTTATCTGGGTCAAAAACTGGCTAGCAGGGGCTGAAAAAAGAACTTGTGAGTTTTCGAGCTTGTAAAGACCCTACTGTGCATATATTCAGTTTTTAAACAGTATTTTAATTACATCGTGAAAACGCTGTGATAAATCAGTGGGAAGCACATTTGCCGCCATTGCCTGACTAATGAATATTCATCTTTGGTCTTGGAAAGTTGGCAAGTTTCGTATAAGAGGGGGGCAGATTAGGCAGTCTCTAACCCCCTGGTATCTTTGTGTCGTAGTGGAGCACTGCCATGCGCTGATTAAATATGATGTTGTATATAATATGTATGTTTAATTAAGGTTTACCTATTACTTTCTAATGTTTCATTATGAAATGATGGTTGTTTTCGAACAAGTTGTCGAGAAATTTGTTTTATGCCAGTCCAAAACTGCAAAGGAATATATTATTTTCAAATCTTTGTGAGAGTTTGGCAAAACTTTTTGGAAGTAATTTGCATTTTAATCCCTGGTAATTATACTTGCTGCCTGATCTAAGAAGCTTAGCTTATGCACTTTGGAATATCGTATGAATCTTCTTCAACTCATTATGTTTATCTGCAATGATTTGTTTGAGAAGTTAATTTTGTTTATATCCTTGACTATATCTTGTAGAAAGGAAATGAAATTACAGATTAGTTAAAGTTTTGGAGAATTTTTTGTAACTCATAATCAAATACTTGACAGCGTGGTTTCTATAACAATCTAGAAAACTAAAAAGTCGGAAGTGTCTCTTTCTTCTGTTTTATAAAACAATTTATCAAATCAAATAAAAAAATCCCGATGGCCTGTAGTCAGCGGAAAGGTAAATTTTTCAAAATTCATTGAATTGAAATTTTAACAACCTTTTCATTGGTATACCTACATGTTATTAAATAAAATTGTCATAGCCTTGCGGTTAGAGGTTTTTGTTTTGGCTGTTGAATATAAAGCAGACAGGGTTCGAGTCCACTTCAAGGCAGATTTTTTTTTCGTCTATTTCTTTTCAATAAATATACTATATATTTTTTTAATCTGGGTCTATATTAAGCTCTCCAGAAAATGTACAATTACATCAAATTTATATTGAGTGTTCATGTTTTATCAATATTTGTTATTTTTCTTTATTAATTTTTATTTTTTTACCTGTGTATTTTATGAAAAATTGCTTTGAACAAAAGTTGTAGGTACTGATTATATCTATAACCTAAAATTATTTTTAATAATATTTACACTACTGCTCTTTTTTGATAATTTTTTTAAATGTTTGAATGGTCGCCATTTTGAAACTACTTACCCGATATTGCCCAATAACGAACTTGAGCGAGATATTTGAGAGATTGTTTTTTGTAGCAAATTTGAACTTGATACCTTCAAAACTGCGACCTCTATCGTGTTAACAAATTTCGTAATATCCCATATATATATATATATATATATATATATATATATATATATATATATATATATATATATATATAAACTTTTGAACCAAATGTTTTTTTGGACTAACTTATAGACATATAACAACATGCCGTTGAAATTTTTTCGAAATTCAAAAGTGTGAACGATCGCAATAGGTATATTTCTATAAGAAATTTACCTAAAAATCAACGAAATGATAAATATTTCAGCTACATTTTACTTTCCTACGTTACTGTACTAACTGTATAAGGAAATTATTCTAATCGTGTGAAATTTTCGGTATCAAGATTTTTACAAATGTTGACGTTTCAGAGTTTTCTTTTCTGTGACAGCATTATCTTGGGAACGGATCGGTGTATTTTGTTGCTTTCTTTTTTATTTTGTTTTGAACCATCACCACTCACCGGTGGAACTGTATGAGAATCCTGTATACACTTGATGCTGAGCTATAGCAAAAAAACGTGATTTGCTCATAACTGTAGCGCGAAAGCACCTCTAAGTTTTTTGATTAAACATGCCTAAAGTATTCTTCTGAGAGCCCTCTACCGCCCACATACAGCGCCATCTCTGAGAAAAAGCCCAAAAAATGTTATACTTAGCTTAAAATTCCATATTTTCCACATGTTTCTTCAGATTCTGGCTAAACGTTTCATCTTGCGAAAAAATGTTACATGACCATTAATGTTTGTCTTGACATACTGATAAAAATAAGTGGTAGCACGATTTGACCAGAGGATGTAAGGGAAGTATTGTAATAGTGTAAAAAAATTTATTCACTGGAATTTGCCTGCGAGCAGTAGGAAAGTTGTGTGAGTGGAAACATCAGATTTTTTTTCTTTTGTTCAATTAAAATTTCGAAAAAAATAAAAAACACGGGTTATTATTTTTTTAATAAAGTTCCAGAATCATCAATAAATGGTGACTTGCTTGCTTGCGGTATAAGCTGTATTGTTTAAAACTAATAAAACATAAAAAACACAATGCAGCAACCACCCCATTGTGGTTACATAGAAGATTTTTGACACCAACTGTGAAAGTGACAGCCCCAATAGAATGAATATTATTTTGTATTTTCTATTGTTGCAGCTAATAAAGTCGGTCTATTTTTTGGTAAAAAATATTCATTCAGGTATAGTTTGAATACCCATCGAATAGGTTTTCGTTATACCTTGTCTATTTCTTTTTTTTATTTGTAAATTAGATGAAATAAAATTTTAACGTCATAAACATACGTCTTCGATCAGATAGGCTGATTGTTATTTTGACGTTTGTTATTGTTCTCTTTGACGTTTAATGTGAAACATTTCTTTGCGAAAGTTATTTAGCCCCTTAACAAAAATCTCAGTATTGAAGGTGTTAGTGTTACAGGGTTACGTATTAAAATTTAATTCAAACTATTTACGACAAGCGTAAAATGGCAGATGACGTAAGGAATCGTGACAAAACCCCATTCGATGGGTATTCAAACAATATATTTCGTTGTTTATAAAAAAATCTGGTGTGTCCACTCACAGGACTTTCTACCGCTCGCAGGTAAATTCCAGTGAATAATAATAGCGGTAGTGCTTTTTCTGAGAGATGGCGCTATATGTGGGTGATAAAGGGCTCTCAGAAGAATACTTTAGGCAAGTTTAATCAAAATTCTTAAAGCCGTTCTCGCGCTGCAGTCTTGAGCAAATCAGGTTTTTTGGATATAGCTCAGCACCCAGTAGGTATATACAGGATTCTCTGTCACAGGCAGACAGACAGACCAATGGCTGAAAATATGTTTATTAACTCTGAAATGTCAACATTTGTAAAAATTTCGATACCGAAAATTTCACACAATTACAATACTTTCCTTATACAGCTACTATAGTAGCGTGGGAAAGTAATTAAATTTTGTACAATAGATGTAGCTTAAGATGCTATTTGAATATTATAATTATATATTTAATCTCAATTCTATAGGACAATGATGATATTGTAAAATAGATTAAATAGCACTCAGTAAGGCTGTTTATAAAACCAAAACCTTTCATGAGACAAAAGTAATTTCCATCAGCATTTGAAAGAATCCAGACCCGTTATGTATCGTGAAACAGTTCATGCCATTTTTTTACCCTGACCTAGAAAGTTTGCAGCAGACATTCTCGCCCTCGCTTTCTATACACTCCAATTCTTTGAGCTTTACATTGAAAAGATCAGCAGGCAGGCTGCTCCAACGAAAAAAATCATTGTCCCACTTGATCCTTCTTCAACAGGCCATCTTGTGCAGCCTGAAGGACTATTTTCACCGGCAAATGGAGTAAACGTGGCATTTCTGCAAGGACCACTTCTTCAGCGATCTGATGAAACATAAGCGTAGAATATGAGCTTGTCGCTACAAAAAATACCAAAAAGGATTCCAGAAATCTATAAAACAATAGAAAATTGTTAGGTGGTGTCTGAGTACCTTATGCTTCTTTTGTTAAAAAAAGCTCAAAACATTAGGCAGCGGTAGAAAGCGAAGGGCTTTAGTGGAACTGAAGTCACATATGTAGTATTGAATAAATACTTGAATATCTTGTACAGATAGGACTAATTAAACAAATAAAATAGTTTAATTCCAAGTAATATATATATATATATATATATATATATATATATATATATATATATATATATAAATGAATCGCCAAATGCGTTGCTAAGCGCAAAACTCGAGAACGGCACTTCGGATAATTTTTGTTTTAATATTTTTGTTAAGGCTTAAAGAAGGTTTTTATGGAGAGAAAAGTCGTAAAAATAGGAAAATAGTGTAAACACCACTATTCCATCTAACACTGTGGAAATATAGGTGATAATAGTAGTAAATTATTTAAAATAATTAAGCAATTAAAAAATATCGTGAACTATAAAGCATTACTGAAGTGTAAAAAAACAGGAAGTTATTTTTGTAAGTAATCTTCATTTAAAATTGAGATAACAAATTAATAATTAAAGTGATTTCTCTAAAATTCGTTTTATTTATTAATTTTTTCTATTGGACTGCACATGGCCAATAACCAACATAATTATTTATTTCAAAATTCATATATCTCTACAATTATTACTGCTACGGCAGCAACGCGCCGGGTACTGCTATTTAATAATATATTGGGCCAAAAATTGGTGATCACGACAATATCACAAAATGTAAGAAATAGAAGACCTGCTGATGAAGAAAATTCTTACATAATTTGATTATCAGGTATTTCGGAAAAAAACTAATCTGGGATTTTTTCAAAAGCTTTGAAGCGCTCGTGGTTAAAAAAATCAATAAAACCACTGTTGACACTACTTTTCACGATAACAAAAACGATTAGTTACTAAAGTTTTCAACGTTTTGGATGTATTCATCATAATTTTTTTACATAAAGGCGCTATATTGGATGTTGTTGGGTTTGAAACCGGACTCACTTTAGCTTTCTGATGACATATAACAACATTAACAATGAAAATAAAATAGTAACAAGCCAAATAAACTTAGTTAAGTTAATTTATTTTCAGAAATGTATTTGAGAAATAAATATGATATCAACTCTATAACAGATAATGCTCTAGTACCAAGATGACTTTAGATTTCAGACCAAATAAAATATAAATCACTCGTGGAACCCGAAAAACTTTGTCCTGCCTCAAATGAAACACTGTATGGCGATCGGTGTAACGGTGTAAAATTGTATGCGTTATAGTGCCATCTAGCTGCGGGTTACAGAAAAATGGATAGCGATAAAGTATTCTCAATGCAGAAGTACCTTGAGTATAATAAATTTTATGACAATCGGTTAAACGGTGTAGAAGTTATGAGAAAGTGAATATCCTATAAACCTAGGGAACAAATTTGTATCAAAATCATATTTTCCTATCTTCTGCATCCACAACTAAATTTTTTTGGCAATTGATTTGAATTTTGGATAGCCAAGAGAATCTTTTTTTTTTCATGAAACTTAAATTTAAATTACCACTGAATGTGCCTTTCTATGACTGCGAATACTAAAAATAGAATATCATTGAAAAGGAAATATTTTTCTAATTTAGGTAAATTTAAATAAAGTTGTGTCTTTCAAATGCCACTTGTCCAGGAATATACCTACTCTGTAAATGATTTCTTATCATCATTTGTCTTTTGCAACAGTTCTTCTTAGAATAAATATTAATGAGCTATATTATCTGATGCCATCTAAGAAACTCCAAGTAGGACGTTATTCTTGAGCTTCTCCTTAACCTCACATTTGATGTATAATTACTATTACACCACTGCCTCACCGTTGCTGAACCAACTGCCCGTTGACATTGAAATCAACCATCAAACATAAACCACCTAATATCTCCATTGTGCAATACATGAATGAGCTGGTGATTAATCCAACCGCTGCTCCGCCACTGTTGTGACCTACATCCATGTGTCTCGAAAGAAGTCGCTCATCACAGTAATTTTCAGGAAATTATTATCTACCTTTCCAGCATATATTATTTGGACGTGCATCATCAGTGAATAAAAGGGCAGACAAGAGTGCACTCAATGGCCCATTGTCATTTTCGTGATCGACACAATATGGGTGGTTAAAAGCACAAACACGTTGGGAGATATGTGATCGTATACATATTTATCAATGTAGAAAATTCTAGGTCGGTAAATCTAGAAGCTTTTACGTTATCGAGTTATCCTTATTCATACACACGCATGAGAACAGAAAGACATGTACCCTTAACTAATCTACAGGGTGGTCCGAATTATAATGGAGAAACTTTACCAATGTATTCAGCAGATAAAAATAATTGAAAAAGTTCATATAAACTTATTTCCAATAACGCTTCGTTTTGGAGATACGGGGTGTTGAAATATTGGGAAAAAATCGTTTTTTCTTTTATTTAAAGAATTTCTTCTAGATTTAGCTTTCAAACTTAGTAGGTATTATTGCCACTTAAAAAAAAATTATAGCATGATAAAAGCTTGTTTTTGTTTTACCAGTGGCGCTCGTGAGACCGTTTTAATTATTTTAAATAAAAAAAAATTTACGCCAAGGGTTTATCGAAATTTTGTCAACAAATTTGGATATATAGATCAATTCTAAACAAACAGGGTCTCTTTAGTCTTTTCGTTAAAACGAACCGTTCTCGAGAAAAAAAAGTTTTGTTTGCATGTGCACCTAATATCTGAAGTTTTCAAATTAAATTAAGATAATTCGCCCTATTTCAATAAGTTTTTCTTTACATCACATTTGCAAACCTAAGATATTAGGTGCACATGCAAACAAAAAATATTTTTTTCACGAAAACGGGTCGTTTTAGCGAAAAGACTAAAGAAACAATTTTTGTTTAGAATTGATCAGAATATCAAAATTTGTTAACGAAATTACGATAAACCATTGGCGTACATTTTTTTATTATTTAAATTAACGGTCTGAACGAACGCCACTGATAGAACAAAAACAAATGTTTATCATGCTATATATTTTATTCAAGTAGCAATGATACCTACCTGAAAGCAAAATATGGTGAAAAATTTTTAAAAAATAAGATACCGAAAAAATTTTAAAGCTATTATAAAATTCTTCAAAGTCACAAAATAGCCAAGCACAAACCCAATAGAACACATCAAAATTGATTATCATGACAGCAGATTTGTTGATTCCTCCACAATAACTTGATAAAACAATGCTCCAAAAGACAACAACAATATTTGTATCCTATGTGACCTACTATAAAAAAAATCACAAATAATAATTCCTGTATTAAAACTTTAAAATCCATGGTACTATCAAAATTCAATGTGTTTTTTTGTGTAATTTTAAAGCATTTTTGTAAAATTTATGTTTATATATTATTATGAGCAACAAGAGAGGAAGCTTTCTAGAATTTACAAAGGTTGCCCTTAATATTTTAAATACATTAAGACATATTGAGAAATTGGGTTAATTATGTGTTAGGGAAAATGGACATGAAATTCAACAATTCAATAAATAAGTTTTGTGTTTTGTTAGTGAATTAGCGTTAGTATTGTTTTTGTTTCTTTCATGGAAAATTCACAAGTAATATTCCGTCAATTGAAACCTTTTTTATGTGAAGAAAGCATAGCTCACTATTAAAAATCAATGTCTTAGAGATTTTGGAGCATTTTTTAAACCTTATGTTCATATATTATAGATTATTTTGAAGGATGAGAATTAAGAAATTTAATGGGATAATAAAATACAGGGTGTTCCTTTGAAAAAAATTTAAGTTTTAGTCGTATATCCATTAACATACCCCGAAAAAAATAATTGAATGCGCCCCTGAATTCTGCATAAAATTATCTATGCGATAAGTTTTCAATTTGACATTATCGCTGAGAAACTTCGTAGATCTGTGGGGAATCCAAAAAGTTTGATTTTTCAATAACGCCCTGTAACTTATGAACAAAAGAAGTTAGGCAAAATCTATTCAGGCTATCTTGAGTTTCACAAAAAAGTGACACAGGAACGCGAAAACCGCAAGGTTCTATCTTCAACAACAACCGTGATACCTGGCTGTCTCAACCAAAATGGGATGCACTGAACAATGGTGCAGAACCCATCGTAAGAGGGTTCAACTCGCACTTGGTCGCATTTTAGTTATCTGTATTTTCCTGTAGTCAATTTTATACCTGTTGTATTAAGCCAATCAGATGCTTTGATTTTGACAGGTCGCTATGACGACAATCTCCTTTTTTCGAAAAAGAAAATCGGTTGCAAAATTAATAAGTGATAATTTTCCTGTCAAAAATTGTGTAAACTTTTTTTGGTATAAAATTTTCGTAACGAATCTCCCGCGAGCTTGAATTATTCTCCGTAAATTTTGTCTCGGTTGAGATTTTTTTGTTTTAAATTTTCAAAAAATTACACCTTCGTAATTTATTCAAGCTCTAGGGAGATTATAAGTGATAATTTCTTGACTGATTATGTTTCATAGAGTATGGCCAGGAATTAAAAATGTGTCCTTGTTTAAGGTTTATTACACTTATTTGTTGAAATAAAAATGACAAAGCTACAAATACCATAAAGAATAACATGGTAGAGGCGAGAAGCCAAAATTATCATTTTGACATCAACAAAACATTTTTCTCTTCACAAAGTTTGTTGTTTTCTTGATAGAATCTTCTATCTGTTAACCTGACTCTAAAATCATGAAATATTTGGATCTCTTATAACAATAATAGAGTTTGAAAGTCTGATTAGCCTGGACTATAACACCTACCTCCAAACTTTCATTTCATGCATTAACCATAGAAAATTGAATTATCCTAACCAACTTGGAGAAGTTTCTACATGGTACCACACACCTTTCTCCCAAAGGTCACATCCATCCATTTTCTAGAAATGAAAAATCCTAATTACATCAGAACTATGTTGCAAATGGGTTAAAATTGAATTTTATGTGTTTTCGCAGAGATTGATGACGGCTTTACGTGTTGAAATCAACATTACATTTCATTATAGGTACCTAGTAGACAGGCACAATATGACGGCAAGAGTAATTCATACTAATGAACTATGAAGCTATGGCAGGTATATGTATCACAAATACCAATCCTCAGCTAGATGGAGAAGAGTTAAAAGGTGGATACCAAGAGATATATCTTCTGCTTGAGATAATGAGTTAAATTGGAGAAATGAGAAGAAATAGAGCAGCTTGCGTTGATAATTTAATATACCTCAGCGGCTTTTTCTGCTAGGCAGATATTACAGAAGACATAATTTGGGAGTAACTAAACAGGAAATGCAATATTTCACAGTTTAATAATTTTAATGAAGTTATAAATCAACGAAAAGAATATTAGCAGCACTCATTATATTATTAAGATGTGTATTTTGAGTAATATACTATAATTTATTGATTAGAGGTAGTGTGCCTAATATGGCGTTCATTTGGTAATTTTGTTGTTCTATTGGTAATCTCAATAATAATGTGCCGAATAACAAACAAATAAAACTAAAATCTCAATTCGCCAATTATCAATAAAATAAAATACTTTACATCTGGATTGTTTTTGAGTAAATTGTCATACATCTGCAAATATTAGTGAGTATTACGATACGATTATGCGATATTAGGAACAATAAATTTAATATATGCACAATCTTATATGGATTAATTACTTCTATAAGGAACTCATCAAAAAATAGTTAATAATAAAGTTAAAAACAAATACCAAGCCCCTACGCTAAAACAAATATTATGTAGTCAATAGTCAACTCCAAAAAACACATAATTTTATAAGTGCTGATACTTTTTTTGTAGAACAACTTCGATTGGAGGCTAAGTGTATGCAGGTACCCACAGTTCTCAATTTCGTATACCTCCTGCAGCAATCCCTTTTCGACGTATACAATTTTGTCATTAAAGTCATAAATACCTTTTTGTTTTATTACTGTTTAATTATATTTTGCATCTGAATTCTTGTAAGAATTGAAGGATGAATCACTGCATCAAATTTACATCGAACAGCAGTTTATAGATATCCATATATCGGAAAATCAATTGAATAATTATATCTTCTTTAGTGAATTTTGAATGATTTTGATAACTAATGTTACACTCAAAAATGTGAAATAAATATTTTTTACCAAAACATTGGACCTAATTTATTAGTTGGTGCAATGAAAAATACAAAATAATGTTAATTCTATTGGTTATGGTACTGTTGAAGTTCCTGCCGAAAGTTTTCAATCTAACTACAACTGTACAACTTCAAAATTACCAGTACCAAAAGAATTAATATTATTTTGTATTTTCAGGGCACCAACTGATAAAGCTGGTTCAGTTTTTTGTAAAAAATATGTTTCTTCTTCTTCTCATAAACACTAAGAACCGTAATACTATTGAAACATAAATTTTATAAATTACTGTCGAATTTTAACCAATAGTTACTTACTATTTTTACTATGTTTTTATAGTTTTTTAATTTTTCCATTGTAGTAGATAAATAAGAACGTTTTTGTACAATTTCCAATTCATTGTAATAATAATTTTATTTCTCCTAAAAAGGAAAACAAAGTTCCTTTACCCAAGCCATCCCTTATTTCACAATGTTTTTCTCTCGCTAAGTTAATAGTTTCCGAAATATAAAATCCAATTCACTTAACACCCTTCCTTATGTAAGCAAAGGTGGATGTTGAATAAATAATATGTAAATGTATTATTTAAGAACCTCTTTTGGCTCACCTTCTATGCGAGTATTCGCCCAAACAGAAATAACTAATTATATAAGAGCGGTCAAGTGTGGGTCAGGTATAAAATTAATTGTCGGAACCCCGTTACGTCCCTGATTGTGTCACAAAACTATGCATATGTACCAGAATTTCTGCTTTTCTCGTTCTGTATATTCGAATAGGACAGACAGACCCTAGAATAGTTCCACCATTTCATCAGATTACTCTGCCCTGAGAATTTAAATTCACATGTTAACCACAAATTCAATTCAAACTTTAAATGTATTCCTGAGCAATTAGTATCCACTTTTAATTTAATTGATGATCTCCCTAGTTCTGTAGGCTTAACTAATTGCAGCGCTCCACTCAAATTTGCAACGTTTTTAATTCGTTTCTGATGTGAACATAGTTTTGACTTTCATAGAATGACCAGACATTTGCTCTCAACGTTTAACTTTATATGTATGAATTTGCTTTTCAACCTCTTGAGATTCTCAAGTTGACACATACAAACATTACTTTAAGTAGGACTACAATTCATATTTTGAAGCCTTCGAGAATCAGGTTTCTCTCCAACCGATCTGAAACGAATTTCATCGAATGTAAAAATCGTTTGATCACGTCGTGTTTAATTCATTTAACAGTGATCGCATAATCAATTTTGAAGTCGGAGGCACAAACAGACAGATCAGATTGCAATACTTTCTTATTTAGGATAGCGGTAGGAACGTAATAATCAGATTAGATAATCAGTTCGTTAATTCGTGAGCTGTATGTATCATATAGTTAAGAGCATTGAATCTTATGAGAAATCTTATTAGAGAAGAACCATCGAGTTTGAGAAATAGATATTTTAGAAACTATCCTAAATAATAAATGACATACAAAGGAGAAATGTCCACGTTGCTTTACAGGTAAAAGCGACCTCAAATCGAAATGCGTCTATGTAGTAAACTAAAACTTAGATTTTCTGTTACACAGACACCATATATATATATATATATATATATATATATATATATATATATATATGGTATAGTATGACCAGAAATCTAAGAAGGTTGTAAATCAATATAATTTGATCCTCATTATCACCTATTGTTCGAAATATTGATAAGCAATAAAAGTGTTTGTCCCTTGAAGTATTTCCAGGTTCGGATTAAGATTAAGAGAATTTAGAGAATATGGTAGAACAGTAGTGTATTTGGATGAAACTTGGTTCGATACACACGATATTCCAAACAAAAGTTGGGTAGACTTATCTAGACTTGTGCCAAAGTAAGGCGCTGTCTAATAAAGGAAAGAGCATTACGATAAATCACGCAGGAACCAAAAATGGTTTTATACCAAATGCGTTGTCTTTATCGGCAAAGAATATCAACGACTCTTTAGTCGATTATCATGATGATGCAACAGCCAAATTATTTGAAGACTGGTTCCAAAATAGACTCGTACCTAATATTCCACCCAACAGTATTATCGTCATGGATAATGCTAGCTACCACAGTCGAAGACTTGATAAAGCACCATGTTCAAATGACACCAAGGCCACTATACAAGAATATATGTTAAATAAAGATATGTGCTATGAGGAGAAGTACACAATAAAACAATTACTCGACGTTTTACACAGTTCCATACTAAAGAAATATTATTGTGATTCATTGGCTGAAAGCTTGGAACATACGGTGCTCAGACTTCCTTCTTATCATTGTATGTTTAACCCAATTGAAGATATTATATGGCATCAGCATGAATCAGACATTAGAAGAAACAATACTTCTCCAACCTTAAGTTATCTGTGGTAGCTCTTATTCAAAAAGAAACTGCAAACAATCCTGATAGCAGCTGGGTCAAGTGTGTTTCCCATATTAAAAATGTGTAAAAGTCATTTATCGATTCAGAAAGTCATTTATCGATTCAGAAAAAAATCTCAAAGAAAAGTTTATTATCAATTTGGATGACGACAGTGAAAGTGAAACTGATCTGCGTGAGTAATTTTGTTTATTATGCAAAAATGGCAACTTCACAAGTGTGTGCATATTAAATTTAATTCTAAACAACTTATCTTATTATATATGATAATATATTGTATATCTTAACCCATTATACTATAAAACAAAATGTAATGGCTAGAGCAAGTACAAATCTGCGTTTGACCGCCTGCTGATAACTCAAGTGTTTGGTGATTTACAACCTTCTTAGATTTCTGCGGTCTTCAAAGCGTCAGACATAGATCGCAAACGATCGATTGTATCGATAATGGGAGGTCTTAAACATGGACATTTTTCCTTTCTATTGAGAAGTTATATAGGTATTATCGCGCTTGTAATACTTTTTGAAATGTACATCTTTGAAACACGATGATTCTTTTGTAGCAACCAAATAAACATAAAATAAAATTACAGAGTGAGATTCAAATAAGCAAAACACTTTTATGTAGGTAGTTGGAAAAGACAAAAACAAGTAATAATTAATCCACTATATTAACATGCTAGAAGTCGATAAAGACAAGAAGTGCTGGTACGGCAACAGAATGCGCGAGTGAATTAGTCGAGTGTGTTTATGGTTTGGTAATGTTGTGTCTTGACATGCGACTAGTGCAGCGACTACGCGGCGATCGCTCCAACGACGAGGAGGCGGCAGCCGCAAGAGAGCGAGATCGCTCAAAGAGCGTGTGTGTGACCAGCTTTAGAAGCAAACCACCCAGAGATGTGAGCGCCTTCAAGCTATTTCACAGAAGGGCCAGCAGTGCCATGTAAGAATAATTATTCTCATTATTTTTATGTGTCAGCTTTTCATGAAACAGTTCTATCGAGCACAATATGCTCGATTTGCTCTACTAGGTTCAGCATCTGTTTGATCGTTATGGCGCTATTCAACATATTTCAGATCAAATTTGTAACTAAAGCATATTAGGTATGTAAAGACTATTTTTAGCTAGAGACCTTTCAACCTTTGTCTCAAATATCTTGAATAGCGGTATACAAGTCATTAATGCTATTCTCGTAGTGGTTGTTCGACCACTTTTATCATATATCATAACCTCAATCTCCACGTTAAGAAGCTAGTGACATAACTTTTGTCTCTTCTTGAACCCACAAATAAAATTAGGTTAGAAACGTTTCATGTCAAATAACTGACGTCTAAATCATTATTCTTAGGGCAGTGGCGGGGTATCATTACAAATAAGGATTTATTTCATATTATGGAATATAGCTCTGCTATTTAATGATATTACATATCAATTTCTGAAGTAACCTGTTTCATTATATTATATATTTATTTATTATATTTATAAATAAGGATGGGGTTAATCTTAATAGGTATCAAAAATACAATAGTAAATGAATATTTTAGCTGTATAGAAGCAACGAACATCAATAAAATAAGTTCAATTACTAAATTAGTGCCTATTAGGGTCTTATTGGGTAAGGACGCCAGAAAGTAATTTCTTTGAATTTAAAAGAATCGCGAGAAGATAATTAAGAATTCAGAAAAATTATTGATCTTTCTTCATAGAATAATAATACATATAATAATAATAATACAAAGATCTTTGAAAAGAAACAGCAGAGAGTAGTTTAGAGTAATGTGGCAGATTCAGTATCATTTAATAAATAAACCTGAATTTGTTCAGTCAATGTCAGGCTACTATTTACTTTTTTTCGTTTCTTCGATGCAATATGCAGTAAAGTATATTATATTTGATAACTTATTTCTTTATTATTATATATTCTACACATTTCATAAGATTTCATTCAAATGAAAATGAATAACTGACTTGAGTTGAAACTCCCTACATAAGCTAACTGATTTTGAGAAGTTTATTCAACCATTTACTTAAAAAATATTGCAGTTCATATTTTAGCTTCAACAAAAGCATTCTCACTGGCATTCATGTCATCTCACAAAGGGTAACTTACCCATTGTTTGCATTCTCCAATTAAAGTGTTCTTTCGAAGCATTTGCAAAATAGCACATCTAGTTTTCCCATTGAGAGATTCGGTTAATAATTCGCATTATTATCTTTACCTAGACCTACTCAATGGCTCTGTCTTTTCTTTCATCTCTCAAAAAAGTTTTGGTTGGGCTCCATGACCTTTAGTTGAATTATAAATAACCCTATCTGATGTGGGTATGAGAAACAGGTAGTCTTTACAAAGCGACCATCCTATTAAGTATTGAGGAAGATATTACATAGCAGAGAACAACTGATGTAGCTTCTTTTGATATCCCAACACAACACAATGGCATAATTAGAAACTCTAACAAGCAAAGTTGGCTTCAATGTAAAAGTTTATTGAATTATTATTTTTTGGTTGCATTGAATAGGGTTATATATAGAAATAACGCTGCTGAAGATGTATTTCAAACAACTTTTACCCAAGCAACTTGATTATGAAGAGAATTGCGAGTAGGTATTTTGCTCATCTCGAAAAGTAGATTTTGTTAAATATTGTTTGAAAAATCGAATGATTTAAGTGAATCTAACAAGATAATCAATTTTGAGAAATAATTTTTCTCCTAAATGAAAAAGTCATATGCATCTTGACAGAACTGTTAGTAAAATATTATCGTCTAGCCTATGCCGGCGACTTCGTGTGCGTGGAAAATTGCATTCGATTCCATGCGGTAGTTTTTGCGCTTACAAACATACAGACAGATGGGCAGACAAAAATTCTTAAAACTATTGTTTTGACTCATGTTGCTCTAATAAAACTCCCGCTATTAGTTTTTCTTATATATGTAGGTACATATAATATGCAGACATCGGCCTGTTACAATTTTTGACCTACTTAGAAAAAGGATGAGGTATACAATTCGGTTGTATGTTTGCTATTTTTGTTTATGTACCTATGGCTGTTCACGCGTTTGGTACAGTAAACGTTTTCCAATCTTGGTGATTTTTGATTCATTTAAAAGAAGAAAGTTGAGAAATGGTCCCATATTTAGAAAAACTCTAATCCATATCTCCTTACTTATATCCGGAAACGTTTAAATTGAACATATTTTCAAAAGAGGTACGGCTTTCACAATGTGGAGAGGGCAATTACTTTCAAAAATTCAAAATATGAGACAACTAAATTAAAGTCTGAAATATGTTTATTTCCACTGCGATGTTTTGATATCTCTGAAAAATAACAAGTATAGGCAAATAATATACATGGGTAATAGGTTAAGTACTATCTTCTTTGGTATTAGTAAAAGTTCAACGATTTTCATGACTAATGTAATACTCAAAAGTTGTGCAATTATAGTCAGATAGAAGGATTTTGGCAACAACTTCAAAAGTACCAGCACCAATGGAATTAATATTATGTTGTATTTTCAGTGCTTAACATATTTGAATTGATTGTGGTTGATGAATATATACAAACAAAAATTATTTGTTTCACTGGTTATGAAGGTTAAGAAAGCATTTTTTGCATAATTCTCTGGTTTTTATTTAACTATAAGTAAATTAATTGCTTTATTTATCATAAGTATTGTAATGTGAAGACTTACCTGAATAATGAACTACACACACAATGCACATTCCGGAAAACACGGGAGACATCAGAGGTAACGAGAATAAGTCTTGGTGTATTCTCGAAGCCATATACTGAGAAATAACCTCCAGAAACAACGAAAACAACACTGGAATCATCTAGAGCTTTTTAGGTTAGATATATAATGCTGATGGCAATGACAGGACAGTTAGTTAGTGATAGATAGTCGGTCGGTCATAGATCATAGACAGTAGAAAGTCGAATATAGTCCGTGAAATAAGTGTGAATATAAATTTGTATATAGTCGTGTAGTTATTGGTGTAAATAAATGAGTGAAAATAAATCGAACCCAGTTTTAGTATAAATTCCCGTACAGTATTATTGCAATAAGGCTTCAAATTCAATATTTTTCTAATATTCTTAGAAATAGTTTTGCTAGTTCACTAGTTCTTTCTTGAATAATTTGTCGAGTAAACTACTATACAGGGTATTTCTTAATAACATGCTAGTATTCCAGGAGGTTATTCTAAAGTTCTCAACGTTTGAACAACAGCGTGCTAAAGGTTTAAGGCAAAAATATTTTTTTATGGTAACTTTTGTACTACATTCCAAGATGTATTTCCATTACCTTAGTTTAGTTTAGTTATGTTTTAATGTTTGAAAATTATTCTCTATTTTTGTTAACATAAACAATTACATAAAAACTTTTTTCTCTCTACTGGTCTAGCAAGATGCAAGTGAATGAATTTTATTTCTTATGGGAAAACCGTCAAACGAGAAAAACGATAAGACCAGCTTTGTTCAGAAACGAATGAGTAAATCATTTTTATTTTGAGAAAAAGCACTGACGAATCGAATCTCTTTTTTGAATGATTGCAAATCCTGAAAAATCATTAATGGCAAGAATAAAAAAATATGTTCTAGAGCAGAAGGTTCCTTTCGATGCATAAAGATTATCTAGATTATACCAAAGTTACCGTATCAATTTTGTTTCCATAATATTAAAAAAAATGGATACTATTTAAAAATCAATCTGTATTGGTATAACTATCAAAGATCATATATTACTCAAAGAACTCGGTCCACAATGGACTTCATAAGTCTATTTTACTGAAATGATACAATACAATTTTCAGTACGTGTTGTCTGTAAATTTATTTTATCGCATCTAGGTATACATATAACACCTGTTTTTTAGTATCAGTTCAGTTTTGTTTCTAGTGACCTTGATTAATTTAATAATCGGTAAACTAAACAAATATTTTGTACAAAAACTTGGACCGTCTTTATTTGATGGTGCATTGAAAAATACAAAATAATATTAATTCTATTGATACTGGTAATTTTGAAGTTGTACATTTGTAGATAAATATAAGACTCTTGGCCCCAACTTCACCAAGTACCAGCAACAATTTGTATTATTTTGTATTTTCCAGGGCAGCAACAAATAAAGTCGGTCCAATATTTTTTGATATTTTTTTTTCTACAGTTTTGAGTGTAGTCATAAAATTCGTTGAACGTTCACTAATACCAAAGAAGATAGTTATTCTCCAATTTCCCACGTATAGTCTTTGCTTTTACTTGTTATTATTCAGAGATCTCAAAACACCGCAGCGGAAATATGCATATTTCAGACCTTTCCAAAACTCTACGTCTCTGCCACAATTGTCATTTTGTTAGAAATGTTCAATTCTCTAACACTTTCTCTAGAAATAAAGTACCGATTCTACTTGTATTTTTTTGAGATGTTTGAATGTCTGGAACATATTTTTAGGTGATTTGTGTTAAATCTTCATAGTAGGAGTCTAAGATATACCTAAAATTGTTTCATTTGTTAATGAATGACTCTGTCTGTATGAATTATTAACAAAGAAGCATACTTGCTTGTGAAATCATATTCTTCTTTTCAAGAAAAATATGATGATCCACAGATCAATTTAATCTTGAATTTCAAAACATGCTGCCCTTTCAGTATGATGAAATCGATCCATGAATAAATACTAGCCGAAACACGCAAACATACATTTTAAAAGTAAACATACTAGGTATTTTGACTTTTACACCTCTCTCCTTTGTATGGGCTCAGCCACAAGAATATGACAATTCAAACGGAAGATTTGGATATTTTTATGTATCTGTCATCGCAAATTCTCGTAGAACGTACAAAATATTTCCACATTTCCATTGAAGCCTTTCCCTCCTATTTCGTATCATGCTATCCCTATTGTTGCATCTGACGTTTTATCAAAGGCGTATTGTTGAAAAATATATCCTTTCAAAATACCACACTTTGTAAATATGAGAGAGAAATACTGTTTTTGCCATCAATTTCACACAATACAGTGATAATGATGAAAATATGTTTTCGTTTTCTGTTTGTTTTAAATTACCATAATAGAATCAAATATCCCACCATTGTCTATAGCAGGCAGCAAGGTCTTATTATTCGCATTTTTTCTCCTTCAGGCTAAGATATTATACGCGTGTTGTTTCATTCTATATGTCTTTCGCATGTAAATACCAATTGGAAAAATCTAATTTATGTATTTGATGAAATTCCATTCAGCCGCTAAAAGATTTTCCATTTTTACCTCACCTATCGGATGGAACGGATTTCAATGGTTTCAGGATACTCTCCAATAAAAGAAAAAAGGTAAGAATTCCATTATTGGTTTTCTGAACAGATGATCTCTTGTTTTACACAATAAACATGCCCTGATAGTGAGAATTATTCTTTTATTTGAATTAGGAATTTGACACATGTACAAAACTGCCTAACTATCATTTGATTTTCATGATTTTTTTGCTGTAATACAGGTCAATTCTTCTGTAGAAATACTGTTGTAGAAACATTGATTTCGAACTTAATTTGAGTGTTCGGGGTACATCAATGAGAACATATTTTTAACCGAAACTTGCGACACCCTGTGAAATTCTGCAACAACGAGAGGGAGTAATCTCAAACTGTAGCTCCATATATTATTAACATTTTGGTTTTTTATTCACGTTATTATATCTGTTATAAGAGAAGTTACAATCCTTTAAAGGAAAGACAAATAATATTGAGACTTCACGTTTAATCTTTTATAGCTAATAAAAACACGAAAAATTCATAAAATAATAAAATATCTAATATCGGTTGTGTCCTCCCCTCGCCAAATGGCTTGATCCAATCGAAATCTTATCGAATTGAGAACCAAATCATATTTAAGGTCATTCGGAGCTCCTGAATGTTGTCAGGAAAAGCAGGTCAGTGACGAATGCACTTCTTTAGTTACTCTCAAAGATGCTCAATGGGATTGAGATCAGGGCTACTATCTGGCCAAAACATCCGTTAAACATCTATTTCATCCAGATCATCCATCAATTTGTTGAATTAAAATAGAAGAAGCATCATACATTCCACTACTTAATTTGATGCATGGATAATATTTGCTCTTGCTGAAGATTAAAAATAAATACAATCAAATCAATGACGCCGATACTTCTAAGGTTTTTCTCAATCACATTTGTATCTTTCAGCGTTCAAGCAACTTTAATAAAATAAATACGCGGTGAAAAATCCAATTTAAGCAAAGCTCGGCATAGTGAATGTTTACTTCTTTCAAATTTCGTCTATCCGCAGCATTTGGAATTAATAAGAGACTAGATATTGATCACATTGGAGGGAGTATTTTTTTGTCAGAACAGATTTTCAAGCCTTATTTATGCAAATCTTTCGTGAAAGTGAAAGTCTGCTTTCGCGGTGCTTTTATCGAGGTGGATTCTTAGCTTGTTACAGATCTTATTATGAAGGAAAAATCTTGCGTACACGAACTTTTGAAGGTTTTCAGCATTGCCTAAAATACTGTGGAAAGCTCAACATTGAATGTTTTCGGAATGTATTATAATGCCGAGAAAAGATAGAAAGGAACATGTTTGCTTTATTAAGGAAATAAATGATTATCTGGTTGTTTAAGGCCAAAGAAGTTGCAAGTCTATAAACAAATATTTCGCTCAATTAGATCGACCAAAAGCAAAATTAATACTCACGATCTGGATATAATTTAAATTTTGAAGCCCGACACGTGTTTTGCCAACAAGTTTGATATTTTACTGGAATAATTTTATCTTACATATAATGCAATACCATATCATATAAATAAAAGTTTCTCTTGAATAAATCCCAAAAGTATGAACCCACTTGATAGGAGTGAGATGTCGGACATATTATAAAGAGTTTTGCCGTATTCTAAGCCAACCAATTTGCAGAAAAGAGGTCAGGTCAGGTCAGCTTTCTGCATTCATTTTGTATGTGGGAAAGTTGCGGACTTTAATCTCTTTTATAGGTCATACAATTTGGTAGTTCAGCCGTGACACTCGACTGTTTAACATTTCTATGAATAGACTATCGGATATTCTCTAGTCTGTTCTCATTATTTTACTTTTTGCTCAATCTTAACAAGCACTGTATCTGTTGAACCGTAAAAGTGGACACATTAAATATTCAAAAAGTATCTATTACTATAGCTACTATACCCAATAAGAAAAAATGAAACTAAAATATTTAAAAAATTAAAGGATTATATATTATATGCTTGTAATTCACACAAAAATTATTCACAGTATAAAAATATTGTAACGACTATATTAATTATTTACACTATCTACAACCGTATTTGAACCGAATTATTTATTTCTGTTGTTGATGGCCCCCTACTAGGAATCCAACTACCTACAGCAGACTGCCGGAATGCACCGTACTTGCCGTACTCCGGACTGCAGCACACTGCTGGTCTCCAGTGCATACTCGGTCTCCACCGCACACTCGGTCTCCACCATACACCTGGTCTCCACCGCACACCCGGTCTCCACCGTCACCGAACTTAAGTCTCCACTGTATTCACCAAACTGACTGAATCGGCAGCAACCAATATATAGGCAAGCCCTCTCCATCTAGAAGCTTCCACCGACATCTTCCAACGCCCCGAACATTCCACCAATAGGGCGAATTAACTAGATGTTTCCTGATATAAAATTGACCTTGGCGTCTGTCAGTGGCCAATATCAGAATGCGTAAAACTCACGCCACTCTCCGCCCTCTGACGAAACGCAAACGCCTCCTCGGAATGGCGTCGACACTATATCCCAAACTCGTTACAATATAAAGTCTTTAAGAATGTTAGTGTATATAAATAAGCAATGTGACAACGTCATCAGCTATGTTCTTTCGTGGATACGCTTTTAATTGTTCTTCCTACATCATTCGAAAATGAGAATGCATTATAAGTTTGTTTTGAAATTTGTCAGTTTGAATTGTACAGTCTTACAGAGTTGTTAATTCGATTGATTATTGACATCCAAAGATTTCTTGTCACTACTAAACCAGTTACAATACAATTTCGTTTATTTATTAGCTGATTTTAATCAGCTAAAACTGATCTCATGTTCATAGAGATTTTTCCAATTACACTAATCAACTGCGAATCGAATAGAAAGGAAGTTTCCACTGACCTTTACTTCAATGCTACAAGAAATATTATTTGAAATATGAGATTCCAGTATACTTCATCTTCGATATTTTCTAGTTCAATCAAAAGAAAGCAATATAGACTCTTGATGCCAGCAACTCGATAACGAAACTGTTTGAATGACAAAATATATGTACCTACTCTGGTATTGGAAGAATCTGTACGTTCTATCAACGTATTATGAGAGTGCCTTTTTCGGTCCACCTCCAGAAAAGGAAGACAAAATACGTTTCTACTGTGTATCTTCTTTTGTAAGCATGTTTGGGAGTTTGCATATCGAGCAGAATATGATTTTAATGATTATTTTTACATTCAAAGGAATGCTTAACAAAAAGTACCTTGGCGAAAAATAAAAAAATCATCATGTTCTTTTCTTATCAACAAAAATGCACAATAACCCATGTTGCTCCTTCGAAGTTTGGTCTCTCCTAGAGATAGACAGATACTTTATTGCTTTAAAGCTCCCATACTATTTATAAAGCTTGTAAACTAATTAAAAAATGAAAAACACAAATAGAACGCAGATGTTTTTTTGTTTTCCACTTTTCCATTTGGGTTACATAATTCAGGCACTCACATCTTGCAAAGTTATCTAACTGCTCGGTTTTGTAAAACAAAAACTGATTTAAATATTTATTGAATGCATGATCCCCAGGAGGCAACACCATATCTCAAGTTAAACACTGTCAGATAATTTTTGTTGTGGATGAACTCAGTTTTTTAGACACGATGCATAGCATGCTGAATCCATTTTTTTATTAATGCGGCAATATGCTGATCAAATTTCAATTTATCATCAATCACTATTCCTAGAAATTTAAATTGATTCTATTTTTTTTATTATGCCCATTCAAGCCTAAATTATCTATTTCTGAACTGAAGGTTAAGTTTTTTTTAAATGAGCATAATTTATTTGAATATTGAATTTGAATATTTTATAGTGCCAACGGAGAATGGCGTTTTCCATAAAGATCGTAAAAGTTCACTTGATCGGAAGAAAAGCTAGGTCATTTAAATATATCAGGAAAAGTATTGGACCCAGATCAGATCCTTGTGGAACACCTCATAGGTTATAATTGGTGTGAGATAGCTCTATCACTCTAAACCAATTAATGCTCGCTCCTCTAAAGTCACTGCATATTGTTTTTTTTCAAAAAGATGATTTACATAATCAAAAGCCTTGGAGAAATGGTTCATGGTTAATTAGTGCGATAGTTGGAGTAACATTTCGGCCCATTTACAGTTAGCAAAAACGATCCCGTTAGATTTTAGAACGTTCGTTGTATTGTACGTATGAAAAACACGCGATGTTTTGAAAAAAAAATTCATTGGCCTTAAGTATGTGGCTGTATCGTCAGCGGTTAATTAGTGGCAAATTATGAGCCTTGGTGGTATTGGCTGGGACGAACCTTACCGATTTCACGGTTTTTGCATGCCAACTTCACTTGAAGCTAACCAATTTTCGAGTTTCTATGCTTGCGGTTAATTTTTTTCTTTCACGGTTAATTAGTGCGATAGTTGGTGTAATATTTCGGCCCATTTACAGGTAGCAAAAACGATCCCGTTAGATTTTAGAACGTTCGTTATATTGTACGTATGAAGAACATGCGATGTTTCGAAAACATGCGATGTTTTGAAAAACATGCGATGTTTTGAAAAAAAAATCATTGGCCTTAAGTATGTGGCTGTATCGTCAGCGGTTAATTAGCGGCAAATTATGAGCCTTGGTGGTATTGGCTGGGACGATCCTAACCGATTTCACGGTTTTTGCATGCCAACTTCACTTGAAGCTAGCATGCAAACCAATTTTCGGGTTTCTATGCTTGCGGTAAATTTTTTTCTTTCACGGTTAATTTGCGGCTAATTAACGGCTAATTATTCAATACTTTGTTTGCTTGCCTGCCAAATTTGCCATGCCAACTTCAAAGAGGTGTATTTATCTAACTGGGAGATTGCTTCATAATGCTGCAAAAGAAGCTGATGATTATGTGTCTATGCGTAAAATGCATTAGGATTTATCATGCCGTAGGTACTTTTTAAGATTTAGAGTAAGTTTTGAGCAAGGTAACATTCAATGTATCTATAGAATCAAAAGCGTAGATAGTTTTATTGTTTGTTTGTTGTTTAAGGGTATTATGCGTTATAACCTGTGTCAGAAGCTGAATTTATGTGGAGGAGGGTCTGATACTGTGGTCACAGACTTACACTGGCTCTTGCCAGATATATATATATATATATATATATATATATATATATATATATACATATAAATATCTGTTGATGAAATTTAGGGTAAATGCTTTCACACAAACAGACATAATATACCATCAAAGTTATATTCACAACTTTCATATTGTTTACACCGAAATAACTTATAATTGGATGTCTCCAGTAGTATAATAAGCGGTTAAATTTATCAATATTGGTCTGTATGTCGGTTTGTCTGTCTGTCTAACTGTGCCATGGTTATCTTGGGACTAATTCAAGAAAATTTTTTTGTTTTATTTTGTTTTGTAGATTACCGATACCACACGCCCGTGGCTCTGAATGGGCATTCTTCTAGCTTTACTTACTGCGCAATAGCCGAAGAACGTATTTTGCTCAAGGCTTTAGTGGGGAAATGACTCTGGAAAATTTGATGAAATAAATATGCTTAAGTAATGAAAGAAATTCGTAGGTAAATGACCATTTTTACATAAGCAGGACTTTGCTTGAGAGGGGTAGGAATTTCGTGTTAGTAGAAAAAGGAAGCACCAGATTTTATAATATTACTTCTAGTCCGACTTTTATTACTCATAGGAATATAAAATATACATATTTTAGTTGAAGCAGTGTCTTGAAGAAGAAACTAAAATTGAGATTTTAGTAGCAATTTTGTTGAATAAAATAATTTCCATTTATTCCCATGAAAAACATCATTTCAGCTCTGTATTCAAATTGCTTTTTCCAGAACGTTTTACACCACAGCAAGAAGCTTAGACTTTTTTTTTGCCGCAAAAAATCCTTGGCAATCCTTTTTGGCTTTGGTGAATGATTTTTCCAGTGCCTCACGTTTCTAAACGACATTTTATTCTTACGAGCGCTTGAAGGCATACAAATATTTCTCATCCAATTCTATTCTATTTCCATTCTAACGCTGCCAATATTGAAGGAGCACCGTTAGGTAGTTCCCAATGGAAATTGGTGGCTTTCAAAGTTCTCGTTTCGAATCGACACTTCCCCCCCCACCCTTATAACCGTATTACCTATACCCCAATCACCGACAAATTCTATTTGGACCTCTGTCTTTTGTGTGTTGAACGGAAAATGTAGTCTGTCGGGCTTCGAGGTCATCCATGTGAGAATGTCAAAGAGGTGCTCATTTGCTTAATGCAACCTATTGTACCTACCTTATTTTCTTTTCGAAAGAATAATGAAAATTCCATTTTACATTTAAATAATGAATGGAGTAGGTACGATGGTATGATCTGATCATTTGAGAATACAGGGTGTCCCGAAAGCTTTGACTGAAAATGATGGGACTTGTGGGAGCTAAATAATATATATAAGTTCTTCATTCACAAAATATTCCTACCGTGCTTCGTTATCACGTTATTTGCCTTGAAAATGAGAATTTGATACATTAATTTTATTTATATTTTTTAAATCGTTGCTATGGTCATAATAATATTTGGGTAATACAATTAACTCATAATAATTAATGCTTGTTTTCGACTGTATTTTTTATGTATGTAATCTCGGTACGAGTACTAAATGACTAATTTTGATGATTTTCATGTGTTCCAAAACGCCCCTCGAATACTTTAAAAAATATATTTTTAAGAAATTTTAACTTCGTCTAGTAAATCCTCAAAAAAGGGAGGAGGTATACAACTCGTTTGCATGTTTGCTTTTTTTTAAGTATGCCTGTTCGTGCGTTTTGCATAGTAAACGTGCTCTGATTTTTATTCTATTTGAAACATAAGAGTGGAGAAATGGTCCCATATTTATAAAAAATCAAATATGAAATCTCTTTCCCCAAAAACCGCCCCGAAGGCTGTGGAGGATGCAATTTTTCTCGAAAATCGAAACTCTGACACGGCAGAATTAAACATGAGACCATATCCGGAAACGTTTAAATTGAACATTTTTTAAAAAGAGTTACGGTTTTCGAGTTACAGCAATGGTAAAGTCTGGATTATGTGATATGGGTACCTCCCCTATGTGGAAGGGGCTTTTTTTCAAAAATTGAAAATATGAGACCGCCAAATTAAAGCAGAGATCATATGTAGCAAAATTTAAAATTAAGATTATTTCAAAAGAGCTGCAGCAGTAAAGTCTGAAATATGTATATATGCACCGCGATGTTTTGAGATCTCTGAATAATAACCAGTACAAGCTAAGCCTACACATGGGTATTTGGATAAGTACTATCTTCTTTACTATTAGTGAACAAGTTTCATGACTAATGTTACACTCAAAAGTGTGAAATAAATATTCCTTATGAATTTGTAGGGTAGTAGTGAGATTGAAAACTTTTGACCGCAACTTCATAAGTACCAGAACCAATAGAATTAATATTATTTTGTTTTTTTACAGTGCACCAACTAATAAAGTCGGTCCAACTTTTTGTAAAAAATATTTATAATATGGAATCATTCTGCCTGAAAGTATTTCTATTATGGTAGTACACTAAAATATCTTGCTAGATTATTTCAAGCCCAATTCCTCATTTGACAGGGCTTAATACTCACTTTGAACCTTGTTATCTACGTTTCTCTCTTTTGATCTCCGCCTGGAACTTTGAAGAAGTTTTCCTACCTCTGGCAAAAGGCCATTTAAGAGTTACATATGTATCGCGTATATGCCTATATTATTTACTACTTCTAAAATGGGGGATATGATAAGAGTGTTGAAAGCGAACTGAAAGCCTGTTTAAATAGGAAAGCACAAAAAGAAACAAACATTTTGCATACATAGTATAAATTTATATAATATTGTTCAATTTCAGTGAACTGAATTATAGTTCAGTATGTGTCCATATGGCAAACATATTTATTATTTGAATGAAGTTACCGGACTCGTTCGTTGTTATATTTAGATTGTATCTTTTCTTTATGTAGGTATTATGTTTTTTTCTGTATTTTGTTAGCTTTAAAGTCTAAGATCTTTAATTGCAACATCAATGACGGGTCTATTCTGAGTCTCATTTGACAAGATTGTATACAGATTTGATATAAAATTTTCGCAAAAAGGCGTTTCACAGTGAGTTAGAAACATGTATTTGAAGCTGCAGAAATATTCCCTCCCCAACGAGAAGAATTTGATAGAGCTATAGACATCTCGATAGATGGAGGGAAAATATTTGCTCTAAACCTTTGCACACTACATTTATTGTTCTTTGAATTTATTCCTTTTATTTTATTTCTTTGAAATAACTATAAACATCTATTCATCGTTCAACTGTTCCAAATACGTTCCTTCTAACTCAAAGTATGAATATTAATGATTTCCATCATCAGAGAACGGCCATTTGCTAGAACAAGACGAAGATTCTCTGTAAACTCTTATAGCTCATTTATCTGGAGCACTTGATAAAGTGAAATAGTGAATAGTGAAATATCTTTAAATATATTTTACTCAACTCATGTGTCATATTTACTGTCTTATTAATTGCTTATATATTTAAAAATCATCATCTAATTTGGGAGGTTTTATTATTATACTTATAGTCATTCCCGAATCTACATTCTTTGTTCTGTGGCCTTTTCTTATAGGTTATGTTTTTGAAAGTCTTAATCTTAATATATAGTGAACTTTAAAGTTGATTCTCTACAATTTAGAGTGCAAAACGAATGACTGTAGATTGACCTTGAAAAAATATTTTTTTCAGAATCGGCACTTGCCACATAGGTAACTATCAGCACTAATTTTAAACTTGAACTAGCTAGAAATGTGTTTGACAAACATGTCAAAGCTTGCTATGTACCTACATCTACCGGCTTCTGGTGATTCTCTCCAATTAACTCCATCTACTCTTTGGCCTTCACCCCGCCAGTGAGAGAACACATTACCATTGAATCGTAACATAGAAAAAATAAAGTACATTCGCCCACGCTCTCAGCTCTATCGAAAGAGCCGCTCTCCAGGGTGTTGAGTGAGTGTTCCCGTTGAGACGAGATGGACACAGTAGGAAGATGATGCCAGCACAGTTGGATGAGAATGCACTCTCGTAGTATCAACAGTTTTTTTCCAAGATTTGATACATACATCCATACATTCCATACATACATTCGAATATAAATAGAAATGGTATGGTTCAACTTTCGAAGTTAATTTCCAGTATTAAACAGAAATATTCTCTTACGTCGTATTACAGTAAAACCTCTCTTTTTCTACGTTGCTCTCCTATTAATATTTATAGAGTTTATTTAAAAGAGTAATGCGATTACGTCATTAGCTAGTGACTTTTTTATTGATCTTTCAACATTGTTTTAAAATGTATCAGTTTGAAAAGTACATTTTTCGAAAGTTGCCAAATGGATTCATTACTGACTTCCATGCCATTTGTTATTACTTGTCAAAACCAAACCAATCGCAATACAAAATCTTTTATACATATATGCTCAAAGGTGCAAATTATTATATTTAAATTAATATGCTGCGATACAAAATACAAGACCTATAATAACCTGAATGAGCTGGAATTACCTGACAGTTTGTTTGGCAGTGATTTGAGGTCCACGATGAACTATTAGAGCTCAGTTCCCAGAGCGCTCTACCGGTGGGTAGTGCAACTGTCTACGATAGATAGTAGTGTGTGATGCCTTAGGTAATAATATCTTCAATTGCTTGATGGACTTAGCTACTGGAGGGCATTATAAAATTCTGGTTCATGCATTGGTCCACAGTTAGGGAATATTTGAAGGAAAATAAATTTGTCGGGGTAAAGTATAATTTTGGGATCACTTATTACATTATCTAGAAACAATACTCTACTTTTTACTAGGTACTCTATTTCTTATCAGTAGGAATTGTTGTTTTTAATTTTAATTTTTGAAAATAATTTGGTCGGACTTTACCGCCCATTGTCGAGTAGTATTTTAATATAACCTGGTATTGAACATTTCTATAATGGACGCCTGCAGTCATTAAACAGATGTGGTCATCGACTCTGACTGTACTGTAATTCTGGCAAGTCGTAAACGTTGGCCACCTCCTGGAGAGAACCGACTACTTACCACGAGTAAGCTTATCCTCTTCAAACTTGTGCCGTTCGGAACTGGCGATATGCGTGAGGTCGTCAGTATTGTCTAAAGAGTAAGGCAGTTCGAGAACTACTGACGATTCACAGAAATGTTAAGTCTTGCCTCTTAAATCTTATGATGGAAAATGCAGATAAACTATATGATGATTTTTTTTCTGATAGATATAATTTGACAAATATGAGCATTGAATTCATTCTTCTATATATGATAACAAAGATTTTTTATTATACTTTTGAATATCTAACTGGACTATGTAATTTCACAAATTACCTTTATTTACCTTTAGGGGCTCTAAATATACATTTGGCTATCTTTTTAACCATTTCCCTTATTCAGTCCCCTCACGTTTAATGCAAATTTCTTGATTAAATTGAGGCAGTTTAACTAGTACTTCCGGATATTTCTCCCTAAATAGCTTGTTGTAGGGTCTCCGGAAAAATACTCCAAGTATCGTTGTTTGAATGATGAATAATTTAACATTTGAATAGCATTAGTTGAACGTAACAGAATAAATATTATATAATACATACAAAACAAAATCGAAATAAATTAAGGTACTATATTTTAATAATGTATTTTTTATATATAAGAAGCAAACTGATTTATCAAATCTAATGATAAATTCGAAGGGGAGATGAATATTTCAGCTCCTTTTATAACTAATATCTGGGCGACCGAGCTTTAATCGGGTAACACATGATTTAGGGTGGATCTGAGTTGCTAAGAATGTACAATCTTAATTTAAAAAATGTTGCATAGCTATTCCTAGTTAAAATGTATTGAGCTCGCTGGATCGATAAATATTGCTTTTATCCTTCACATAGAACTCATAAGTTATAGATAGATACCAGTAATCAGCTGTATCAGCAATATACTTCTCGACCACCCAAACTCCATACTGAAATTTTATCGCAATATGCCCAGCCATTCCCGAAACTGCTAATGCGGACCTCGGCTTAACCCAAAGAATCGTATTTATTGATTATGGATGTTGGTATACTGGGTTTTCTAATAGAGAAGAATAAAAATATCTTTTTTATAGCTATCTCTGCAAGCGATCATCACTACAACGTATTTCTTTTTTTTTACAAATATTATACTGTACTATTTCACCTTTCTTTTTACGTCTAGGTAGCAATGATACAATGTTAAAAGCGTATGTTCAATCTTATCGGCTTCAATGACTCATCAGCAAAATATCCCCTCAAGTATAATGCTATCGAGAGCTTCTCTCCAGTGTGTTGACTTGAGTTTCCGTTAAGACCAACCTCTGTGCGACAATGTCAGCACTGCTGGACCAAAGTACACTCTTGTATCAACAGCTTTTCTCAAGTCGGTTAAATCGTCAAGTGCATAAATTTGTTCAAGCTATAAAAGGCTTTACAGCTTATACCATCTATTTTGGTTCAACGTTCAATGTCATTTTCGGATATCTAACTAAAAATATTAAAAAGTCCGGGATATTTGGTCCAGGTTTCTATCGAGATAAATTCCATCTAATAAAATGATATTAGTGAACTCAGCGCTATGGCACTTCATGTTTAATCTACATATACTCTACATTTATTTCGTACTTTCATCAGAATTAAGATAGGTGTTTAATTTTTTTTATGTCGGAACAGCCTAGCTATACCGGATATAAAATGAATGTAGAATTCTATTTATTAGACATTTATCGTAAGTTTATTGAATTGACAGTTCAGAATTTGTACAATGCAAAGTTGATAATTCAGTCATAACCAGCTTGATTTGTTTATTCATAAAACGTAAAATTTAAATTCTATTTTTCTGCCAGTTCAAATGCCATAGGTTGTACTGAGTCTCTGGTGTGAAACTACGCTACCCAAGTGTTTCACTTTGTTCAACGATTTTTTTAAAATTTAGACTGCCCAAAATGTTATACTTCCCACTAAAAACTCTTAAAGTTAAATCTTTAAATTTAAGACGTATTCTCCCAAAACCATTATCTGCTGCATTGACACCCATATTTTCTCAAATATAAAATATTCTTCAAACCAGTCTACCCATCCGCCCATCCATATTTTTGACCGACTTCCCAAACCTAGGAGATATACAATAATTGGAGTGGCTACTTTTTAGGTTCTTACGCGTCTTTCATGTAGTAAACAAGTTACTATTTTTATGGTTTTTACTTAAAAGAGGAGTATTGAATAATGGTCTTATATTTAAAAGAAATTTAATTCAAAAGCTCCTTCCCCGCAAAAACTCGCCCCCTATGAGGATGTAGGGGAAAGGGATGATATCCAGAAACATTTAAAAGGACTTTTTTCATAAAAAAAATACTGTTTCCGAGTAACTGTAATAGAAATGGCTAAAATATACGTTTCCTCTATAATATTCAGAGCTCCAACTAATATTGTTGGTCCTATTTGTTATAAAAGATATTTATTTCACATTCATAGTCTCTAAAATCATTGAACCTTCACTTGTAGACGAGGTCCTTAAGCGAAGCTATTCTAGCGATAATAAAGCAAATAACATTAATCAAAAATAGAATAATAAAAGAAGATATTTTTCGCATAAAATCCAGATTCCACAGTCTAAAACATAACAATAGATTTGTGTCCAACCAAAAAAAAAAATATTTTCGAATTATATCAAACAAGCAAGCCAACTCCGATAACAAAATATCTACAGCCATCTCACTCGTGTTTTCCCTTATATCAACGAATATGGATATTTTTGCATTAGTATGGAAGTAACGATTGCAACTCTACATTTTACAATGAATTCAACAAGGGACATTATATTTTATTATTGTAGTTCTTAGTGTTATTTCCTGGGGAATTGCAACAAAGTTATACTTAGATACTTTCATAATAACCATTGGCAATTTCGCACATTTTCTTCTGCTTTTCTTCATTTAGGTATAAGATTATTTCGCTTCATCAAGCTTGGATAGAATAAAAGTAATGCTATTACTTTGGAATGGTTATAGACATGAAGGTTGTTAAAATATAGCATGTGTTGAGACCGTTCATTCGATAATATCTGTAATCTGGAAAACAATAAATATTTTTTGCGGAAAATTGGACCGACGTTATTAGTTGGTGCACTAAAAAATACAATATAATATCTAAATCTATTGGTGCTGGTCGGTACTTTTGCATTTGTGCAGTTGCAGTTAGATTGAAAAATTCTGGCACCAACTTAACAAGTACCTGCACAAAGAAAATTAATATTATTTCGTATTTTTCAGTGCATCAACTAATAACGTCGGTCCAATTTTCTTGTAACAAATATTTATGTCACACTTTTAAGTGTAACATTAGTCAAGAGAATCGTTTAACGTTCACTTATACCATTACCCAGGTATAAGTATTCTTTGCCTGTACTTGTTATTATTCAGAAATCTCGGAACTCTATGGAAAAAATATTCATGATAAATGTTACTACAAATAATCTGGTTTTTACTTTGATTGTATCATATTTTCAATTTTCGAAAAAAATTGCCCCCTCCACATAGCGAAAATACACATAATTTGAGATTTTAACAACGATGTAACTCGAACAGAGTAATAAATATTCAATTTAAACGTTTCCGGATATTGTCCTATCATTAATTCTGTCGTCTCAGATTTTCAATTTCCGAGAAAAATTGCTCCTCCGTTTTTTTTTGAGTGATGGAGATTTCCGATTTGAATTTATTAATAGGGGACTTTTTCTCAAATCTCCTCTTTCAAATGTATCAAAAATCATCAAAATAGAAGTACTTTTACTATATAAAGCGCGCACACAAACCAAAAAAAAATCTGAAAGTCGAATTGTATATGTACCTCCTCCCTTTGGGTTCGCCGGTCGAAAATGTGTCTATAAATTGTTACTACTCCACGGCCAAAGATCTCATACGATCGACGTGACATTCTAAAAGAGCGACGAATCCATTAAGATAAAGTCTCGAATTGTCTAGAAACGCCCACCTGCATCTATTAGGTATAAGCTGAATCATTTTCAAGAATTCTGCGGGATTCTCTCTCTATTGGTTTGAAGAAGGAAAGCCGCAAACAATTAGCTGGGATATTTTTCGAGTCACGGATTGTTTGCTTCCCAATTGGCGAGCCGAGTCAAGCTACAATATTCCAGACAATAGTATATCTTTTCTGCTATCAGCTATAGCTTAACAAGATGGTACTTAGTAAAATAAAGTTCCTTCTATTATTACAAACTTGTGAGTGTATCATTATTTATCAAAATTATTCAACGTTCACTTATACTCATATATTTGAAAACATCGCAGACACTTACATATTTCAGATATAACTACCGATGTAACTCGGAAATCGTAAAATTCTTTGAAAATGTCCAATTTAAAGGCTGCTAGATAAGGTCTCCTATTTAGTTTGCTAGTCTCATATTTTCGATTTTCTAAAAACAATTCCCCTTCCTTTAACTAAAACACTCGTGTTTCAAACTGTACCACTGCTGTAACTCCGAACGCTATTATTTTTCTGAAAAATTTCATATTTAAACGATGTCTCTTCTTTAATTTTGTCTTCTTCATTTTTCAACTCCCGAAAAACATTGTCACCTCTACCCCCTTTGGACAAGTTTTTTGGGGGAAAGACATGTTTGATTGTCGATGTTTTATTATATTATTATCAAAATCTCAGCACAATTCATAAAAAAAAAACTTGACAAACAGGAAATGTCAAATTCCTTCAGATTATAACATTCAATCACATGCCATGTAAACATCACAAGCTGCCGCCAGCTATAGAAACAGTCGTGATATATGAATATGAAATGTAATCCGAAAGGTAACCTGGTGATAAAAATGTAAATCGTTGCCGGAATCACTGGCAACATCTGCGGAAATCGATTTACTTTCCGGCGCTCGAGAGTAGGTGATGTACCACTGTCTGTAAACTCATCTTCTCTCGATGAAGTTGATGATTATTTGTTCTGGCATTGTTCAGTAGAGAAGTTATGATTGGTCCAATACGAATAAGCTTCAAGGTATCATCGTTATACTTTAACAAACATACCTACATCTACCTGATTGAATTTGGATGCAACTATATGATTTCATCTTTTCTCTGCGATGTATTTTAAATCGTAGAAGAGTTTATCATTCACCAGTATTGAGATAACTTGAATAAAACTAAAAGTTTAAAAAAAGAAAATACTAATAACTATAAAATTAATAACTGAAAACATGAAAATGTATATCGTGTACCTATTATTTTTCCTTGACGACGCAATGCAAATACTGTTATTTACATTCCTAGGAAAATAAAAAGAGTAATTTGCCATTTTCATGTTTTGTATCTTAGCATTTATGAATTATTTACATTACCGGCAGCGGGAAAAATGTAATATGTAACTCGTAATGTATCGACTGTTAACATCCTCGGCAAGTGACAAGCCTCGGCTTGCCCTGGCTCGTACTCACTTGCCTTTTTTAAAGTTTCAGAAGTATTGAATGTTCTGCTAATAATCGAGTATGGATTCTTTTATTTGTAATGAATCTCTGATAAGCAGATAATGTTGCTTACTCACGTATGCGACAAAATTGTAACGTATGGATCAATTAATCGTTGAAATTTTAAATACAAAACCAATATTTTCTCCTATTTGGATAGAGTAGATCTCAATTGATAGATTAATGACGTAATTAAAGATGGAAAGCTTAAAGTGTTGGAATCACCAATATCAATCTAAAGGCAGCATAAGAAATAACTTCTAGATCGTTTTTAAGATAGTATGACATCTAAATTTAGCTTAGCGGTGTTATATGAGTAAATGAAGAGCTATTTAATTTTAAAAGATTATTTTGCATACGTTTTGGACAAATATCAGATCTAACCAACAGAAACGAGGCCTAGGTACTGATAATGCGCGTGTTTAAGGGAGTACTCATTAGCATCTTAGCTCATTTTTATTAGAAGAAATAATAATTTACTCACACAAGTGCATTAAAAACAACATTGTTTAACCCTATTTGTCCTAAGACGGGTTTTCTTATAAAGATTTTGTGGAAAAATGTTTCAAGAAATGTCTTCTGGACACAGGTAAAGGGACTGATGAGGTATCACGCTAACAGATAATGGCGCATTCGCCAAAACTTTAAATTATTGTATATTCGTGCTGATTTAGACTGGATTGTATAAACTAGAGCTTTCATACATTATATACATATATCAGATTCATTATTAGCCTTCATATTTTTTTTTGTGAGTCAATACCACAAAAACTTGGGTTTCACTTTCCTGAGAGTGCTTATCTTACTTATCTAAATTATGAGACTAAATTTAAAAAATCCCGATGGCCTGTAGTCAGCGGAAAGGTAAATTTTTCAAAATTCATTGAATTGAAATTTGAACAACCTTTTCATTGGTATACCTACGTTATTAAATAAAATTGTCATAGCCTTGCGGTTAGAGGTTTTTGTTTTGGCTGTTGAATATAAAGCAGACAGGGTTCGAGTCCACTTCAAGGCAGATTTTTTTTTCGTCTATTTCTTTTCAATAAATATACTATATATTTTTTTAATCAGGATCTATATTAAGATCTCCAGAAAATGTACAATTACATCAAATTTATATTGAGTGTTCATGTTTTATCAATATTTGTTATTTTTCTTTATTAATTTTTATTTTTTTACCTGTGTATTTTATAAAAAATTGTTCTGAACAAAAGTTGTAGGTACTGATTATATCTATAACCTAAAATTATTTTTGATGATATTTACACTACGGCTCTTTTTTGATAATTTTTTGAAATGTTTGAACGGTCGCCATCTTGAAACCACTTACCCCATATTGCCCAATAACGAACTCGACCGAGATATTTGAGAGATTGATTTTTGTAGCAAATTTGAACTTGATACCTTCAAAACTGCTACCTCTATCGTGTTAACAAATTTCGTAATTTCCCATATATATATATATATATATATATATATATATATATATATATATATATATATATATATATATATATATATATATATATATATATATAAACTTTTGAACCAAATGTTTTTTTGGACTAACTTATAGACATATAACAACATGCCGTTGAAATTTTTTCGAAATTCAAAAGTGTGAACGATCGCAATAGGTATATTTCTATAAGAAATTTACCTAATATACCTAACTTATTACATCAAAGACCTGGTATTCTCAACTGCTATTGATAATTTACAGATGAATTCTCTTTTGACATTTCACTCATAATAACCATTTATAGGCGGATGAAAACCCTTATGCAATTGTTGAATCGAATCATCGAGAACAATTCTCATTAAATGTTTGGGTTGGCATTATTCTTGAAGAAGATCTGCCACCATCGCTTGAAGACCTTCCTCTCTTATTAAGAAATTTTTAAATCTCACCTTTCACAATCAGTAGATAGGTCTCGGAGGAACGCAGTCATGGCCGCCTAGATGTCCCGACCTTAATAGTTTAGACTTAAGTTTACGCAGTGCCGATTCAAATCGAAGAGGAATTGCGAAACCATAAGAAACAATCCATTCGAGTGGGTGGAGGACACTTCCAACAACAACTGTAAATAATTCGTGTACTTTAGTCCGTTTGTCCTCTGTTGTCATTTCACTTTACCGTTTTCTTCTATCCAAACATTCAATATCATGTCCTAATTTGCATCCCAAATCTGCTTAGAATTTCAGAAATAATTTTCGTATTTACAAAAATCAGTGGCATACCATTTTTTTCATAAAAAATATTCAGTTCAAACCTCGTATCTACGGACGCCCCTGCTAAAAATGAAATTAAAATCTTTTACGTCAAAAACTGCTTCTTGATGATTAAAAGGTGTGTATAATATTTCATAAAAATATCTAAGAGCGATAAGAAAATTATGATGAAAAAATTATTTTGTCTTAAAACTTAAAACAGCCTGTAGCTCAAAAATGAAGATGTTTAGGGCATATGTTGATATTAACTTTTCTTCTTAAAATTACCCAAGAATTCTCATCCTCAAGTATCGGTATTCAACAAAATAATAATAATATCATCTCAAATATGTTTTTTTTGTCGGTACGCCATGTCTTTTCCGCGATATTTTGCAAAATATTTGCACGTTACTTATTATTTTATATTTTTTAGAAGCCATCTATTTGTTCATTTTTTAATATAAGTATTATTGCTCAGGCGTAACGAAAAACTATAAATAGATAGAGCTGAAAGTGGCTTGGAATTCTAAGCTGAAATTCTAATATATTCTATATCAGTAGCATATATATTTCCATAATATTCTCTTAAAAATCTGGAATTTTCCTTCATCTCAAGGCGCTACGTTGCTACTTCATAGTAAGTTGCACTACCTGAAAGTCATTCCAATAACAGACACTGATACAGATTCTTCTACCTTCCACCGCTTTTCATACTAGTACGACAGCTACTTGTGCAGCCATGAAATTTAATAAGATCATGATCCCAATCTACCATTGCGGATTTAGATGCATAAATGAATCCTAAGTAGGGTTGTTATTGGTTATTTTGGGACTCGGAGTTTCTCTCTTGGGACTAGAAACAGAAGAGCGTAGGTATATTTATATGGGAAATGGCGTCATCTTGAATAGAAAGTGCTTTCTCAATTGGTTGATTATTTGTTTGCCTTAGGAATATTAATTTGAATACCCAAATTGTTTAGTGCTGAAATTTCATATGACCTACTAGTATTATTCCAGGAGCCCGTAGTATTAAAATTCTGTCAATGTTGGAAGAAATAAAACTTTATTTTAAAAGGTATTCCTGTACTACGACGTCACTTCCGGCTCTTGTAATTAGATTTAAAAATAATAGGTTCACTAAGAACCTTGTAACATCTAGGTATCTATGCGAATTTTAAAATGGAATAAGAGATTGATTTTTTGTAAGCAATAACGACAGATTACTGAAATCAATTGTCTTCAGTGATGTTACATTACCGTAATTTATATTTTTGGAAATTTACGGAGGTAGTTTACCATTTTTTATTACCAATTTTACCATGGTAATCAATTCGTTTGGTAAATTACCGTGGTAATTTACCGTAATAAATATTTCGTAAATTGCTCAAAATTGCGTGAAAAACGGAAAATGACCGTAATTTACATGTAAAAAGTTAATTAACAGATTCGGATTTAGAGTCACCAAAATATCAAGTATCAATTTGAATGGAGGTTTTAGTGTTCGAGAACAATGTATTATGTAATAATATTTTTTTACGAATATTGTTAAGTGTTTAGTTAGTTAGTATTTAGTTTAATTTCGGTAAAATATGGTAATTTATCATAAATAACGGTAATTTATTGAATATTATACCGTTATTTACCACGTGGTTATTTCTCGGTAATTTACCAACTCACATCACCGATTGTCTTTATTAATTTAGAAGTAATGCAAAATAAACAGTTCAGAGAGAAACTTGGAAAAATTTTGTGAGAAACTAGCCCATTCTTCTTGTACTGCAATAGTAAATGGGTTTTCTTGACAGATATATTTTTTTACTAGCTCTATGAAGGGAAGCAAACTTCTAAACGTGTCCAATGGAATTTATATCTGGAGATAAAGGGCGGCCAATCTGTTTGTGCTATTATACCCTAATCTAAAGTTAATTGGACTAATCTAGCTTTTTGAAAACGACGTTTCTATCCTCAAAAATAAAACTGGTATCATTTTTTTGTCGCAATGGATCAACTATTATTAGTCTAAAGATTCTTCAATTTGTGTACCTCATATCTTGATAACGGAATAAAAATACTGCATTTTTCAATAACTTTCACAACGTCAGCCATATTATTTTTCGTTCTTTTAAAGTAACTTTGAATTATATGTCCTATCAAAAAAATTATGAAATTTTTAATGTGGGATTAAAATTAATAGGAGATTAAATTTGATTATGAAAACGGCCCTTATAATTTTTTGTCGCAATGGATCAACTATTATTAGTCTAAGGGCCGATTCTTGAATTTGTGTAACACATATCTTGATGGCGAAATAATAATAGTGCATTTTTAATAACTTTTACAACGTCGGTTTCGTTTTTTCAAAGTAATTTTCAATTATATGTCCGATCAAAAAATTTATGATATTTTAAATGGCGGATTATAATTAATGGGAGATTAGATTTGATTATGAAATCGGCTCTAAGTCTTAAATATTGCTATCAGTGTTCGACTTTAAAATATATATATTGTCGATGTTCTTTTAAACTGATCCAGCTTCAAATACATTTTTTACAGATTCTAAAAGTCTTTGAGATGAAAATTTTCCTTCAAATTGTGATGTACTGATTGTGAAAAAAAATCCATGAATTTGGAAGTAGCAGGTACACTTTAGATTAAATATACTAAAAAATTTAAAGGCATCGTGTTATATATCAATAATTAATTCAATTAAAAAAAATTCCAAAGTGTTAACATCATAGATGTCGCACTACATAACAAAAACACGGGCATGTCAGTACAAGTATTGACATCCAGCCAAAATTTTAAGAACATTAAAAAAATGGCCATCTAGTAACTTTAGAAAAAAGTATTTTTCATTTATAGATATTGTAATGTCCATAAAAATGACGGATTAATTTATTTTTCAAGTTTATTTCCACAATAAAATGTCACAGATTATTTATATATCTACACTGCACTAATGGATACTACATATTTATTATTTACACTATTTACAACCGAGAGTAATTTATTTATGTTGTTGCTGGCTCCTGCTAGGACCCACCGAATTACCGGTCTCCAACGTACCACTGGTCTGAATTCCGCATCAAATCAACTCCAATATATAAGCAAGCCCCCCTCCATCTAGAACCTTCTACTGGCATCTTCCAACGCCCCGAACATTCCACCAATGGCACGAGCTAACTAGATGTTTCGGGATATTAGCTTGACCTTGGCATGTATCGATGACCAATAGCAAAATGATCCGACCCCTGACGAATCGCACAAGTCTCCATTTCGAATCACAGTCGACACTACCTTTATCCCAATTTCGGTATTAAAAAAACTGATTATAAAATTTAATAACATTGTTTGTCTTGAAATCTTGTAAGCTGAAAATCATTCATGTAAATTAAATGTCGTTTATTATTAAAATTAAATCACTTGAGCTGTATAAATCCGTTCATTTTTTATATTAAATACAGAATGAAGATACAAAAAAACGTATAATTTTTAACTTAATTAAAGAGATTCGCTCATGCAAAGTTTGTATAATTAACATGTAGATACTGCAATATAATAACCATTCGCCAATTATATAAATGAATTTTCATGGCAAAGCTTGAAGCGTATGTCTGTGGTCTTTCCTGAAGTTTAATAATTCATATGATCAAATTAACTAACCGAGATGTAGACGCTAGTAATTACTATTTTCGGATGGATTTGTAGCATATGACGGGAGTGAAATACAGTTTTCATTTTATAGAACTGATAAATTGATGCAAATTTCCTGTTTAATTACAATATAACACGAAATAATGAAATTGTGCAGAAATTAATATTGAAAATAATATTTAATCATATCTATTTTTATTTTCAAAATTATTCTCAATTAGGTACTGCTCAATTATCATTACAAATGGACATTTGACACAAACTAGAAACGATATTTTAAAATAATATATTGGCTCTATGTCAGCTTTACTCATGAAGATAACAACTTGGAAGTAATTTTCAATTTAATATTAAACTTCTTTTGATTTTTGACCATATTTCATCAACAGTTGCAATTTATCATTAATTTCCTACTTATTCCTGCAATTCACTCCCTTAGTTGACTGTCTTCCTAAAAGAAGGAGGTACGCAATTCGACTGTATGTTTCGTACATTCATTTTTTGAGTATAATGAAGCTTATTCCTTCGAAAAAGCCTTTCAAATGGTTAAAATTGTTTTTACCAAAAAACATTATGTAATGTAAACTGTTTTATGAGAATTGAATAATATATTCTTTTATTTTAGACACTATTCTTTTGGCAGTATCACAATATTGACAGTAAACACTCTTAATGCATATACCCTCTGAAACTTCCGTCTGATCTGAAGTGCTGTGGCAATATTTTTAAGTATTATTTTTGTCTATCACTTTTTTTCCATTATTGCCCATTTCAGAAAACATACCTATCTTCCATTATTTTTTCAATACTCAACTTACGTATTTTCCATGAATTCGACAGTTATAGTAAACGCAATTCCCAGATCAACCTTTTGTACTTGAGATTTGTATCTTTAGTATTTCTGACTATGATGTTTTTTTTTGATGTTGATTGAGACTATATTTCCCGCTAAAGGCAAAAAATAGAGAGTTTATCTGAAAAATTTTGAATGTAGAGGTTGCCATATATTGCAATCTGTTCTAACATGCATGACCTCATTTCGATTAAGTTATTTACATTCCTTTCGAGAGTGTAAATGATCTAACAAATAAACTGAATTAAGTCAACGTATTATCGTATTTATATATTATTGTTTCAAACATATGCTTTTCTTCAGTATGCCATATCTTCCTGATTACAATTAAAAACAAATGGTTTTGTTAAAAAATACTAAGAATGGGAGTCGCAATAAAAAAAGTCCCACCTTGTTTAATTGCTTATAATTCTATTTGATCTTCACCAGCTGATTTGTTGTTATTCTTACTTTTGCTTGAAATTCAGAGAATAATATCAGGTAATTCCACAAAGACTTGATTTTGGATCTTAGCCTGTCCGTTTTTTGTTCATTGTCTTGTGCTTTGGTATCGCTATATAATTTTTGGTAAAATGCCCTTACTATATTTAGAATTTCGGACTTATAGAATGTTACTTGTTCATTCGCGTTCTTTATGACACCCTGTATATTAATGATTAATATCTTAGGATTATGCCTCATTATCGAAATAAATTGATAGCTAAAATATAAGAAAACAATGGATATTTTAAATTGAGGTAAGTACATTTTCAGAATGTTTTTGAATTAATCAACAAATAATTGTTCTGTATTTGTAATTGGAAATTGCAATTAGTATCTATGAGATTCCAAACACAAAACGAACAATTATTTTTCTGAAACATGTTGTAATTTGAATTTATTTGATTCTTTACCATATCTTTGAATTAGTTGCCTTTAAATTTTCCACCTTCGTGTAGTTGTTTCTCCTTTTTTTTTGAATATTATGCCGTCTTGATATAAATTAATTTCAAGCACAATTGCCGAGGGCTCTGAATTGCAAACAATCATCGTCGTCCGTTGGTTATGTTTTTCCTATCACAAACGAACTGGCAAAGTCATTAGGTTTCACTCCACAAAGGCTGTATACATTTACAAAGAGTATTCTTTAGAAAAAAGTATATACAAGGTGATCAACTTATATAATCCGAAGCCTGATATATTTGTTGTTCTTCTACATTTTGCTTAGAAGTGATAAGGTCTAAGCCTCACATTTTAAAATGAATCTGTAATATACAGGGTGTTTTGTAAGGTCAAAGCGTACCAAATTTATGTCTTATACCTATAACTGTTCTCCCGATTCTAAGTTCTTCTGGTTAGTTTTCAAGATATAGCCACTTTTATGAGAACACCTTTATGAAATCGTCAATCTGTATTAATTAAAATCCACAGTTAAGAGTCTGAAATAATTGTAAAATCATGGGCGTGAGTCTTTGGTCGCGAGAACGTTATTAGTTGCAACAAATTGTCCCAAAAATAGCCCACAGTTGTGAACTTTGATGAATATAGAGTGATGATCTGATTAGGAGTTTGTCATAAAACTGTCCATGTCTTGAAAAGTACCCATCAGAACCTAGTTAAACTCTATACTGCTAGAATTGTGAAAATGAGCGCAATTGAAGTCTTAGATAATATGTAAGCTATTTCGTTTAAAAAAACTTAACTTTGGTATATTGTGACATTATAAAATACCCTGTATATCACCATATACATGACCATATCTATAGCTTCTATGCAAAATGTGTTTCGTATATATCAGGACAACAGAGATAACAAGCTACGGAATATATTTTGATTACCCTGTAAATAATAACCAAACATTCTGGATATAAATACATTTAGAAAAAAAGTAGGTAGGTATATTTATTATCGGCTGCCCTGTATATTATGTATATTAAATCGAGAAATGGCAATCTTTCTCGATGGACGGTAGTATATTTTGTGAAGTGGAAATTTTATGGATTCAAGGTTTCTGCTCCAGAAAATATTATTGAGTTGCTCGCCATCAATTCAGATATTCAATGTGAAAAATGACGAAAATAGCTTTTTCTGCCAACAGATTGTGAACGTTATTACACATTTATGTAGGTATATGAATCAAATTAGACTCCCTATAGGTATATTATGTTTAGCTGAATAATATTTACCTGAAAAATATTCAGTCAGTTCTGACATAATATTGAAATGAGACAGCCAGGTCAATGCGATGCATGACATTGTTCAAAACAAGTAATTATTATAGGACAGAATCATTGGTGCAGATCGCTCTAGCTTGGGAATTAATCCTACTTTAGATTTTCATTTATTTCGGTTATTTCACTCTATTTTGCCCTGTTACAAACGGTTAGACACCAGAGTAATTTCATAATGTTAAGTTCTTTCATCACAAGTTCGGAGCACTAAAAACCAAATAAATGGAAGAATTGTTTCATGAGAACGATAAGTTCACAATTATTGTTACTAATATTTTTCATATTTACTCTATTTTAAAGCTAAGTCCTTCATTCTGCATGAAAGAAAGTTGTTTAAGAGAAACAATATTAATTCATATTAATTTGAGATGAAAATAAGGTAAATTATATCAAATTCAGTAGCTGGGGTTCAAATTTTATCTCAACATCTTTATGTTCAATAATTATTTACAATAAAAAAATTGGAGAAGAAAGAAATATATTACACGTTAAATTGAAGAATAACAAAACTGTCTAACTTTTTCCATTTTAAATACATTACCTATACCCGGCCACACTGTATTCTCATTGTGAAATGCATTATAGAAAGAAGAAATAATATATCCTAATCTTTTCCGGAAAATTGTATGGGGCTGAAAACTCCTGTAGTTTGTCTAGCTTGGCTGGAATGAAATTAAATTGAATTGAAAGCAACATTTAAAGGTAATCTCATCAAGGCATAAGTCTTACGAACTGATGTAGCCCTCTGTTGTAATCAATTTAAAAAATTGTGTGTAGAATAAATAGCTTCAGGTGCAAATTGTTTACTTTCTCCTACAAATAATTATTGTTTTGGAAACAATATAAATCATTTACATAGTTAGAATATTTACTCAATTTCACCCAGAAATGTGGTTCCTATTTTGGTCATTTTAGTGACGGTTACTCAAGGAAATTGAAAATAGATTTAATCAGCTTGCCCATACATACTTGAACCCTATAGTCTTCGTCTACGAGTCGTTCTTGGTCTCCTGAACATGTTTATCAACTTAAATTTGTTCTCTTCAATCTGCCCATTCAACATTTATCTGGACTCGACCATGTTGTGAGACATGTCTGACTGTGTAAGAGCCCCATTAGGATCTTTTGAGAACAATTTACTCCTTTAACGATATACATGATTCTTATTGATTCAATTTTACTACAGAACAATAGCTAGATTGGAATCCAAGGATCACGTTATAAAGAGAGTCAATATCTGACCTTCCATTTAACCTTCCACCATCCATCTCCAGTGAGTAATAAAAACTTGATTCCCATCATAAATTATTCATTTGCCATGAAAACAAGTTATTCGCCATTTTATCGATACTATAACGCCACCTCATAGGTACCTCCTGCAGAGCAAAACTTTGATGGGTATAATGAAACTCTTGCACTGAATTTTATGTGAAGAATATTCAATTTAAATAACACTTTGCCATAGATCCAGGATAGCCAGTTAATATTTTACTGGTTGATGTAAAATGGCTACAACACGCGTGTGTTGTGACATGGCTGTACTACCATCTACCATTTGAATTAGAGCCTAAAGTCCTACTAATAAAGATTTACGGTGCTGAAATGTGGATGAAGTGGAGTGAATATTGAAGGAAATTATGGAGGTGTTGCGTTGTTGAAACAATAGTCGATTTGATGTTGTGTCGTAAAGCGTTTATATTATGGGTTGAGGGATACTTCGTAATTTTATCTGTTTTCTTGTTGCTATGAAGGCTTCACATAATGGTGGGATGAAATAAAATAAAAGTGCTGCTATTTACTTGACAGTCTGATAAAGTAAGTATAACGGCTTTAAGCTGCGTAAATACTATTTGAGAGATTTAAGGGGATCGCTTTCATAACCTTTTTGTATTTGATTTTCTCGAGTTGATGATAGACTTTAACTGCTTTAACAAAAACCGGTTGGAATATAATGAATATAAATGATTTTATAGATGAATTAATTATTCCGGATTTCCTTCACAAATTAATGACCGTATGCTGGATAGTGGCATTCGACAAGGAGATTCATTGAGTCCCCGACTAGATTTTATTCCAGATGAGATAATAATGAGAAAGCGCGGAGACAAAAACTGCTCTTTGGTGCTGTTTTTATTTATTAAAATATTTATAGAAACTTTTAGTAATGCAGGAAATGGTAATATCAGTAGCCAAATCTAAAAGTAGGCTTACATCTAAAATACTTTTCAAATGTGAATGGTTTCTTGACTAGACAATAAGACATTAAGTGATGAAGTTGTGTTATTTAGATATAGAGATATCTTGACTTTGAGTCCGAATTAAATGGGCAGGCAATATTTCAAAATAAGTAAGTAAGTAAAAAGCAAATAATGAAAAGAGCATATATGGTGATTGTTATTAATAAAGTTGGAGAAAATAAGGGACAGAGAAAAATCCAATATCAACGATTGGGTACTTGCATTTAGAATATTTTGACAATTATTTTCCACAATAGAATAACAGCATCTCAAAATCACTTACGGCTATACCTGAAGTAGAAAGTAACTTTTTTTTTCAAATGGAATACTATTCGTTTCTGTGGTCAATTCCGTCAGAGCTTTCTAGCTAAATTTCGTTCGATCATTGTTAATAATAGCATATTACATTTATTACTTTTATCTACAACTCTTTATCAATTTACCTACTTTATTTAAAAAAGATAAATAAAAAATTGAATTTTCTTATAATTTATGATCTTCTACGAAATATACATATCCACACGGTCAAAGATCCATTGGATAATTTTTTTATAGGTATACTTTTTTCTCATGTGATATTTATTAATCTTTTTCATTTTGTTACAGTTCGACTGCCAGTGATCTAATATCACGGCGAGGAGTTTTCTCTCGACGTTATTATGGCTCAGTCGAGCAGGTGAGTAATCTCAATATTCTCTATAAAAAAATAATTATATTGACATGAACAATATTAGCATAGTTGAAGGTTATACCAGCGACCTTTGAACTCTCGTACATACGTTGGAAATCATTCATCCACACCTAACCAAAAGGTCAATTAAAACAATACTTAAAAAGGTAGAGAGCGCAGAAAGAAGAAAGTGTCTCATCAGATTATTGATTTTAATAACAAAGTGCTTCTACATATTCTCTTTTTTGCGCTGCCTTATACTATTCAATTACATAAGAAATATTACGAAATTAAAATAGATATCTTCGTCAATGAGGCAGAAGTACTAAAAAATATAAAAAAGAGAAAAAGTCCAGAACACGATAACGTCCATGCTCAGGTTCTGAAGACACTATACACAAATTATCTAACCTACCTGTGCAAGAGAATATACGAAACAGGCAAAATCCCAACCGATTGGTTAAAGTTTACCTTTATAGTGATACCTGAGAAAAATAATAGATAATCTCTAAAAATTAAAACATTAAATCTCATGGAGACATACGAAATGTGGATTCCTACACATCTCATGGATCATCCTCCAATACCAAAAAGAGGTTTTGGAGATGGCTTCTAGACATTGAAAAGAAGTGAATCTTTGACCTATACTTAGAGGCGCCATGTACTCAATACTTATGATGATTTTACAAGGGAAGATAAAAAGGCCCAGGACGAAAGAAGCAGAAACTCACCTCTTCATTGGTGTATTCCATAATCTATTTTATGTAGTAATGCACTCACTGTATTTTGCAAGATATGTTATATGCACTAATCCATCGCTAATAACCATTGGGTGGATGTGGTTTAAAGTATTTAAATAAAAAAAGTAGATACCCTTCTATTTTTATTCCAATAAAAAGATACAAAGCATAATATATGTATGTTAGAAAGATTATATAATATACACTGTGGGTAAAACGTCCGGGACCGGTAAATTAGTTCGAAAAAGGCGCACTTTATCAAAAAACTTCCTGTATAAAATTTGTAAGGTTTTGAAAAATTAAAAAAAAGAATACCTGTAATTATACAGGGTGGCTCAAAAAGTCTTGGCAAACCAAAATGTTGTTTTTTAAATGAAATAAATAGTTTTTTATCGCATTTTCTGATTTGCATAAACATTCTGAACCATTATTATGTAACATGTCATATGGCTAAGCCCGTTAGTTTATGGGATAAATCGAATTAAAGAACATACATACGATTTACGATTTTAAATTCTTTCATGTTTTTACTATAATAATAATAATAACAATTAAAAAGTACAAGTAACAAATTACCGGCCAACTTTACAAGAACAAAAATAAATTTAAATCGTTATTAAATTAAATGCTGAAACTGTCCCCCTCGAACAGCTTGACAATAGCTAAAATGTAAAAAATTCTGTCAATAACATTTTGCAACATTTGCAAATTCTTCTTCTCAATTCATTGAGATCGGCAGGTTTTGTAACATACACTCTATTTATTAAGTATCCCCACAGAAAATAATCGAATGGCGTCAAGTCCGGCGACCTAGCGGGCCATTCTATTTGACCCCTTGGTCCTATACAGCGATTAGGAAACGTATTATTGAGGTAAGTTCTTACAGCTTGCCCAAAATGTGGAGGCGCTCCAACCTGTTTTTCATCACTACTTACAAATTTCGCTCTTCCCGAACGAATTCTGTCTTAGCAACATCCGGTTACCTCGATTATTTGAATTGTTCTTACAACTGTAGATTTTGATATGTGCTGTTCTCGGTCTGGAAAGGTTATGTTAAAAACTTCCTTTGTTTCATTAAACGATCTTTGTCGGTCCCCGAAACCCCTCATCATTAGTAAACTAGTCAAGTTATACGTTCCCTTTGACTTAGAAACAGTTTCAGAATTTTCCATGACAGTGACACAAAAAAATCCGTTTATAAGGTGACAAAAAAATAATTCTGGTACCAGCTTAGCCATATGACATGTTACATAATAATTGTTTATTCGAATCAAAAAATGCGTTGAAAAATATTCATTCCATTCAAGAAAAACAATATTTTAGTTGGCCAGGACTTTTAGAGCCACCCTGTATAATTCCAAGTATCCTTGTTTTACAACTTTTATAAAGGAAGTTTTTTGATAATCTGCGTCTTTTTCGAAATAATTTTCCGGTGGGGAAATTTTACACACAGTGTATATTTTTTTGAGTTCGATAGATGTAACCACCCCAAAAGCTTTTAGGTACAACGGAACATACAGCCAGACCGGCCGGATGTTACGTCGTAATAGTTGAGCGTTTGTATTAAGCCTCAGGGCACGTTTTCAGCCGGTATGTTCTCGTTCAGCTCGCTATCAATTCAGGCTCAGTTAGCTAGCTTACAATGTAACTTATTCAGTTAGGACCTCGGTATAAGGTGCAATTACATGGAGGATGAACCAAACTTACTGGTCACACGTATCTACTCAGATAATAAACATGATGAAAGAAAATTAATGGAATCAACATAAATAATCAAGTATATACAGTGTGTTCAAGGTAAAGATGGGATAGTATTACTATCTCGTGAACATTATTACAAAAGCAGTCAGTTGAATGAGAAAAAAATGATGAGCTATTTGTTGGTCTTTTAGATAGTGTTATAAATATTTTTTACAAGAAATTGTACCGACGTTATTAGTTGGCGCACTGAAAAATACAAAATAATATTAATTCTATTGGTACTGTTACTTTTGAAGTTGTGTAGTTGCAGTTAGATTGATAGCTTTTGACACCAACTTCACAAGTATCAGCACCATTTTACCACCGCTGTAACTTGGAAATCGTAACTCTAAGGAAAAAATGTACATTATTAAATGTAGCTACAAATAATCTGGTCTTTCATGAAGTTTCCTCAGATTTTCAATTTTCGAAAGAAATTGCCCTCTTCACATAGCTAACATACACATATTTGAGATTTTAGCATCGCAGAAACTCTCGAAAACCTCTTTTGAAAAAATGTTCAATTTAAACCTTTACGGATATTTTAGTATTTTTAATTTTGCTATCTCGGATTTTAGATTTTCGAGAAAAAATGCCCCCGCCACCCCCTTCAGGGACAGTTTTCGGAGGGAACAAACTTTCGGATTTGACTTTTTACGAAAACGGGACCATTTCTCAATTCTCCTCTTTCAAATGAATCAAAAATCATCAAAGTACGTTTAGTAAAACTAAATAAAACAGACAATTGAATTGTTTGTATACCTCCTCCGTTTGGGTTCGTCGGTTAATAAAAATATAATAGCTAGTTTGATTTTCGTAATTCAGAAACAGATTTTTAGTTTTATTTTTTCTAAATATTAAAAAAAAATATTTCTGCATTGCATCTTTCTTAGATCTACAATCGTACTACAATATTGTCGATATTTTGTTTTCCAAAGAATATCATTATTTTTTATATTGACTGAAGTAACGACGCACCCTATATCAATTTTCAGTATCTACAAATCATATATAAATTTTTTCACCTTTTTTATAGAATTACCTCTCTCTGGATTCCTATCACTAACAATACGCACTTTATTGGTATGTACGGGTTATATTTGCCATTGTTTGAATCTGCGGGTTTTTGAATATTGTTGAATATTATCCTGGCCTATTTTCCAGTGTTTTTGTATTTCATGCATTTTTATGTGATAAACTATAGCTTTTCTAGACATAAAACGCTAAAAACACCTACTTCAGTCTATCGACTGTTGCCCCTTTTTTATGTGTTGAACGTTCACCCTACACCTTATTTAGACAAAATCTCTGTAAACAGGTTTCAGAATAAAAAAAATATCAATGGTTAATTAATATGAAATATGGACCTTATTTTACAGTCTATTTTTTTCTGATTTTCAATTAAAACAGGACCCAATTACTGACCCTCCGTTGCCCGGTCATCCGTACGTCCGTCAGTCAGCGAGCTCTCTCTAAAATTTTTAGAGGAATGGGTATTTATGTAGCCGCTACAACAACAAATACTAAGTCCATCCGTCCGTCCGTTCGTTGTTTGGTCAGCGGGTTGTATCTCATGAACCATAATCGGCAGGCAGTTGAAATTTTCTCAAATTGTGTATTCTTATTTTTACTATAACAACAAATACTTACTTCGTTTGTTCGTCCGTCCATTCGTCTGTGCACGGGCTGTACCTCATGAATTGTAATAGATAAGACAATTGAAATTGAATTGAAGAGAATGTGTATTTTTTTACTGCTATAATAACAAATACTGCATCCAATCAAATATTAAAAAATGTATAAACACAGAAATATCTTATACAGGGTGCTACTTTGTTCTACTCATATTGATGATAGTTTCTAGAGAATAAAACATCGCATAATATCATGAGCATAATTTTTGTAAACTGAGAAAGCTGCCAAATAGATATAGCCATCATTTTTTGCTAGCTGTCCAATTAACGTCAGCAAAAATAAAACAAAAAAATTAAAATCTTGAAAACAAAATAAGATATAAAATTATTGTGAAGACGATATAGAAGACCATAAAATTGGTCAACTTTTTCCTGAATCTTTGACAAATTTTATAGAGGGATCAAAAAATATGTTACTAAAGCTGAAATCTAATAAAACTGAAATATTATTTGTCATTGGTATGATCATGATATTCTACTAAGAAAGACTGAAAGAAATGAAGAAATGAACAAAGCTCAAATATGTAAAATTGTCTGGTTCATCTTCCAAACGTTCTCAAAAATCTCATTGAAATCTTAGAGGTACAAAAGCAACGCAATTTGTTTTGCCTACTATATTTGATAACTCGCTGATAATTAGCACTATATTGATGATTTCACTGCATTATTTTGATATCTGAGTAAAGAGACATTAAAATGATAAGGTGAGTCGAAATAAGAATTTTCTATAACCAAAACTTACACTTAACAATAATAGAAAAAATAACTAAAATATTGATTGGTCTCTAGAGGATAGAGAAGAATCAACATTGTATTGCAAATAGTTTTTAAAAATAAAGCTGAAAAACGAATACACAACCTCAATAATTGACCGTTCTTTATCTTCTAACATAATAAATGTACAGATCACAAAACTTACTCATGCTAACTTCAGAACAAAACAAACATTAAATAAAAAAATCGTATGCATTCCACTTATCATTCAAACGTACCTACATATTCCACACTTAAGAGACTTAAACTAACCTATCCTCAACAATGAAGACTCTTAAATATACCTATATTCCTATATTCCGGTTTAACGTAATCTCCTCTCATATTACGGCATAACATTCCTCCAAAAACAACAAAATCCCCCCCTACAAGAGTATGTCGTAAGCTTTTATGGCACATCAAATCGCAGCCATTTCGAGTTACATTGTTGGCAACTGGAATGTACCATTCCTTTGAATGAAGCATTACAAGGATAATGTGTATGCAGCGCCACATACGAGATGATCCTCAATCGCATTTTAACGCATCACTTCAATTTCTCCATAAAAATGAATATCTACCGACTGCTGAGAGTGCATTATAGTTGCTCTTTCAAACGTTTTGTGATAATTTCCTGCAATAAAACAGGAAACTATTAGAATATTATCTCTGTCTCTGTGTCTGTTTCTTATCAAGTAGCTGTTCTATCAATTTATAGAGCTCAACAGACAATTCAATAAATTCTCTGTCTGTCTGTGATATCATTATCTCGGAAACAGAACGGTGTATTTTGTTGCTTTCTTTTTTATTTTGTTCAGAACCATTAACACTCGCTGGTGGCACTGAATGTGAATCCCGTACAGTTATGCTTGAATAAAATTCCATATTTTCCACATGTTTCTCCAGATTCTGGCTAAACGTTTCATCATGCGAGAAAATGTTACATGACCATTGTTGTTTGTCTTGACATGCTGAAAAAAATGAGTGGTAGCACTATTTGACCAGAAGATTTTTACTTTATTACCGCAATTATGGTCGCTATGTAAGAAAAGTATTGTAATAGAGTAAAATTTTTCATTTACTAAAATTTGCATGCGAGCGGTAGGAAAGTCGTGTGAGTGGACACACCAGACTTTTACTTCCCTACGCTACTATATATATATATTCATAAATGGTGTAACCAGATTGGAATTATTACTTAATACCTTTTTTTGTGCTCACCGATGATAATTACATTGGATTCCGTCACTAATAATACTGTCTGATAACTAATTTCACCATAACAGCTGGTGATGACATCGACGATAAAGACGGTGATCTATCCCATCTTCATTTTGGCATATCATTTTACGTGATGGGGAACCATTCCAGACGAAAACAATGTGCTGCAGCAGCATTAGCAATTCGTAGTGATTGAGAAGCATAATTCTCGAAGTTTTAATGGAGATGCTGTAATGCATAAACAACAGGCAGTCGGGCAGGCAGCTTGGCGAACAGATTTGATAGCTACGACCACACGATTGCGGTGCATTTGTGCTCAGAATTATTGGAAATTGGTGGTATATAAATGTGGAACGTCTCAGAAAACATGCCAGGAATATTAATGAGTTATTCTCGATTTCGTTGGATTGTTTTTGTTAGCGCAGTTAAATCTTTCATCATATTAAACATCGTAATTCACGGTCGATCAATACGTTTAGGAAGAAAAACAGACTGAAGGATAAGAATTCTGAGTATTCTATTGATTCAATAATACATAAATGAAAATATATTTATTTTTGATAGCCATTAATATAAAAAAAATCTGGTGTGTCCACTCACACGACTTCCCTACCGCTCGCAGGCAAATTCCATTGAATGAAAACTTTTACAATACTCTCCTTACATAGCGACGATAATAATAGCTGTAGTAAAGTAAATATTCTCTGGCCAAATTGTGCTACCACTCATTTTTTTCAGCATGTCAAGACAAACAACGATGGTCATGTAACATTTTTTTTGCAAGATGAAACGTTTAGCCAGAATCTGAAGAAACATGTGGAAAATACGGAATTTTTTTCAAGCATAACTTTTTTGTGCTTTTTTTCAGAGATGGCGCTATATATGGGTGGTAAAGGGCTCTCAGAAGAATATTTTAGGCAAGTTTAATCAAAATCCTTGGAGCCGTTTTAGCGCTATGAACAAATCACGTTTTTTGGCTATAGCTCAACACCCAGTGTATACAGGATTCTCATTCAGTGCCACCGGCGAGTGATATTGGTATCAAACAAAATAAAAAAGAAAGCAACAAAATACACCGATCTGTTCCCGAGATAATGCTGTCACAGACAGACAGACATACGGACAGACAGACAGACCAATGGCTGAAAATATGTTTATTAGACTTAGAAAACTCTGAAACGTCGACATTTGTAAAAATCTCGATACCAAAAATTTCACACGATTACAATACTTTCCTTATACAGCTACTATAGTAGCATAGGAAAGTAAAAATAATGGTAGCTTTGATTCAATTGCCTTTGTTGTGCCATTCTAAATCTCCTCCAGTGAATGAAAGAAAAGAAGATATGTGAGAGGTTACTAATGTTTTTTACAAAAAATTGGACCGACTTTATTAGTTGGTGCACTGAAAAATACATACATATTTTCAACAAAAAATTGGACCGACGTTTTTAGTTGATGCACTGAAAAGTATAAAATAATATTACTTCTATTGGTGCTGTTACTTTTGAAGTTGTGCAGTTGCAGTTAGATTGATAACTTTTGGAACCAACTTCACAAGTACCATCTCCAATAGAAGTAATATTATTTTATACTTTTCAGTGCATCAACTAATAACGTCGGTCCAATTTTTTGTAAAAAATATTTATTTCACACTTTTGAGTGTAACATTAGTCCCAAAAATCGTTGAACGTTCACTATACCATATCAATGAAGATAGTACTTATTCTATTACCCACGTATATCCCTTGCTTGTAGTTGTTATTATTGAGATCTCAGAACATCGCTGCTTGAATATTTTAGTTGTTACCATTTTAACATCGATTTAACTCGAAAACCGTAACTCTAAGAAAAAAATGTTCATTATAAATGTTGCTGCAAATAATTATATCTTTCATGTAGTATCGAAGAAATTTCAATTTTCGAAAGAAATAGTCCTCTCTACATAGCAAAAATATATATTTGACATGTGTCTATCTCGAAAACCGTAACACCTTTGAAAAAATGTTCAATTTAAACATTTCCGGATATTGTCCTATCTTTAAATATACCAACTCAGATTTTCGATTTTCGAGAAAATTCGCCCGAACCACCCCTTCGGGGGCGGTTTTCGGAGGAAAGAAGATTTCGGACTTGCGTTTTTATGAATAAGGGACCATTTGTCATTCCCCTTCTTTCAAATGAATCCAAAATCATCAAAATCGGAGCTCGTTTAATATACAAAAGGCGCGCACGAACCAAAAAAAAGCAGACAGTCGAATTGTATACCTCCTCCGTTCGGGGTTCGTCGGTCAAAAATAATATTAATTATATTGGTACTGATAACTTTGAAGTTGTGTAGTTGTATTAGTTGTAGGCACCAACTTTAAAAGTACCCGCACCAATAGAATTAATATTATTTTGTATTTTTCAGTACACCAACTCATAAAGTCTGTCCAATTTTTGTGTAAAAAATATTTATTTCACACTTTTGAGTGTAACATACGTTATCAAAATCATTCAACGTTCACCAAAGAAGATAATATGTTGCTTGTGCTTATTCAGAGATTTCAAAACATTGCGGAATTCTACATATTTCGAGAAATGTCCAAATTTAAATGTTGCTACATATAATCTCTTCTTTAATTTCACCGTCTCATGATTAAAATTTTCGGACACACATATTTCAGAATTTACCACTGCTGTAACTCGGATATTCAAACATTGTAATTCAAAATAATGAGTTTCTTGACAATATATAAGAATAAGGTCATTGTGCTATACATTCGCGACTCAGACCAATTTCGAAATAAAAAAAAAACCGACGGCCTATAGCCACCGGAAATTTAAATTTCTCACAATTCATTGAATTGAAATTTGAACAACCGTATAATTCGTATACTTACATGTCTTTACATGTAAATTGCTCATTTTTAACCGCATGTGCCATAGCCTTGCGGTTAGAGTGTTAGAGGTTGTTGTTTTGGTTGTTGAATATAAAGCAGATAGGGTTCGCGTTCCGCTTAAAGGCAGATTTTTTTTGCCTATTTCTTTTCAAGAAATATACTATATATTATTTTTAATCGGGGTCTATAGTAAAATCTCCAGAAAATATACCATTACATCAAATTTATATTGAGTGTTCATGTTTTACTAATATTTCTTTTTTTATATATATAATTTTTTTCTGTATATTTTATGAAAAATTGCTTCGAACAAAAGTTTTTTTCGAAATTCAAAAGTGTGAACAATCGCAATAGGTACATTTCTGTAAGAAAATTACCTAAAAGTTTTTTTTGCTCTATCACTTAGTATAACCCCATTCATATAGTTCATAGTCTAACAAGCTGATTAAAGAATATACGAATATGTTGTTAGGAAGTACCCCCTTAGCACCAGTGATATTCTCATAACAATGGCCCTATTATTTTTCTTTGTATCAATTCCACGTATAGTTTACGTCTCTTATAGTCTAAGTAAAAGGAACAATTTTTGTCACACGCTTCATTTCGACGAGACAGACGCTCGACAAGGTAGGCGTAAAACATGTCAATTGGACGATTGTTAATATTTCGTCATAAAAGATGTTTTTTGGTTAACTTTTGAAATAATAGAATAACGAGTATGAAAAACCATTTGTCCGACGAAATCGATGATTTGACTGAAGCGTTTGCCGATCCCAATATGTCCGAATTTTCAGGTTAGTAAAAATTACAAGTATCCAACTGTTGTTTTCACCACTCTTGCCTGGTAAATTTTTGTAAAACTGAATAGTCACATTGTCCTACGAAAGGGATGGTCCAGTTTTGCATTCCTTCGTGAAATAATTGTCTAGAGTGTTGAGAGATGGTTATCCATAATTTAGTAAGTTTCATTGCCCGTAGGACTCTATGTGGTGGGTTCCCTACATGAACGTCTATTGCATATTTTTTAGCTCTATGGCAGGATTTTTATCATGTATGCATGTTGAATGTTATTAGAATGATCTGGTAGTGACTGGAAGTGCGACTGAGTAGTGGCTGTAAATAGGCCTCCTAGGTGGAGGGTTCCATACCTGCAGTACCCAGAGAAGTATCTCTGAGCTCTATGGCTGAATTTTTGCTATATTTGTTTGTAGTGTATCACTGGAGTGTTTTGTGAAAATCTGTCAGTGCGACGGGGACGTTCCAATCTGGAAAATCCCTGAGACATATGTTAGACTTTTTATGATTTTATGTTTTCATACCACATTCTACCAAATTGTTTGCCCGGGAAGTGCCGGATAAAACAGCTACTGAACTATATTATCGAAATTATCATCCCGATCATTCACAATAATATTTGCATTTTTAATCCAATTCTAATCACCAAATAAATATAAAATACTCGGGCATACTAAAAATGTTTTTTTATCAAAAAATATCTCTATTGAAACGGTTCGAATTAACATGAAATTCACATATTCGCCTAGCCGTGAAAATATATAGGACATGTTTTCAATGTGAGAAGAGAAAAAGTGATTTATTTGCCCAAGTATTCCCATCCCGCTCCAATAGAGCGAGCCGGTCTGGAACGAGTTAAATTAGCCTCGGCATCATAATATTCTATATCTAAACGATTAATCAGTATACTGCTGTATGAACTATATAAGAGTGTTCCCATCGGAAACTAGGGTAAAAGTAAGGTAATTTAACTTGATGTACCTATCAGTTTAAAAAGAAATGCAAATATAGTTGAGATTTTTATATGAATGTGATTAATAGATTAACTTGACTAACTAGATAGAATTTCATCAAAATCTTTGAAGCTTTCTTGAGCGTGACACGTTTCTGACCGACTTCCCAAACGTCTGCTTTTTATTTTTCTTGCTTGGTGCACACGCTGTATATATTAAACATACTCCGATTTCGATAATTTCTGATTCATTTGAATAAAGAGAGCTAAAAGAAAATTTTCTAGAAAATCTAAAATCTGAGATGGCAGAATTAAAGACCATATCCGTAAACGTTTATGTGGATTTTTTTTTCAATAGAGTTACAGCAATGGTAAATACTGAAATATATGTATTCTCACTATGTCGAGGGGGTAATTTTTTTCGCGAGTTGAAAATATGAGACGACCGATGTAAAGAAGAGATTATATGAAGCTAAATTTAAATTGGATATTTTTTAAATGAAGTTACGGTTTCCTTGTTGCAGCGATATTTTGAGATCTCTGATCAATAACAAGTCTAAGCAGAGAATATTAATGGGTAATAGGATGAATACTATCATCTTTGGTGAACGTTCAACGATTTTCATGACTATAATGTTACACTCAAAAGTGTAGAATAAATATTTCTTTCAAAAAATTACCAGCATCAAGAGAAATAATATTATTTCGTATATTTCAGTACACCAACTAATAAAATCGTTCCAATTTTTGGTAAACAATATTTATCAAGCTATTGCCTTGCTACCAGTAGGAGCAGGATTCCCAATGTGTGTCACCGGCGAGCAATATCAGTACCACACAAAACAAAAAAGAAACCAACAAAATTGCTCCATTTGTTCCCGATATAATCTTAGCAGAGTGACATCCCGATAGACAGGCAGACCAATGCTTAACATATGTTTTTTGGATTCAGGGACCTTCGAAATGCAAACATTTGTTGAAAACGGAAAATTTAACAGGACTACAATACTTTCCTTACTCAGCCTACTTGGGTAGTGAAAGGGAAAAGAAATAGAAAAGTGCATCATGTGACCCATCAAATGAAAGAGCGCCTTTTGAGTATTGGAAATATATGATAATAAATAATTAAATATTTTCATTCAATTATACATTCTAAGAAAATATTGATTATATTCAACATATAAACTTATATTCTTAAGTATTCACATCCTGATAACATCAAAATAACTTCAACTTCACAAATATTGATTATATTCAACATATAAACTTATATTCTTAAGTATTCACATCCTGATAACTTCAAAACAACTTCTGAATGCTTACATCATTATCTTTATCCAGCCAAGCAGGCAAACATTTTTAAAATGTTAGAAAATTTTAAGTTGTATTTGTATATAGTCAGAATTTTGATCAAGAAGCCTGCCTCTTTCTGATTTTCTGATGAATTTCGGATCTTGATCTTCTTTTGCGCATTGACTTAGCATCAATAGGCACAAACATGCCAATAGAAAAAATCTCATGACTCTTTTGGTTACTTGGATATTTATGGATCTAATAAACACGACTAATGCCAAATACTACAATAGTTTTTTGTTAACTGAGCATCTATATGACAACAAATAACCATTTTGTCGAATTACTGTTTTTGAATACAGAGGTAATATTACAAAATTTAGCCACCATGCATTGTGTGTATTTTAAGAATATTGGAGAAAAATGTATGTTTTGTTCTTTGTTCTAGTTACAACAACCAGAAGTCGATGGACAAGAGCATTGCCGAAGATTTAGAATTGAGAATGGTGACTCACCTGGAGAAAAGGATGAGGTGAGCACTAGCATATTTTATCAATAGTTACTTAATTTGATAGTTTCGGCTTTTACGTGATGAAAATCCATATTTAAGTAATACAAAATAAAACACATTAGCTGAGATTGTCAACTTGACACGTGTTTCACCGACACAGCGGCTTCTTCAGATATGGTATTGTATTATTTATTGTTGGTTATTTTATGTGTACATATAGGTAATTAATGGATTAGGGACATTATAAGTATCGTTATGTTATATTTAAATTTAACAATGGAGAGTTCTTGAGTTTTAATTGATCATTTAAAAGGTTCTGAGAATTTTTAAGCTTATTGATCTCCAATTATTGTAACAAATTCAACCTGAATCCTTTTTGTTCAATATGTAACATTTCAAAATCTGGACTAAATAAATGTTTTCTGTCCTTAGGTGCTCTGCATGTAATGAATGTTTACTATTATAGAGGAAAGTGTCTTTAATTCTATTAAAAATTGATCTGCCTGTTTGTCCGATACTTATATGTTTTAGAACAAAAGCCACAACTTAATTTATAAACTTCGTTGTTATTCGTTTTATCGATTTGATCCTGATTATTTTTAATTATTTTACCCAAAGAGTTATTAGTTTTGTAAGCAACTTTTATCTCTTTGTTTTTTAAATATTTCATGATATTATCGCTTGGTTTACCGATTTATTATTGACCGACTTCATAAAAAGGAGAAGGTATACAATTCGGTTGTAAGATAGCTTTTTTTATTTTTTTATGGCTGTTCGCGCGTTTTGCATAGTAATCGTACTCCGATTTAGACGATTTTTGTTTCATTTGAAAGAGGAGAGTTGAGAAATGGTCCCATATTGAGGAAAATCAAATCCAAAATCTCCTTTCCTCCAAAAACCGCCCCCAAAGGGGGTGGAGAGGGCAATTTTTCTCGAAAATTGAAAATTAGAGAAGACAGAATTAACGAAAATTTCATATCCGGAAATGTTTAAATTGGACGTTTTTAGAAATAGTCATACGTTTCCGCGCTACAGTCTGAATTATGTGTTTCAGCTATGTGAAAGGGGATTTTTTTTCTGAAAATCGAAAATTCGAGATTTGAAAATTAGAAAGGGGACCATATACGGAAACATTTAAATTTAACATGTTTTCAAAAGATTTACAACAACAAACTACAAAGGCACAGCTTCAAAATTACCAGCACCAATAGAATTAATATTATTTTGTATTTTTCATTGCTATAACTGATAAAGTTGGTCCAATTTTTTGTAAAAAATATCTATATCTTATAATGTTGTTGGATGAAGTTTTATCTATTTTATTGAGATTATACCCGTTATTAAGAGCTATCTTTTTAGGCTGTCTAGTTTCAAAATATTTTCTCAAATCTGTTAAAAGTACAACCTCTAGTGTTCACGGCTATGCTGATACTTACAAAATAAAATTTACGTTCATGAACAATATCACTTGCGAAAAACTACCTATTTAAATATTTTCATCTGTACTTTGTTAATCACTAAGCAGATTACGCAGATAAATCTAAAATGTATTTACAAATGAATTCCTTGGAATGTGTCCTATGCGCGATCTTGACTCCGACATTCAATCCGAGCTAAAATGCTAAACTCAAAGGGAATTGTTCCGCATTAAAGCTTAAGCGAGTGAATTAAATCGTGAAGTTTCCAACTAGTCCCTTGAGTGCACTCTGAATGGAGCACAATCTCTGGAAATTTCCCCTTGGAAGTTATTACAAGAAAAATGTTGTCATGACACTGCTTGATCGATGTAGCAGATGAAGTGTTCATGAGTTTATTAGTTGATTAAGAAGTTTTCAGAGATTCTAAAGAAAAGTTTTTCATTGATGTCATTACAGTTTAGCAAGTCTCTGAACTAGGACAAATAATTACAGATGGTATTCACAATTTTCTTCTTGAATGATTTAGAAAACCATTATTTATAACCTCAAGTACCGAAAAAACTATTATGGTCTTATTCTGATTTCATAAAATGTTCACTTTTATGAAATTAATATTTAAGGAAGATTCTGCAATTTCCATCAGAGTTGATTTATTTTCGAAGGACGTAGATAGTCTCAATTGTATCACTGTGCTCATAAGATACTAATAAAATTTAATCTTATTTTTGATGGGCTCCGTAACTGAAAGGCAAAGAAGGAAACTTCTATAGTTTCATGAATGTCCCTCCTTATCTCTGATGACAGTAAATAAGAAAAAATCTCAATAATATGGCTATAGTTTCTATAATAAACGTCGAGAATTTCAGCCTATTTTTTATTATATTATTGGCAGTTGAAATGTTAAACTTATATCCTCGTTGATATCCCTAGAAAGGTTCTATATATTCTGACCGACTTGGAATATGAATATGTAGATAAATGCTTTTTACGTATGAGCATTCGCGCTTTTCGCATAATAAACCAGCTCAGTTCTCAGTGATTCTTCTTTTATTCAAAAGTGATACATTAAAATATTCATAATAGGTATGCGCCCATAGCGTGAAATTTACTACGAAGTTCATAGTTTCGACTTCGAGAGTCACACCTATACACTGCTATTATTGGACATGCAGCAAAATTTCCTTATAACTCTTACGTAAGATTCAAATTATTTTGTGTAATATTTCCATTCCCAATAGATGCTATTCATATATTCATTGAAATCTCTCAATATTGAAAAAAAACACTACATAACCACAAGAGGGAGAATCCACTTTTATTATATTTGACAACAAAGAAATATTTCGGCAGGCAATATCATTGGAAAAGTACTTGAGTGAAACCACAAAAATCAGAAGTGCTCTGTCCTTCGTGTTATATTTTTGGATCAGATAAATGCCATCATTCGAAAGAATGGATTCTCACTCAAGAGGTTATTGACAAAAGAGCCTAGCAGGTATCTTTGATATATATATATATATATATATATATATATATATATATATATATATATATATATATATATATATATATATGGGAATTCTGCCGAAGTTATATGGGGCTTAAATAAGAAAACTCTTTTTGCTGTCCTAGCTTTCGGAACTATTTATTTCCATTCTCAAGGCTAAAAATATATATGAAAAAAAAATATATATATATTAGTTTGGAATGATTTCACAAACTGAATTTTAAACTTACTCTGCAAGTGAGGATTATAATTTAAAGCGGTACAGACTGTACACAATTGAAGAATTCCTCATTATGGTATTAAAAACTAATACAATACACAATTAAAATTACACATTAAAACAGTAGTTAAAACAATATTTTAAACGGTGGAGATACAATTACATATTTCTTGATACGGTCACATTTCTAGAACAACTAATTCACTGAAAGGGGTTGATGGAAAAGAAAGGAATGTAGAGGAAAATATTTAAACAGTTTTTTTCCAATTTTTCGAAAACTGGGTGGGAGATCAAGATTCCACAGAACATAGAAGCGGTACACTGGGCATATAACAATTGATACCAGTATTCATATCAAAATGTATGCAAGCTTCAAAACAATCCTAACCTATGTACGATTATTTACGTTGTTGGCGCAAAATTTTCGAAATCAAGTAGGAGTAAACAGAACTGAGCCCACGTACATCGGTACAAGTGTTCATAGCTCTCGGTTCTTTCGTAATTTCTATCATTTCGTGTATTTTTCTTTTGATTAAATTGGACTCATTGGCTAGAATGTACACACCTTCAAAATTTGGAGTATGCCGTTTCTCATGGGCATGTCTCGCTAAGGTACATTTATTGGTTTGACCATTTCTGTAATCACTTTTGTGGGAAGTTATTCTGTTTTTTAGTAGCCTCTGTGTTTCACCTATATACACTAGATCACAATCATGACAGGGAATAACATATACAACATTCCGTCTTTTCTCTGTAGGTATTCTATCTTTTATATTAGAAAAGTGTTTACCTAATAGATTCACATTTCTTTTAGCCACTATACAGTTATGAATGACGTCCTTGATGATATTAGTTAGTTTTGGAGTGAGGTCTTTGATCCAAGGAGTGGAAAAATAACATATTTGTCCCTGTTGTCTTTGTGACGGATGATTTGTAGAAGAATCTGGGCGATTGTCTATGGATGGACTACTGTACAGCAGTTTACGTAACAGTTTATTTGGGTAAGAATTATTCAGTAATATTTGATATAATTTATCTATGTTTCCCTTTACTAAAGTTGGAAACATGGATAAATTATATCAAATATTACTGAATAATTCTTACCCAAATAAACTGTTACGTAAACTGCTGTACAGTAGTCCATCCATAGACAATCGCCCAGATTCTTCTACAAATCATCCGTCACAAAGACAACAGGGACAAATATGTTATTTTTCCACTCCTTGGATCAAAGACCTCACTCCAAAACTAACTAATATCATCAAGGACGTCATTCATAACTGTATAGTGGCTAAAAGAAATGTGAATCTATTAGGTAAACACTTTTCTAATATAAAAGATAGAATACCTACAGAGAAAAGACGGAATGTTGTATATGTTATTCCCTGTCATGATTGTGATCTAGTGTATATAGGTGAAACACAGAGGCTACTAAAAAACAGAATAACTTCCCACAAAAGTGATTACAGAAATGGTCAAACCAATAAATGTACCTTAGCGAGACATGCCCATGAGAAACGGCATACTCCAAATTTTGAAGGTGTGTACATTCTAGCCAATGAGTCCAATTTAATCAAAAGAAAAATACACGAAATGATAGAAATTACGAAAGAACCGAGAGCTATGAACACTTGTACCGATGTACGTGGGCTCAGTTCTGTTTACTCCTACTTGATTTCGAAATTTTGCGCCAACAACGTAAATAATCGTACATAGGTTAGGATTGTTTTGAAGCTTGCATACATTTTGATATGAATACTTTTATGTTTTGAGTTCTGTGTCTTCTATGGTATCAATTGTTATATGCCCAGTGTACCGCTTCTATGTTCTGTGGAATCTTGATCCCCCACCCAGTTTTCGAAAAATTGGAAAAAAACTGTTTAAATATTTTCCTCTACATTCCTTTCTTTTCCATCAACCCCTTTCAGTGAATTAGTTGTTCTAGAAATGTGACCGTATCAAGAAATATGTAATTGTATCTCCACCGTTTAAAATATTGTTTTAACTACTGTTTTAATGTGTAATTTTAATTGTGTATTGTATTAGTTTTTAATACCATAATGAGGAATTCTTCAATTGTGTACAGTCTGTACCGCTTTAAATTATAATCCTCACTTGCAGAGTAAGTTTAAAATTCAGTTTGTGAAATCATTCCAAACTAATATATTTTTTTTTTTTTTTCATATATATTTTTAGCCTTGAGAATGTAAATAAATAGTTCCGAAAGCTTGGACAGCAAAAAGAGTTTTCTTATTTAAGCCCCATATAACTTCGGCAGAATTCCCATTTTTTTTAACACTTTGTTATTTAACACGTACTGCCGTACTTCCACCTACTATATATTATATATATATTGTTAGGGCGTTACTTTCCATTCGTTGAGAAAAGCAGGGACAGTCAAGCTTTTTATAGACGAAATTGTATCAAATGTACAGGTTAATTCACCTCATATCTTACTCGGGAGTGCCTCAAGGCTTTCACATAAGCCCAGGAGGCGTATTCTGTACATTCATCGACTTCTTAGCTAAAAGATCGACTTCATCTATATATATATATATATATATATATATAGATATACTAATACATGGTGATGCGTCAATTGAATCACGTGACGTCGACATAGACTGTCAATTGTTATCGACTTTAGTTATAATTTTCATAAGTATTATCAAAGAATGCTCTAGAGACAGCAACTTCAAACTTCAATATTCCATCGATTTAAATTGTGTGACGATTGTGCTATGTTGAGCTGAAATTTGATGCGTTTCCCAAAATATTCACAACAAAATAGAGTGGATTTAAACATGTGCTATACCATTTCATTCAAAAGAAACGTGCAGAAATTTGATTTAAATTATTATTAATCAATTATTCAATTAAGTTATCAAATACTATCTTAAATAATCAAAACGAAATCAAAGGATTAGGGCTCGCAAATCATATTTAGTTTCTGTTTCATTACTCCAGACTATATGTGCTTGAAAAATAGGACTTTTTTTGCCACCAAGAAAACTCATTCACCTTGAATTATAATTGTTTTTTTTTTGTAGATGTTCGGATCGCCCAGTACTCCAGTCCTGGAGAATCCTGAATACCAAACGCGATGGTACTTCAAATACTTTCTCGGAAAATGTGAGTACCCACTTGCCAGTTGATAATTATATACTCTTTTTCCAAGTTTTTACAGCCCTAGGGATTCCATGAACTTCATTGTCATATAAAAATAACTTTTTCACATCCGAATTGCAGAGAAGCGAGCAAGGAATACGACTCGAAGGCTTTTTTTTTGAGCTTGACATGAATGAATTATTAATATTGCTGGAAGTTGGAAAGAGTCGATTAAGAAAGCTCTATATCTACTGCATTTTGATTGTATCTATGTATTTTCTTTTCGTTGTATGCGAAATTAGATTGTTCAGTATTTTATCGACAAAAGAAAAACAAAAAGCTATGTCGATCTCTGAATTCCCATATTTTCAACGCATATTTTATCAGGCTGTTTCGAACCAAGCAGCAGCGTAATACATACATATATCTGAATGTAGCTTAAAAATTCTCTCTGGCACGTTTCTCTTGTAGTATTCCAGTTGTCCACAAAAAGCGAATTGCCAGCAAACTCATTGAATGACAATTAGTGACAGTTCAATGGGTTCGTTGCGCATTAGCACGAAATAAATTTCATTATAAATGTAATTGAATTAAACAAAGAATGGGAAAATCGATAGGCACGTGCAAGATATGCGCTAAAATTTGCACCTGCCAAAATGGAGAAATTATAATCAATTAGTAAGATTCCTTTGAGCATTGATTTATTCGAAACAATTCTAAGTTCAATTTATTTCCAGCTTAAGAATAATTAGGTGTACTGTAAATCCCAAATTTGAACTGGCTAAATGGGTGCCTTGATTAATATTAGAGCAACAGTTCAAATGTTTTTTTTGGTGTAATTGAAAATTGTAGCTAAATTGGAAACTAACTATTTCTCTACCTCTTGAGCTACATATTTGGTGGACTTAGGAATATTACATTTGAATGAAATGAAAAATACCATGAATTATTATTTTTTCTGAATAAACAATCAAATACTTCAGACGAAAGTGGCTAAGAATGTATTTTTTGAATCAATCAAAGTTTATTTTAGACACTACTTAGGAAAAAATAGAACTAATAAATGTACCTAGTCTTGAACTTGTTAGGCGCCACTAAAGAAAAAAGATCAGCAGCTCTGTGTTTCGTTTGGTTTAAATTCTAAGAACTACAAATAGTTTCTGTGTGATTGTTAAATTGAATACCTTATGCTTTATTTTATTCGTAATAAAATAATTAAAATGGTTTTGAATGTACCACAAATTTTACATACAGGGTGGGCCAATGAAAACTCTACACCCCGATGTATTGACTTTAAAATCCCCTGGTGGGGGTAAGCACAACCCCCTAATTTTAAATAGGGATGAGGGGTATTGCTATACCTTATTTCAAAGATCTCATCGAGTACTATCTGACCCTAAAATTTTGCTCAAAAACTACCATCCATAACAAAACGACAAGGGAAAATATTTGTAATAGACCTTGAAGAAAATTATTGTTATCAGACTTCCATTACAGAATTTATTTATTTTCTTTTTTGATTCAAAACAGATTGAGACCATACTATTTACTCCTTTATTTATCTAAGTTCATCGTGAATTTTCACGGATGTGAAACCTAACCTAACCACCGTTCTAACTCGCTTGTGGTTTTCACTAGAATAAAATGCTGTATACCGCAGAAGAAAGTGTCGAAATTTTAAAATTGTTTCTTGAGAATTAAGACTCTGTGCGAATAACAGTTAATTTATTTAACGAACGTCATCCTGAAAGACATGTCTCCACTACTAATGTTTTGCAACTAGTTCCCAAATTTCCAAAGCTACTGGTTCAGTCGAAAATTAAAAGAGGGTGCATGAAAGAGACAAAGTGATGGAAGGGCTGTTTTAGGTCATGTAGCAATGGATCCGACCCTCAGTACTAGGAAATTGTCTGACGCATCTGGTGTATCACGCACAACAATAAGGAGAATCCTTTAACAACACAAATTTCATCCTTTCAAGATATGACTGCAAGAAATAACATAATTGGCCCCTTTTTTATACCAGGTAACCACAGTGGCGAAATATATCAGGATTTATTAGAAACCACTATTTATCCAGCCCTCGTGCAAGCATTGGAGAATGAAAAAAACCATCATACGATCATTTTTCAGCAAGATGGCGCACCACCTCATTTTGTACAACCTGTGCGTCAATTTTTAGACGAAACTTTTCCTCAAAATTGTATTGGAAGGAGGGTACATATTGAGTATGGCCACCCAGGTCACCTGATCTGTCTCTTCTGGACTTTTTTCTTCGGGGTCATCTGAAATCTAGGATTTATGCTAACCTGCCCGATTCACTGGAAGATTTGCGAAATTAGATAATAAATAAATGCCGTCAAATTACACCCGACATGTTGCGTGATGTACGGGAACGTTTTGAACAGAACTTATTTTATTGCATGGAAGTGAATGGTGGTTATTTCCAGCATTTAACTAATAAAAAAAGAAGTTTTTTTTGTTTTTAAGTACTCTTTGTGTTCTCATTGTCTCTTTCACTATTTCAGCTATCATTCTGTTATCGATAAAACATTTCAAGCCAAACTTCAGGATCGAATAGTACTCGATGAGGTCTTTAATTCACTTCGCATCAAAATTACTTAACTATTTATTTTTGTACTATTTGAGCTAGTCTATAGCATACATTCAATTAAAATCTGTACAACTCTTCCATATTTTATAACCGCTATTCAATATTAAAGTATTAATATAGTATTTTTATTACAGTGCATCAAAATTACGTTGGCCTTGACAACGATAAGTCCCCGTTCTTCCTTAGCATAGTATTGAATGAGGATACCAGCACTTGTGTTCCATTATGCAGAGCCATTTTATTCAAAAAAACCGTAAGTCTAACTTTCTTGATTATAATTAGTGGCAAATTTCCTCAAGTCATACTTAGATTGCACTCCAATGTCTTATTTTACATGTCAGAATCTGAGTGTCTCACTCTAGAACTTTATCGAGAATTGATTCAGGTCATTTAGTCGCCAAAACCCAAATACCTACGCTACTCTGTGCAGAGCACATTCCTCAAATTGAAACTTTGTGTGTTGCAGGGTGCTCAGAAAATCTCATTGGCCATTCCTCACAACAAAGTTCTCACTGTGAAGCAAATCCTTTCAAACTTTCCCAATATGGACAAAATAGAAAAAGGACCCAAGGAGATTTTCTCACCAGATATACAAAAGGACTTGCTACTGCTGGAAGAGCAGGAAGGATCAGTTAATTTTAAATTCGGTGTTATTTTCATGAAACAGGGCCAAACTAGTGATGATGAAATCTTGAGCAATGGTGAGTGCCTAGATATAAATATTTATCAACACTTACTATAGAACTAATTATTTCACTATTCAAGTATAACGTAAGAAAATTCTTACAAAATTTCCATCTAGTTCTAGATTTTAGTGATTTTCCTATGACTGCTGTTGGTACAAATAAGTTCTATCCTTTAGGAATTTCAGATCATATTGTTTATTAAACGTATGGTTTAAGGATAATCGAAATGTTGCTCTCTGTCAAATTTTGAAATACCCTTTGGAATAATTATGCAGTTTCAAAATTATTTCAAAATACCAATTGTGCAATAATCATAATAAGTTCCCTATACTCTCAAATCCAAAAATTTCATACTGTTACAAAATTTGATTTTGTAGATCTGTTGAAAAAATTGGATTTAGACTTTAATTTGAGAATGCAGGTACTTGAATGAGAAGATGATTTTTACCAGAAATTTGCAATACCCTGTGGGATACAGCAACAATAACAAGGTTTATCAGTTGGTATCAAACTCTAGCCTCAGGTTTTTCATGTTAATATCTCTAATTATGAAAGAAATAGAGACAAGTAATATCTAAAGTTATATTTAATTTCTCAAGGCTAATAAGAACATGCAAATTTCATAAACGAATAAAAAATAATGTTGCTTACAGTAGGTGTCAGCCGCTCCACATAATATCGAATAAACAAGATTAGTAATAAAAATTTGAATAATTACGACTTTTCATATTTAGCGTCGTTAGGAGTTCTTGAATGCTCTCAAGCAAAGCAGGTCGACGATGAATGCGCTTCGACAGTTGATTCCAAAGATGTTCAATAGGATTTAGATCAGGTCTACAAGTTGGTCAAACAATTCGCTTAGCACTCAGATATTCGTGCGACATGCGGTCTTGTATTATCATGCATTTACAAGAAATTGTCTCTAATAAAATTCTAATATGGAATTGAGGTCATTTTCGCGAGATTCGATGTTAGCGAAAGTTTTCATAGCTTTATTAGCTTTCAAATATTAAACGTTCTTTTCAACATTGCAGTAACACCGCATGGTGTTACAAATCTTAGATAGAAAACTTCTTCTCATTCATGTACCCAACCCGTACTTGCTCAAATTTAATTCCGATTCTCAATATCTATCAAATTATTGTTGCAGAAAAATTGACCTACATTTCCTATAAAAGTCGTCAGAGCCAAATTGGCGTTTCATAAGATAGCAAATATTGGAAATGTATAAAGTTTCTATTACCTATTATTTTTATTAATCAATGACATTTGCTTGGGCACACTGTACCTTTATCAAATGTGACTATAAACTAAATTTTAAGAGGATTTGTTCAGTTCAGTTCACTTGAGAATACTTCGTGTCTTATTGAGCTCCAACCCTTCATTTTACATCTTATATATATTTCCCTGATTACTTTATTTAATTAATTGTGTTAATGTCAATACCCAGCGATTGAATTAACAATTCTCGGTCTTTGATCTCACACAAACGTTATTCCACAGAGAATTATTCAAAACATAGGGCTCTGTTGTCAAAACCCCTGCCTTCTGTCACAGAATTCTATTTATTCTGTACTTCTGTTTCGGCAAGGTGTAGTTTCAAAATCGGTTTTGCGAAGCTTTCTATTCATTTAGCATCACTGTGGTAGATCTTGAACTGTATAAATTATTCATAGTTATTTATGGTAGGGTAACCCTTGACCTATACCTTTATGCTATAAAAGACCATAAAATGAATTGAATGAATTTGAATAATTTGTGAAGTTCACTATAAGTACAACATACTTGAAGTAGATCTTAGTCTTTCTTTCACCTGAATGGTCTATCTAAATAATCCATTTAATTTTATATACTTCTCAAATATCACGAAAAAAACCCTTGAGAATTATGTAGCCATTATAGTTGTTGTAGTATTTCTTCAATTTTGAGTCCTTTTCTGATTTTAAATCATCAAAATTTCCCATCTAGAAGAAATATTATTTTCTCATTTCCAAAATACATACCTAGTTCAGTAACCAAGTCTTGGTACTTGGTATAAAATTGCGCCAGTTTTTATTCATTTTTAAAATATTATTACTTTATTTGCCTTTAAATTAGGAGCTCTAGCTTTAATCTTGGCTTTGGTCTTCAATGTCTTCAGTTTTTAACCTGGAAGGTGAATATTTAAAAAAAAATCGAAATTATAAATGACGCTTTTCTATGTAAACAGGACATTTTTGAAAAATATAAGGGGTTTTCGAGTTATAGCAACAGGAATGTGCGCGATTGTTAACGCCATATTTTGAAATCACAGAAAATGTTGAACCATTTTCATGATCCATAATCCCAAATGATGATTTACATTTTTTATAATCCTGATTGTCTTTTAACATACTTTAGAGTAATATAAATGTATAGAGCTCTCGTAATATGAGTTTAACATATAAACTCCCCTTTTTTGACTGACTTACAATTATTGTGTTGTATGTCTGCTTTTTACATTCCTACGCTACTGTAGTAGTAGCTGTATAAGGAAAGTATTGTAATCGTATGAAATTTTCGGTATCGCGATTTTTACAAATGTTGAAGTTTCAGAGTTTTCTAAGTCTAATAAACAGTTTTTCAGCCATTGGTCTGTCTGTCTTCTGTCTGTCTGTCCGTCTGTCTGTCTGTGACAGCATTATCTCGGGAACGGATCGGTGTATTTTGTTGCTTTCTTTTTTAGTTTGTTTGGTACCAATATCATTCGCCGGTGGCACTGAATGAGAATCCTGTATACGCTGGGTGTTGAGCTAAAGCCAAAAAACGTGATTTGCTCAAGACTATAGCGCGAAAACGGCTCTAAGGATTTTAATTAAACTTGCCTAAAGTATTCTTCTGAGAGCCATTTACCACCCACATATAGCACCATCTCTGAGAAAAAGCACAAAAAAAGTTATGCTTGAATAAAATTCCATATTTTCCACATGTTTCTGCAGATTCTAGCTAAACGTTCCATCTTGCGAAAAAATGTTACATGACCATTGGTGTTTGTCTTGACATGCTGAAAAAAATGAGTGGTAGCACGCTTTGACCAGAGGATTTTTACTTCACTACCGCTATTATCGTCGCTTTGTAAGGAAATTAGGTATTGTAATAGTGTAAAATTTTCATTTACTGGAATTTGCCTGCGAGCGGTAGGAAAGTCGAGTGAGTGGACACACCAGATTTTTTTATTTTTCATCTATGTATGATGATTCTCGATTAATTTGCAAGAAGAGAGTTGAGAAATGGTCCCATCTTTTGAGTAGCTGGAGAAGGCAATTTTTCTCGAAAATCCTAGACGACAGAATTAGAGTTGAGACTATATCCGGAAAAGTTTTAATTGATATTTTTTTACAAACGAGCTACGGTTTTCGAGTTTTACCAGTGGTAAAACCAGAAACATGTGTGCTTCCGCTACGTAGAAGGGGAATTTATTTGTGAAAATCGAAAATATGAGACGGCCAAATTAAAGAAGAGGTTATATGTAGCTACATTTGAATTGGGCATTTAACAAAAAGTTACGGTTTTCGAGTTTTCGCCGCGATTTTTGGGATCTCTGTATGATAACAAGTACATGCAAAATATATACATGGATCGTAATATGAGTACTATGTTCTTCGGTATTAGTGAACTTTAACGATTTTCATGATTAAAGTTACACCCAAAAGTGTGAAATAAATATTTCTTACCAAAAACTGGACTGACATTTATAGTTGGTGCACTAAGAAATACAAAATAATATTAATTTTATTGGTGTTGGTACTTTTGAAGTTGATTCTATCTGACTACAATTGCATAACTTCAAAACTACCAGCACCATTTTTTTATTTTTCTGTACACCAACTAACAAATTCGGTCCAAAAATATTTATTATATAGCAACCTTCATATATGTCTAACTCCCCAAACTAATTATTTCCTAGTATTTGCTTGAGTTTCTAGGAAAGCTGAAAAGCATTTTGTATGAACCGTTAAAGCAATTTTCATGTTACCAATTATAGAGTAAACAAGGCACCTAGGTAATAAATAAGTTCTTCGAGATAGTAAATTAGCATAAAGCAATCTGGAAGTTGAATATGTCTTCAAATGCTGGCTTTAAATAACAGAAAATAGAATTTTTATTTGTCAATATTGTTCACGCTATCAGCAGGACAATAATTAATTTGATAATAACATGTAGCGTAATTTAATCCTCAATAATTCGGATCGTGTGCGTTACTGCAATATCAAATACGATTATTATTAATCCGAATGTTAACTAGGGCCTTATTCAGTTCCAATGGTTCAATATTCTCTCCAGGATATATAATATATCCATCATATATTGGGTATTATATATTATTGACATATGGTAAATAATGTAACTCGTGTTGGTGAATCATACTAATCAATGTCACCTTGAAAAATCAATAATGCGATTATATTTATTTATTAATAAAATTCCAGTACCTGCCCGTGATTTCGCTGAATCGGGCCATCATTTTTGACCGACGTCCCCAGAGAAGGAGGTATAGAATTCGAATGAAAACGCAAAAATTACTGTATGAAATTGAATGCAATTTTCACCGATATATTGCTAGAGGTCTAACTTAAACTATAAGTTCCATTCAATCGCGTCTGTCTGTCTTTCTGTCTGTATATTTGTCACGCAGAAACTACCGCATGAAATTGATGGCTGTTTTCCACGCACACGAAGTCACGGAGAAAAACTATTGTACATATAAAACTGAACGTCTGTGCCGTATTGGCTCTTACACTATTTGAGATATCCCAACGAAATCTTGCACACGTATTGATCATTGATAATACCTAAAGTAAAAATACTGTCATACTGTCACTGCCCGTGGGACTCTATGTGGTAGGCTCCGTACTTGAAAGTCTATTGGTAATTGTTTAATGCCGAACTCTACGGCTGGATTTTGATGGCCTTGAATGTTATTAGAATGATCTGGTAGTAGCTGTAAGTGTGACTAGGCGCCTCCTAGCTGGAGGGTTTCATACCTGTAATACCCAAAAAAGTATCTCTGAGCTCGATGGATGAATTTTCGTGGATTTTTTGTAGCTATATCTAATCCAAAATATTGGAATAATAATGTTTTTTTGTTTATTAATAGAGAAGGTCTCAATCTATTGTAATTTTTTTCTCATGAATGCATTGATCTATGATTTAACAATCCTTTTGCATAAAAGCGACTCGGGTGTGACCTTGTATTTAATAATAGTAGCGACGTGGCCGTAGTCTGGCGATATAATGATCTGTCATTTGAGATAGCAAGAATGCAGGATCCATGGATTATGGATCGAATGCTCGTTGATTGCTTACGATTTTTTTTCATTGAAACTATTTTTTTTCTTCAAGAATGTCTTCTAACAAATATCCTTTCCGATAGGTGGTAAAATTCTAAAGAGTTCTTAAGAAAATAATAATTCAGTATTTGATTAGTGAGTTCTCGAAGAAAGGCTAAAAATTGTGAAATAATTAGCCTAAAACAAATAGAATCGACCTTATTAGAAATTTCACTAAAACAGTCTTTTAGGGCAACATCTAATCAAATTGGTTCTAGTTAAAAGTTATTTGTTGAAGTAGTCTTGTCATTTTTTACATAGAATCAATAATCAAGTACTAAACAAGAGCAATTTTTAAAATAGTCGTATATCTGTATGTTTCCTAAAGCTATTCAGATCAGAGGAACTGCAAAACCAAAATGTTGTTGACATTCTATATAAAAATACAGAACCTTGCATTTGCGATAGTTTAAGAATGAGTTAAGAGATCAGCATAAATCTACTTACTTACTCAGAAATGCTAGCCCAAACTGAGCTTTTCCATGAAATACTCGAGGTAATAAAACTATCGTTCTACTGAAATGTCAAAACATAGCTACACAATATTTCCAAAGCCTTCATAACTCTAAGTAACATCGATACGTGTGATTTAATGTTTAACTGTATCTAACCTAATTCATTTTAATAGAAATTCTACTGCCATTAAAATAAGTGTATGATATAAATTGTAAAAAATATATATTATATTGATATATCATTTTTACTTGAAATAAAATATCTCTTCATGCATGGATATTAATTTTATTCGTTAAATTTAATACATTTGAGAATGTTCATGTACGGCAAAGCATTTTATATAAACGTAGAATAATTTATATCCATATTTATTAATTAAAAGGTATTTTTCCACAAAAAGTGATAAATGTTTCAGTGAATATCTAGGTACTCTCAATTATTATTCAATGAAATATAAATAAACGATTAATTATGCTTTCAATAAACCTATTGAAAAATCCTTTTTTGATTTCGATCTATAATATTAATCTGTCACTTATTATTTAAAACATGTGCTATTTATCTTTACCACTAGCCCAAAATTACATCATATTAAAGTTATTTTTTCTTATTCAAAAACTGAATAAATACTTCAATATCTAGGCGACCGAGCATTGCTCGGGAAGCACAAGATTTGCAGTGCATCTATAAGGATGTTTAATCTTACTTCAGATATGTGCATACCTATTTCTAGTTAAAATGTATTGCGATCGGTAGATCGGTAAATATTGATTTTATCGTTCACATAGCTCATAATTTACAGATTTACAAATAAATATGAATGTGAAACATACCAGAACTCAGCTGTATCACCAATCGTCTGATCGACCCCCAAACCCCGTACTAAAATTTTTAAAACAATTTGCGAAGCCCTTCCCTAAATAGCTAGTGTAGACCTCGAGGGTTACATCCATTAAAAATGCAAGTAACGCCAATCGAATTCTCGGCTCTTAAAACCCCTTTTTGCAATTTTTTATCCAAATCTGCGAATCATTCAAGAAAAAGTTTATGGACCTCTAAGGTGGTACCCTCGCGTTTTGTCAGGAAAACCACTTATATAATGTTCAAAAGCAGAACCTTATCTATAAATCAAATTTGATCAAAATCGTTAAAGCCGTTTCCGAAAATCATTTTATATACAATAGTTGCTGGTTAATATATTAGATTAGAAATGTAAATTTTTTTTCATTGAAAATTTCCGAATAAATTATAAGAAATTCATATTAACACCTTTTACTTAAAAAAATGGGTTTTGTTAAAAAAAATTAAGTTGATCAGGATACGAACCGAGAATCTCCAGATTATTAACCGTGAGCTTATCGCTGGAGCTACTTACGTCCTATATATATCATATCCACATATCAGTTATAATCTCTATGGGTTGTAAAATAAGAATATTAATTGTTGAAAACGATTACAAATTAAATTATTATAACAAACATCTTCATGTATTGTCAGTCCGTCTGTAATAGGCAGCTTATCCTCGATTTTGACATACTAAAAGTCACTCTGTGATAATTAAAACATTTTCTTATAATGTTTAAGGAATGATTAGCACTGGAAGATATTTCATAGTAGCTAAGGATGTTTATCTCGGTATTTACCTATGTTTTTTATTGAAGCACTTTTGACCGATCATATTGTGTAAAAATCTTCTACGAAGACACCGCGCAATTGTTTTTAGTTTCGCGTCGATGAAGAAAATACCAACCGTGTTAAATAATCGCACAATCCAAGTGAAAAGAAATTCTGTTAAAATAACTATTATAAAGTTATAACTTCAGGACCGTATATCACCCAAAGTACTGACTTTTAAAGTTAGATAAGTTTGCCTTAATTTTTAAACCCAAGAGAGGAACCCTTTATGTTGGACAGGAAGTATGAAGTTTAGCGTTTTATATTTTGTTGTTTTGTATAAAATACGTTATTAGTTGGTGCACTGAAAAATACAAAATAATAATAATTCTATTGGTGCTGTTACTTTTGAAGTTGTGCAGTTACACAAGTACCAATACCAATAGAATTAATAGTATCTTGTATTTTTCAGTGCACCAACTAATAACGTCGGTCTAATTTTTGGTAAAAAATATTTATTTCACACGTTTGAGTGTCATATTAGTCACGAAAATCTTTAAAGTTCACTAATAATACCAATGAAGATAGTAAATATTTATCCTATTATCCACGTATATTATTTTCTTGTTATTATTGAGATCTCAAAACATCGCTGCGGAAATACGCATTGGAAAGTATTTTAGATGTTAACATTTTACCACCGCTGTAACTCGAAAACCGTATATCTAAGAAAGAAATTTTCATTATAAATGTTGCTACAAATAATTAGGTTTTTCATGTAGTTTCCACAGATTTTCAATTTTCGAAAGAAATCGCCCTCTCCACATAGCAAAAATACACATATTCGGGAATTTAACAAGCCTCCAACTTGAAAACCGTACCTCTTTTGAAAAAATGTTCAATTTATTCGTTTCCGGATATTGTCCTATCTTTAATCATACCACCAGATATTTTCGATTCTCGAGAAAATTTGCCCCCCCCCCATCCACTTTGGAGCGGTTTTCGGAGGAAAGTAGATTTCGGATTTGCGTTGGCACCATTTCTGAGAACTCCTCTTTCAAATGAATCAAAAATCATCAAAATCAGAGTAGGATTACTATATAAAACGTGCACACGAACCAAAAAAAATAATAAAGCAGACCTCCTCCGTCCGGGGTTCTTCGATCAAAATCCGGTGAAAACTAGACACTTGTAAACAACACACACATATATTTCATACATTCATTATCATAAAATTTCTGCTGCAACGCAAACATCGATTTATTTCGTCATTATTCTCTTACCAACACCTCATGCAGGCAGAGCACTTTGGTATAAAGAATTTTCTTTATCTAAAGCTGGCAGCCACACAGCAGTCTCGATTTATTGTGAACCATGAATGCAACAAATTACCGTGGGTGTAAGGTGCTCCTTTATTCTTATACCTATCTACCTAGTTCCCTTTGTTCTATGCCTTTAACTTTAAAGATAGCATTTTTCCATTCCAGAATACGGTAGCTATAAATTCGACCAATTTCTATCGCTGCTAGGCGATAAGATTAAATTAAGAGGATGGGACAAGTACAGGGGCGGACTGGATATTAAAGGTAAGGAACAAGTAATGACCATGCAATATTTATTAATTAATCCAGGGAATAATAATTATTGAGTAGCAGTTATTTAATTGAATATTATGGGTTTTCTCCATAATGATGTTGTATATGCTCCAATTAGTACTGACGTCAAATGTGAGGTTATGTCAGGTAACTGTAACCAAACTAGCGAATTGTCCCTTTTAGATACAATAGGTGCTCGTGAAATTTTGTGTTTTCACTGGGATTTGGGGATTTTAAGCAAATTAATTACAACAATCTCTTGTTAGAATCAAATCCTGACCCTCACCACAGTGTCTGAAGTGCACGTATTGGCGATTCCTCCATAAAATTGAGAAGTGTATTTTTCGAGCTGTATCGAGGGGGTTGAGGAAGATTATCTAATTTCTTATGAACACAACAGACTCTCATAAACTGTTGAAACATGCTCGTTCTATTTGCTTTTCACTTTACTTATCTTTAGAGAATAATAAATTATGATTTCGGTTTTTAGAATTTACAAGTCAGAAAAATATTTATAAATAATAATGAATATAGTGTCTATCTGAAATTAATCTTCACAGGTGATATGACAGGGAAATTTTCAGTCTACACAATCTACGAGGGCCATGAAATAATGTTTCATGTATCGACGCTTTTACCCTATTCCAGAGATAATAAGCAACAGGTGGAAAGGAAAAGGCACATTGGTAACGATATTGTAAATATTGTCTTCATAGAAGCTGGAGATACCGAAGAAGAGCAGCAACAGGCACATCAGAACTTCAATCCAACTTGGATAAAGTCACAATTTACCCGTATCCTTAATAAAATTCCAAACAAATTGAAAATAATGCATAGCTCATTGTGTTATCTTTTTAGGCTATTGTGAGGAATGATATGGAAATGTCACTTCAATCTTAATAACCGATTTGTATCATAGACTTTGACATCGTATAAATAACACAAATATGACGAACATTTCCTAAAATATTTTTAAGTTTTACTCAAACTATTATTTTTCGCGATACAACCTTTTATCTAAGAAAAAGAGTATCGGGTGCTATTCTAAAATGATAGAATTACTTGGAGAACTGTCATGTTGAATATTGAACACTTGTTGGAAATGACCTATAAAAATATTTTTTTTGAAATAACATGTAGGGGAGACCCATGTCAATTGTAACATTTCTTCGTTTTTATTTAATACGCGGTAACGTGGAGGAATCAGAATGCTCGTTTATTTATTTTTAATTTGTTCCGACTGTGGTAAATGACAGTTTAATTTTTATATTGGAAAAATTGCGTTCAGTCGGCGTAGAAAAAAAGAAATATTCAAGCATGACATATGTGACAATTGAAACCGGGTAGGTTTCATTTGTTACAGTAGACGGTGTCAGTTGTAACAACAATCAAATACAAAAAAAGAAAAGTTTTATTTCTGATAAATATAACAACATAAGTAAATATTCATTTGAGGGTACAAAAATAAATAAATATACCTTTATAAATATACATTAAAGTATTCTGGTCTTAGAATAATAAGAAATAACAATACATTATATTATTCTCCCTAATCTGATTTACAATTGTTGCAAAGGAACAAAGGGTCATTATTCGCACAAGTGGAATGTGCCCATTTCTTGCATAGGCGGCACTGTAGCCAGTCCTCCTTACTGTTCCTGTAGGTTCCGCAACATTTGAGACAAATTGTTTCCTCTTCATCCGATGAAGAATCGTTTGCAGTTTCGTGTGTCTTCCTCCGGTTCTTAGTTTGCTTGATCCTTTGAACCCTTTCCTTAGTAGCGATTTGTTTCTTTGCCAGTAAGATCTGCTTTTTGTTATATTTTTCAACGATCTAGTCTTTCTCAGGGGTGTCGGCAAGGATGGCAGTTCTTCCTTTATTCCGATTCGTCTTTGGCTTAGAAAAATCTGCTCGAGGGAAGGGCCTGATGTCTGCCGGAGATGAAGTTGCACTCCTCTGCGGTAAAGGTGGAAAATGGTTAATTTTAACGGAAACTGGTGGTGTCGTTGAAAGCGATTTTAATCTGACTTCTGCAGGATCATTTTCCGACGCATTTTCTTCTTCTGTGACATTTGGATCTGTATTAGCTAACGTTTCAGTGGTCAGAGGCCGGTCTGTGACCTGAGCAGGTAAGAATTCGTCGTCTGAAAATATATTCTTGTTAAATGGCCACACTCCAGAGCATGAGAATCCTGCCATAATATTTTTTGGAGTTATTGCTGAAGGAAGTGCCTGTCTAACAATTTGCGGTATATTATAAACAACTATGCGCTTTTCTCGGTTGTTTTTTATCCATTATTCACAAGCGGCATTATAATATCGTTTAAATGGCTCGAAAACCCTCTATCAAGAGGTTGCAATTTGTGTGAAGTATGAGGTGGGAAGGTCAACAACGTTATGTGGTTATCTTTGCGATATTGAATCGTTGGTAAGTATAAATGAGAGCTGATTATCCCGGATAAGTAGCACCTTGTTCTCTTCGCTTGGTTTAGCATACTTCACGAAATGCTTCATGAACAAATAAAAGTCCTCCTCTTGCATCCAGCCGCTTTTATTCCCACCAATACAGTTTTCGGGACCATCTCGTACAAAATGTTCCTTGTACCTTTTCAGGGGAAATATAAACATTGGAGGAATGGCATTCGCTATAGCATTCACAGCTACGCAGAGGGTCACCAATGTTCCTCTTTCCTGGGAAGTAATAGCCCCGATTTGCTTTACACCTTGAGGAATTAGCCCTCTTGCTGTTTTCCGAACTCTTGGTTTGACCATTTCTGTAAAGATTTGAACTATATTGCCACAAAAATTTTGAATCAAATGCTTAAAATAATTTAAAGACGTGGTGGGTATCAATTGTAACATGTTACAATTGAGACCCACATTGAGTGTTACAAACGTGACCACCCGCCGAAATTAGCCGTTCACCGCGAATGAAATAACATAACCCCACATTTTGAGATCGATTTATATCACGGTTGGAAGCTTGAAAGATGCTCTTTCACACAATACCAACAAAGCAGAAAAAAGTGCAGCATCAATTGAGTTATTACATATTTAATATAATAGTTGAAACTTACCGGAGACAGTAGAATCTACAATTTAGATGATAACTTTGTAAATAGCCAACCAATCGCGCTGAACTTCTGCCGTATTTTAGAATGTAACCAATGGAACCTACTCTGAAAGTCACTTCGAATTTGGCCCATAAATGGTGCGGAAAAGAGTTATGTTACATTTGATACCCTGTTACAATTGATATGGGTCTCCCCTACATTTTTTATTCCAATTAAAAATATAAAAGCTGCTAATGAATCTTTTTGAAGCATTTTTTTTCGGTTTCCTCCTAAAACAATCAACAAATGCACATTTTCCATTGATAAATTCCCATTTATGTGTGCCTCAAATAAGCAATGATTGTCCACATGTACAAATATTTTTTTTAGAGTACGAGGGTAGTTTCAGAAATTCCGGTAACTAAACAAAATTCAAAATATTGAATAACTGTCGTGATCTTACAACAAAATGGACCTACTTTTTCTAATGTGTGAGGTATTGAACCCACGTTCAATACCTCGACTCCTTAAACTTGTCTTTAATGTTGTGAAATATTGCCAAACTCTCTGAAAAGACATCCTCACAAAATGAGGGCTATCGCGTTTGAATTCACCGCCAGGTTCGCTAGAGTAAGGTCTCAAATATCACTGAATGTCAAGTTGCATATGAGTGTCATTCTTACTGAGATTTTGATAGGAGATATATAAATAGAAACATCAATGGCATTGGCTGATGTCGAAGTGATTGGAGAGTAACCTAGAAATATAAACTAACGTCACTTAAAACTTTTGTCAACGACAGTGACACGACCTCAGTCTCCTGTCGTGCCATCTAGTGAGCAACCATTGCTTCGCTGTAATGTGAGCAAACGTTGCACCTATCACCTTAACAACAGTCTAGAGACAATTTATCGTTAAGAACCTCGGCAATCAATTTTAATGATAATATTTTAAAATATTTATTTATTCTATAAATCCAATTATTCTTTTAATTAATTAAAGTTGATAATGAAATCAATGGTAGATATTTGGTTTTTATTTTATATCTCTACTATCTTTTCTTGATTATTGAAAAAAAAGAACAATTTATTATTCAATTTTACAATTCTTGGATACTTCTGAGACTACCCTCGTAATCTACATATTTTTTCTGTGTTATAGAAAAACAAAAAGAACCACTGATTTTCAAATTTCAGCTAAAATATACTAATACATATCACAAAATCAAAGAGATAACATATCAAAGTATTCACTTTTGTTTATCGTAACCACGTCACGTGTTTCGCTAATTAGAAATATCCAGATACGACTGCCTCTATTGGTGCATCGTGGATTTTTAATTAGATTCCACCCCGATTCCTATTATTACCAATCATTCAATCTCCGTAGTCTCGTAGCAATTTTATTGCTAGTAATTTAATGATGGATATAATAATAAATCATCCATTTTCATAACCACATATAGAGGAATAATTATTATTTTCAATTAGGCACGTCCACCTCGTCCCATATATCAACAACCAGAATCATAATCTTTTAATCGGAACATTTTAATGAATAGTAAATCAACTCGTCTATGATCATACATTTTTGGGAAATTCCCACCTGAATGAAAATAAAATTTGAATTAGCCATTAACATCAACACTTGGTCTCATCTCATAAATACTGGAAAGGGTATTGAAATATCAATTGTATGTTTCAAAAAAAAATTGATAAATACCAATATTTTAAAACATTAGCAAAACCTATCTAAAAGTAAATTTGATTCTCCAGTGATATGGATATACGAGATAATTGTACCGGGTGATTGAATAAGGGTGACGAGATTCTGTATCTCAGAAACAATTATAATAAGGAAAATTGCTGCAAATATTTCTTAAACTCATATATCCACTGCTAGGGAGCGTAATAGCTTCGATCTTATAAGAAATGCGATTTTTTCGAAAATTTTACAAGTTTAGAAATGAATATTCTCACTTTAATGCCACCATAATGTTTATCTTTTTGATAAATGACTTTTCTATTGTAGGACGTAAAATAAGGATGGGAGAGGTTGGACGTATGTATTCAATAAATATTTCCAGCGATTTTCCTTGATCGATTTCCTCTAAAGGATTTTGTTCTCAAACTTCTACGACTATTAGTTCCTAAGATACAGAGTACTTCATCAACATTATTGAATCACACGGTACATGAGGTCAATATATCAGTAACAAGATCAGTATTGCTGACACCCGAACATATCCGCTAGTAGCAGAGTGTCGACATTCACTTGAGAATGACACTCTGTCTCGGACACTGAAAACTTACCGACAAAGTAGATTGAGTAGAGCTATTTTCCTCTATTCTGCTGTTTTTTTTAAAGATTAAGTTCAATGTATTGTTTCAATAATTTTACCGTCGATGGAATTATCGAAGGTATTAAGTTATTTAATTGAGATACCAAACAAGTAGTCCCAAGCTATGTCCTGAAAATTTCTCAGACATAGGAGAATGTCGAAACAAATTAATTTTCTATAGAGCTAATGAAAATTGTCAACATATATTGCAAATATAAGCATATTAACATTAAGTTTTGGCCACATTTCAAGCATTGTAATGGAAGACAATATTTACAGAAAAATAGCTAATTCAACATGCATTTGATACTGTTAGTTTGTTATTTTCATTTCAGAAAGTACTGACAAAACTTCTTAAACTACAAATAATTCTTCAGTACATTATTTATAGCGTATAAACTATAAAAAAAAATTCCTTAACAAAAAAACTCTTAGACGTCTTCGCTGTGGTGACTTCTGATGACGATTGTAATCATCGTCTATCGGTATTCTCCGATGAGTCTGTTCCACTCTTTGGCCCAGGACTACCATGTCCTCCAGTATTTAGTGATCCTCGTCTCTTTAGGCAGTTTCTTCTGGTGAAGCTGATCAATGGAGAGAAGGCGGCCTTCGAGACACCCACTTTTGCCGGCAAGCGGAAACGCACTCTTGATATGCTCATCAAGGATCTCTATGCGGAACATGTGACTGATGCCAGAATGGTGAGTCTTTTTTTTTACTAAGAAGATCAAAGTTTTCAATTTTAGAATATGATACAATATTTTATACAAAGTTTACATAATTTTACAACAACAATTTAACAACAGTCAGACTGACTTGGTGTTGTGAAAGAAGCAATTACTCGTAATATTCAAAAGCAAAACTTCAGAGCTGGCTCGCATTTTCTTGTCTCCAGCCCTTTTTATTGACGTCAACTCCAGATCCGTGGTGCGCTATATAATTAAATACGAGTTTGGATGACATCAAACTGTTTCTGTTATTTTTAATGAGAAAATTTCGAGCGGTCAAAAAAACGTTCTTAATCCAAAAGCTGAAGCGCTAAAGCTTCTATTCGAATAGAAAAAAGACTATTAAGATAATAATCAGATAATTTCTTAGACGATGCATGAAATTGGGATTAGGATAATGGCATTATCTAGTGGAAATTATGTGCCACTGATAAATAGAAATCACATTATTACCACAAAGTCTCAACATAACCGATCCCACGAGTGTAATTCTCATTTATTTTGAGTGACTTTACCCTATATTATATAGCTGCTCTAAATCTAATTTACCAAAAATGTTGTCATGCCAGAAAATAGATCATCTCCTAGGTTAGCTGCGGTAGAATGGACACGAAAAGTGAATTTTGGGATGTAATTTTCCGAAGATGATGTATGATGTCGTCAAATTCTTTGGTCATATTCGAAAATCATACGTGAAAACTATTAGGTAATTTCACTCTGAAATTGAATTTGAGAATATCTTGCCTAAGTGCACAATTTCAAGATAGGTTCTCATGGAAAGCTTTCAATTAATGGGCTAAAGTTAAGAAACAGTTGAAGGGACATTTCAATATGTTAATTTCGTCATTTTTTTTTTCTATACGGATCTCCAAGGCAGGCAAACAACTTGAATTCCTGTTTAACAGACAAAAGTTTGTCCGCAAAAAACACATATACAGCAGTATTCATAAACAACTCCTAGTTGGAGATTAGTTTAGTTTGTTTGTTAGTTACTATGGTAACGTTAATATCAGACGTGACAAATTTAGTAGCAAACTAAGCTAGTTACGAACTAGTTTTGATTAAAAATACTGCTGATATATTTTCACGACATTATCAACAGTTACGTATATACCCTACTAAAGTATCGAAGATTTGATATCTTGTGTATCTATTTTGCTTAGTTCAGTTAATTCTATAAGAAGCAGTCTGCACGACTTACTTCTACGCTTTATTGGAAACACTTGCAGTTTTATAACTTGATTTACGTCATAATAAATTAACAACGCAAAGCAAACTGGAGCTGTACTGATGGTGATTATTATTTTAGTTAATTGATAATAGTAATATAATAGATTGAAAAAAATCTGACAAAATAGAGATAGGGACAGGATTATTAAATCATGTCAGCATTTAAACAAAAAAAACTGAATCGAAATCGGTTTATCCGTCTGGGAGCTACAATGCATTCGATAGATAGCTCAACTTTCGAAAGAAAAAATCCAAATGGGTTCATTCGTCTGTTAATTGCTATACCTTAAACAGATAGCTAATTAAAAAAAATGGTTCATCCGTCTAAAAGCTACTATGCCTCAGATAGATAGCTCACCTTTTGTACAAAAAAAATCAAAATAAAAATCGGTTGATCCATCTAAGAGCCACTAAGATTGTTCACGTTTCGAACAAAGAAAAAATAAATTGAAATCGGTGCACTCGTCTGTAGGTTAGGTTAGGTTAGGTTACGAACAAAAAAGATCAAATTCAATTCTTCCGTCTGAGAGCTATTATGCCTTTGAAAGATAGCTCACCTTTAAAAAAAACGAATCGGAATCGGTTCATCCATCTGAAAGCTACTTTGCTTTGAACAGATAGCTCATCTTTTGAAAAAAAAACAAATCAGCCGTCTTAGAGTTACTGTCCCTTAGACAGATAGCTCAACTCTCGAAAATAAAACTAATCCGAATCGTTTCAGCCGTCTGAAAGCTGCAATGCCTTAAGTAGATAGCTCATCATTCGAATAAAATCGGTTCATCCGTCTGAGACAGATAGCTCACTTATCGAACAAAAAAAATCAAATTCGGTTCATCCGTCTGGGAGCTACGATGCCTTCGAAAGATAGCTCAACTTTCGAACAGAAAAAATTCAATCCGAATTGGTTCATCCGTCTGAAAGCTGCTATTACTTGAACAGATAGCTCAACTTAAAAAAAAAATTGGTTCATCCTTCTGAGAGCGACTATGCCTTAGACAGATAGTTCACCTTTTGAGCACAATGTAAAACAAAATCAAAATCGTGTCATCCATGCACTCGTCTGTAAGATACTGTGCCCTAACCAGATAGCTCACCCATCGAACAAAAAAATCAAACTCGGTTCAAACATCTGGGAGCTACTGTGCCTTCGAAAGATAGCTCAACTTTCGAACAAAAAAATTAAACCGAATCGATTAATCTGACTGAAAGCTGATATGTCGTAAACAATCCTTTCGAAAAAAAAATAGAAGATCGGCTTATCCGTCTGAGAGCTACTATGCCTTAGACCGATAGCTCACCGTTCGAAGAAAAAAAACTGAAACAAAAAATATCAAATCCGTTTCATCCGCCTGGGAGCTCCTATGCCTTCGGAAGATAGCTCAACTTTCAAACAAAAAGAAACTAATATAAATCGTTTCACCCGTCGGAATGCTGTTATGTCTTAAACATATAGCTCACATTTCGAAAAAAAATAGAAGATCGGTTCATCCGTCCGAGAACTATTATGCCTTAGATAGATAGCTCACTTCTGGAACACAAAAAAAAATAAAATTAAAATCGGTTTATCCATCTGAGAACTACTAAGATCCATACCATCGGCATATGACTTCCAAGTGCTTATTCTTGTCATATTTTTTAATACTATTCTCTAATATATTAATTTCGGATAAATTTCCTTATCTAATATTTATTGAAACTAAATATGACCATAAATCATCTCTTCTCGCAAATTTTCACAACCCTCGACATACATACATCATTGTTTCGAGAATCGATCTCACCTTGAGTTTCATCATTGCGTCTCTTTTCCGTTTTAACGATGTGACGATGTCCATTACGCAACTCGACGACACGCTGCTGTCACGTAATTCATTCATCTGTCACCATATGCCGCATCGTCCTCCTTTTCTTCTTGTCTTTTCGACCGTTAATTTGACAGTAGTTGCTGCCGCACAATGGCAACATAACAACCCCAATACCGGAATGCACGGTATGGACGGGATATTATACTTTTGGGACTAGGCTGCCTTTCACCGGAAAAGTGCACGCCCTGATGAGTTTTCCAACGATAGCCAAACGGCTACACTGCTATAACGTCTTCCTGTAAGATTCAAATTAGCGCTTGATGAAGGTCGCAGCACACTGTGATGGATTTTGATTTATCCAGGCGAAAGAAAAAAAAAACGATGAGAAGTGAGCTGGGGCCAGCAGAGACTTTGATGTATCACTTTACAATTTTGCGAGATTTATGATGGGAATATATGCGGGTAGATTTATGAGCATGTGTATCCCTTGTGCTGATAATGTTTGAGGTCATATAAAATAGGATATTATACCAGAGAAATATTTCCTTGCTTATTATTGTAGTACAGATTTAAATGAAAAGTTTTTCACCTTCGTTTTCCACCTGCTGTTGATTCAGTTTGCTACTATGATAGAATATTTTATGCATCAAGAAGGCCTCTGCCATCTGCGTACCTTGTTTCACAAGTCAACGAAAATCAAATTCGTTGACTTGTAAAGCTGTACCAGAAATATCGATAATGATGATATTATGAAAGCGAAATCTTTCATTGCCAGACTATGCTCAATCGCCGAGCTTTCTCAGATGTTTTGGCCGAAACACCGAGGCATAGTCGCTTGAAGGAAGACTCTAGGCAGATTGAGTTTGTCAGGATCGGTCAGGCCCTCAAGTTGGAAGCTATCGTAAGAGGTGATGCACCCACCAGCTTAGCTTCAGCTGGGAGTAGTGCTGGATCGGTGTTCAAACGATCACCTTGGGAGGCGAATTGCTTCTATCCAGTGTTTCCAGTGCAGAATATCACGTGTGCTGACTCGTGGGGAGAGAATCGACTTATTATTGGTACTGAGGAAGGAACATTTTTAGTTGAAGGTAAGAATGATACAATTTTTTGGAAAATATACAAAAAATCTTGAGTTTTTTTTTCTTAGTCCTCGGGAACAGAGGTAGCTAGATATAATCAAATTTCAAATTTTGTCTACGACAATCGCAATCAGAGAGAAAGATTATCAAAACTCAGAAACCTGTGGTCGTTCCTAACTTATAGTTTATAAAAAGAGAAATGTTCATCAAAAGATCCAATTGTTCTGACATTTCACGTAATTTTCATAACAAAATCTCATAAGTTGTTCTCAATTGTTATTGAGAATGATCTATCCTACTAAAATTCCAAAGAAGCTTCACAAGAGCCAAAAAGTCTCTGATAAAATGTTTTATGAAATGGAAGGTTATAAAATAGTATTTTTTTAAGTAAAAGTTTTATTTGCATTAATCTACTACTTATGCTTAACCTTTCCGTAGTTAAGGCTACCTTCTTGTAATCATTATGCTAACTTTTCACACCTACATCAAAAACATTGTTAACGTTCACTTCTATTAAGCGACCACCTAGGTTTAACGACTACTTATGAATTTAGTAACATATGGAATATCATTCATTTCTATCAACTGGCCCCTCCTGTTATGCGACCGCCATATCACCACTTTCAAAGGTGGTCGCTAATGAGAGGTTTTACTATATAATGTTTCTATAAAATTGAGATTACTTTAATTTCCATTAATAATATTTTATTCATAATCCAATCAAACCCAATACAATCCTCTTCCTTTGATGATGTTTATATGCTCAATAAATAAAGAATATAAGTACATATTTTATATTCATTGTATATTCCTTCAATCTGTATTATTCGTAGATGGCAACTCCCATCGCTTGGCATTTGACAAGACACTACAAGTGCGACAAATCAACGTCGTCGAACCACATGGTATTCTGTTACTTCGTGCTGGACCATCGAACAAAGATGGCAAAATCTACGTCTTCAGATTATCACAGATTGAAACAATAAACGAACCGAAAACTAGAATAGACGTGAAAGACCATCGTATGGAGAGAACTAGAGGTGTAACTCTGTATGCCCTCTCAAGGCCAGGTAAGTAATCTTATTTTACCATGTTGTTTTATTCATAGTTGAGAAAAAAAATCCTTAATGTGCTTTTTTTATGTTATGTAATTTTAAATGATTAAAATTCAAATAATATATCAAATTCCATTCCCGGGCAAATACTTTAGTAGATTGAGGTATGAGTTATAAAAAGTCTTGAATATGGAACCCTTCTACCGCGGAGTTCTACTCGCACGTAGAACCAGTCCGAACACCAACCCAGATCTATCCACCAAGAGAGAACAGCATGAGAATGTCTCCTACATTTGTCTTAGGGATTTTCCGAAATGGAACCCTCCACCTTTAAGTCTCAGTCGCACTGGCAGAATTTCATAAAACAGTCCAGTGACATACTACACACAATAATAGCGAAAAATCCACGAAAATTCAGTCATAGAGCTCAGAGATATTTCTTTGGGTATTACAGGTATAGAACCCTCCGCCTAGGAGGCCCAATTACACTTACAGCCACTACCAGATCATTCCAATAAATTCTACAAATATACATGATAAAAAGACCATCAAAATCCAGCCATAGAGCTCAGAAATATAAAACTTTGAAGTTCAAAACCCACCACATAGTGGTAGCCTATTATTTTCCCAAAGGCTAGTCTATTTCTGTACCAAATTTTATCAAAATCGGTTCAGTGGCTTAGACGTGAATGCGTAACAAACAAACGTACTTTCGCATTTTATAATATTAGTTAGGATAACGTTCAGTGTTGAGTATAAATTTATTATATCGTAAAGGTTTGCTTGAACAGCAGGCGTCTCTTCTTTGCGCTTAACAGTATATGTACACCTCTGTGAAATAGTTGCGTGATTTTTGATAGTAAAATGTTTGATCAGTGGTTCAATCATACTTATACAGACAGCTAAAGATACAGTATTCCGTGTCACGGAAAGACGCACTTTGCAATCATTTTAAGTATTTGCTCGGTTATTATTTATCCGAAGAGGTTGCCTGTTTTCATGTTCAGGCATCGTTAAGACATTTTTCGATTCTTATAGGAAAAACGTGCGGTCAAAGTGAGAGTAACAATTTTCCAAGTAGCATTTTAATACAGAGATAGGTATAGCTCGATTAATATGAAGTTAGTGCTTGTGAGGTTTGCATTTTAATATTTTTATAAAAGGTAGATTTATATATTACAATCATTATACAGGATGTATTTTTGTATGGTATGTAAAGACGAGGTAATTCTTCAGGTATTTCGATGATAGAAAAAACTTATAAAGATGTGTTTGGCCCAGTATCCAAAATAGAAAGTCTTAAGATTTCATATTTATTAAAAATAAGATATTTCATAAGGTTTAACTCAATTTTAAGAGTTATGAGAAATAGGTATAAACGACAAATGACTAAAAATGGATAACCTGGCAAATAATTTTAAGATAATGACATAATGAAAAAAAATAGAAGACAAAAAATATATGAATGAAGTATATGAAAATAACACACCCTGTATTAATAGGCCTCATTGTTACAACTCTTAAGTATATCAAATTCTCTTGTCTTTTATTATTAAAGTTCAAATTGCACGGCAAGATAATTGATAGAATTTCTAGACTGTGTTGTCCATCTTCCAAGAAAAGAGCCCTTCTAGTATCCACCAGTGTGATATTGGTACCTTAGTGATGGAAGAAAGCCAATTAAAAAATCTAGATAAAAACTATTTATAGTTGCGATGTCTAGATAGCACGGCGCATTCGCCAAAAAGTGAAATATTAATCATGGCCTGTTTTGCCAAATTCAATCCACTACACTGACTAGTGTCAAGATTGTATGCAAACCAGTATATCACGTCATACTGATCAGTATACTGTATAAAATTCTGAATAACAGATTCCGTACACTTTCATAGATTCGTTTCGGTCAACAAATTTAATTTTCATATTCATATTTATGAGTACCAAGGCATTTGAAAATGATCTCATTTTGCTGAATTTAACTTAGGAACTACCACAATTTCTTAATTAAATAATTAACTTTAGATACATTTCGTTGCAATCATTCAGTTATCACAAAAATAAATATATATTGGTATATACAGTGCGTCCATAAAGTAAAGCATACATTCATTATTAGCTAAATAAATAATAATATGTCAACGGAGAACAATTTGAACGTTTATTGTAAATTTTCTTTTGTTAGTTTTTTTATAGTTTATCAAAGTAGTTGTATAACAATATGTAATTTTATTTAGGTAAAGTGACTATTACGTTTGTTCTTTTTAATATTTTGTAAATAAGTAGATTTTTTTTTTAGTTTTGCCCACTCTGTACCAATTTGAAGCAACATATTATACGTTTTTGGAATTAGCTCATAAAAACAAATTCGGAAATTTAAAATAAATGGGGTATTATATTTAACAAAAATGGTGATGACATCATCACAGGAAGGCGGTTCACCCTGTATATTAGATTATAATTTGAACAAAACAGTAAATTAAATTATATATATATACCTAACAGAAAACAATACACTTAATTGAGAAGTTTTCCATATCCAGCTAATTGCTTATTTTCACCAATTCCAAAAACAAATGAAAGATACATTCTATGTCATCGTCTATAGCTATTGATAATTATGATAACATCCCAATTGATAAATCCAAACTTCAACTCTGCCATCTCCCATTCAAATACAGCCCATCGTTAACTTATAACTTTTGGAGCATTGCCTTCTCCATTATGGAAACTTCACAACAATACATTGGCCAACATCAGCATCAAGGATGTGAGTTTCGAAGATGTTATGTGAAAAACTTTATTGATGATGGTGATCTTGGCACTGGCTCAAGAGCCTTCTGTATAATATGAAACTATTTCATGACATTGCGCTATTTCAGATCGATGTTTGGCAAAGAAAATGCAAGATTATATTCAGCCACCCAAATTTTTTTTTACTGAAAAATGGCATTCTTGATAATAAGGCTTAAGGTAGTTTAGCAGCAGAATCAAAATATTTCGATTTCGCTAAAGTTTAAATTTCCGGATAAATCATGATAAATTGTCAGTAGACAGTAAACCTTGTTTGATTTAAAAAAAATGGACCGACTTAATTAGTTTGTGCACTAAGAAATACAAAATAATATTAATTCTATTGGTGCTGGTACTTTCGAAGTTGTGTCGTTGTTTGTTGTAGGCACCAATTCCAAAAGTACCAGCACCAATAGAATTAATATTATTGTTGAACGTTCACTAATACCAAAGAATATAGTACTTATATATAAATATATATATATATATATATATATATATATATATATATATATATATATATATATATATATAATATAGGGCTTAGCTTAGTATTATTCTGAGATCTCAAAATATCGCGACGCAGTTATACATATTTACTTAACTGCTGTAACTCGAACACCGTTACTCTTTTCAATAAATTTATAATTTAAATATTGCTACATTTAAACTCTTCATTAATTTGGCTGTTTCAATTTTTGAAAAAACTTGCCCCTTCCACATAGCGGAAATACACTTATCACATATTTCAGACATTACCATTGCTGTAACTCGAAAACCGTAAATGTTTTGAAAAAATTTCGATTCAAACGTTTTCGAATATGGTCTCCTTTGTAATATTCTGATCTCGAAATTTCTATTCTCGGCAAAATTTCCCCCTTCCACATAGCTGAACCACGTATTTCAGACTGTAGCAGGGAAACCAATGATTAATTTAAAAACTGTCCAATTTAAACTTTCCCGGATATCGAATTTTATTTAATTCTGCTATCTCGAACTTTCAATTTTCTGGAAAAATTGCCCCAACCACCCCTTTTTGGGGAAAGATCTTGAGGGGAAAGGCATGTCTAATATTGTTTTTTTTTTCAGTGGGAACAATTCTCAATACTCCTTTCTCAAATGAAAGAAGAAATCAAAATCGAAGCACGTTTACTATGCGAAAGGCGCGAAGAAATATAAAAAAACATGCAGACATACAATCGAATTGCATACCTCCTCCGTTTGGTTTGTCAGTCAAAAAACACTTACTTATTCGAGAAACATATAAAGTTTCCAAATGTTTAGAGAAATAAGTTTTCTAAAGAAATATTTAATGGGAAAAGTTGGGTAGAATACTTTATCCCATAATTATTAAGTTTCTCAAAGCAATATATCATCAGAATGTCTTAGCCATAGATTCTTCTATATAATTTTAAATATTATTTGTTCCTCTTTGTGTTGATCTCTTTAAAAAAATATCATTGATTTTTGCGTCAACATATCATGGAGACAAATTTCTATACTTTCAATCTGTTATATGTTATATGTTTTACACGGCATACATTGATAATTTCAGCATTCGAATTTTAGTTTTACTTACTTGTAACCTTCATTTTATCCTGAAAACGCGGCATTTAATGTTTTTATTTTCCTCGTAGGTATTACATTTCACTCTGTTTCTTTTTGTTTTTATCGATCTCTCAATTTTACTCTGATATCCTGTCTGTTCTTTTCTGTATCTTTTTTAACCCGTGGGTTGTCTACAGTTTCTAAATAATTGTTTAGATCTTTTACATACCTACGGCTTTATAAAAATCGGAATATGGTATACTTTTCCGCATACAAGAAGAATCGTGTTTTAGTTGGTGGAGCGATTTTATCTCTTTTTATTTATATTTTCTAACAAATGAATATCTGAAATTCATATTTAACTTTTTGAAATAGGTGCTTTTATAAACTGTCTCTAAGAAAAGCATAAAAATCTCGTCATTTATTATTACTCGATAGTGTCATCCACAAAGGCCAATGAGTTTGTTGTTGTTGAATATGGAACAATTTTTCACTGAATATCAAAAGCTTTTCAAATCCACTACGCTATTGATAGCTTAAATAACCACTGATGTGCGGTTCTTTTCTAATTAGTATTTTAATAAGCGTAAGGCTTCACTACACCTTTATGAATTGAATATATTTCTGATATATTTAACTGTAATAGTAACACATTTTTGCGTATTTCAATAGTCATCAGAATCATTTGAAAGTTAGGGATAAAGTATGGATATGTATTATATTTATAAAACTTTTCCGGCAAGTGCGTATATATTATACAGGGTGGGAGATTATTGCGTGCTCCAACGATTACGGGATTATTGTAAACATTAGGAGAATATGTTTTTAACAAACCCCATCTTATTTTAAACATTCTACAATATAAAAATATTTTCTATTATACCGGGTGTTTCTAAATAGTTGGAACTGTACACAACTTTGTTTTTTCTTAGGGAATGTGTATGATTTTAATTTATTTTTCAAATCAAAATGGAAAAGTAATGTCAGTTTATTGATGATGACTTTATGTTTATAGCTAATATTTTATGAGATTTTAATTATTTTCTGAAAATTTAGACAGATAAATAGCATAATTTACAAATTTACATCTCTGAGAATGTGGTAGCAACAGGATGGTTCTCCAGCGCATAATTCTAGAGTGATTAGACAATTTTTAGATTTAGAATTCGGTCAGAGGTGGATTGGTTTAGGAGGACCAGTTTGATCTCCTCCTAGATCACCTGATCTTGTGTGATATTGTATACCAACAGTCCCCCATTGACCTAGATCAATGCATTCAGGTCAATTACACCTGATATGCTGCAAAATACTAAAACATCATTTATTAGATGTGTCAACTTATGTATAAATGTAAATGGTAAACTATTTGAACATTTATAAGGGTAATTTAAGATTGTTAAATTATTTTTTGTTTTATTTATTTAATTTACCATTTCTTGAGTTTAGTCGTTTAGTTTAATAATTTTCTTTTTAAATAAGATTGATTATTTAATTATCAAAATAACAACCTAATTTTAGTCATGAATCCAAGGCCTACCTGATTTTTTCATGAAATTCTATTAAATAATCACAAAATCGTAAATATTTCCGATAAATCATCATGAGGCCTAGTCAAATGTTCAGTTATTCCCATGTAAAATTATCCGAGCTTTCCATCGGAAGCGTCAAAATTATACCGTTCTATTTGAAAAAAAAAATAGTTATAGCTGATATTATCAAAACCTTAAGCAAATATGTTTTGAATACACCCTGTATAATATCAAAGTCATCTAAATTAACCGTAACATATTACTCGATACTGAGTAGTGTCCATAAAAAAATCAACTTTTTATCATAATTAATCTCCGAGATATGAATTTTTCAATTATGCTATTTATGTGTCAAAATTTTAAGAAATTAAAATTAAAAGAAATTAATGTCTCATAAAATATTAGCTATAAACCTAAATTCATATTAATAAACGCACATTATTTTGAACTGAAAAATATGCTAAAATTTTACATATTCCATAAGAAAAAACAAAGTTGAGTAGAGTTCCAACTACTTAGAAACACCTGGTATAATTCAAAATATTTTATATTGTAGAATGTTTAAAATAAGATGGGGTTAGTTATAAACATCTTCTCGCCGTAATCGTCCGAATACGCACTAATCTCCCACCATGTATATTACTCTAACCTCGTTACCCCAACTGCACATTATCCTGAAGTTATAATTCCTATTCAGGTGACCACGACCATAGCACGTCTGTCTCTCTGGATGACATATAGCGATTACGGAAGACGTGCCTGGGCCGCAATCAGGAACACAAACACACCTATGTGACGATAATTCGATTAATTAGAGCCATTTGTGTTCAGACACCTCTCCCAGATCCAATTAATCGGTCTCTAATGAGATGATATCGGAAGCAAGCCCTGCCGCCGTGTTAAGCGATTGAGCTTTATAAGTAATACAATAACCTCATTTACAAGACCCCACAAGAAATGTTTGTATAGAGAAACCACTAAGTTGGGGTGATATAATTCTTGGGCATGCAGTCATTTAATAAATAAAATTTGTTGATTTAAGCCATGCTTTCGAGAGTTTATTTTATTCTTCAGGGCAAACTACAAATCGTTACAAAATTATTTCAACAACTTAATAGTATTTTAGAAATGAATTCAGAATCATCTTTGTAATGAATATAAAACTAGTCATTGGAATAAGACTTGAACGTGAAATTTCAGAAGTCTGAACTAGTTTCTTTTGAGATTTTTTGATTAATGCTGGTGAATAATCAGAAGCGATTATAGAAAGGATAAGTATATTTTTTAGTTTATCAATGTTGTTATGAACTTGAGCATAAAGAAAAAAATTAATAGAATATCTATTTACTAATTAATAGTCTATCTAATCTTTTGTTTTTAATTTTAAATTATAATGACTCGTATTTAGAGTATTTTGAGCAGTTTTGTAGTATAGGTACTTGGGTAATTTTCATATACAGGGTGATTCATAAAATGTGCGCAGGACTTTAGGGGAAGATAGTTTGTCAAAAAATATGAAAAAAAGCTGCTATAAACATGGGTCAGTAAACGCACGGTTTTCGAGATACAGGGGATCAAAGATATGAAAAAAATATATATTTTTGAGAATATCTTTGGAACTGTTATAGGTACAGGGCTCATTTCTTGTACACATTTTAAACTTATAAATACCCTTATTTTAAGGTGCAGACAATTTTTTGGAAAAAGTCAGTGGTGTAGGGTATATTTTTTATTTAAACCCCTCTAACTCCTACGTCAAAATAAGGTTTTATTTAATTTCTTAGTACCGCCAATGTTTTAGAAGGTTATTTTATGAAAAAAAAATGAAAAACATACATTTTTTATTTTATTTTTGGGGGTTAAATACAAAATATACCCAAAATCTACGCCACTGACTTTAAAAAAAATGTTAAAAGATAAAAATGATGGACCTTTAAATTGTTTCACAGGTTTTTTTGTGAAACTGTCTTTATGTATTTTAGTAATTTCAAAATTATTTTTACTCCTTGTCAGTGCTAGTTCCTTGTCCTCCTTTTTGAAACAGAAAACATCGGATATTATTTCATCTGTTTCAGAAAATATCATATAAAACCATATTCCCTGAATTCCAAAATGTCTGTCAGTTTCTCTTTAAGGGTCAAATTTCCGATAGTTTAAAAACGACTTCTTTTGCAACGTTGCTAAATGCACCATTTTAGAAAAAATCCAGTTAATCCGGTCCTGTCTTAGATTTTTTAACCAAATATAAATATAATATTTTATGGGCTTATGGTCCTTCCAAAATTCCAAAAGTTATTATGTAGTTGGAATATGTTTCAAATGTTGTCAGCTTTTAATGAATAAATAAAAGTATGCTACTCATGTATGGACATCATTGTTACCACATAAAAAATTTACAAATACTTATTGATAAGACATCAGGTAACTACAAATTAATAAATCATCTCTTCTGTCAATACCTTTGAGAATTTCAGAGAGAAAATCCTAGATTGATTCGATTTGATCCTTAAAATCACCCCAATTTTCTAAAGATTTGGATTTAACGTATCGATGTCGAATTTCTTTGTAGTGATTTTCCAATCAAGATTGGATTCTTTCAAGCTTGTTGGCTTCATGAATTGATTACTTTCTGAACATTTTTAGAAGTATAAGGAAAGTTGGTAATCAGTTTCATGAATTGTTATATAGACCGATGACTTTAATTGAATCCAGTCCGGTCTGAATCTAAAAACGATTAATCAATTTTAATTACACAAAGAGATTTATTGTCTGGAAAAGAAGGTGTCGAAAATAAAGCTCAATAACAGGGCTAGCGGTTAAAAAAGATACAAAAAGTGGACCTATTTTATTTTTGATTTAAATATTTCAAAGGTCTGAATTATTCAGGCTTAAGTTTAGTTGAATTTTATTACATATTTATGAAAAAGAACAATATTTAGATAATGTTAAATTTCGGTAAAGTGCAAATGAAGTATTTAGCCTTCTAATTATAAAACCGGAAAGTGATATTCGAGACTGATCATTAATCAAGCGTCTAAAATTAGCATTCTCTAATTCATCTAAATAAAATGATCATCACTATTTCCAGAAATTAACAATTGACAAATTAATCCAAGCTAGCTAAATGAAGCCTAAAATTAGTAACCCTATATACAGCTGCTGCAGGTACCTACCTATCTAACCTACAGTCAGCAATAATGTAACCCTATAAATCGACAAGTTCAGCAACTTAATACAAGTTGGATAATGGATAACTCTGCGCGAAAGCGAAGCTAGCACAAGTAGTTATTAACTTATTTTGATTGATACGGACATTCAACTTTGTGCTACCTATGGCGAAAAAGGGTTGAGAACAAAATTAGAACATTCATCGTAATTGAGAAACTGGAGTAAAAACCATTATAGTACAGGCATGTCTGAACGGGAGGTAGATATCTCTATTAAAGGACACTTTTAAAAAGTTCACATGTTAATATCTAATGATCAATTTTTATACGTAAGTGGCTGACCCGACAAACGTTGTCCTGCCTTAACAAAGCAAAAACCATATCTTGGTTTTCATCCATTACAACAATAGCAACTTCATCAATTGTTATCGTATTATAGCGTCTTGCGTGTTGTCCTGCAGGCGTCTTATCGGCTTTGCTGACAATTTTGTGGTAATCAGATGGCATCCGCTTTAATGCAGTCTTGAATAATATAACCAATTCGTTGTCTGATGGAAAAACATTTGAAGTTGCTCCACACTTGGTCTGTTCACCGATTTATTGTGTGCATAACGCTGATCGACTTGTTTTGCTGAATCGCCCATGAAATAAATTTGCAAAAATTGTACCACCATATGACTTTCAAGATACTTAGTCAGCACTGCCATTCCCCCATCAACTTTTGACTGGCTGCTTTTGGTTATTCACCTAGCTATACAAACCTACTGTACGCCACTTTAATTGATAATATGATTTCAATTGAAAATTACCAGCGTATTTAGGCACGTGGTGGTAAAAGTTTATTGTTTTACAATATAGTTACCTTGAAAGTTAGCATAAAATTGACTTGCATAACTTTTGTTGCGCCAAATGACTTCATTTGAAAACAATTAGTGTATTCCTGTTTATGAGTTAAAAATTTATAGAATCTGTCCCATTTCCGTAAACAAATGAATGCAGAGGCTCTAGTGGCAGTACCAATGGCGTCAATTTGACTTTACCGCTCCCGCAACACAATCCAGTGGCTTCATTCTTTCAATATGACATTTGCCCCTAAGAAAGAAAAGTAAAAATTAGTTACATATTTATAAAAAGTTTCATTCCAAAACAAATTTACTGCAATAGCAAAAGTTTAGGTAATTCCCGGCCCTTATAAACAATTATTTTACAAAATCACGTCAAAACAAGAGATAATTAGAATGAGAAATAAGTTTTTACTTGATAAAAGAGATATTTTACCTCATATAGTAACCTTCAAATAGGTATGCCAGACCATTTAGAGCTAATTAAGTTCATCGGTGATTTTTTTCACTGATAAAGTATAAAATATCCTATCCAGTACATTAACAACAATAAACATGCGGTACCACACTAAAATATTGCTTTTTAATAATAATTAATTTAATTATTAAATGAACGCCTATAAAGTTTATTCTGTTTATATGACTTTCACCTGTCGATGTCCATAATGAAATCAATACTGCTATGATGATGCATTTAGTAATACCGGCTCCTGGACTAATTACTTCAATTTGTCAAAACCGACACAACAGTTTTTTTTATATTTTCGTATGCCTGTCTGTCTGATTTCACGGGGAACAAGAAATTACCGAAGCTCGTAATGAATATATTTCCTATAATTCTAACTCCAAGTTTTCGTCAACTGGGAAGTTCATAGACTGAACTTTGAGGTTTCACTCATGCGACTGATCTGTAATTTTGCTGATATTAGAAAATATTTGCTGTTGTTTCCAGAATTCCAGATATTTGGTGGTTGATAAATTGCAAAGACGAAGATTTCCCGATTGCGATTAACGATTTTCTTTCTAATAATAGTTGCATCATTAATCTTAATGTTTTTGTGTTACAACATTTTTTTAGTAGATCAATCGCTGAATTCATTTAAAAATATAACCCTACTGAGTTGCAACAAGTCGGATTGCTGATAATTTCTAATACTGAGGGCATTTGTTATTTCTATCTAATAAATTTACTTTCCAGGAGGTGCTAGACTAAGAATGTGTGTTGCCATTGGTAGAAAGCTGTTGATGTTTCAGTGGAAACATTCAGCCGCATGGACAGCCTGGTGTCCTAGCAGCGATACTGATACCGTAGAAGGATTCACTTTTCTTTGGGTAAGCCTCAACACTCAAAATGAATGATCTATTGCTCGAAAGGCAGGAAGAATACCTTTGCTCCTAAATGCAAACCATTATACTACACAGTAGTTTGTGACGTCATCAACTGACACTTTAATGCTCTTCCATTCCTCAAAGAAACCAGTTTACTTTCCAGGAACCCTGACAGTTGTTTCTGGAATATTTGCATGATTCCCTTCAACAATTAGCAGGAATATAGCTTCAGTCGATCATGCCTCTAAGTACTGGTGAACTGGATTCAATTTAGGAAGACAGATTATTTCTATAACAAACAAATTATTCATGAAATAGTTTCTTTATCTTTGATGGTCTTTCTTCATATACCTACACTTCTTTTTTGTTGTTTAATTTTATCAATACTTTCAAGGAATTCAACTTTAACGAAACACCAACCATGATGACCATTATAGACAGTGGATGGAGTCCAAACTCACCGAATCAATGCGATATGCTGGTGTGCATTGGTTACAAAAACCACTGGGACATACTCAATGGCCGAACTGGTCAGACGCAACATCTTCATACTGTCGAAAGTGCCAAGGCTCATCTGGTGACAGCATTGGACCTTTATGAGGACCAAGAGGTGCAACTGTTGCTATGCTATAATCGTGAGTAAAGTAAACTTGACTTAAGATTGTCCTGATGAGCAGCATTATAGGATCTAGAGCTCATCATTCTAGTTACTGATAGTAATCGTTTTTTTAGATACATGCCATTTTCAAAAAATCAACGAAGAGAACTCATCAACGTCTAACTTTGACTTTCATTGGAACTCTGTACCGACAGATATTGGTTAGTGGAACTCTTCATCGAAATAAAGTTCAAATTGATATCCGAACATATTTTTTTCTTCTAGTATGCGCCTTTCCCTACGTCATCGCTTTCACATCCAATTCAATGGAAATTCGTCTAATAGTGAATGGTAATCTAATACATACGATGACAATGCCAAAGTTACAATTGATTGCATCGAAGAATGATATTTATTTCGCCACGACTGCTCCAGAATTCTTCCCGAACAAAACGGACAGACTTTTTGTGGATGCTAATAAACAGCAGGAATTGCAAAAACATTCACCCCATTCTCCTCCATCGAGTCCCAATGGTAAATAGTTTGTTTATATGTTCATTAACTCTATATTCATCCAAACAGAAACCGAAAAGTACCCGGTGGACCAATAAACCTATCCTCCGGCTCTATCTCAGGAAATATTAATCGTACAACTTTAGGAATAAACATTTTTTGACGGCCAAGACAAATTGCTGGAAATAATAATCGAGTCGATAGATTTACTTTTAGAGGGAAAGGACACCAAAGTTATTTCCAGAAATTTCTCTTGGACATTTTCGTAAGAAAAATAATAAACCTCTACGATGAATATTTCCCAAAATACACCCTGTATTTATATATAATTTATATATAATATATATATATATATTGTATATAATACAATATCAAATACACTAAGTATAGGTTAACCACAGCTTACCGTTGTTAGGTAAGCTGTAGCTTAACCACGCTACTACTTAGCTTCCTGGGCTATATATACACTCAGATAGTCTAGTCAACTTAGTACTTGATACTTATGTTTCAGCATCTCCCGAGCTGCGCCCTTTACGCATCTATCGCATTCCCATTCATACGATTGGCAAATGCGCCTCCTCTTCCGCTTCCAGTGTCATCCCCTCTTCAGTGTCTCGCCCATTGGACAAAGGTGGTTCCCCGGCTTCTTGGCGCTCGACTGACACCCGTCTAGCGGCCCCAGACCGTCAAAGTATCATCAATCCTCAGAACCAGCGAACGCCCCGTGTTTCAAGGAGCGCCACCAGTTCGCCCATACCGCCCACTAGAGGGGGTGGCGCATCCAAAATGGCTGGAGCCGTCAAATGATGCAGTACTGAAACGAGTTGTGAATAAGGAATATATATTGTGTAGAGTCTAGTTTTAGATACAGTACCTATAGAATAGTTATGTATCCATATGGTTTTCCTATTGGATTCAGGCACAATACCTATGTAATGACCTTAATATTAGCAAACAAACAGGTACAGCTGATAATGATGACGATTCAAATCAAAACTGATGCGTTTTTAATAAAGCCTAACTTTTAAACATAAAAATATAAGTAGAGCATCCTCTTTTGTCCAAACAGCAATTCGACCAAAAAATCAAGAAGAGGAAAAGTTAAATTAACCTAACCTAACCTAACTTTTAAACATAAAAATATAAATAAAGCATCCTCTTTTGTCCAAACAGCAATTCGATCAAAAAATCAACAAGGAGAAAATTAAAGTAACCATACCTTAGAATTACCCAACTATCTGAAAAATATTTTTAGACAATGTAATATATATCTAAGAATATTGCTTTGTAAATGGTAATACCTACACCTTTGTAGATATTCTGTCTGAACCCAATACTAGTTTTCTTTATTTAGAGATGGTCACAACCAATAAAACTGTTTTATAAATATGTACTGTAGATCTTATATCTTATATCAATAATAATAATAATAATCAAATATGTTTGAACGTGCAAATATATCAGTGTTATTTTCTTGTATATCCACATCTTTTTGACAGATTTATGAAAGTACTTATCTGAAACATTCTGAAAATGTCCTGCTCTGCGGATCATGTTCAAGTGAATAAAAATGTTGTGCAACATTGTACATAGTTTAAGAATATGTATTATGTCACAATGAGGGCGATGTTTTTTCCAAATAAAATTGTTTTGTTAATCTATGGAAGTCTTCAGTTTTTCATCAGACTACTCAAAACTCGTCAGGCATTAGAAAGAAAGACCCCTACCTGTGGGTAATAGGGCCTAACTATCTCAGCACAGAGTGAAATCAACTATTCCCATAAATAAAAAAAATGACGTTCTAAAAAAACCTTGTCAATATTCCTTATTTCATTATTATAGGAATATAGGCCTACAACTTCAACATTTTGGAATAATTAATCAATTTCGATTTCATACTTGCGGTCACTATAAAGGCAGCAGTTACTTAAGATTACCAAAAACAAATACCATACCAAGGTAGTCTTAATGGTACCATTTTCCGCCTCATTTGAATCATTTTTTCTTCAGCTATTCTCACTGTCATTTTGGAGTTTCCCAGCTGACTTACGGGATCATTTTTTTATGCAAGCGCAGGTCACAGTCTATAATATTTGTCAGGTAGATTTTGTTACCTATCTTTCAAAATGTCGATTGATTTGAAAAAACAATCAGAAATAAGTCTTAGAAGATCATACCTAATCTGAACCAATAGTGCAAAAGATAGATCAAAGTCTCCGGCTTAATTAAGGCAAAAAATAGATGGATCTTTTCAAATATTTAAATAATACATACATAAGTACCTACATATATTTATCTACATTTGAGCAAAACTACAAAAAGTATATAGGTAATTAGCCAAATTCGATGCTATTCATACGAATTTTCTAAATTAGGCTTTATTACCCACAAGTAATAGCGTTTCGTCGCTTTACAATAAATATGTTTTCTTCAATATAACATCTAAAGTCAATCAGATAGCCCCAAAAATGTACTCATCTTTCCAATTTCAGTTTATCTTGTACCGTGCCTTTGGAATTCCAGATCAGATTATTTTTCCAGACTTTGAGAATGGAGCAAAATTTTTGGAAATAATTTTGTTAGTAAGTATGTATGTAAACGCTTTGGCATTAGATTCATCATGAGGAAAGGTTCAAACATCCAAAATGATACCATTCCAGAAACAATAGCTTACAGTTTTTACGGAAAAAATATTATTAAGAAGATACTTTTTATTTTATATATATTTTACATGTTTAAGAATACTTTAATATTTAACATTTCAGAAGTACATTATTCAGATTTGATCAAATATATATTGACTTTCTACATTTTTCTTACAATTTAGACATGGACCAATTGTTGAGAGATCATAAAGCAGGATAAATATACACTACTATTGAATCGAGTTTTTCATCATAATTGTTGTATCTTTCAAATATATATATATATATTCGTGAATAATCCCATATAATTAATTATTGTATATAAGGTATTTGTAACGATGAGTTTTTATAATTAAGTATAAGGGAGCTTGGTAGGCTTCCAATGTATAATGGAATATCTATTATAGTGGGTTATTCAATAAGAATGAATTTGTAAATAGAGATAACTTTATACCTGAGGTTTTTTCTATCTTTTGGTTTCTCTAATTAATGACCAAAGTAAACCTTATCGAAATGAATTAAGGATATTGTTAATACTCTAGAAAAAGCAGTTCTCGATAAAAGAATGGTTTATATACTGGTTGTTACATTCTTGTTGATAATATCAATATCAACATATATTTTTAATCAACCTTGACTCCAATCCCCGTGAACTGCAGATACTCGATTATCCGGATTGATTATAGTAGTGGAACCGCGCATGTGTGCAACTTGATCCGGATAATCGAGTGTCCACAATTCTGAAATTTCAAATTGAGTTGAAAGTGTTTTCGAAAAACGTATTTTCCAAACACAAACTATAATTTGGAGAAGGTGTTGTTATGATTTTTATTTTTGCATTATTTTTACTGGTGAAAAATAATAATACCTATTCTCAATTTTATTGCGATCTATTATTAATGATTATTCGTCGTAAGGTTAGGAAAATATTTTCATGTGAATATTTTATTTTGATCTAAAAAATAAACTCAAGCTGGCCTCGGGTACGTCTCATTAAGAGAGTCTGAAAAATAACGCTAGCAACGATTATTTCCAATATTTCAAATGAAAATGGGTTATCCACAATGTACTTCACGTAAAACGAAACAAACATCTCACAATATTATTGAAGAATTCATTATTGGTTCAACAACTGAAACCATTTCTACGCAGAAGTAAGCGGTGATTGTTTCATTTATCTTTTTTATACTTTTGTATACTGTGGTCAAAGATTAGAAATTAGAAACTAATATTTGGCATCTATATTTGAATTGTTTTTCTAAGATTATTGTTGGGCATATTCTCGATAGATGGCTCAATGCTTACTTATGCAACCAACATTACAATGAATTATAATCACTGTACTTGGTATGTACTATAATGGGTAATGGTAGCTCTATGGAACTACTGAGTTCGAAAAGTACAGGATAAATTCAATAAAAACTAATATGAGAGTTTAAACGAAAAACGCTCAGATCTGTCAGTTTTTCTTTTAGAGCTTTTATATGTGAAGGGTGAGTTAAATGATATCATTATGTAACTATTTGTTAAATATACCTACCTACCTACCTTTCCGTACGCAAAAAGATGTGATCTTTCTAACTCAACAATGAAAACTTTGGGTTGCCATTTTAAAAGACATATTGATGACGTCATATCATTTTCCTGACTCACCCTGTATATTTGATTCTTTCGTATAAAAACTCTAAAACAAAAACAATAATCGACAGGGAATGGTTATCTCTGACAGAGACGAGCGTTTTTCGTTGAAACACTCATTTTAGTTTCTTCTACAGAATTTATCCAACTTAATGGTCATAATACATTTTTATTTAAATTGAAGTTACATCTAAAATTATATGATCGACAAAATGATATTCCATTCATATATTTGAGAGTCAACTCCCCATCTTTACCTATTGTCTTTCCTGAATAGATATGCTGACAGTTCGGTCAAACGGGTTTTTCGGCATGTTATTATAATAGTTATATAAATTATTATTAATATATCACCTCATATCTTAAATCAAATCAATATAATTTCAAATGTACAAATGTCTACCTAACTATTCGATTATAAATTTCGACCATCTCTATGGTACCTATTTTCAGCTTTATGATTTCAATTTCATTCGACCAATTATTTACATTTTGATCTTTCTCAAAGAAACAAGAATATGTAAATTTTTATATACCTAGATGGTTCCCAATAACAACATTAATTTCACAAAATCCAAAAGGGGCCAATATGCGATTTTCGTATAGGTAGTAGAATCAACGGAAATGACTAAACGGAAGAGTTTCTATTGAAACCAAGTGAGATTTCCTTCTATTGGCCAATATGTTTCCTATAGGTAGATGAAGTGAAGCAGTGAAAAAAATCAAAATGTAAATTGGTTTTTATTCTGTGATATCATTATGTGTACATTTTCAAAATTTACTGTGTGAATATATGAATACATCATGTTAGTGAGTGTTTTATTTTTAATAATAATAACAATGCAGATAATAATCTCCAAGTTTATTGACGAAAAAACTTATAATCAAATCAATGGGTTAAAGTCAATAATTAAAATTATCATATGTACTTCGTACCTACTGAATAAAACAAGTGTATAAATAGTTGCCTATACTTTATACCAATATATGTAATTTCCCTATTTCAGATTCATAAACTGGAAATCATAAAAGGACTGTAAATGAATTCTTCTAATGGAATAATTTGAATATAATAAAGATAAATAATAGACTTTTGATCAATAATACTGCAAGCTTCCTTGTTTACATGAAATTTTAATAGAAGCAGTTTTCTATGACGGTTAATAAATGTTATGAGAGAGTTTAAATATTGGCGCCAACACCGATTGAAAGGTCAGGCAAAAAGTCAACCTCGACAACGTATTTGGAACGATTAGTAAGTTAGAAAGGAATGCTTGGAATGCCAACAATGTTACTCATGTGCCATCTTGCGGAGAATTTCAGTTAGATTTTAGATTCGAGGATTTTCTCGTTTACGTGCTTAGGAGGTTCGTTAGATTTTCGTCGCTTTTTGCAATATTATGCTGTAATTTGGTTAAAATAAGTGTAGTGCTGTTATTGTGCCATTATTTGTAAGTGCTAACAAGTATACGAAAAGTTATTTCAAGCAAACATTGTGTGCTTGATATTTGTGAAAGTTAAAAATCTGCATTCCAATGGAATTTTCATCTTCACGCTACACTGAGAATCTGTAATAAGATACCTACTCGTTTCCTTTTTGTGATTATTTGTTGTAATCGTTGTCGTTAAATTAGTTCTATTAGTATCTTCCAGGTAAACGTTAAAATAAATACATGAATATGTTGGTTATCATGCTCATGTTTAATTATGTTTAATCAAAATACAAGCAAATTTCTGCCTAGGTATGCCGTCAGTGCTAGAAAATCATTTTTGGTGTGGTAATATAGTTTAATCAAGAATTCTGCTAATAGCTAACCTTCCAACTCAATTCCAGGGTCCATTTTCTGATAATTCACTTTCAACAACCTAAACACTATTAAGAACCTGTTAATTGGAATCAGGCTGACTCATATATCTAGATTGGATATAACAGATTACCTGTTTGATTAATAACATTTACAAATATTGAGTATTAGTTACTCTGTTTATGTATGTTTTCCAATACCTTCATAAGTAGAAAAGTCTTGCTCATTTTAATGTTTCATTAGAGTATTGAAAGATTTGTGTTTGATGAAGATTCAGGCATCTAGGTACTTGCCGATTTTTTTTAATCAAATCTGATTTCCGAGTTAATGTTTACCGTATGATTTTCATTGTGATTAGATGAAGATATATAGGAAAAGATCAAAAGATCGCCCTTTTTTAAGATTGAAGCAATATTACGTGCTTCATTCCCAAATACTTATGTTTTGGTTGGGTTATCTTCAAAACAATTATCTTTATATTAGTATGTAACTGTTTTGATTGAATAGCCAATGTTGACTTTAGTTCCCAGGGTCTATTTTGAAAGAAAGGAATTTTATCAATAAATGTTTATCTTAGCGGTTTTTATTGAATGCCGCAACCATGTCGAGATAAGAAATTATCATATTCGAATACTCGCTACTTATCTTGTTTAAAGAAATAATTTTGTAAGGAAACATTTGCTGATTGTCACTATATTTACTTGCAGTTCTTATAACAAATAACCCAAAGATGCTATAATTTTTCTAAGAAGAATGCAGCAATCAAACAACAGATATAGGCCTTTCTTGCAGATGAATCAAGGTATGTAATTAAAATATGTTTGTTTCGAAATTTGAAATTGATTCAGTAGACTGATACAAATTATTGACTGTATTTTGAGATTGATTCTTTCTCAATTTTTGTGTAATTGCCAATTTGCATGTGGGTATTGGTGATTATTTACAATGAATTGATGAATTTTATGCTTTATATTTGATTGATTGATTATATTTGATTGGTAGGTAATTAATTCAGTGTTGATTATTTTTTCACTGTCTGCTTTATTTTACTACTTCTGTGCATATAGCTATTGCAGTGGTTCTGATTGTTGTGATCTCATTATTTGCAGGTAACTTTCCTCAGAGTTTGAGTGGCAGTGAAACAGATGTATCAACTTCAAATGAGAACTTATCGAACGAGGAGAAATATGTCATCAGACATACACCGAGACAAGAGCCACAAGGACAGGAAAACTTGACTGATTCCAAAAGGAGCTCGTTGAGGGATAGTCTACCTTCGAATCGGAGCTCCTTGGATGTATCATCTTCATCGTACAATACGCTCATTATACATAGTGCTGGCGATGAACCATGGACAGGTACACCTGCAAAATATATATTATACCTAGCTTTTACTTGTGAAGGAAGGAAGTCTTAAAAGAATCTTCACTTCATTGGTTGATAGGTTCTCGGCAATAATTTATTGATGAAAGATAATTTCAAGCTCTCAAAAGTTAATCAGCCGTATTCATAATCGAAACTTAGTACGCTACTAAATTAAGTGCGGAGGTTTATGGCTACCAGAACACACAACTGATAGAACCTTCAATCAACGGTCGTAAATGAGGATTGTGCTGCAATCTAACTAACATAACCTTAAATTATTTGACTCTTAGGTCAGTGTTATGGTAGGCGATGGATAGGTGTTTTGTTAAATTTATAATATTTTTGCGCGATGAGGAATCTCAGATGCAATTCAAGATGCAGCGGTCACCAAATGCTGCTGCAAGAGTATACTTGTATGCCTGCGTTTTACTTCTTCCATTTCTCTCAAAATCATATCTATTTATTCAATCCTCAATATTATTGGAGCTATTTTCAATCTAATTTTTGAGCTACGTATCTCAAAACTAATGTTTCGTAAATTTTACGAGTTTATCACAAAATAATGAAATTAATGGCAAATATTAATTATTTAAAACAAAATCTAATGAAAGTGTTACATTTTAACTGTAATTTTTATTTATTACAATGAAATTAGATTGTACATTCTGTGCAACAACTAACAAGATGTTCACCATATATTGAGGGCTGCACAAAAGTGTTTTCTCAATCCATGTTATGGCAAATAGATATATACTATTAGACAATACTAAAATTACAGCGGGAAAGTGGTTTCGATATGTACTTATTCCAGCTTTGGTGAGAATGTGAATAAAATATAAGAGCCATCTTCGCTATTATGTATTTGAACCCAAATTTATACCATGTATTGACGCCGGTTTTATTCCAGATTGAAAAGCATCAATTAGTAATATTTCTTAGACGTGCCTCTTGGTAGACAAAAAATAAGTAAATTTTCTTAACTCATTAATATTTATTGTAGGTACCTTAACCTCAATTCAATTTGACAGCAAATGAGAGAATGTGAACGCAATGAACGCAAACGTAAAATAGCGTCCATGGAGCTTGCTATCACACAAACATATATATATAGTTTGTTTCACGAATGTTGGCTTCTGCCTTAAAAATACGAAAAATTGAACTTACGAGAGTAAATCAGTTGCGTAACGATTTCGAGATAAGATATGGTATTTCACTATGTTTTTATACGGTTCAAGGAAGTTCATATAATTAGGGAGAAAAGATATCGATTGATTAAATAAGCAAATAATATGAAAGATTTATTATCATCAATAATGCAGAAACACAAAATACAAATTTATTGCTCGAGTTATAAAATAAAAGTTTATGCATATGAATTATCTGAAATGTCGCATTGACTTTGTGACTTGTGACGCCTATGAAATAAAGATTGCGTTGCCTTCGGACATACGTGCAGCGCCCTGTCTTGTATAGAAGGAGATAAGATGGAAATACTGATGTCGTAGCTTAGATCGGCAAACGTAGTAGAAAATTTAATGATAATAAGGTGCGATGAGACGTAAAGCGTGATGTACGTAGTTCGTGAATGTTTACACGCAATAGCCATCATTCGTGAAACAATCTTATACAATTGGCTCCATGATCAGCATCGGTAGTGTTTGCATTGATAGCGCTGATAGCGACTCCCTGAACACAGTTTTTGACCGACTTCCCAAAAGGAGGAGGTATACAATTCGATTGTGTGCTTTTTTTTTTTTTTGGTTTGTGCGCGCCTTTCATATAGTAAACGTACTCCGATTTTGATGATTTTTGATTCATTTGAAAGAGGTGGCTTGAGAAATGGTCCCATATTCATAAAAACGGGAATCCGACATCTCGTTCCCTCCGAAAACCACCCCCGAAGGGGGTGGAGGGGGCAAATTTTGTCGAAAATTGAAAATCTGCGTTGATATAATTACAGATAGGACAATATCCGGAAACGTTTAAATGGAACATTTTTTCAAAAGAGTAACGGTTTTCGACATAGAGACATTTAAAATTCTCAAATATACCTATTTTCGCTATGTGGAGAGGGCGATTTCTGTCAAAAATTGAAAATCTGTTTGCAGTAAATGAAAGACATAATTATTTGTAGCAACATTTATACTGAACATTTTTCCCTTAGAGTTACGGTTTTCGAGTAAAATCGGTGTTAAAATGGTAACAACTAAAATATTCAAGCGTATTTCCGCAGCGATGTTCTGAGTTCTCAATAATAACAACTACAAGCAAGGAATATACGTGGGTAATAGAATAAGTACTATCTTCATTGGTATTAGTGAACGTTCAACGATTTTCGTGACTAATGTTACACTCAAAAGTGTGAAATAAATATTTTTTACAAAAAATTGGACCGACTTTATTAGTTGGTGCACTGAAAAGTATAAAATAATATTAATTCTATTGGGGCTGGTACTTGTGAAGTTGGTGCCAAAAGTTACCAATCTACCTGCAACTGCACAACTTCAAAAGTAACAGCACCAATAGAATTAATATTATTTTATACTTTTCAGTGCACCAACTAATAAAGTCGGTCCAATTTTTTGTAAAAAATATTTATAGAAGTAATAGTATCAATAGTATTAATTTTTGTTTCATTTTTAGATACTTTTTGTGTCACATACTTGGATAAGGTTATCCTGTAATCTATACATGTTTGTGTTAAATTGCAGGAATTTTGCAGATATGTTATCTCAAGAATTATGTATTAGTGTCAGTTCAATTAATTAGGTATAATCAATTGACGTCAAGAGCTTGTCGTGGAATAATACAAATATCAAAAATAGTGACCTGTTGGGACTTTATTCGGACATATTTGTTTATTGTCATGTTTTCAAAATAGTAATCATTATTTGTACTAATAAACAGTTAGAGAGTGCCAAGGTTGTTTGTTCTTTAGATGATTGAATATTTCCAGGAAGAAACTCAGGACCTAGAGAATCGACAAATACTTCACCTCCAAATTATCTCAGTCATCAAGCTTCTAATTTGTACAACGATTCCAAATTATCGCCCATCCAGAAAAGGAATTCAGCTTCTCCATCACCTTCTTTATCTAGTACAGGTAGGCGTTGACTATAATATCCTTTAATTCTTGAAATTACTCATTTCCCTCTTCGCCGTAGGTGTACAGGAGATAACAGAAATTCCGGACGATTACCTGTCTCAGTCTTCTGTCCTGAAACACTTGGCCAAAGAAGTCAAAGGTCCTTCTCCAAATAGTAGCTCCACCATCAATGACGAAACCATAGCGAATCTCTTGAACAAATTTGACCCAGCAACTTTCGATATTAATAATCTGCCCCCACCTCCCGAATATCCCAAATGGTCAGACAAGTCTCCACTGCAGCAGGCCGTTAATAATAAGAATAAGATTAATTCTGAAAAGGTAGGTATATAAAAACATGTCTTTTTTTAATATTACAAATTGTAATTACTTCGGTACTTCATAATCCTCAATTAAACTTACTACATTAGCTTGCGAAGCCGATTTTCTCTAATTCCGCATTTAATGATCTGACATTGAAACTAGTTCAGTTTTATCTTATAAATCATTCGATATCCTTTATTTTCATCAGATAGATATCGTTCAAATTCCTTTTGACGGCATTTTTGTTTGTTTGCAGGTTAATTTATCGAAATCTCAACCTGATCTTAGTACAGCCGGAGCGACAAAGTGCGACTTCAATGGTTTCCGACGAGGTGTTTCAGCACCAAGACCACCAACGAAAGGTAGAGAGGAGAACGAATCTAAGAGCGAAGAGGTTTGGCCATCGGCTGAGATGGTGGAGATATTAATTAGAGAAAATAGTGCACTCAAGCAGGAATTGGAGAACTGTTACAGGAGGGTGGAGAGAACGCAAAGGGTAAGTGCGTAAGAAGAAGTACACACACAGTAATCGACCCCCCACTGTTCAATTTTTAATTTTACCATCTAAAGTTTCTTTACGGTAAGCCCATATTCAAGCTACATCAGTCTACATACATCAGCGATAACATAGGCAACTCTCAACTCACGAAAATCTTGTTTATAGAAGTATAGACTGATATATGGTGATAATATGGTGTGCTACAAGGAACGGTACTTGGCCCCCTATTATTTACACTATGTAGATAGCTTATTTTCTGTTGTGCCGGAAGACTTGATAATTTACTTTGCGGATGATACATGTTTAATTGTAAAAGGGGATTCTTGGCAAAATGTGAAAATAGAAGCGGAAAGGATTATTTTCTTTGTTAAAAGTTGGTTATACTTTAGTCTATTGACACTTAATATAGAAAAAAACGTTTATAGGTAATTCATTAAATAAAACAGGACTACCTGTATTTGACACTATTACAATCCATGATCACAAGTGCCAAAATTATTTTCAGTGTAACTGTAGTACGAAAATTAGGCATGTTAACAATTTAAAATACTTAGGTGTTTTTTTTTGGTGGGCCGTTTTTTTTAGTACAATTCTATTACCATAACCACCAAAAATATTCTCATATTGAGGTTATGTTTTCAGCTTGAGCATGAGATTTTGAAGGTGCACAAAGGTCATGAGGAATTGGTTCAGTCGTGTGACAGGCGAGAACGTTTAGAGCGGGCGGCTAGGGCGAGGCTTCAAGCTGATCTGCGTCGCCAACAGGAGATGAACCGTGCTCTTAGAGAACAAGTTGATCTGTTGTCATCTCAAGTATTGAGTAGGTCACCAGCACCAGACTCGGGAAATGGTGGACAAGAAGGCCTCAGAAGGGAGCTGAGTAGACGAGAAGGATTGATAAAGCAGTTGATAACACAAAGTGAGTTTTGATTTGGTTCACAGTTCTTATTTGTGGTGATATATTTTATTTTTTCAGATAAAGAGCTTTCTGCAGCCAAAGAAAGACAAGAAATCGAGCTAGCGGCACAACGTGCTACTTTGCAGGAACAAAGAACACACATTGACATATTGGACACTGCTCTGACGAATGCCCAAGGCAATGTTGTACGTCTGGAAGAAGAAGTAAGTTACACTTTATCATTGTTATACATTAAACTTGTCAGGCTATCGGGAATATAATACTTTTAGTTGAAAAAGGTCGAAAATAGGGTACCGCAGGGCTAGGTCCTTGGACCTTTCTTATTTATTCTATACATAAATTACTTGTGCCAGTCAATTGCTCCTATCAGCTGAGAATGAATGAAAACAAAATTCAATATGTATATAATCTTTTCTTCAAATAGACTTAATAAAAAAATATTTTCTTATGTCATCATATTTTTTGATATGTAAACTATCCCATAGCAAAACATGTACATTCAAACATTTTCATATTTCACAATCTCTGTTACCTGGCCTAAAATCTTCGTAAATCTAATTTAGTGTCGCAAGAAGCAAGTGTATGTAGAGCGAGTTGCCCAACTTCAACGGGCTCTGTCATCCATGCAGATTGCAAACGATAGACGGGAACAAACAGAACGCAAACTTCGACTGCAACTAGAAAGGGAATTGCAACGCTCCAAATCCATTCAAGCTGGTGATAATAGACATGGCAATGGTATGTCTGGAAATGGTATGGGTGGTGGTACCGGATGGGACTCACCCGACGGTTCCGGTGGGGATGCATCGGAACTTAAACGAAGATTACGAGAAAAGGATGAAAAGATTATGCTGCTTGAAGGTGAATGTTCCAAATGGGAACAGAGATTCTTGGAGGAGAGTACTTTGAGGCAGGCGGCCATCGATGCAGCTAGCATACCAAAGTAAGTAGCGGTGATATTTGTGCATGTGTCATGTCATTTTTGAGATTCTGTTAATAATTTTAGAATACATCGCGCCATTGTTCAAGTTTGATATGTATTTTCAGAGATGCCAAGATCGCAGCATTAGAAAAAACGAGCCAAGAGACTGAAAAGATTATTGCTGAGGCAAGAAACGAGAAAATCAGGCACATGGATGAAGTACATGCGGCACAAAAGAAAGTAGCTGACTTGGAGTCGAGATTAAAAGATTTGGAATCGAAATTGGCCGAAAAGGATGCCATGATTAGGGTGTTACAAAAGCACACGTACGACAAAGATGTGTCGAGTATGTTGGGTCGTCGTTCGCCACATCATACGCCACATCCGAGTCTTGGGGGCACTGACATAGATCATGTGTTAGGTACATCGGTGTCGAGAGAAGAACTAGGTGAGTGATGAGATGATATTGCAAATGAACACTTTTCTATCGCACGCCGTTTTGCTATTTAATGACATAAAATAAATTAATAATCAAAAATATTTAAACTAGAAAATTATTTACAAAGAAATTAGTGACCATAGAAATACATATATGACAATTCTCTTAAAGCATAATTGCAAATGAATAATTCAAAGTCCTCCATGAAATAATTGTAAATAAATGATTTGTTTTGCTCGGAAATTAAATTCAAATTCAGAAAATTATTGTTATATTCTCAAATCATAATCATTTGAACCATCAATTATTTTAAATTTTTGTTACTATTCATTCCATTCTATTTATATGATGGCAAAGAATACTATAAAAAATTAAAATTCTATAACTGCTTTTTATTTTTAAAATTGTGTACAATATTAATCTCCAAATTTTTATTCTTGATTTAAAATTATCTACATAATCTTGATTCTTAAATTTCTATTCTTATATTAGAATAATATATATAATATATTGTATATTGTAAATATAGGTAATTGCCTAACCCTACAATTTGGAAATATATTTTGATTTTCCTCAGGCAATAGAGAGTATCAAACAAAATTACTACATTTGGGTTTCATAAAAAAGATAGATGGAGTTAGAGTACCAATATGCGCTCTATTCTCTGGTCGTTCACGAAATATCTGTCTCAAAAGAAATTAAAAAAATATATATTGCTAAAATTTGCGATGCCATCTAATTTAGGTAGATTTGTCAAACAGAGCGATAGTACGCATTAGGACCAGTAAGCAGGGATCTATTATACCGATGGATAAACACAGTGTAGCCGAATTATAATTCACGAATTAAAATTATGTACATAATTTTAATTCGAGAATAAAAATTCTGGAATTAATATTAGATACATAATTTTAATTCAAATAGATTCGAATTAGAATCATATTTATTTTATTCAAACGGTTGAAATTTGTATTTTGATTATGGAATCATGAGTATTTCTATTTGTTGCAGTGAGCAGCGTGATGACTAATTCAACGGTGTATGGTTCCAGTAATTCTTACGCTGGCAGCGATTCATCCTATCACATGCCATCTTACAGCAAATATGACACGACGAAAACAACCTATGACAGTACCAAACAGACATTGGACAATCAGTTAAAGGAGATTGACAGTCAGTTGGATTCTCAACTTCTCAGCAAGGTAAAAGAGACTGAGACATTCTGTTGAGATTGTTGCTTGAATTATATTATTGGAAGTATTCTGTATTATTTTATAGTCTTATCATTATTTGAAATCTCTGATCTAGTGAAGGTTAATTAATATTTTTGTTGAATAATAATACAGAATATCCCCAAAATATAACATTTTCAGTTAATATTGCGTAAGATCATCCAGTGAAATAGTGAGTTGATTTTTTAAGATTTTTTTTTCTTAAAGCTGAATTTCATGTGTAGTTTTTGTTTTTGAATAACCCCCACATAGAAAAAAGTATATACATATTTATAAACATATTATGAGCTTTTTATGCATGTTATTTTTTTGATAGCATGAGACCAATAAAGTGTTATGTTTATTTTTGAGTGTTTGCAATGTCCAATTTATTACATTTTTTCATATTCCGCTTTCTCCTCTAAAACTGTCATAAAAGTGGGAATCAGTGATTGCAGTATATTCGCATAAAAGAAAAAAAACTTGTTGATCGAAATATATACAGGGTGTCCAATTGGTGCTACAAAGTAGAAAAACTTCTCTATTTTCAATTATGTTAAAATGATGTAAATACAAAAGTTGTAGAGGAACACTAGCCCTGTATTTTTAAATTAGTTGGCACTATACAGGGTGTCTCAAGCATAACAGAACAGCATAAAGTTGCGTTTCTTTAAATATGAATCATCCTATATATTTCTACATTGTTGTATTCTACATAAAATAACAAGTATAATGGTGTATCAGTTGTGAAATTTCTATTGTTTGTTGAGCTATAAACAATCAAAAATCGACATTTTAGCCCCTTTGACCGCTATTTTTGCCAAAACGGTAGAGGAAAATAGGTTTCACATTTCTATTTTTTCGGATCATTGAATAGCGTTCTCAAAAGTGGTACCAAATATGGTACCATTTGGTAACATTTATGAAAACACTGTAAGGTAGGTCTTAAAAAAACTAAAATAGAAATGTGAAATCTATTTTTCTCTATCTTTTACAGTTTTTACACAAATAGCTGTCAAAATGGCTAAAATGCTGTTCTGGTTTTTTGGGACACCCTGTAAAGTCCCAACTAATTTTAAAATTTGGGGCTTGTGTTCCCCTACAATTTTTATATGCTCTAATTGCTCTAATTGGACACCCTGTATAACTCAGGAAAAAATAATAAGGTGATGGGGTAGTTGACTCCCAATTCTAAATTGTCTGAGCATAGCCACCATTAATCTTGACGCTTTTTAAACTGACGTCATAACACAAGTCACAGTAACAATAAATTACTATTAAAGAGAGATTCCAGTTTTGGGTAGTCCACATCAATTAAAAGTCGGATGAACAACCACATCTATATTTACAAGAACTCAGTATAGTCAGATATACAATAAAACGTTTTATAAAGTGACTACAAATTCTTGTACTGGGTGGCTCATTAATAAAGAACGCTGGCTATATCTTAGGATCCGTTATTCGGACGACGCTGAGAAAAAAATATTAGAGGTAAATCGGCCAAAAGAAAAAGCTGAAAAATATTTATAAGTTACTAAGGCTACCGCTAGAGGGCGTAACTCATACCGCGAAGTACAAAAAACTGTTTAAATCAAAATTATCCCAAGTTAACCTATATTGAAAATATATTGTTTCATCTACTGAAGATAGACGACTTTTTTGTATTGTAGTTTTTTGGTTTGAAAAAAAAACAATAACTTTTTTTTGGCAAGACCTATTTTGAATAACTTTATTTCATTTTAAAACGCTTTTTGGGCGCTTCCACTAGAATGATAACATTTTGAGTTCAATTATTTTCCGAGTCGGTAGATGGCGCTTTAAAACAAAACCGCAGATTTTTATGATTTTCGCGAAAATTTCAAATGTAATGGTATTCGTATTTTTAATTAGAAAGAAAATGCGTCAAAATTACAGTTACTGGTGAAAACTGCAACTCGATATTATCATTCCTTATATACTTATTTAAAAATATATTTAAACCTTAATATTAATTTGTTATGTACTAGAAGACTTAGATTATCAGTAATGTTTATTAAAGTTACCTATATTTTATATAAACTACTTACTTACAAAAAATTCTATTACCTATGTTGCTCTAGATGGGGTAATTTAAGTTTATTGCAATTAAAAGAGATTTAAACACTGATAACTGTAACAACAACCTAATACTTTATGTAAGAAAATTATAATAAGTAGGACTCTCGGTAGGCCTTGACATGACAGAAACAAAACAAAAGAAGCGAAAATAAAATATATGTTTCTTTAAAATAACAAAACCTTTGGCATATCATTTTCCTTGTCAATAAGAGATCTTAATTTAGAAAAAACCTAGACACCAAGAGCTAAGTAACTTGGAGCCAGAACTAAAACAAAAAAATATTAATGCCGCCTTAAGGGCTGAAAATATCGTTCGGCCTGGGCAATACAAAGCTGTAACCTGCTGTGGGTATTTATTTGTGTTTAATTCTCATTTAATTACATTGAACTTAAATTACCCCATCTAGAGCGACAGGTATAGTAGAACCAGAAATCTAAGAAGGTTGTAAATCCATATTAGCCAACGATGGTCATTATTACGTATTGTTCGAAATATAGATAAGCAATAAAAGTGTGTGTCCCTTGAAATATTCCAAGGTCCGGATTAAGATATCTTATGAAATAGTTTGGTAATTGGCATAATCGCATTCATTATCGTGATGTTTATAAATGTTTTAATGTTATATATCATAATATATTGTATATACATAAATAATTCTCAATTATATTTAAGCGATTATTCTTGATAATTATCTTAACCCATTATACCTACCTATAAAACACAATGTAGGGCTAGGGTAGGTTACGTAAAAATGAAGATTTAAATATATTTTTAAATATGTCTATAAGGACTAATCTTATCGATTTGTGGTATTCACCAGTAACTGTAATTTTTCAGGCTCTTTCTTCCTAATGAAAAATAAAAATACGATTGCATTTGAAATTTTCGAGAAATTTATACGAATCTGCGACTCTATCATAAAGTGTCATTTGCCGACTAGGAAAATAATCAAACTCGAAATGTTATTACTCCAGTAGAAGCAACCAAAAAAGCGCTTTAAAATGACACAAAGTTATTCAAAATAGTTCATACCAAAAAAAAATTACTCGTTGTCTTACAAGATCGAGAAAAAACTTTAATAGAAAAAAGTTGTCTTATTTTCAGTAGGTTAAAAAAAATATTTTCAATATAGGTTGGGATAATTTTGAATAATACAGTGTTTTTTAATTCGCGGTGTGAGTTACGCCTTCTAGCGGTAGACAACAAATATTTTCCAGCTTTTTCTTTTGGTCGATTGACCTGTAGAAAAAATTCTCCTGGTCGTTCAATTAACGGCCCTTTATTAATAGTCCACCTTTTACAGAAATACATATATGTTTATAAAAGTTGTAATATGATAAAAGCTTGTTTTACAAATAATAGAAATGTGTAATCTAGTTATATTTAGACAGAAAACCATAACGGAAAATATAGTATTACTACACCCCACTCGAACTGAAAGATTCCCAAATTTATCATTGTTATATGATCTCGAGTTCATTGAATGTTTAGTTGTTATATATTAAATAAATCATTTAAAAAACTTGTAAAGTTATAGAGAATATCATTGTATGAATTTGAAACATATTTCACAAGTTAATTGTTCAGTGTCACTTGAGATCATTGTAGATACAGCCCCAGACTAAAAATGCCGCTTGGCTCTTCCCTTGTTCCCACTTTTTTTTTGGCGTGACGTTGCCGTGTGACTAACACACTTTCACTCAAGGTCCGGGACGTCTCGCAACATCAGCTCTGTCCTCTTCTCATTTCAGCGAGCTCTTTGCTGTTTTCCAGGATTCCCTAATCCAGTCGCTACGCAGAGAAAAGGAAAAATACCCAAACCACTATTGGCAGGTGTAGGTCAATCGGCCTCAACAACTGCTAATGCCGCATTGTTCGACACTGGCGCCACCTACCTGAGGCAGTCTGGTACCGGTGAAATGTTGCTGCTTGAAAAGCAGGGCAGAACCTCTCAACAACAAAGACATGCTGAGGGTGGTAATAATAATAATAATAATAATAATAAGCCCGTGTCGAACAGTCCTGGCAATCCAAGCTCTCTACCGAGACCTCCTAGGTCGACAACACATCGCTCAGGTTTACCGAGAAGAATGGGCGAGTACAATAGGCTTGGCGATGCAGAGCTGCCGCGAAAGAAGTCCGATGGCGGTGATTCACTCAGCTCTAATGCCAGTAGTTCAAGATTACCATCGCCAGCTAGAACAATGATTCCTCCACCACCGAGAAAGCTAGGTGAGTACGGAAGGCTGTCGGAGAGCGGTGGTTCGAGTGCCTCATTGAGAAAACCATCACCGAGGGCTCGAAGTGGATCTGCAGGAGAACGAGACTCTGGTACCAGCTTGAGTGATAACTCTGCCAGCTCTCTGCCGCCTCCATCGAAAGTGAGGCTTTATGGGAGCACTTCGCTGAGAAGAGGTGCCTCCTTGGGAAGGGATAGCAGCAAATCCTCAAGCGATTCAGCCACTAGTAAATATAGAATTCAATTTTGATTATATGGTGGTGATTGTACCCCTCTTCCCTAACCCACCACCAGCCATTGTCCATGACCTTAAAATTCAAAATTATTTCATTTTATTTATTGAATCTGATAGTTGTTTGATGTAATTTGTATAATGTTTTTGGAATATGTAGTTGTTTGTATTGGATGATAATGTTCTGCTCGGAAAATGATGCCAAAGTTCACTAAATTAATTAAAATGAAAATTAATTTAAAATGAGCTAATATGATTCCTTCTTAAGATGCTGATTTGTTTCTAAAGCATTGTCTTTGCCTTTTAAGATTCGAAAGTATCTTTTACTATTTATGTATGTATAGTTACTTCCTTCCAGCTAGTTAATTGCACTTATCCTAGTCTCCAACCAAATACAACGCATAGCTTTGATTTTACTTTTGGAATTCTGATACTTGACGGTTCTTGTATTACCCACATGTTTATAGGGACCAAATTTCTATTACCTTATTTTTTCCCTTTGTACGGTAAAGGCAATGTATGCCATAATCTATGTCAATTTCAAGTGCCTTTTGTAGATTTTATTTATTTATAAAGTCTTTGAAAAGTGTATTCGTAACAAGAATCTCCCTATTTACACTTTTTTATATTATACATTGTTATTTTAGGTGTAGAAAGTCTGTATTTATTATTATGTACATTTCTACAGGCAATAAAGCTATTCGATTTGAATTTGATTCTTATTATTTACTAGATGGTGTTCGCAACTTCGTAGGTACGCGGATAATTCGTGAGATACCCAGAAAAGGCAACAGTCAGTCTAAAAAGAAACTACTGTCCAAATTTCATGTTTTTTGCTTTTTGTAGTTTCGACTATGTGTTTGTAAGTCCTGATACTAACTTGTGTATATATATAGAGAAGATAAAATAATTATTTTAAATTTTGATATTCAAAACTGTTTATTGAAACAAAAAACAAAACATTAGGAACGACTTCATGATGCACTATAAGAATACATAATGTAAGGGCCAATTTCATAATAAAATTTAATCTCCTAATAATTTTGATCCTACATTACTTTAAAAGACCGAAAGATAAGGTGACTGATGTGGTAAAAGCACTATTTTTATTCCGTCATCAAGATATGAGTTGAACAAATTGAAAAATTAACTAATCTCCCATTAGGGATTCATTAAGAATCATAAAGTTTTGAAATTTATAGTCTTCTATTGCTGATAACCAACTGTTGGTATCAACTTCAGAACTTGACGATTATTACATTATGTATTGTTATTTTATTTGTTTTGGTGTATTATTATTTCGAGATACAAAATACAAGAAGCGCTCTGTTCCATCTCAAAATAATCAATAAATAATGGAACTGATTGTTTTTTTATTGACACGTAACGTTATAATTAAATTCGAATCAACATGACGATGTCCCTTGACATATTTGTAGACGTCAATAGTAAAATGATATTACAACTCTCTAAAACTGTACTATTCCAACTGATAAATTTCAAAACAATCTTTTGTATAATAGACACTTGCCAGAAAAGTAGCACGAACTCCTTTCATTGGCCCAGAACCTTTCTGTGGTACAGGTAAATGTACCTACAAGAAACAGTTTCAGGGGAATAAGAAACCGAAAACTCTGGCGGAATCTCCCGGAGTTGTATCATTCCAAAAAGTTTCTTGGAAGCTTTAATATTGCAAGATCTAAGAACTATCTGGATCTTAGCAAGAATATGCTACACCTCCTCAATGGATTCCTTACTGGAAGAAGCAGAATTGATTTAGGTACCTGAAATGTTTTGAATAGCAGTAGACTGCTGATTATTCCATGTTTCGACCGATTACTCAAGTAAAAAGTTAATTCTGAGAAATGTATTACAAAAAAAAAACATAAGTTGCAATAAAAAAAATCTAGGGCCTTTAAAACAATGCCTAGGTTTGGTTTTCTGAGAAAATTAGGACTGTATTTATTTGTTTGAACAAAAAAATTAAAACACTTGGGAGTATTAAGAAAATGTATTTAATTAATAATAATTTACAACATTAACTTATCTATAATAATAATTAAACTAAAATAACAGAAATAAATAATGATTATTCGATATGTAACTATATTAATAACTTTTTACATTCATTTGGAAAATGTGGTCTCCTTAAGCCAAATTTTCAATAAAAGCAGCCTGTATAGTTACATTTCAAAGTTGAGTATTCAAATTGTCTAAAACTATTTACAAAAAAGTACAATATAATGAAGATGGTATTCTCATGAATTCATAAAATTTGGACACAGTCCATTTTCTCCAACATTCAGAATAATAAATATCGAGTCACAGTAGTTGCTTTTTTAACAGATATTATGAAAATCAGTCGTGATCAATTTTGAGTTAGGAAACCAATATGGTATTCGATATTTTGTTACTTGAACTATCCCAGTCCATTAACGGAGCAAATAATAATGAATAGATTTGCATTTACGGTAATAGCCTCGGGTTGAATCGGCCCATATGCAAAATAAGACCAGTTGGATTGTGTCTAACAAAGTACAAAAATGGTCTGTCAAATCTGAGCCTTGGTGTTTCGGAACTTTGCGTTTCTGGAAGTCTAGCTTGTCTTGGACGCAATGGTAGTGGAACTGCAAGGAAGGTAGGATCATGCAGAGGATCGTGGAAAGCTCTTTGATAATCCAATGGCTCAGTGATCAAGGGGCCTCTTTGAATGTAATCTTCGCTATCGAAAAGTGCCAAAAATCTGCAAAAACGAAGATAATTAGTTGATCCTTCTAAAGAGAAAAGTTACCATATACCTGGATTTTCTTGCTGATCCAGAGAATGCTGGGTAAACTTCTGAGTGATGAGCATCTCCAATAACTTTTTCTCCACAAGTGGCAAAACTATTGATTTGTAGCATATCCGATAGGTATAACTCATTGGGTACTCCATTCAGTCCACGAAGGTCTGCCTTTTCTACATCAAACAAGTCGTGGAGTCCCATCTTCTTCAAGGCCACAGTGGCATTGATGATAGATCGGTGGGCGAATCTGGGGATTTGCACCTCTAAGCCAGGACGAGGTATAAGAGACCTCAATAATCTGGACCAAGCTCCTGAAAGTATAGTATATTTTTGTCTTATTTCTGAGTATCAGAAGAAATAAGCAATAGTAATTTCAGAGACCAGATAGTGCATTTTAATACTAGAGAAGATCAATTGCCAAAAGTTTATCGATTATTCTTGCTTGTAGAAAGTAGAACGTCTGTCTTAGTTCATAACAACATTCAACAAATCGATATAAATGAAATTTAAAAACGGATTCGGACAGAGAACACACTGTCGGGTGGATTGCTTAGCGGCTAGAGTCTAGTAACTCACCTGATTATTATCAAAATACTGCAAGCTTGACGCTACACACCGGGCAATTAGCACACCAGGTGCCAAGCGACCAGTGCGGATCAGTGATATAAATTTTAGAACGTTGGTTTAACTTTGATAGTGATTCACTAGACTCGAGGTGCTCAGCAAGCCACCCGTCAGTGCGTTCGCGGACTGATTGATACATTACTAATACAAATGAAATTTGAAAAAGTACATAAGAATATTTGAAGAAATACTACATTATTATATTTAGAAAAAAAAGATCCAATCTCGAGACGGTTACCATACAAAATTTTACTCACCTTTTTTGAAAGAGCTCTCGACAAGCCTTTTCTCCAACCTCGAGAGGCCATCTCCAGGCGCCGTCATGCCCTGCTGTCCTGGTAGGACAAAGATGGTACTGATCGTCTTATCTTTAGTACCAAGCGACACTGCAGTGGCATCCAAACTGGGTTCATAACCAGCCAAGAAGTTGGATTTGTAAACGACTGCTGGTACGGGTACCAAACGTCGTTGTCGAATTGAAGGAAGAACAACAAAGTGAAGCTCACCATTTCGTCCCTCGGTGGAGGCTTGGGAACAGTCGGTCTAGAACAGTTTATTGAGTATATTATTGAATAGGTGCTTTCCTAGTTTGATATTCAAATGTTACGGTTTTTGTTAAAAACCTTTAGCCCAGAAAATAATGAATAAATAATAAATAGTTTTACTAATCACTTATGTTGAATGTTCCGGCTGTATCAAATTGAGTGAAACTTTGCCCTACATTCAAAATCATTATATTTCAACTTTTCACCAGTAATAGGTCTGAATGGCCTCCGAAGTAACTATTATCATTTTGCCTTCACGGATATCATGTTATTGATTTTAATAAGTATTCACAAATGTTAAGGAAATCCATTTTAACGTCTCAATTGATGAAAAACACCTTAACCTTTCAACATGCATGACATTTCATTTTCACAAAAGCCATTACAACGTATTTTCTTTATAATATACTATTATGAAATTATGAGATGAGTCTCACCAGAACTAATTACTATATATAGACATACAGTTCAATGACTGAGTTATATTAACAGGACAAGGGTATTTCAATAATAGTTGATATTTGAAATGTATAATTTCACAAGTTAATTAGCCCCGTTGGACGATTTGAAATGCATAATACCTTTGAGGTTTTATATTACTGCACCTAAAATATTCAAGCGAAATAGTTTTCTTAATTGAGAATTTCAAATAACAAGAACATCCTTCAATTGTTTCTCTACATACCTGAAAAATATTAGCACTTATTGCAGCAAGAGGCGGTCTCGCCAAGATAGAGCTGTCTCTCAAATACTCAGTTATTCGCCCGCCTGTGGTCTTCTTCACTTGTAAGTTCGTTCGCCTTCTGATGACATCACCGATTTCTCTGAAGCTCACTTCCTCAACGAATCCATCATAGAAAGCTTTGGCACGCTCTTTGTAAAAGTGTAGTAATTTACCCTTACTCCTATCGCTGAATAATTCCCTTACAATGGCGGATGTAGCAATACCTGAACCAGGTTCATCTTCTTTAATTGATTCACTGATATTTTTGAATATCAAATGCGGATTGAACGTTACCATATCATCCAATTTCAGAATTTCATTCATTTCACCAGATGTTGCTCCCCTGGCCCCCAAAAAGACCATAGCCAACAGTGATGTTGCTCCAAATGGAGATATAAAGACGCTTCTGGCGGCACTAACACCATTCGTTACTGATTTCCAGAAACCAAAGGCTAGTTCGTTGCATAACTGTGAGAATTGATAGATGTCTGTGTCCAAGTGGGCGGTACTTTCTTCTAAGCCGAAGCCTTGCATTGGCTTTGGTTCAAGGTCGATTGGAGCTGGGGGCTCAACAATTTCTGGATAGTGTTGCTGTGGCGGAGTAAACTTCTGATTGATAGGTACATCACTGTGGGGTGCTATAGTTGGAACCAATGTCCAGGTGCTTCCAGCTTTGGACGAGTTTGTTTTTGTAATTGTCGTTACTTGATCATGGATTTTATTGCTTGGTGATATGAGTTTTGAACTGTTATTATTAATAAGCTTCAAGTTTTGTGTCGTGGGTTCAGTACTACTAGAAGTATTCGATCCTTTGCTGCTGCTGATGGACTCTGTCGTTGAACTTTTTGTCTTATCAGCAGAGGTATTGTTTTTCAAATAAATATAAATGGTTTCTGTTTTATTTTCATGTATATAAGGTGCAGTGCTGGTATCAATTGATGCATCGTCATTGATTATAATATCAACAAAAGGTTCTTTTTCAATTTGTGTAGTTGGTTTCGTAACATCAACTGTATCTTCAACATTATCTTTAACTGTGCTGTTAGTTTCATCTTGCTGCGGTGTCGTAGTGGTCTCCAGGCTATTATCACTTATTGTTGAAGGATTTTCATATTCCGTTGTAATCTTTTCGGTTTCATCATCAGGCAGAACAGTTGTAGTAACTTCAGCAGGAGGTCGAGGTTTCTCAGTTCTTTTGATAATAATGATAGTTGTAGGTCTCTCTGATTCATCCTTCAATTTTTGCGAGGCTACAACAACATTATTCTTTTCTGTCGAGTATTTATTTCCGTTGGAATTTTGAGTCAATCTATTTGAATCGGCATTCTCTTGTATCGAGGCTGTTGCTTCCGGTTGTAGTATTTCTTTGTCATTCTGGTCATCGTTTTTGTTCGGTACACTGATATTGAATATTTTCTCGATATATATTTCGGTGCTATCATTATCGTTCAATAGTTGCGTCAAGTTTTTGGATTCTTCTTTAGACATTTGTTGTTCCAAACTCGTATCTAATTTAGCAGGTTTTGTCCTGTTTTTGTAACTCTCTGAATTTAACATAGCAATGTGCACAATCGGTGTATCGCTCATTGACTCATCGTCTTTCTCCGTTGTTGTTGGTGATGTTTTAAATTCTTCTGTAGCTTCCTCAGTATTTGTGACGGCCTCCGTAGATGTAATACCTAAAGTGGTTTCATCAGAGCTTCTATAAGGCAAGGTGGACATAACATCGGAATTCGAATCACCGTATATTTGAGACAATATTGATCCAACTGATTCACTCAATATAACTGAATCGGCTGTATCATCAGTCGACACAGTATTTTCTAGTGTTGTACTTTCTTGATCGCCTTTATATTGATTTTGATCGAGCATATTCGAAACAAACGTTGCTGTCTCCTGTTGTAAGTTTGTGAGATTTTTGTTTGCCGAGTTTTTCAACATTTGTTCAATCTTACTAGTATCATTATTAGTTGCGACAATACCACTATCGACGGTGTTAATTGCTTGAGAAAGAATTTGTTCAATACTTTCAATTATTGATCGGTCTGTTGTCGTTGGTAAGTCAGTAGTTTCAGTTACTTTAATCAAAAATGGTTCAGTGGTTGGTGGTTGCGTTTCGATTTCAGTTGTCTTAATTTCTTGTTGTGTACTAGTTTCAAAACGTTCATCTTCTTCATTTTCAGTCTGGATGTTTGTAGTTTTCTGGGCTAACTCTGTATTTATTTCATATATATTTGTAGTATACAATAGCTGTAGCAATTCTGAAGCTGATAATTTATTTGCTGTTGACAGTGCTTGCTCCAATGGTATTTCTGTAGTCATTTGTTGATCTTTCACATTTTCTGTTCCACTCAAGTATTCACTTCCTTGAGTACTTAAATCCTCTTCCGATTTCTCAGTTGTCCCATCGGATATTGTGGATGTTTCTTGTATTTCTTGTAAGGTGGTCTTCTCATTATAAACTGAACTTAGAGTGGTAGGTCTTTTTGCTGTTACAGTTTCTGCTTTTTCGTCTGAGCTTTGATGTAATAGTTCGGCTAAAGTAGGCAGTCTTTGTATTTGTTCGTCCTTGATTTTTGCTGGTTCATTTGAGTTAGATGTCGAAGTAGATCTCCAGGTAGATAGATGAGGTTCAATTGTTGATGAAGAGATCTCATTGGTCTGCGTGCTTAATGGACTTGTCCTCCAAGTGGAGATACTGTTTTCTGTAGATGGCCTCTGAGTGCCAGCTGAACTAAAATGAGTAGTTGACGTGAAAGGAGTGTGAGAAGACAAGCTTACAGGAGTATAAGTAGCAGGAGCATTCGCTGATTCGGAAGTCTTGACTTCCATTTTTGTGTAAGTTGTGATAACATTTGAAGTTGTGGGCTTCGATGTCGTTGATCTAGTACTGAGCTTAATCGGTGTGAGTTGGGGCCTTTCTGTTGTAGACCTGGTATTCGAAAATATTTGCACATTTATCAAAGGCTGAATTTCATCATTGTTGATCTGTGCAGGGGAGATGGTTGTAGTAACTGGTTTGTTTGTGGCTTTTGTAGTTGTGGTAGTTGCCTGGCTTGATGTTTGAAGTGGCACAGTTATTTGATGGAATCCATAATGAGGGAATGATTGAGTAGATATTAAATTGGAAGTAAAGTGAGGTAGGCTGTCCGAACTGGTTGTTGATCTTGTTGTGGCCGTAGTGGGCGAAAAAGGTCTAGCTGTGCTACTTTTTCTCGTAGCTGCTGCAGTAGTGCTGGACAGTAACAGTTGTACAAGCGGATGTTCTGTTTGCTGAGTTGAGGCAACTGCATGCCTTGTGGAAATACTGATTGGTCCACGGTACGGTGTAGTGCTCTGTGAAAATGGTTTTGTGGTACTTCCGAAAGTTGATACCTTCACGAAAGGCCTCTCAGTAGTTTGTGTTTGCGTGGATGGTTTGATGGTTCCACTGATTGTTGAGAATATCGTTGGCAGTCTGATTGACGTATTGAATGGATTGATACCGTTGATTGTTGAGGCTGGTTTCTTGCTACTTGATAGAAGCTGTGGTTGAATTGTTGAACTAGGGGCTGGATTTCTTGTTGAGATCGATGATAGAGAAGGTAGCTTTGAGCTTATTTGTACTGGTTTCTTTGTATAAGGCTTCATAGTACTGCTAACAAGTAAATTAAGTTGGTCAGGAGTTGATAGATGGCTATTGGGTTCAATCATGATTGTGTCTGGTGTTACATGCGCCAGCGGTTTCTCGGGCTTGATGTCATCACCAGAGTTGCCGAACACAGCAGGTAATATCATGCTCCATGAATCGGAAACGTCAGGTGTATCAAAGACTGGTCTGTTGGCATCTAAATTGTTCTTGTGTGTTTCCATTTCCTCTTTTAATACATTTTGGACATTGTTGACAACATCATTGACTTTTTTCTCTGGTAAGTAACCGAGGGAAGTGAATGAATCGAAATCTAGACCTTCACTGTCTCCAGTTGCAATGATACCTTTAATCTCATCCAAGGACATCAAACGTTTAATGAGGTCACCATTGTCATCGAAAGTGTAGAATTCATATCGGTCAGGGTTCAGAAGGTTGATTGGACTGGCTAGATCGGCGGCATTTGCAGGTTTCCCGATTGGTTTTCCTACTGCATCTGTGTATATCGTCTTTGATCCGTTCCCAGTATCCATGATGACAGATACTGAAGTAACGACACTGAAATGAGAAAGAAACTTATTGATAATTTCATTTTATTTTACAGCATCTTAGGATGAAAAAAAAATTACTCGTTTTTCTTATGCTCTATGCAGGGTGTTTCTAAATATCATATGTACTGAGGTTAATTATTGTTTTTCTAATAAATATTTTTTACAAAAAATTGGACCGCCTTTATCAGTTGTTGCACTAAAAAATACAAAATAGTATTAATTTTATTGGTGCTGGTAATTTTGAAGTTGTGCCGTTGTAGTTTGTTGTTGTAGGCACCAACTCTAAAAGAACCAGCACCAATAGAATTATTATTATTTTGTATTTTTCAGTGCAACAACTGATAAAGTCGGTCCAATTTTTTGTAAAAAATATTTATTTCACATTTTTGAGTGTAACATTAGTCATGAAAATTGTTGAACGTTCACTAATACCCAAAAATTTAGAGGTAGGTTAAGCTTGTACATAGCGGAAATACGCATATCACATATTTCAGACTTTACCATTGCGAAACTCGGAAACCGTAACTCTTTTGAAAAAATGTTCAATTTAAATGTTTCCGGATATGGTCCACTTTCTAATTTTCAAGTCTCGAATTTTCGATTTTCAGAAAAATTTGCCCCTTCCACATAGCTGAAACACATATTTCAGACTGTAGCGCGGAAACGTATGATTATTTTTAAAAATGTCCAATTTAAACATTTCCGGATATGGAATTTTCGTTAATTCTGTCGTCTCGGACTTTCAATTTTCGATAAGAATTGCCCCCTCCACCCCATTTGGGAGCAGTTTTTGGAGGGAAGGAGATTTTGGATTTGATTTTCCTGAATATGGGACCATTTCTGAACTCTCCTCTTTCAAATGAAACAAAAATCATCTAAATCGGAGTACGTTTACTACGCAAAACGCGCAAACAGCCATAAAAAAATAAAAATAAGAAAAAATTAAAAATTACAACCGAATTGTATACCTTCTCCTTTTTTTGAAGTCGGTCAAAAATAGATAGAATGTTGTTCCTACAAAATTGTGAAAGACTATATAATTTATATCTTTTTAGAATAAGTTACGAAAATATTCCAACTGTCATTTTTATTGGAAAATAGACAACCGTATTTTTAATTTGTCTTTTCAGATCCACACTTCTATTGCACATCGTTTCCAAAGGAAATTGGTAATAAATCGAAAGCATTGCAGTGTTTGTTACAATTGTTATTTGTTTACATGGCTATCTTGACTATTTCAATTTTCCAAAAAAATATTCCTTATGTTTCCTTCCTACTTTTTGTGAAAAGGTTTTATTATTACATATACCGTCTAGAATATCCACAATGCAGTTATCAATACAGTTAGCTCTTCGTTACCCCGACACTGCTTTGAGTGGTGTGATATTACATAGAGGTCTAATTTCCATTTTTAATACAAAGACAATTACATGCATACTTGGATACGTAAGCTCTACTTCGTGGGATCGTTTCTGAAATACATTTTGGGATCCTGTTTATATCAAACCGGAAGATTCAGCTAATTAAGATTCATATATAGAATATGGGAAAAGTAATTAAATGTAGGTAATTCTATATGCAGCAATTGATGGGCTTGAAAGTGAAACAGAGACGTGATTAAGTTGTAACTAGTGATAACCATAAATTAAATGATAGCCTAGATGAGAATATTATGTTAATTAATTGTTGATATAAATAACGATAAAGAGTAGAATAGAAGTAGGTATCTGTATATGGGGTCTACTACATACACTACTAGAGTGAATTCGATTCTTGGTATTTATGAGAGAATTAAGTGATTTTGATTTTCCGTGAATTTTGGGTGTTTTCAGGCATCATTTTTCATCGACTTACCACTGAAAGTGTCCAGAATTATTATTGATTTTTGTCAGGAACAATGTTTCCAAACTGCTTGAAAATTGTAGGTACTCATTTTCTGCCTATAGAAAGATATAATATTCTTGGTGAAGATTCCGCTGTTATCAACAAAAGATCTGTTTTTCTGTATCAGCCTATTTTATTAGAATTTTCTGAATTGGAAAAGTCGTAAATTGATAATTAAGCAAAAAAAACATCTTCTGGAGCATCTTAAGCTGTGGTCACGGTTTTAGGCCCTTTTTCTTAAAAACACACATATAATACAAAAAAATGAAGCTAACAATATGTAGATTTGCCGAAAACTATCTAAATAACCTAAATCATAATTAATCATGTTCAAAACTGTAATATAATTACTTCAATTTCTATTAGGCCCAGTTGCCAATGGATGACAGCACATGTTAAATATTATACAGGGTGATGCGAATTTGCGAATTATAATGGAGAAACTTTAACAGCGTATTCAGCAGATAAAAATAATTAAAAATGATCATATGAACTTATCTCCAATAATGCTTCGTTTTGGAGATACGGGGTGTTGAAATATTGCGAAAAAAGAAAACATTTTCTCTTATTTGAAAGAAACTTTTCCAGATTTTGCTTTCAATTTCTGTAAATGTTATGTAAATAAAAACTATTTCAAATAGCGCGAATTATATTCATTTAATTTGCAAACCTCAGATATTAAGTGCAGATGCAAACAATTTTTTTTTTCCCGGAAACGGTTCATTTTTAGCGAAAAGACTAAAGAGATGATTTTTGTTTAGAATTGATCATGATATCTAAATTTATTTGGAAAATTGCGATAAACCATTGGTGTACAACTTTTTCAAATTTAATTCAAATGGCCTCACGAACGCCACTGGTAAAACAAAAATAAGTTTATTATTCTATACATTTGTTTTTAAGTGGCAATAATGTCTACTAATTTTTTTTCACAATATTTCAACACTCCGTATCTCCAAAACGAAGCGTTTTTGAAGATAAGTTTATATGAACTTTTTTAATTATTTTTATCTGATGAATAAGCTGTTGAAGTTTCTCATTATAATTCAGACCACCCTGTATAGCATACATCTGACTTTACGGTACGACTTTGCACCGCCGGTATTATTAAAGGAAATTTTCCATGACCTAGGTGGTCGAGACCCCAGCTGAGAGAAATTTTCTTAAAAAATTCACAACTGAGAAAAAAATTACGGAGAATAATTCAAGCTCGCGGGATATTCGGTACGAAAATTTTATCCAAAAATTATATTTAAAAGTAAATACCGTTATTTATAATCTACGCTTGTTATTCTAACAACTGCACGTGACAACTGTCAAGCCGGGGATATTACCACTAATTTTGGAGCTAGGTCACGTGACCGAAAAAAAATCGGAAAACTCTGGTTGTCGTCATAGCAACCTTTCATGATTGGCTTAAAATAACAGGCATAAAATGTTCAGATTAATTTATTTATTAGTTTTAAGCACCATAAACATTTCTATCAGAAGAATTTTTTACTCTGGTATATCCGATTAATACTTAAAAACTGCATATACAATATTGTACCCGTCACTGAATTTGGAACTACGAAATAATTTTAAAAAACTTTGACCTACATAGTAGGTATTATTGTTGTCGGATATAAAGATGAATGAAATCATACAAATAAACGGGATTGTCCAGTAACCGTTTTTATGTGTCATTCAAATGTGATCACACTGGCGGCACGAGGTGTTGAATACAATGGGGAGTGAACAGATTAATTATCTGTATTTTTTTTCATTGGTGGAAACAAAAACGATGTCACAAATAGAGATAGAACCAGTTTTATGAAGTACCAATATAGAAATCTCATTTCACTTGTTTAAAAGAAATTTAGTTTATTGAAATTGAGTTTATACATATTACCTTATATATTTTCATGAAGCTATGCTGTTGCCATCTCGTCGAAAGATCTGGCATCCTAGTAAAGCCTACCAAAATAGTACCGTTAGTAACTGGCGACTATGAATCGATTAGCCAGCACGAATTTGAGAAATATATATTTTTTAATTTCTGTTGATACAGATCGTTTGTGACGCGTTTGTTTTTTTTTTACTCAATATTCAATGAGTTTTTAGATTGTTAAATAGTTAACACCGATTAGCCAACACGTTTTGAAAATAAACCTTACATCCTGTATTTTTTTACTCAATTTACCAGAAATCGTTTGTAACTCTCTATTGTTTTAGAAAAATTTAAATTGATTTCAAAATTTGTAGGTTCAGGCAACTAACTATACATCGGTGTTAAATCAAATAAATTAATTTGTGTATGGAACGTCACAGTACAAAATAATATTAATTATTTTATTGCTGATACTTTTGAAGTTATGCAATTATAGTTTGTTAAAAGACTTTTGGCAGCAACTTCAAGTATCAGCACCAATACAATTTTTATTATTTTGTATGTAAATTATCCCTATTTAAATATGTTAAGATAGAATTGAACATCACGCGTATGAAATCGTGGGCAACATTTAGTAGAAGAAGAACACTGAACCGTCTCCATAATTTCTGAGAAATGATTGCCTACAATTTCTGATATTTACTAAAGGTAGTTATTATTTTTATTTATATTCATTCTACGATAAACTCTGAGATTTTTGGAGGAACGAGAAAGATCGCCGCCAATGTACTTGTGTATATTTATCTTAACAGGTGCCGCTTTTCATATCTATCAATTTCAGCCATTAGCAGTAGATAGCCTACAATTTACACCGTTATATTATTGGTCTGACTATTGGTTTTGTTAGTTTCCAGAGAAATAACCCTGTTGTTATTTCTCGGCTTTCGGATTCGTCATTTTTTAACGGTATATACCATCAGATCATCGGTGAAAATATTTAGGTACATTTTGTTGATGTTGATGATGGGGTAAAAGTTTAAAAAGTATCAATGAATGTATAATCGGATAATTCTTTGAACCTATACATAATAACATTCATCTAAACATCTATATATACAGTACCAGTCCCAGAAATAATGTTTGAATTTATTAGAAACTAGCTTTTGCCCGTCACTTCGTGCCCGTGGAAAACTGCATTCATTCCATGCCGTAGTTTTTGCGTGTACAAACATACAGAAAGACAGACGGACGCGCTAAAATGTAGCCTATATATTGGTAGACCTCTAGTAATACATCGGTGAAAAGTGCATTCAATTCCATGCTGTAGTTTGTGATGTGCGTACAAACATACAGATAGACAGACAAAAATTCTAAAAAGTGTTGTTTTGGCTTCTGTTGCTCTAATATCTTCAATGTACAGACATCGACCTATTACGATTTTATTAAAATAGATGAATACTCCGATTTTGATTCATTTGAAAGAGGAGATTTGAGATATGGTTCAATATTTATAAAAACTCATATCCGAAATTACTTTCCTGATAAAAAGGCTCCTGAAGGAGGCAATTTTTCACGAAAATCGAAAATCTGAGACGGCAGAGTTAAAGATAGGACAATGTCCGGAACGTTTAAGAGCAGTTTTTCAAAACAGTTACGGTTTTCGAGATAGAGGCATGTTAAATTCTCAAATATATGTATTTGTATTTGCAATTTCTTTCGAGAATTGGAAATCTGAGGCAACCAAATAAGAGAACATATTATTTGTAGCAACATTTATTTTTAACATTTTTTCTGGTACCTACTTGTGAAGTTGGTGCCGAGGGTCTTCTATTTAACTACAATTGCACCACTTTAAAGTTACCAATACCAATAGAATTATTATATTATTTTATATTTTTCAGTGCACCAATTAATTGAGTCGGTCCAATTTTTTGTAAATAATATTAATCATGTAATTTTAAGACTAGAATCTGAGATTGCAAATAAAAAAAAAACTATGTAAGAAACTCAACGGTACTGTAACAAACTACAAAAATATTGATAAGATTTACGTTTGCATTATCACCAATTTATGGTTTTGCGACTTAATTATCCCAAAAGATTTTCGTTAATATTTACTTCAACTGACTCAATTAAAGACTCTCCACTAGACTTGCATTGAAAAGAAAAGAATTGTGATAAGTGGTGATTCTGGTTCTTTCTAGAATTAAAATCAAATATACACTGATGATGCAATTTAAGGATCAAAATAATTGATATATAATTCTTTAATTTAGAGTAACTGAATAGATGTAAAACTTTAGAGAATGTTATTTGATACAAACCTTGATCCCAGAATTTTTCTAGATTGTTCGCCATCTTCAACTGTGCTGGTATCATCGGCCGAAGAGCCCAGTACAGCAATGGCAATGAAGAATATAATTATCTTCATGCCTGTTTCTGAAACAAATAGAAAAAAAAATACAATCATTACAAATTCGTCTTAGATGAAACAAATGCATGTTTTTTGTTATGTGTTATTCTTTAATAAAACTTTAGTTCTCTCAGATGGGATTTGAGCAATGATGCAATTCTCCTTTTTTTATATATTTTTCAATCAATCAGAAAACGTAGATTCAGTAAATAATCAGCGTTAAATAAATAAGCCAACAAAACTGTTCCATCTTCTCCGTTATGCGCTAAACCATGTCGAATCTGTCCTCCTCGAAGATTATCTTATAATCATCATTCGATCTTGATGGTGTGGACGATGATACGTGACCGCTGTTCTTCGTTCTTCGTCACATTTGAGGACACTTTTTCACACCTCCGTTCGTCCAACAACTGATTTACTGTTATACACAAACAGATGGTTTACCGCAAGTTTTTCTTCGATCGGACTTCCTTAGAGCCATGAACCCGCTGTTCTTGTCGGTCGTGATATATTGGTTCGCGGACTGTGGTCCAGCTAACGTAACGTTATTTTTTTCTCATAAGCATAATGAATGTTCTCCCGGCTTATTTTTACTAATTATCTTATTTTAATATCGAGTGATTTAAAACAAAACTCATTCGTAGTGTGCCATCTAAATATGGGAACATATCTTCGCTTGTCGTAACTCAAATCATCTAAAATTGCATAATATTTAAACAACAAATATTAACAATACTAACTTAATCATATAGAACTTCAAAGTATCATAATTTATAAGAAAAACAACGAAAACACATAACAATAAATACAAGGCTAAATGTTTTCTATAAACCCCGTTGTTTTCGAAGCACTTGCGAATATTACGAAATAATTTATTATTTATACAAGAAGTAATAGAATTTGGATTTTTTGGTGTTCAGTTCTAATACTGCTTTATTAATTTTTTCTCTTATAACTTCTAAGCTGTCGGGTCTATTATAATATATGTACTTTGTTTTTCAGGTATCCACATAAGAATATATCACACGGGCTTAGATCCGGGCTATTCGCTGACCATCGGACAGTTCCGTGTCTCCCTAGCCAGTATTTATTATTTAGATAATTTTTAGGTAAATTTCTTATAGAAATATACCTATTGCGATCGTTCACACTTTTGAATTTCGAAAAAATTTCAACGGCATGTTGTTATATGTCTATAAGTTAGTCCAAAAAAACATTTGGTTCCAAAGTTTATATATATATATATATATATATATATATATATATATATATATATATATATATATATATATATATATATATATATATATATATATATGTAAGTTTGACGTCTTACCAAACTTAGTCACCTGGATGTCTACGTCATAGACGTGACCAACGGTGACTGAGGTACCTATTGGAGACAGAGCGCAGGTACCAGGAAGAGAGCTAGTGATTATATTCTCTGGCTAGTGGTTATGTAGCAGAGAAAGCAGAAGCTTGTGTGGACTTAATATACAAAATATAATTATATCGATGTACCAACAATTGTGTTGATTCAGGTGGTTATTTTATGTTCTATAGAATTTATAAGTTATGTTTTTATATTTCATTTATGTTTTAATTACAGTTTTTAGTTCTGCAACAACACGTGTTGGCTTATTTCTATCAAGTCTCTGAAATCGAGACTTATAAATCAACACAATATGGACGATATCAAGGCAAGATTCCATTTCGCGTCAGAGGCGATGGATGCAAAAACCACGATAGTTAAAGTCAAAACCATTCAGTTGGTGGGGCAACCAGAAATTTTTCAATTTCCTGGAGAATGGCAAGGAAGTGATGCTCACCCAAGACTTTTTGAAAATGCGGTGACCAAAGGGGTCGTTAGAAGTCTGAAAACACGCAACAAATTTCGAAATGTTATGATAACTTTGATGAAAGGACAACTAAGAGAAGAGTACCTGGATAACGAAGGTAATCTATTTTTTAATGGGTATTATTTAGAGACGATTCAGGCTCATCCCCCTATTTCTTTGAATACTTCCACACCTGAAACCTTGTCCCCTACAAAACAAATTCATTCTATTTCAAAAAATATGATATTAGAAAAATTTGATGGAAAAAATTTCAATGCGGAAACCTGGTTAGAGCTTTTTGTATCAGAATGTAAACGACTCGAAATAAAAGAAAACAGATTCCCTGAAGTTTTAAGGCTATTCCTAGAAGGTTCGGCTTGGGAATGGTTTTCAATTTTTTTAAAGACAAATTCACTAACACTTGCCTGGGAATTCTGGAATAATTCGTTTGTATACACTTTCAGTCAAAAATCGTGGTTGGAGATTTCTTATGCCTACACATTTAAATATTTAAATGGGCCTTTCCTAGATTTTGCTTTAAGAAAAAGAAATTTATTAATTGATGTAGATCCAGATCTAACAATCTCTTCTCAAATTAACTTGATAGTAATAGCTCTACCTCATTTTGTGAGATCTCAATTAAATAAAAAAATATATCAAGCATAGACAATTTAATGTCAACACTTAGACAAATACAACCATCAATAAATAAATTTAATAATCACTCAAATGGAAAAAGCGACGACAAAAACAAAACGCAGTTGAAATATAGCCCCTGTTCATACTGTGAAAAGGTAGGTTTTCCGAATAGATTTCATCCAGAGCAAATGTGTCGCACAAAAATGGCACAGCAAAAACTGAGTAGAAATGACAAAATTAAATTAGCAAATAATATAGAAATTCAAGATGCAATTTCTCTCACGGAGGAAGCAAAAAACGAATAGTAACCCCACTTATAAAATTAAAAATTTTGATCAATAATAAGATAGCCATTGGTATTTATGATTCGGGAGCCAATATATCCTTGATGAATTATAAATTTTGGAAAAAACTTAATTTGAATAGAAATATAAGTGGGGGTAAAAACATAAAAACAATTTCAGGAATTTCGAAAGCGGAAGGTATAATTACTGTACCAGTAAGAATTTTTAATATAGAGAAACAGTTTTCATTTTTCATAGTTAAGAGCGATTCATTTAGTGATGACATATATATATATATATATATATAACGAAATTTGTTAACACGATAGAGGTCGCAGTTTTGAAGGTATCAAGTTCAAATTTGCTACAAAAATCAATCTCCAAAATATCTCGGTCGAGTTCGTTATTGGGCAATATCGGGTAAGTAGTTTCAAAATGGCGACCTTTCAAACATTTTAAAAAATTATCAAAAAAGAGCCGTAGTGTAAATATTATTAAAAATAATTTTAGGTTATAGATATAATCAGTACCTACAACTTTTGTTCAGAGAAATTTTTCATAAAATACACAGAAAAAAAATAAAAATTAATAAAGAAAAATAACAAATATTGATAAAACATGAACACTCGATATAAATTTGATGTAATTGTACATTTTCTGGAGATCTTAATATAGACCCTGATTAAAAAAATATATAGCATATTTATTGAAAAGAAATAGGCGAAAAAAAAATCTGCCTTGAAGTGGACTCGAACCCTGTCTGCTTTATATTCAACAGCCAAAACAAAAACCTCTAACCGCAAGGCTATGACACATACAACAATTTTTTGAAATAACATGTAGGTATAGCAATGAAAAGGTTGTTAAAATTTCAATTCAATGAATTTTGAAAAATTTACCTTTCCGCTGACTACAGGCCATCGGGATTTTTTTCATTGTGGAACAGAGCGCCATATTGATGCCAGATTAAATCAAAATATTGTTGAACTGGGATATTTTCTGATAATTGTTTTATTTCCGTTTTTAAAAAAAATCGATATCGTTCACCAGTGAGGGATCCTTCATATATAAATGATCCTATTACCATATAATTTAACATACCACACCACACATTAAGAGATTTTCGTCCTTGTATTTTAACAGTCTGTATTTGGGGTGAATTTTCTTTTCCCCAAAAAATACTTATTTTTCCGATTAAATACCCCCGCTGTTGTGAAAAACGCCTCATTGGTAAATATTATTTGATTGAAAAAATCGACGTTTTCTTGACATCTCCTAAGCGTTTTAGCACAATATGCAAGCCTTGACTTCTATGTTCGTTGTTTAAATTTTGCACAGGAAGAAAAATGTAGGGGTGATATTTATGACGCTTTAGCGTTCGCTGAATTTTGCTCTATGACTTACCAGACATCTTTTGTACATCAAGATCCGAATATTCTGGATTTTCAAAGAAATAATAGGCTAAAAAGGGATATTTCCATTACGTTGAAAGTAAAGTAAAATATTAAGTTCTTAATAATATTTATTGACAGGATCGTTCTGCCCGGGTAAATTTGATGATGTTCCATGTCTCTCTTGCAACGCTGTTATTTGAATAAAATAACTTAATAACTAAATTATTTGACTTCTTTCTTCGACCGAAAAGTCCATTTGATATATTTTTCAAACAATCTTCAATTCATACAGTTAACATTGCTTCGTTGCCATGATTACGAGTATTGCATATGTTTGATTGTATTTGAAATCAGAAGAGGACTTTCCTTCTAACTAATAATATACAGGGTGTTCCATTTAAAAAATATGACTCAATCAATTCTATCGGTGTTGTAGAGTAAAACTTTTATTACCGTTGTTATCAAATCCATCAAATCAATAATAACCTTGTAGGTACATTTATCCCGATCTATCTCATTTAGATTTTCATAGAGATAGTTGAAATTTTAACAGATAAAGCCCACAGTGTATCTCAATATTTGGATAAAGAGAAAACTCATGCAAATTGTACAGGGTGCTTAGAATCGGCCAACCAAGTTTAACTAATTCAGAACCCAATAACTCGCTTATTGTAGATAGAACACACTGTTTTTGGTAACCATACTCCGATTTTGATGATTTTTTATTCATTTGAAAGAGGAGACTTGAGAAATGGTCCCATATCCGAAGTCTCATTCCCTCAGAAAATCGCTCCCGAATGGGGTGGATGGGATAAATTTTCTCGAAAATCTAAAATTCGAGATTGCAGAATTAAAGATACCAAAATATCGGGAAACGTTTAAATTGATCATTTTTTCAAAAGAGCTGCGGTTTTAGAGTTTCTGCGATGTTAAAATTTGAAATATACGGAAGAGGCAGTTTCTTTCGAAAATTGAAAATCTGAGAATGGAAAATTAATGTCCAGATTATTTGTAGCAACATTTACATTCACGACATTTTCTATAGAGTTACGGTTTTTGAGTTAAAAGTGCGGTAGAGTTTATAATAAGCGTATATCCGCGACGATGTTCTTAGATTTTTCAATAATAGCAAATACAAACAAAGCCTACATGGATAATGGTGAACGTTCAACGATTTCGGTGACAAATGTAACACTCAAAAGTATGAAATAAATATTTTTTACAAAAAATTTTACCGACGTTATCAGTTGATGCCCTGAAAAGTACAAAATAATATTAATTCTATTGCTGCTGGTACTTGGTGACAAAAGTTTTCAATCTAACTGCAACTGCACAACTTCAAAAGTACCAGCTCCAATAGAATTAATATTATTTTGTACTTTTCAGTCCACCAACTGATAAGGTCTGTCCAATTTTTTGTAAAAATATTTTTCATATTAATACATGTACTTTTTATTTCTCTTTCGTTTGGTACTAGCATTCTCTATAACCAAAGTTCACCAATTTAAATATATTTTAATATTGTTACTCAAATGGCATTAACCGCTATGCGCTTGAATGTGAATATTTGAATTTTACATAAGGATGTTATTTATATAGCAAAGTTATTGTAACTGCTCTAAAGTGTTAAGTTCTAATAAATGCAAATGTTTTTGATAACAATAATGAGCCCCATATTCACTGGAAAAAGTTAATATACTGAATGTAGTCTGTTCTATACGTAAATTGTTATAGAAATACCATTCTCCAGATTTTGTAGGTATATAAATATATCTACCTACTTTTCGTCTTACCGGTTGCTCCAGTTCCCCAGCCAGACATAATCCTTCCTCTCTTCTTCATTGTTTCGGGTTAAATAACGCAATTAGAACCACAATAATAATAATAATAATAATAATAATTCACACCCATTCTCTCCCGCATACTGTTGAATAATAAGTTCGGTAATTAAATCTCCATCGAATGGGAATCGGATTTAAAGCGTTCGTTCCGTCCATGTAATTTCTTTTGGCTTTCTTTTGTTATTGTGGCTGACTTGCCGCCATGGATGGTGTAATAAATATATCTACATACAGAGAATGGTTATTATGTCATCAATGGAGTGGAAAAGATGACACTCAGTACACACAGATGATGTAGATATGAATTTTTTTGCTGTAATTGTTTGAGTCAAATTTAATTTAAATTATAGAAATTTCTATTTCTACTGTTTTATTATGCTTTGAAGCAAAAAAGTGACCAAGTGTGATTTGGGATCTGTAAACAAGCAGAACATGCTTTATTGGAGCCTCCATAACCTCAGACAAAGAGATGGATATTGGAGATGTATGGTTCCAGCAGTACGGTGCCACATTACACACATCTCGTGTGTGTCGACACTTCCCAGGACGTCTCAGCTCCTTGGGGGGCGATCTGTATTGTCCAGCACGTTTGCCTGATTTAGCCCCCCTATGATTATTATCTATAGAGCTACCTAGAATCAATTTTACACAACGATCCTTCTATAAGGCACTGAATCACCTAAAGAGCAACATCTACAGCTAACAGACCTGTCGATATGCTAGAAAGCGTTGAACGAAACCTAGAATTAAATTAACGCTGTGTTTTGACTATAACGGAAGCCGTCTATCTGGTATCGTATGCGAAACAGCGTGAACTTTACATGTTGTACTTATTTCCAATAGAGTTTTTTTTGATTCACAAGCTTGTTTATTGAAATTTGGACGTCTATGAGTTAAAGTTTTACATTTCTTACCAATTCGTTGTAATTTTTGACCGACTTCCCAAAAGGAGGAGGTATACAATTCGATTGTGTGCTTTTTTTTTTTTTTTTGGTTTGTGCGCGCCTTTCATATAGTAAACTTACTCCGATTTTGATGATTTTTGATTCATTTGAAAGAGGAGGCTTGAGAAATGGTCCCATATTCATAAAAACGGGAATCCGACATCTCGTTCCCTCCGAAAACCGCCCCCGAAGGGGGTGGAGGGGGCAAATTTTGTCGAAAATTGAAAATCTGCGTTGATATAATTACAGATAGGACAATATCCGGAAACGTTTAAATGGAACATTTTTTCAAAGGAGTAACGGTTTTCGACATAGAGACATTTTAAACTCTCAAATATACCTATTTTCGCTATGTGGAGAGGACGATTTCTGTCGAAAATTGAAAATCTGTTTGCAGTACATGAAAGACATAATTATTTGTAGCAACATTTATACTGAACATTTTCCCCTTAGAGTTACGGTTTTCGAGTAAAATCGGTGTTAAAATGGTTACAACTAAAATATTCAAGCGTATTTCCGCAGCGATGTACTGAGATCTCAATAATAACATCTACAAGCAAGGAATATACGTGGGTAATAGAATAAGTACTATCTTCATTGGTATTAGTGAACGTTCAACGATTTTCGTGACTAATGTTACACTCAAAAGTGTGAAATAAATATTTTTTACAAAAAATTGGACCGACTTTATTAGTTGGTGCACTGAAAAGTATAAAATAATATTAATTCTATTGGGGCTGGTACTTGTGAAGTTGGTGCCAAAAGTTACCAATCTACCTGCAACTGCACAACTTCAAAAGTAACAGCACCAATAGAATTAATATTATTTTATACTTTTCAGTGCACCAACTAATAAAGTCGGTCCAATTTTTTGTAAAAAATATTTATTGAAATAACGTTTGAACATACCCATTTTGGGTACTTTTGCGGGGTATTATTATAGATAGAAAGGTTTTCGCGATATTGTACTAAGTTTTTCGTAAAACTAAAGATACCGTTAACAACAGTTTCATAGTCTCTTAGTTTTTAAGATACAGGGCATTTTTGGAAATGTAGCATTTTGGGACCCACCTCATATCAGCGTTATCCTTCAACTTATCGAAAAGGTAAAATAACATTCTTATAGATTTTTTCTATAGAATGCAGTTGTGTAGATAATTTTTGTTACATATTTACTATTTTTGAGTTATAAACCAAACTTACATTTTTTTAAGTGGCGCACGCTTTCATTAAATTATGCATTTAATTTTATAAAATTGTCATTTATTTGCGTGCTTATGAGAAAAAGTGCATACTATTATATGTTTTTGGAAAGGTTAGGAAAAGACAAAATTTAAAGTCCATAAATATAAAGGGTTTTCTATTAAAAAAAAACGTAAGTTTGGTTTATAACTCAAAAATATTAGAGATGTAACAAAAATTATCTACACCATTGCACTCTACGAAAAAAATCTATAAGAATGTTATTTTATCTTTTCGATAAGTTGAAGGATAACGGAGATACGAGGGAGTCCGAAAATGCAACATTTTCAAAAATGCCCTGTATGTTAAAAACTAAGAGCGCTATGAAAATTTTGTTAATGACATCTTTAGTTTTACGAAAAAGTAGAACAATGTCGCGTATACCGCAACTTTCTGTCTATAAAAATAACGGAGATACTCCCGCACAAAAGTCCATACCCAAGAGCTTTTGTTCTTATTGTGGTATTTTCCAATCACTTAATAATTTTATCGTGTTTAAATGAAACTGTAAACTGTATATGTCATAGATATAACTGGTCAGCAGGTATCTTGAGGTAAATAGAACATCCAGTTCTCCAATGAATCCATATCTTCCATCATATGAAATATGAATTCAAGTCCGGCACGCTACTGTCCATCAGAAAAAAAAGTATTTGTCTGCACATCATGTTATATAAACTCCCGAAGCGAAATTAACAGTCATTTCGTGTGTTTAGTTCGTTTCACGAATCTCCAATCATCAAGGCACAAACATATATATATACATATATATCTACACTTCTTGTACCTACAAAACTACAAACCCAGTTTTGTCTGCAAAGAGTGGGCTAATGCACGCAACTAGGCAGAATTGGTGTACACGCCTCATTTTCAGACCTGCTACAACCACACATAGCTACATACATAATATGTGAATCATGTCCGAGGGCGGCTTTAGTAATTTGCATTCCTGAAGCAACACTCAACAACTGGGCATTGGATCAGGTTCAATTTGCATTCAAATGCAAGAAGAGAGATGCAGACATTGATGAGTAGTTGATCTATGCCCGCTGCTACAGATATAATATTCATTTGTCTATGAAAAGTGATAATAAAATTTGCACACAAGAGTCCAAAGGCTTTCTAATATAATAGCAACATAGATAGATTTTATTTCATTTCAGAAAAGGGAGCATAGTTTTCGGGATAATACCCAATCTGTTGCTATTAGAGTACTCCTGAGTCAAATAAGGCCTTTGTACTTATTATTATTATTATTAAATATATTATTGGTAAGCATACTAGTATTTCCTACATCAACAATAAAGCTAGGCTCCAGGAACAGATATTTATAATTATTTTTATGTAACTGAAAATCTTCGATGAATTAAATATTATCTACTCGAAATTTCCAACACACATTTAAAGCTCGATTGACAGATGATCATCTTTAAGGTCTGTAGAGCCTTAAAACTTCCCCTAGATGTGCAATTATATTGTCAATAGAATTGATAATAATCTCATCGTGCAATTATTATATTGAACGTGTAGGAGTGAAGATTGAGCATGTTTGAATTTAATTATTGCAATGATTGTCAGTCTGGGTAGGTAGGTACCTAGGTACAAGTGTGACAAAAATTAACATGAGTTTTTGATCGAATTTATTGAGTTAAATCGACAACAATCTGCATTTAGGCAAATAAAGTCATAGGCGGATAAAGACAATATTGGTAAATTGGTAATTATATTGAATGGTGTTTAGCATGTCTATAGGGGCTTTAATTTCTTTTTTTTTCCATCTTATCGTTTATATCGTTTTGGAAATTTTACAAAAATGTTGTTTAAAAACAATATTGAAGAAAAATAGCAGATATCCAAGTAATTTATTATATAAAGAAATTAATATTTTTTATCCAATACAAATTTATTTCAAAATTCTTGTAATAGATCAATTTAAGAATTTAAGAAAAGAAAAGATCACAATATTGTTTCTCACTGTCATCTCACTAGACAGAAGCAAAACATCGTTATACCATTTAAAAATAAAAATATATGTAAAAAAAAAATTTTATGGACCAAAGGCATATAATTATTTACCCAAAATTATAAAAAATATATGTACAATCAGAAAATTAAAAAATGAGGTTGATAATTTCTTAAGAAGTAACTCTGGGGAATTCATCAGAAACATTATTCAAAGGTGATAGAACTTATATCTATTATATTCCATACTTTTATTTATTTGTAATGCTTTGTTTCTTAACAATTATTGAATATTTTAGTTATTAATTGATTTAAAAATATGTTATTTATTTTTACCCTACAAACAGACTTTGTAGTCTCGTAGGTTTTAATATTTTTGTTTGTAGACAAAAATGTGAATTCTCATTTTTTTTCTCGTTTTTTTTTGCCTTTAATTATCCGGGATGTTGTCACTAAATTTTTTCTGGGTCGTCCGACTTGTCTCTGGCAACCTTTAACAAGTGATCATTTGCGATCCTGGAGATGGAGGTTATGGGCTTTAACTTGTTTTCTGCAATTATCTACTAATATTTTGTTAATTTCTTCCAGTATAACCTATTGATAGATTGTTTCACGGATTATGGCTATTTTATGTAATCATTCACGAGCTATGCACATCACGCTGTACTTCTCATCGCATCTCTTTATCATCATATTCTTTACTACGTTTGCCGGTCTAAGCTACGACATCAGAATTCCAAGCTTATTTCCTTCAATACCATGATAAGGCGTAGCTCGTATGTTCGAAGACAATGCAATCTATATTTCATAGGCGTCTCAAAGTCAAAGTGACATTTCAGAGAACTCAGATAAATAAATTTATATTTTATAACTCAAGCAAAAGATTTGTATTTTATGTTTCTGCATTATTGTTAATAAAAAATTTTTCATATTATTGCTTTTTTAATCAATCGAGCTTTTTTTCTCCCTAATTATATGAATTTCCTTGAAGCGTATAAAAAAATTGAAATACCATATTTTATCTCGAAATCCTTACGCCATTGATCTACTCCTATCAGTTGAATTGATTCGTTTCTCTTGTTTCCATGACAGATGCCATCATTCGTGAAACAAGGTATATTTACCCTTATTAGGAATTTTCTTTAATACATTTAAAATTCTATTCTTATGGAGAAAATATTTATTTCACTGTTTTCACAATTTGAGAGACATGAAAATCTTTGAACGTTCACTATTACCAAAAAAGATAATACTTATCTTATTACCCATCTCAAAACTTTAACTCGAAATCCCTAGCTTCTTTTAAGAAATGTTTAATTGTTGTTACCTAAAATCTCTTATTTAATTTTCCGGATTCGGTGTCATTTTTAATTCTGCCGTCTCAGATTTTTGATTTTCGAGAAAAATTGCCCTATCCACCCACTTTGGGGCGCTTTTTAGAAGGAAGGAGATTTTGAATTTGAATTTATCTGAATATGGGACCATTTTTCAACTTTCTTCTTTCCAATGAATTAAAAATCATCAAAATCGGAGCACGTTTACTATGCAAAACTCGGCGAACCGTCATACATAAAAAATGCAAACCTACAACCGAATTGTATACCTATTCCTTTTTTAAGTCTGTCAAGAAGGCATGAAATGATCATGTTAACTAATTCTATTCCAAAGTTAGTTTACCTTTACAGCTTTACCTAAATATTGTGTAATATTAATTGGAAAGATTATTCTCCATCTAAATATTTGGCTACAACTACGAAATCTGAACAAGAATTTAAATGCTAAAACAACACTTTCAACGCTCTCGACTTTCTGTAAACAAATTAATGCCGTACTTACGCCTTGCTCCTTAATCCTTCAAGACTTATTATCTTCTCAGTATGACGTATATGCGTCTGATTCTCCTAAAGTAGTATCTTCGCGGTTAGAAGTTCCTATACTAGCTAGACTTCAGTGGCTTTAGGATAGATACTACGCATGTCAAAATAATGGCCAAGTTATATATATATATATATATATATATATATATATATATATATATATATATATGTATATATATATATATATATATATATATATATTATACATATCAACATCAGTAAATATTACCTGTCCCATGTAAAGAATGTCGCAAGAAAGATGAATAAATCTATATGTATATCTCTATCTATTTCTTATTTCCTGTTATAGGTACTGTAAATTTTTAATGATTCGTTAGGATTTCAAGAAAACTCAATCTATTGTATTCATAATTCTCTTCAATATCATCCTTTTTTTTTTCTTGAATCATAGTACAATATTCTATATAAAGACGAAAAATATGCAGCCATATCTCCTCCATTTTTTACTGAATACACAACAAAAATTGCATCACGATTTTCTTTTCCTTATTATTTTCAAGTCGCCTCACCTTTACCAGATTGTAACATGCTCTGTCAACGATCCTTTTACAGAACTTATATTCTTTGCTTCCTGAACACACGGCAATTACTTTAATGACACAGATGAACTAGATAAAGTCAATGATCTCTCAACAATCTTCGAAAATCTACCAAACGATATTATTATTAATAATATTATTAGGTACCGAATAAAAGTGGCGTCATCAATTATGTCTGACTCAATTTGATGATAATTTTTTTTAGGCAAATTCTTGTTGAATGGAAATAAATAGATCAAGGAGCAGGAAGCGGAGGGGGGAGGTCCAATATTAGTTTCCTAGAGAAAAAACAGAATCTGCATGTGTTCATTCACACAACTTTTGTGAAAGACAAAAATCGTGGGTTTGCTCGTGGGTTTGTATAGTTTATAGCGGCTTTTGTAATTAAAGGCCGAAAAAATGAAATGTTTGCAAAAATAGGTGTATTTTGGCATAACCTTTAGTAAAATTGAAGCGGAGGAGCTATCTTTATTGATTTGTTAAAAAAAATTAAAGAAATATATTCTTAGAACTTACGACTTTTAGCTGAAATTTTCGATTTGGAAGTATCTTTTCAATCCCAAATAGTATATAATCATCCTTGTATTTTATTAAACGCTAACATTCTTTAAAATTATCAAAAATGTGCATGAAAATAGTAAACATAAGCTCGCGAAAATGTGAGGTTGAACGAATTGATGATTGACTTGTGTAGTATATTCAAAATTCATGTGCTGTTAATATCAATGTTGGCAAAGCTGCCAGTATAACTTTCGTAGCATTAGATTATTTTATGAATTCAATTTCAAAGAATATTTGCTTGTGAAAAAAATAACGACAATAACAACTGAACATAATATATTATAAAAATATATAGTTTTTTTTTAATTAAATTGAGTGGATGGGTGTTCTGAATCTAAATTTTCATATATTGAATTTATTCTTTTAAGTGAAAGTGAAGTCGAACTATTAAATTTTTTAAATAATCATGTTGTTTTAGTGAACTCCTAAAACTGTGAGAATTGTGGTAATAACATAAAATTATCTAAGAATAGCACTATAAGGCTCTAAAGCAAGTATTTGTAAAAATAGTTATTTATTATACAAGGGAAAAAAGCACTACATTTTAGCTCGGCAGCAGACGTCGCAAACGTTATATTGCCAGTTTCGGCAACATTGGAATTGACAGTTTTTAAACGTCGAACACACTGCACAATTCAATCATCGCTTCCTTCAACCTCACTTTTTCGCTAATTTATGTTTACTATTTTCACGCATATTTTTGTTAATTTTGAAGGATGCTAGCGTTTAATAGAGTGCAAGGATGACTTATACAGAACAGAAGAACAACATTTTTCCCTTTTTTATTAACAAATCATTAAAAATAGCCTCAAATTTATTAAAAGTTATGCTAAAATACACCTGTTTGATTTTTTATGGCTTTTATAAAAAAGGCACAAAACTAGACTTCTATTTTTTGTTGAACAGTCCCGAAATTACCAATTCACTGCAGTATACAAAATATTTCAGTTTTAAAAATTGACAAGTGATGTTTCAATATTATGCAATGTCAGAAGATTTGCTCAACACACAAAAAGTGGAGTTTCATTCTTCTCTATAAGCTAATGTTCTGCTGACTAATCTTAATAAGTACTTTTTTTCTAATATGAATTCGGTAGAAGCATAATAAGCTTTATGAAGAAATTAGTCTTCAATATGGTATGCCATAAACTGCACACATTGTTCATGGCTATCTGAGTATTAGCGGATAAAAAATGAATAAATTTCTAGTAAAACTACATCCAAAAAACTCAACACATTTAAGGTGAAGATATACAGGAGAATCCTAAAAACATCTTGGACAGTAAAAGTGACAAACTATGAACTTTAATAATAACAATGAAAAAATACCTGGAACTGATGAACACAATTAAAGCCCACAAAGTAAAAAAACTACATCATGCTAAACGAAGGAGGATACAGTTTGTTACAGACAATCATACAAGAAAATATCTTCAGACGAAGAGGACCAGGAAGACGCAAGTCATCGTGGCTCAAGAATCTCAGAACCTGAATCAACAAAACATCCCCTAAAGTCTTCTCTGGATTGCTGTAAACAAAGCTCTGATCGCTGTGGTGATCATCAGCATTCACAAGGGTCGGAAACCCAAGAAGAAGATGAAGACGAAAAAGAAGAAGAAGATGATGATGATGAATAAGAAGAAGAGGATGATGAAGAAGACGAAGAAGAAGAAGAAGACAAATATGATGATGATGAGGAAGAAGAAGATTCACCACCGTTCATAATTCCCGCAATATTTCTGTTAAAACTTGAATTTTGCTGCATTCCTAAAGGAAATAGAATGACAAAACAAAATGTGATTTGTACATGACTGTGATCTAATTATAGACGACTTGATAAGTTGAACATTGACACAGTATGTACAACATGATCGATACAAATGTATGACATGCACTTAAATCCGTCTACTAATCTAAATTGCTACTTAAATGTACATTATGTTAGCGCGATGTAGTACATAGTACATACACATCGCGAGCTACTCGTTTGGAATTCCTAATCGATAAGTAGTAAGTAAGTAAGTATATGTGAGAGAGAACAACAATTAGCTGACAAATGATTAGATATTCTCGACAAATTCTGCCGGCTGGGAGGGAGGAAACGTCTGTTGTCTGTTGCCAATGTATATACATACATATATACCTAGGACACGTCCATGCTAATTCCGTGAACTGCTGCTGCTAGACACGATTAGCTGTCAACGCCGCACAAAGTGACAATGTTAATAATAATAGTAATGCTTTTAGCGCCACAGAAAGGAGAATCAATGGCTCATGCCGCGTGAAGTCGCCGTCGGTGCCGTTAAGACGTTATTATATTGATGTGAGATGATATAGGAAGAATAAATTTACAAACAGAAGATCCTAAAGTGTGTGCGGAATGAATTGAAATTTGAATGTTTCTTATGAACAAGATGCCTACGGCATTTTTAGAAATAAGTGGGTGCATTACCTTGTTATTTTTTAGATTCCAAAACAAGGAGAATAGACTGAAAATACTTAACATTCTTTCCTTTTTAAAAAATATACCTGAAAAATTTGAGACAAGTTTATTGACCTCAATTTTTCAAGACAAGTCGTCTGATAATGATCTTGGATCTTATGAAAATTTTGCCCTAAGTACAAAGATATAGAAAACTGCAACAAAATTATGTTATGTTACTAGGAAACGCTACAGGAAGGCTTGTACATCATACTACATAAGTTATAATCTATATAAACAAAAATGCCAAATGCGTTGCTAAGCGTAAAACTCGAGAGCGGCTGGACGAATTCGGATAATTTTTGTTTTAATATTTTCGTTAAGGCATAAGGAAGGTTCTTATGGAGAGAAAATTCGTAAGAATTGCGAGGAAAATGGTGAAAACACCACTTTTCCCATACGCTTTCTTAGTGTGGTGTCAGATATGTCATGCACGTCAAGAACCATTATCCAAAGAACACCTATATTATCTAGAAAAATGAGCCTTTTCCTGAGAAGAGTGTGACCTTTCGCTAGGAGAGGGCAGCACTTCAGGGACAAATATTAAACCTACTCCATTTAACACTGCGGAAATATAGGTGATAAATGTAAATTATTTAAAATAATCAAGCAAGTAAAAATATCGTGTAACATGAAGCATTCAAATAAAAATATTATATTATCACTGAAGTCTACAAAAGCAGGAAGTTATTTTTGTAATTAATCGTCATTTAATATTGAGATAATAAATTAATAATTAAAGTGATTAATCTGAAATTCGTTTTATTTATTCATTTGTTCTATTGGACTCCATATGGCCAATAACCAACATAACTATTTATTTCAAATTTCATATATCTTTACAATTACTACTGCTACGGCAGCAACACACCGGGTACTGCTAGTTTATAATATAAATAAGTGTAAATTACAAATAATTATCAATTATTAAGTATCAAGTTATCTAGAAAATTGTATTCATAATAAAATTTGCAGGATGCTGGCTTAGCACCGAACTAAGATTTGACTTCGAATACGGCTGAATATGTTTACCTGAATGTCGCGCAGATCATCGAACAATCCAAAAAATCTTCCTCAGTGGGCTATGGAGCCTTTAGTGTATCAGGTTCGTTTATTATAAATAAATGAAATTGGATTCTACATTCAGATTTATGTGATGCAACTTAGAAAAGAATGATTAATTCAAATATTTGAAAATTGACCGTTATCGCCTCTTATCTCCGAAAACATCAAGCAAAAATAAATAAAAATACATAATGTAGGAATCTTTAAGATTTTGAAGTTGGTGCAAGAGTCTTCTATAGCTGCCTTATTTCTAGACACCAATTTAACTTCGAAAAATTCGTATAAGAGATAGTGCTGGAAATTATTTTCAAGTTTCCTTCTCTATACAAAGGGGCGTAATTTACAAAGTAACACAAAAAACTCATTTTTCTCTAAAAATTGCCCGGTAATAGTACCATTAAAATTAAATATTTGTAATTCACAGATCATTTCTCGTGAGTTTGCTCCAATACTTTTTTCCTTTATTTTGTAAGATAATAGGTAGGGGTGAGTGGGAAAGCCAACTCCATAAAGTCGTTATAATTTTTGAACCGCTTTATGGATTTTGGCAAACTTTATACTGTTTGGAAGGGAATCCATTGCTCAAAATCATATTCATTTTATACCAGTTGTTTTAACGAGCCCTAGATGGCCTTATATGAACAATTTTATATTTGTATTTGAAAAATTCGAAGGAAAGATGACAATATAAAATGGTTCACATAATGCCATCTAGCGCTCTTTGAAACAACTGACAAGAAATAAAAATTAGGTAATATATTATTGTGTAATGGATTCCCTTTCAAACAATATAAAGTTTGTCAAAATCCTTAAAGCTGTACAAAAGTTACAACCATTTTATTGACTTGTCTTTCCCACTCACCCCTACCTTTTATTTTGCAAACTTACGTGAAATGATCTGTGAATTACAAATATTTAAATTTCATTGCACTATTACTTGTTATTTTATAATATTTAGAACGACATATAATGAAATCGTTTTTTAAGATATATTTTTTGTTGAATTTAAGCATCTTAATTAGTATCCTCAACTACATGCCAAAAATTTCATTTGTTCAAAAAACCTAGACTACTAAGACTTTATACACTTGCATATGTGAATCATTAATTTGGGGCAAAAAAGATATGTTAATTAAATCCTCCATACGAGCAGGCAGTCCATGTTATATTTTAATTACAAGGGAAATTCTAAACGTAGGATCCAGATTCCGATGGGAATATGCTATTTCACATTCAAATATTCTAGTTGTGTATTGTGTGCCTTACATTCGTTTTATTATTCAAGTATTATATTTGTTAACCTAGAAAACAAGAAAATCGAGACAAATTTTGTGTTGAACATTAAATTGTAATTTTTATTTAGTTAGCAATTATCTATTCCGCTATTTTGAAGTAAGAAAATTAAATATTAAGTGTTATTAATTTTATCAAACCAACATTCGGTATAAGATTCTGATTTGATGATTATTTTAAATTTTCCTTAAATATTGGAGATTCTGCTTGTACTGTCTTCAGTTTTTTTCACGGACGAAATCATGGGTTTCCTCTGGTAAATGATAAAAATCTCCGATTCCGCATCTTAAAATTATGATCATGTTTTTGAAAAGTAAAAAGTATCTAGAGTATTAAAAAATATGACTTTCATTTTAATACCGACTTCCCAAACGAAACAATCCGTCTGTGTGTTCTTTTTTGTCCGATGAACTCAAATGGAGGAGGTATACAATTCGACTGCCTTTTTTTTGGTTTGAGCGCGCTCTGTTGATTTTTAATTTATTTGAAAGAGGACACTAAAGAATTGGTCCCATATTCATATAAAACTCCCATCTGAAATCTCCTCCCTTCCAAAAAGGGACAATTTCTCTCTAAAATCGAAAAACTGAGACGGCAGAACTAAAAATCAGACAATATCCGGAAAAGTTTAAATTGAACATTTTTTCAAAAGATTCACTGTTTTCTAGTTATAGAAATGTTAAAATCTGAAATATGTGAATATGTATATTTCTGCAATATGGAGGGGCAATTTCTTTCGAAAATTTAAAATCTGCAAATGGAAAACTAAAGACCAGATTATTTGTATCAACATTTATATTGAACATTTTTTCCATTGAGTTAAGGTTTTCGAGTTACAGCAGTGGTGAAGTTCAAAATATACGTATTTCTGCGACGATGTTTTTAGATTTCTGAATAATAACAAATACAAGCAAAGTATACATGGATAATGATGAACGTTCAACGATTTTCGTGACAAATGAAACACTCAAAAGTGTGAACTAAATATTTTTTACAAAAAAATGGACCCACGTTATCAGTTGGCGCACTGAAAAATACAAAATAATATTAATTATATTGTCAGTAGTACTTGTAAAATTGGAGCCAAAAGTTTTCAATCTAACTGCAACTGTACAACTTTTGTATTTTGTATTTTTCAGTGCCACGAGTGATAACGTCGGTCCAATATTTTGTAAAAAATATTTATGAGTAATGAAATGAGTGCCGTACCATCAACGAATGCTAGCTTGTGGAGAACATACGACCTCTACTTGCTTCCCAGCTTTGTGTCTTTTTATTTTATTCTTATATTTATTTGATTACTATTAATATTATTGATCTAAGGGATCCAGATCTTAGTGTCCCTATGTGCGAGGGTATTCTCTTGACTATTTACTTATGACTGAAGTATAGGACCTGCTGGTCCTGCTCTTGAGGATCTAATAGTTTCAAAATGGCCGTCATTATTAGAAAAGAATCGTAGGTTTAATTTGTGAATGAAGTTGCAAGAATTTTTAATTGGTTCATACAATAAATAAAAAAAAACATATCATTCGCTCAGAAAACTCCTTCTAAAAGGGGTAGAAGTGTGATTTCCTTTGTCGCCACTTGGATATTATTTTCGACAAGATGAAAACGCAGATCTTTTCCATCAACATTTCAGTCTGAAATTTTTGAAACGTGCTCTATTGACGCAGGTCTCGGGACCTGTTTGATGTTCACCTCAAACTATCTGAAGAACATATTTTTTTTGTGGATCGATCACAACTAATCATGAACTTTAACTTATTTTAATGTTTGTTCATTAATTTATTTAAATCCACGGACCTACCTATATAAGTAAGTAAGTAAGACTGGAATAGAATAAAATTGGACCCATTACAATAAGTTCCTATTGGAAACTTTCAATGATTCTATTGAATAATAATGTACCTAATGAAAAATTTCAGATAAATAATTTTCAAAAAATGTCCTAACTTAAACATTAGATAAGGCTCTGAAAAATGTAGGTTATTACTTATTATAGTGATAAAATACCTAGAATCTTCTGGATATAAAATAAATGATATAAAATAATTCATCAGAATCATCTATTAATGAAGTTTTAAAATATTATATTTTTTATCTATCTATATTTACAATTAATACTGCATCTCTTCCATTTTTTTGACTCACGCAACAGTCTTAGATATATTTTATAATTTAATATCAAAAGAAAATACAAAAGAATAAATATTATTTTGTATTTTTCAGCGTATCCTCTCAATCCGATCTTTATGAAATATAATAATTATAGAGAATAATAATAAAATCAACATGAATATACATACCTTTCTCATCAGCAAGAAACAAACAAAAGAAGAAAAAAAAAAGTATCCGCGAATCAAAACAAAAAAAAAACGAAACGGTGGACAAAAATCTCTCGATCAACTAACTGGGAGGACAACAACGCGCCAGCGGTTGCCTATTATTCGCGACAATGCCTGTTCGTTTTGTGTTGCTCGCTGCAAGAGGTAATCAACCTCTACGTGCAAGAAGCGGTGCGATAGTGTGCCGTGAAGAGGAGCTCCAGCTATAGCTAGGGAAGTACTGTGGCTGGTGCTGGTGGAGCATCCGTTGAAGCCGACCAAGAAGAAGAAGAAGAAGTAGAAGAACACGGTGAAGCAGAGGAAGAGGAGTCAATGTCACTCGTCGGTATATTTTATACGCGAGTATATGTTGTAGAGTGTATGTCCCTCGCAGGTGTTCGTCCTTGACCGCTGCCGGCAATAATCGCTCCTCCGTTGGTGTTCTTCTTGTTGGGCCGCCGATGGGCTGGATGATGATTGCCGCCACTGCCCGATGTTCTTGCTGCTGAAGATATTATATGGAGGTAGATACAATTGTTGCAACCCTCCTAGGATTCGCGAGCCAAAAAGGCGGCCAAGAACTTTTGTGCCAACGGTCTGATTGCATTATAATGTTCCAACATTGTGCCGATTTTATTTTTGATATTGCACATTTTTCTCATAGAAATATCCTCAGCTGACAATCAAGTTTGCATTAAACATAAAAAAATGAGGCTGAGATTGATATAAGAGATTAACCTCCGACTAAATTATTATTTTAAATTAGTCACTTGAGGATATTTTACCTCAAAATATATCCAATTCAAGACTTCTAACCTTAAAAATTTCTAACAAATGGTTAACAGTTTGTGTGTCAGATATTGTAAAATATAATTTTCATTCATAATTTGATCTTCTTACGCACCCAAGTCTTTGTTCAGAAACAGTTAATAAATACTTTTTACCAACAATTGAAGTTGGTGAACAGAAAAATACAAAATAATATTAATTCTATTGGTGCTGGTACTTTTGAAGTTGGTGCCAAAAGTTTTCAAAATAACTACAACTGCAAAACTTCAAACTTACCAGTACCACTAGAATTAAAATTATTCTGAATTTTTCTGTGCAAACTAATAAAGTCGGTCCAATTTTTGCAAAAAAATATTTATTTCACACTTTTGAGTGTAAAATTAGCCATGAAGATTGTTGAAGATTCACTAATACCAAAGAAGATAGTACCTACTTATCATATTACCTATGTATATTCTTTGCTTCTACTTGTTATTACTCAGAGATCTGAAATACACATATTTCAGACTTTACCACTGCTGTTACTCGAAAACCATAACTTCTTTTGAAAAATATCCAATTTAAACGTTCTACATATAATCTTTAATCTGGCTGTCTCATATTCTCATTTTTTTTTAAATCCTCTTCTACATATATTATATAAAATACACATATTTACCATTGTCCTAACTTGTAAACCGTAAAACCATAAAAGTTAATATATTTTTTTAAAAATTCAATTTCAGGAATGGTCTTATATTTAATTCTGCTATCTCAGATTTTCGATTTTCCACTCCCTTCGGGGCTAATTTTTAGAGGGAAGCAGATTTCGGGATTTGAGTTTTTCTAAATATGGGACCATTCTAAATACATAAAAAAGCAAACATACAATCGATTTGTATACCTCCTTCTTTTGCTTGTAAGTCGGTTACAAAACGCTTAAAATATGGTAAAATCATCTTGGGACAAAGTGACCCAATTACAAGGGTAACATTGGCCCTAGTAAAAAATTGAAGCACCCTATAAGAAAATTAAAAAACATTTTAAATTACATTCCTGATTGTTTTGACGTGTAAAAATTGAAAAATACACTGAATTATTAGGAAGTGAATTTAAAAAGCCAGAAGAATGACCCTAGACCCCAAAATATGATAATTTAGGTCAATAGTCCCCTTAAAAAATTGCAGGTTTCCGAGATACAGGGTGTTTAAAGTTGAATTTTGCAATAATTTTTCATTTTTTAATAATTTGTGCTAGAAAATTTGTAGTTTTATGTTTTTTGGCATGGTGATTGCAAATGTGTGTTCTAATTTAGCATTTCTTATACACACTGTTGCTTTAGTAAATTACAACATATTAGGTAAATTTCTTATAGAAATATACCTATTGCCATCGTTCACACTTTTGAATTTCGAAAAAAATTCAACGGCATGTTGTTATATGTCTATAAGTTAGTCCAAAAAAACATTTGGTTCAAAAGTTTATATATATATATATATATATATATATATATATATATATATATATATATATATATATATGGGATATTACGAAATTTGTTAACACGATAGAGGTCGCAGTTTTGAAGGTATCAAGTTCAAATTTGCTACAAAAATCAATCTCTCAAATATCTCGGTCGAGTTCGTTATTGGGCAATATCGGGTAAGTAGTTTCAAAATGGCGACCATTCAAACATTTAAAAAAATTATCAAAAAAGAGCAGTAGTGTAAATATTATTAAAAATAATTTTAGGTTATAGATATAATCAGTACCTACAACTTTTGTTCAAAGAAATTTTTCATAAAATACACAGGTAAAAAAATAAAAGTTAATAAAGAAAAATAACAAATATTGATAAAATATGAACACTCAATATAAATTTGATGTAATTGTACATTTTCTGGAGAGCTTAATATAGACCCTGATTAAAAAAATATATAGTATATTTATTGAAAAGAAATAGACGAAAAAAAAATCTGCCTTGAAGTGAACTCGAACCCTGTCTGCTTTATATTCAACAGCCAAAACAAAAACCTCTAACCGCAAGGCTATGACAATTTTATTTAATAACATGCAGGTATACCAATGAAAAGGTTGTTAAAATTTCAATTCAATGAATTTTGAAAAATTTACCTTTCCGCTGACTACAGGCCATCGGGATTTTTTTTTGTCGAATTATTAGGAAAGGAATTAAAAATTATGAAAAAACTTTCAATTGCACTAGAAAAGCCACTCTTGTCTGATTTGTAAGAGTCGATCGGTTTTTCAGTTATTTGTTTTAAAAAAATTCAATACACTTTAATTTTACTGTCAACAAATTTTATGCTCTAAATGGTAACATTAACAAATTGACACCCTCTATAAAAAGTACTAAATTAGAAGTCAAATCAAATCATCATGACAAAAAACATAAAACTACAAATTTTTTAGCAGAAACTATTAAAACAAACAAATTTAACTTTAAACACCCTGTATCTCGGAAATCTGCAATATTTGTATAAAGAATATTGAGCTAAATCATCGTATTTTGGGGTCTAGAATCTATGTTTTGGAGATTGGACATTCTTAATGAATCACCTTGTATAGCATTTAGCTGGTACTGGTTTTTTCTTCTATTTTATTAGTATAATTTTGCCTTTTACATGGATTTTTAAGATGACCTTAAATACATTTCAATGGGCATCTGTTATTAAAAATTACTTTTGTAATAACTTCAAATTCTCATTTACTTATAAGGTCTTATTTAAATACTTTATTTTATTCACTGTAGTTTTCTTTTTTTCATTTACGGTGTGTTTCTAATATATTATCTACTTGAAACCAACTAACAAGTTGCACGGCAGTTGTGCTCGATGTTGCAGCAGCGTCTAGGAGCCCTTTATTAGATCCACCAAATCTATCCCCACATTAAAATTCCAGCGATTGTTTTTCATAATAATTTAAGTATTATGCAGCATAGTGCTGGTGCTCATTCATCATTCGGGTAATTTACAATGCAAATCAGTTAAAGGTCGATTTTGGAAGGACAGGAAGAGACAGATACATACCATACACCAAATCGTAAAGCGGAAGTTGCTTAAGCTCTCGAAGCTATTTGTCCACAGCCCTCAAGTTTGGGTGGATAAAATTAATCAAGATATATGTAGTAGGTATGTGGATTCATCCTCGTAGAAAATGTTTATTTATGTTAATAATTGAGGATATATTGCAAATGCGATGTTGTTAGTTGGTTATAATGATGTTTAACTGATATAATTTTTGTCTAATTTGGCTATTCGATAAAATCTTATAGCCTCTAAACAGTAAAAAATATAGTAATTATCCTAGAAAGAGAAAATACATATAAATATTTAATAATACAGCTCAACTGTCATATAAAGTGATGAATGAAAGGAAATATAGAATACAGTAGGCCTTGAACTTAAGGATCTTTAACAAAAAGACATTATCCATTATTAGAAATCGAATCATAGTAGCCAATTTAACAATATAAATATTTTTTACAAAAAAACTGGACCGACTTTATTAGTTGGTGCACTGAAAAATACAAAATTATATCAATTCTACTGGTGCTAGTAATATGGAATTTGTGCTATTATAGGTAATTGTAGGCACTAACTTCAAATGTACCAGCACCATTAGAATTAATATTATTTTGTATTTTTAAGTGCACCAACTAATAAAGTCGGTCCAATTTTATGTAAAAAATATTTATTTCACAGAGTCGAGTGTAACATTAGTAATGAAAATCGTTGAACGTTTACTAATACCAAAGAAGATAGTAGGTACTTATCCTATTACCCACGTATATTCTTTGATTGTACTTCTTATTATTCAGAGATCTCAAAACACCACGGCAGAAATACACATATTTCAGACTTTACTGCTGTAACTCGAACACAGTAATTTAAATGTTGTTACATATAATCTCTTCGTTAATTTGTCCGTCTCATATTTTCAATTTTCTAAGAAAAAATGCTGCCTCCACATAGCGCCAATACACATAATTCAGGCTTTAATTGCTGTAACTCGAAAACTGTAACTCTTATGAAAAAATGTTCAATTTAAATGTTTCCGGATATGGTCTCATCTTTAATTCTACCATCTCACATTTTCGATTTTCCAGAAAAACTGCCCCCTTCACCCACTTCGTGGGCTGTTTTTGGAGGAAGGAGATTTCGGATTTGAGTCTTTCTAAATATGGTACCATTTCTCGACTCTCCTCTTGCAAATTATTCAAAAATCATCAAAAAAGCAAAGATATAACTGCATTGTATACCTTCTCCTTTTTTTGAAGTCGGTAGAAAATGTAGGCTAGTGTAAGATAGATATATACTACTGTAATCTAGTGCTGATGACACTGACAAATAAAATAATGATTTGATGCGATTTTAAACCTCCCTTTAATATTTATTAAAAATCTGAAATAAAACACGTCCATGGTATAAATTTACGATTAAATTTTATTTGATTCAATTTGATTATGAAAATGGCCCTTAGTAATTTGTTTTTTGGCCATGTATATAAAGTACTTAAAGAAAACTTATTTCAGCAAATATTGCAAGTATTTTTCTGTGAGAAATACGAGTAAATGCATTTCAAAACGTCAAAATACCAGGGGAAAACAAGCAAAATAAAGAAAATCACCAGTTCCGTTCAGGTATTCCCATATCGCTATCGGCTATTTTAGCGTTGATGATAATAGTTTTATGTCTGTCGATTCGTCTAAAAATAGCAGCCAGCATGTGGTGCAGAAGAACGTGATGGCTCGGGTAGCAAGTAGAACTCTGCAGCCACCAACGGTCTTTTCTTTTTGAATTATGACAATGCAGTTTTAACAGTTTTTGCTTAATTTTCTGAACAGTGATGATGTTTTCTAGATTGTAAGTGATTAGTTATGGATGGTCTTTTGTTTCTCTTGTTAAAATCATATTAACGTAATCACTCGGTTCTTTAGGATTCTCCAGACAAATCGGTCTCATTTTTTTCCTAGATCTGCCTCTAAATACGATGTCATCTGCAGATTCCCATGCTCTTTGTGCAACTGCAAATTTGAGTCATTTATTCTCATTAATTTGAAGTTATTCAGTCAAGTATTGAATCAATTACCTATTGCAATTAGGTACAAACAGTAGCGATAACAGGAACCTCTTCATCTACATAAGTTTCCCAAATTCTTATATGGCTTTTATCAGACTAGCTCTGGAAGTTGGAGGTTCTATGAACATTATCACTGCTGGTATTTTGTATTCAAAACATTCATGCTTAGACTTTTTCTATAGTTAAAGGGCATATATTGTCGACAAAGCCAAAAAAATTGAGCAATCTCGATTGAAGGGCTGAAATCATAGTCAGTTTACATAAAAATCCTAAGTTTGGTACCTTCTCTACACGAAAAGACTTCAGTTTCTGAGGATATTTTTGTATTCTTTGGCAAAAAATTATTGTTTCTTATACTTTTGAGAGTAGAAGGGAACACTCCCTAGAGGGGTATTTCAAACAAACAATCATTCAATAAAGGAAACAATCAGCTATCCCCATTGTGGTATGGAATCTGGAATCAAGTATTTACATAATATTATAAATATTTTTTACAAAAATTTGTACCGAGGTTATCAATTGGTGCTTTGAAAAGTACAAAATAATACTAATTCTATTGGTGCTGGTACTTTTGAAGTTGTACAGTTGCAGTTAGATTAAAAACATTTGGCACCAACTTCACAAGTACCAGCACCAATACAATTAATATTATTTTGCACTTTTCAGTGCACCAACTGATAACGTGTGTTCAATTTTTTTGTGAAAAACATTTATTTCACACTATTGAGTGTCACATTTATCACGAAAATCGTTGAATGTTCACCATTATCCATGTATGCTCTGCTTGTATTTGCTATTATTTAGAAATCTAAGAACGCCGTCGCAGAAATACGCATTTTATAAACTTTACCACTGCTGTAACTCGAAAACCGTAATTCTATGGAAAAAAGGTTCAATATAAGTGCTGTCACAAATAATATGGCCATTCATTTTCCATTCTCAGATTTTAAATTTGCGAAAGAAATTGTCTCCTACACATAGCTTAAATACACATATTTCAAATTTTAACATCGTAGAAATTCGAAAACCGTAGCTCTTTTGAAAAAATTTTCAATTTAAACGTTTCCGAATATTTTGTTATCTTTAATTCTGTCACCTCCACCTCGTTCTGGGGCGTTTTTCGGAGGAAAGATTTCAGATTTCAGTTCTTATTAATATTGGACGATTGCTCAAGACTCTTGTTTCAAATGAATCAAAAATGATCAAAATCGGTGGACGTTTACTATGCAAAACGCGCAAACAATCTCAGATTTTCGATTCTTTGAAGGAAAGAGATTTCCGATTTAAGTTTTTTTCTCAAGTCTGCTCTTTCAAATGAGTCAAAAGTCATCAAAATCGGAGTACGTTAGCTATACAAAACTCGCACACGAACCAAAAAAAAAGCAGACAGTATACCTCCTCCATTTGGGTTCGTCGGTCAAAAATATCATTTGCAGAATATAATTTATTTATAGCAATTTTTTTGGTTTATCGTGTTAAAAAGGCTTTTAAAATAAAATAAATTTATGTGAAATATTCAGAAAATTGTTCTGGATTTTTTTTTCATCATAAAATTTATTGCAATTATTTTGTTTGTTGAACGTATAAGAAATTCATCAAAATTCCAACGTTAGTGACATTCTGTGAATGAGATTTAGCCCGTCATTCGAATGCTCTTGTTTTGGCATTTATCTAAACATACTCAATGTTTAGGATATGGCAACAAATTCGTATCCAACTCAAAGCAAAGACATGTTGTCATATTCCATGGCCTAATAGCATGATTTTTTTATTGGAGCGTTTGATAAAAAGTCACAAACATATACTAATTCCTATTCACAAACATATCCCAACTCTATACTATAATGAAGTAATAGAATTTGATTTCTCCCCATAGCATTAAAATGGCTGCTGATTCGGAGTCCTTAATCTACGTTTTCATGTACGAATATGTTTCATAATTCAATATTTTTCGATACAAGAGTACATCAATGAATCAAAATTACTATCTGCTCGAATATTTCTATCACTGAGAATTTTAGCATAATATCCTGCTCTCATTTTAAGAACCTCATTTCCGAATATAGTAGATATGAGTCTTGTCATTATTGAAAATCACCAATTATACTGGATTTTGGATTAATCTGAAAAAATGGATGCTTTCTAAAATTTGAATGTAAATTGCATATAAATACCCCAAACATCCATCGGAATTATCATAATGTACATTGAATTGTGTAATTAAGAATAATTAAAACACAACTGAACCGGATTCAAACATTTTCAATTATAATCCTTCTATATTTCTTATGACATAATTATGCGGCAGAGCAAAATCGTGTGATAATTTTTGTTGAAAGTATCTCAGTTCTACTTTTTTAATATTATGCTACTTAAATGCTCGACCATGACATACGTGATGTTTTTTTTTTGTCTAAATTATTATAAGAAAAGTATAACTAAACAATTTCGTACACATATGTGGGAAAATCTTGAATAGTATGATTGCTTAAATGAGTATTATCGTACGTGATGGTAGATGAAATACTCTTTTTTTGTCCATGAAATATCTATCAAGAGTTGTTCATATTAACTTCCTTTCTAATATATGACTTTAAATCAAAATTGTAGAATAGGGAATCATTAATAATATTTCATTAGGTGATAAGCAAAACTTCATAATTTTTTTCCGCACTTACTTGATCAAGCAAATCAAAAACTAACTACTTTACGTACTAGGGTGATAAAATGAGAGTTTCGACTCAGGATATGGAGTACTGTTGACGTGACACTCAGTGCTCGAACATTGAACTTTCAAGGTAGTATATAAATATCTGTACAGACAGCAGATTAGGAATGATAGATTCTTTTAGGTCAGTCGGAACAAAACTGAGGTGTAGACGTCAATAATATTTTTTATTAACAATAAAATACCTAACAAAGAAGCATCATATATATATATATATACAGGGTGTGACACCGAAAATGAAACAGATCAAATATCTGCACGACACATGTGTTGTGGAGAAAATTAAAAAATACATCGATTTTTATTCTAATGGGGACATCTTTCATGTCTCCCTCCCTCTTTCTAAATAGGTAAAGTACTAAGTGTGACACATCATTGAAAAAGTCATTTGATTTGGAACTCAGCCATGTGACTGTTTGCTACGTAACTTTATGTTAGGGCGCCCTCTTGCGGAAAAAACAACTGTTCCGTACTCAAAATTATTATTATTCATTTGAAAGCTATTATTATGAAGAATTCATAAGAAAAGAACAGGAATTAGAGAAAAAATTGACATTGTATGAACTTAAGGTTATACAATTTTTAAGTTCAGACAATGTCCATTTTTTCATTTTTTTTATTTTTAGGGTTCCGTACGTCCGAAAAAACGTTCACAGTCAATTATCTCCAAATCTACTCGACCGATTGAATTGAAATTTTGTACAGATATCAATTTCTGTGACCAAACGCAGAGGTGTGACATAAATAGATGGAATCTGTATATGGGGGGGTTATTTTGGGGAAGGTGGAAAAAAAATATATTTTTTTGAAAATTGCATCTTGTGGCCTGTCAAATGGAAGGTCTTGCTGTGAAGATCTTATATGTATTTTTTTGTAATTTTAAAATAAATGATTTCCAAGTTATTCAAGATAATAGACGAAAATTGACCATCCCCGCTCCTTACCTCCGAAACTACTGAACCTAAAATGTTGAAAAAAAAACAGAAATTAGTTTTACACTTTGTAGGAAAACCTATAAGAAGTCCATATATCACTCAATATTGGCAAATTTGGGTCAGATTTAAAAAAAACATGAACGTACGGAACCCTCTGCATGCAAGTTCAACTCGCACTTGTCCAGTTTTTTTTATGAATTGTTCAAAGTAGCTTTCAAATGAAGTATCGTAATTTGGAATATGAAACAGTTGTTTTTCCCGGAAGAGGGCGCCTATATGAAGAGTAACGTATCAGACAGTCACTTGGCTGAATTCCTAATCAAATTACTTTTTCAATGATGTTCACTTAGTGCTTACCTTATTTACATTATATCGGTGATAGTGACCCTTGGAATAGAAATCGACATGTATCGTGATGATATTCGATCTGTTTCGGTGCAGCACCCTGTATATGTGCGTTACAATCTAATGTTTTTAATTGAATCAATATTCTTACTATTAGATCGATGAACGGTTTACCGGCTTATTTTATTATTGTTTTATGACTTTTATTGTTACTTGAGGACTGGCGTAATTATCTGGAATTGTCGACGTGGCTCGTAAATAGTAAAGGTTTAATGGTGGAAGAATATGATAGGTTAAATTTCTCATAAAAATTAAGTTATCTTGGTGATTTTCTCAGGATTTACGCCGAGTAAGCAATCTGATATGGTAAAATGTCGCAATAGCAAAACAGCTTCATCAAGTATATGAATATGGAGACTTCCTAAACGGAGGAAGTACATACAATTTTACTGTGGGTTTTTAGGTAAATTTATGTTGCTATCGTTCGCACTTTTGAAATTAGAAAATATTTCAACGATATGTCAATAAAGAACCTTATATAACAGGGTTTCCTAAATTTAGGGATAACTTTGAAATAGCAGAACCTGGGACCGTTCTATTCACATTTTTCACCGACGAACCCAAATGGAGGAGGTATACAATTCGACTGTTTGCTTTTTTTAGTTCGTGTGCGCGTTTTATATCATAAACCTACTCCAATTTTGATGATTTTTGATTCATTTTAAAGAGGAGACTTGAGAAATGGTTCCATGTTCATAAATCGAAAATTTGTGGTGGCAACGTTTAAATTGAACATTTCCTAAAAAAAGCATTCGAGTTACACCGATGTTGAAATTTCAAATATATGTATTTTTGCTATGTGGAGGAGGCAATTTATTTCGAAATTTTAAAATCTGAGGGAAATATATGAAAGACCAGATAATTTGTAGCAACATTTATAATAATTTTTTTTTTTAAAATACTTGTGCATATTTCCGCCGCAATGTTTTACCATCTCTAAATAATAATTACAAGCAAACAATATAGGTGGGTAATAGGATAAGTACTATCTTCTTTGGTATTAGTGAACGTTCAACGATTTTCTTGACTAATGTTCCACTCAAAAGTGTGAAATTCTTTTTTACAAAAAGACTGGACCGACTTTATTAGTTGGTGCAAAAATACAAAATAAAATTAATTCTATTGGTGCTGGTACCTTCACAACTTCAAAAGTAACAGCACCAATAGAATTAATATTATTTTGTATTTTTCAGTGCATCAACTAATAACGTCGATCCAATTTTTTTGAATATATACCAGTCATCAAAACTGTTTACATACGTAACTTTAAAATATAACGGCAGCAGTCTTGCCAAATTAAATAATCGTTTCTTCAGTTCGCCAGATAAAATTTTCAATTTCAAAAAAAAAGTTGTCTCCTTCACCAGTTTTGGAGTAAGTTTTCTAAATTTGCTGTACCACACGCTCATGAGATGAATGGAACCATAGAAAGGATTAAAAATTCAACTGTGTAGAATTATATACATTGCACCCAAACTATTTTTTTAGTTTGCTTCTTATTTTGATTTATGTGAGTATAAATTGTTTAAAACTTTTCAAAAATACTGATAAATCCTTAATCTGAGTTTTTCTTATTCACTTAAGTGTTTTTTGTGAAAAATCATATTTTCAAAGTAATATATTTTCTGAAACTGGTCCATTTATTTTTAAGTTTATCAAAAAACTCACATCTTTCACATCATCAACCAGGAAAGCATCTGGTAGGTAACTTTTTGGTCGTTATGAGCACACATAACAAGATTATAAACATTAAACATTCACAAAGATCGTTAAAAAATGTAACTTTACTTATAGCTCAGATATAATCGGATAAATTTGCCGTTATTTCTCACATTTCTCATTGTCTATTCGCCAGGAGCTACCTGACAGAGAATTGTTGTAATATTATGTAGGTCGAAAGATATGAATAAAATGTATGTGTATTCCTTCCAGTGATGGAAAGGACACAGGAAGAGAAAGTCTAGATCACATTGCTTGGGGTAAAAAATGCAATACGTTTAAAACATTGCAATATATACCTATACTATACACCTATATTGATATATAGGTATATAGTGACTTTATGTTTTATTTTAAAACATCTTTACTTTCAAATCGCATAAAAGAATATGCCAAAAATGGCTCTAAACTATTTGATAATAATTTGTTTCTGTTTTTTTTTGTTCACAGATGTTTTAAGTTACGTACAAGTTTCAAAATGTCTGTCCTTATGTCGAAAATCCCTCTGGTGGCAACATACCACACTACAATCACAACGATTAAGGTAGATCTAATTAACTAAGAAAAGCTCTTCACAATGACTCCAAGTTTAATAAAATCCATGCAGCATAGAAACCTCAATATATATACATATATATGTCATTATGTCATTAGCACAAATTATTAACAAAACAGAATCACATACAACAGAACAGAATATCAAGTTTTACAAGGACAGCTTGGCTGAATGATACAGTTGATATCCACTAATCATATGGTCGTGAGTTCGAGTCCCGTCCATATTAATTCACTTTTTTATAAAAAAATAATATAATGGTAATGTGAAAAAATGTTATAATTGTATTTAATGACGACAATAAAACTGATTCCTGAGATCGTCAATTATATTTATGAAAATAGATTTATTTTTTGGTTTATACCCTCCAATTTGTTCAGTGCCTTGAATGGTGCTGTTATTAGTTTAAATTCTATATATAATATATTTTGACAGAATTTTGAAGATGTTTTTTGACCTACTCTAATTCTAACAAGTGGCATTTTTTACAGTTCCATTTATGACAACTTTTTCGTGAGGTATGTAAGATGATTATTTATATAGCATATAAATAGGAAAAATCTTGGGTACTGGATTGCTTCAATTTTGACTGATGTGGATATGTAGTATCTACTTTGCAATTAAATGCTGTGATAATCTTTTGTACATCGAAGAATTACATTTTCCACCTGATGTCAACAAATCTTTCCTGAATGTAAATGATGAAATGTTTTACTTAGGCTATATTTATATTTGATAGAAAATAAACATAATACCTAATAATATATAATGATAACTGCTATTTATTCTGACTATGTGATCTAATTTACGGAATTAAAGCTTATTTTCTCAAGTTTTACGATATGGTTATATAAAATGTAATATTCTCTATAATAAATTCTCGTAGTTTGTATGAAAATATTGTTTTAGGCATGATGATTATATTTTCATGTGAATAGTTAAGTAGGTATATTCAATATTAATACGATGTAAAATCATGCATCATGTCCGATATCAAGTAATACAAAAAAACTTTCTGAAAGATAAAATGAAACCATAATTATTCAACAATTATCCTAAGCTTCGAGGTTGACAAAGTAATAAATATTTATTACCGACTTTATTAGTTGGTGCACTGAAAAATACAAAATAATATTAATTCTATTGGTAGGTACTTGTAATTTTGAAGTTTTGCAGTTGTAGTTAGATTTAAAACTTTAATTAATATTATTTTGTATTTTTCAGTGCACCAACTAATAAAGGCGGTTATATTTTTTGTGAAAAATATTTATTTTACACTTTTGAGTGTAACATTAGTCATCAAAATCATTCAACGTTCACCAATGAAGATAATACCTATCCACAGATTAAATATCGCTGAAATACCCTTACTTCAGACTTTCCCACTGCTGCAACTCGGAAACCGTAGCTTTTTTCAAAAATGTCCAATTTTATTTTATAATCTCTTCTTTAATTTGACCATCTCATATTTTCAGTTGTCGAAAAATTGCCTTCGACATACAGAGGAGAGCCAAATATTAAAAATTGCCACTGTATAACTCCTCCTTTTGGTTCATCGGTCAAAAATATGACGAAAAGTATGTCAATAAAGATTAATATTCAGTTTGCATAAATAATATAATAAATAATAAATGTATTATTAAATAACTTTCATTGTTATTTATTTTTACCAGCAATTTTTTTATTCTTGAGAAATTGTTCTATTTAAGTTCATCCATCTGTTCGTAACCATTCCTTTCCTATATCCCTGAGGTCTCTCATCAAATCAGCCATTAGAATATAGTGATTAGATTACAGTTTGAGCTAAATGTCAATTTTCCTTTTAGAAAATGTCATCATCAATGTATTCTCACCTAAGGCTTATTTCTGGTGAAATTATATATATATATATATATATATATATATATATATATATATATATATATATATATATATATATATATAATGTTGAAACAACTGAATATTTCGGTATAAATAATAAACAAATTAGGTTGCAAAAACGATTGCACCTCTGTCAGTGAAATACCATGCGTCGGATTTCTCCTTCAATAATAATAATTGTTATCAAATCTACTATCTACTTATGTTTGATATTTCATGGATTCCTTTGATCTTATTGATTGTGTTATATAGTAATTGTCGATCGATGTATGTATGTATAGAGTATGTGAAACAAAAGACTGCTATTATTTTAGATTGAACGATAATGAAGTTACTTAAATATATACATATAGTTGTTTCATAATAGATTTGGAGTAAAATTATTATTACTAACCGAAATGCAGCAAATATGAAATTAATAAATAATGCAGCATAATCACCAGCAAGATGGTACGAAAACACTTTGAAATATATAATTATCAATTGCGTATTTCACAAATGTCATGAAGCTATTTACAGTTGTTCTCCTCTCTTAAATTGGATAATTTATTTTTCCTTTTAAAGTTTCGAAATAGATTTTCATCAAAGTAATAGATCATCTATAGAACGCAGATATGCAACTAAATTGTTTTTCGAAGTCGATAAAAAAATTTAGATTTAGTAATGCAATTCTGCAACTGAAATATTAATTGGTGAATTGAAACCCGAACAATATTTTACTATAAATATTTTTTTACAAAAAATTGGACCGGCGTTGTCAGTTAGTGCACTGAAAAGTATAAAATAATATTAATTCTTTCGGGCCGTTACTTTTGACGTTGTGCAGTTGCAGGTAGATTGATAACTTTTGGCACCAACTTCACTAGTACCAGCCCTAATAGAATTAATATTATTTTATACTTTTCAGTGCACTAACTGATAACGTCGGTCCAATTTTTTGTAAAAAAAAATTATTTCACACTTTTGAGTGTAACATTAGTCACGAAAAACGTTCACTAATACCAATGAAGATATTACTTATCCTATTACCCACGTATATTCTTTGCTTGCAGTTGTTATTATTGAGATCTCAAAACATCGCTGCGGAAATACGCATTTTAGTTGTTGCCATTTGAACACCGATTGAACTCGAAAACCGCAACTCTAAGGATAAAATGTTCATTATAAATGTTGCTACAAATAATTATTTCTTTCATGTACTGCAAACAGATTTTCAATTTTCGACAGAAATCGCCCTCAAAAATAGGTATATTTGAGAATTTAACATGCCTCTATCTCGAAAACCGTTACTCTTTTGAAAAAATGTTCAATTTAAACGTTTCCGGATATTGTTCTATTTTTAATCACACCACCAAAATTTGCCCCCTCCACCCCTTTCGGGCGCTGTTTTCGGTGGGAACGTGATGTCGGATTCCCGTTTTTATGAATATGGGACCATTTCTCAAGCCTCCTCTTTCAAATTAATCAAAAATCATGAAAATCGGAGTACGATTACTATATAAAAGGCGCGCACAAACCCAAAAAAAGCACACAATCGAATTGTATACCTCCTTCGTTCGGGGTTCGTCGGTCAGAAAAAGATCGTGAAAAAGGCATAGCTAGGTAATGCGAGATGTTCTTGTGGTACATTCAGGGTTTCATCGAGACGAGATTTCTCGTCACGTCTCGATCATCGAGACGAGAAATTAACAACCTCTCGTCTTGATATTTTTTACTTGAAGACACTCTCTCGAAATTTCGAGTCTCGAAAACAGAAACATAATGTTATTGAAAATATTATACATGTGGTTATATAACACAAGTCTGCATCAAAAGACACGTTATTTTTTTTTATTTATAAAAGAGAGAATCATAAAATAGCCATTGTACGACATTAAAATATAGTTTAAATCTAATAATAATATAATTTGTGAATGAGTCAGCACATAAACAAAAACAAAAAATTACTGAAATAAGGACGAACGGACCGAGAACCATCGAGTCCGGAGTAGCGGGGTGTAAAAGGACAGTTTGTTTATCTATGAAATTATGGGATGAACTTTTTTTTAGTTTAAAAGCTACTTCAGTGCCTGCAGAAAGACTCTTTTCAAGAGCATTACTGACCATCAGAAAAGAACGAAGCCGATTAACTCGAGAATCGGCTCAATTTTTACTGTGTTTGAATTCTTGGCTGTATAACAAAGATATATTTACAAGTATCTAAACAATAATTTTCTTATCTGTTAACATAATGAAAAATCATGTTATGTATATTATTCTTATGTCTATCATTATTTTTCTCGTGTTTTGATAAATTTTAAGTGTTTAAAGTTATTTTTGTGTCTAATAGTTTAAGGGTCTTTTTTTAAGAGTATGAAAATATTTATTTTTACCTTTGATATTGGCTATATGCTATTTTTATGTTTTGTTAATTTTCTTATATTTAAAATAAATTTAAATTATTTCCTAACATAGTTTTTATTTTCGCTTTCCTGACCTAACAAGAGCTGTGGCTGCATTTTTTCGAGATCGAGAAATCTCGAAAAGAACATCTCGATATCGAGAAATCTCGAAAAGAACATCTCGATATCGAAAACTCTCGAAGTGTGATTCTTGACCTCGTCTCGAAAAATAAAAATCGAAACGAATCGAGACGAAACCCTAGATAGATATATTATTGGTTTTTGCAATAAATTACTTTTTCTTGACAAAAACCAGCTTGCGACTTTTCTATATTTACCTATATAGTCGAGATGCGGAAAAATCAAACTTCGCTTCTTTGGAATCCTCTTTGATAGCTCTCTGACCTTGAGTTGTTACAGAAACTTGAAACATAAACGGTACATTAAATTTAAGAGAGAAGAAAGTTTATTTTTTCAGAAGATTGATACATCAAAATGCCAATTTAATTATGAGATTTTTTTCCGATTTCTCGTTGTAGACAACTCAAGCCGGTACAGGAGGACACTGTTGTAGTTGATTCCACATTTAAACTGTAGTTATAAGTTTAATAGTCTGTATTTGATTATTGTCGCTTTGGCGGAAAATAAACCCAGATAGCGTTCAGAAAAAGTTTCACGTCAAAACAAATAAATACACTCATTTTAGGAACTAAGAAATGAGAGAAGAAACCGCAGATTTTCTATTGCAAGACTCTTGTTAGCTATGCGTACAACCATCGGGTAGACTTGAGTTTGAGAGGTCAGTCAAAATTGAGTCTGTATGCGTGCTTGAATTCTGACTATTAATTAGTACCTGTTTCTAAAGATGGGTGTCGCATTGAACATTTCAGAAACGGTCATGTCCTCCTCCACAAAACTCCTCTCAGAACAGAATTAAAGAAGAGCAGAAACAGTTACATGTGATATTTTTTATAAAATTCAAGGGTTTAACAAGTTAGAACACCTAGAATATCCAAGATTTTTGTCGCGTTTTTTAAGCTTATTTATGGTATTTTATGAAAATATAGTTATCGTTTCAATAATTGAACTCTCAACTTTTATTATTTTTTGATAATCCAAATTAATTCTAGTTCCCTTACCTACTGATTAAGTTTCGTATCGAACTTATGAAAAATTCACTAAATTATACAGGGTGTTGTAACTTTATATTTAAATCGATTATTCGAACATATGTTTTGTTAAATTTTTTTTTTATTTTTTTTTATTTGTAATTTTTAGATACAACTAACCTAGTGTATGTATGTATGTATATAAGTATAAAGGTGTATATTTATTATTATCATTTTCTTTTTTTTTATAATTTGATACTTAAATTTGTAATAATTAATGATAAAATAATAATTCATGTAATATGTATTACCACCTACATACAGACTTGAGAGTCTCGTAGGTTATTTGTTGTTTATTGACAAACTATTATTTGTTATTCTTATATTGTCAATAAAGGTTTTCACATATTACAGGGTGATAAAAATGTTTTTTAGATTTTTATATTTCTGAAAACTGAGAAGTGGTCTGGCTGTAGTTCAAAATTAAAAAATCATATTATCATATTAAGTTTTTTTCTTAAAATAGATCCAAGAATAACCTCCGTAAATATTTTTTTAAGAAACACAATGTATAATGTTAAGAAGTCGAAATAATGAAAACTTTTTTCATTTGAATGTAACACCCTGTATGTTATGTCAGTAGCAGATGTAAAATTTATCTGTCTGTCTAAAAAAAAAAATCATATAAAAAAATACCATTTAATTTGAGACGTGGCCTAAAATAGAGTTTTGATAAAATCAGATTATGTTGAATATGGCAAAACTTCTAGAAATAATTTTTTTCTAACAGGGAAATATTCTTGCGGAAATCTCAAGAACTGTCGAAGAAAAGTTAATGTGAAATTTACAAACAGGATACTCTATATTAAAGATAGAGTAAGTCACATTAAAAGGACCCAAAAAATGTATCCATCCTATTATATCAATCTATTTGAAATGCCTTAATGCAATAATTTGTAACTTTACAGTTAGTTACACACAAATTGGCCAATTAAGTTAATGACTGTAGCAAAATTATTACAATTTTTTTCGATTTGATATAACCACACACTATCTTTCTTTAGCATCAATTACCTCTGTCTGAGACAGTAGTAAAAGTCATCATAGAGAAAAGATTATTCCAAATTTATTGAGGTCATAGCTGGTAAGATGAAGTTCATGAACTTTGGGATACTTCCAATATTCTCGTAAGAGGGCTTAGTAACAGAGATGTAATTTTAGAGTTAATATTTGATATTTTCTCAGCTTGAGAAGTTGAGTCGGTTATTCTGACCAAAGAAATGGGCAAGTTGTCTTGAAGAAGAGAAAATAGAATTTCCAAGGCTTCCTTCCGGTGCCACTATATAAGAAGTATTTTGTAAAGTCATTTTGTTCATTTTATTAAAATATCTAATGTTCTGTAGACTATCGGAATACATAATGAAATTTTTAATGAATTCATAGAAGGGAGGCTTAGTTACCTATGCTCGATTTTGGTGATTTGGAGTTAAAAAAGATTCCTGAGAGAAGTTCTCATGCCAGAAATTTCAATTTTGTTTTCGAGAACTGCAAATTTTATGTGACGGTATTAAACCTTTGATCGTATTGAGTAAGATTTAAATCAAACATTTGTTGAAATTGTGTAAGAAATCAGGAATAAATCGATAGATGACTTTTGGCACTATCTGAAAAACTACCAGTAGGTACTGATGGACGTTTCTTTGACTGACTTCCCAAAAGGAAATTCAACTCTGGTTGTATTTTTTCACGTTTCGGCTGTTAAGAAAGATTTCCATATAAGAAAACTTTAAAATATAACATTTCCCTCCCCCAAAACTGCCCCAAAAGTCGGTGAAGTGAGGCGGCAAGTTTTTGTAAAATCAAAAAAAAATTCCATTATAAAAAATACGATTTCCCAGTTGCAACAATAATAAAGTCTGTAATATGTGTGTCACCGCAGTTTTCAAATCTCTGGATACCTATAAGCGATGACTAAAGATGTGCTCAAAAAAGTTAAATAAAATTCAAAATAATATTAATTCTGGTACAGCTAATTTTGAAGTTGTGCAGTTGAAGTTAGATAGAATACTTTTGGCACCAACTTCAAAAGTACCAGCACCAATACAGTTAATATTAATAAGTATTTTTTAGTGCACCAATTTTCTTAAGATACTTCGTCCAAAGTTTTGAGGGTAACAGTATTCATGAAAATCATTCAACGTTTACCAAAGAAGATAATACGTTGCTAATACTTATTCAGACATTTCAAAACATCACGGAAATACACATATTTCAGATATTACCACTGCCGCAACTCGGAAACAGAACTTTTTTTGAAAAATGTCCAATTTTAATGTTGCTACATATAATCTATTCTTAATGTTTTCAATTTTCAAAAAAATTGCTCCTACCACATTCCGGAAACCCACATATTTCAGACTTTTCCAATTTGAACGTTGACGGATATGGTTTGTTTTTAAAAGTTTGTCGTCTCGAATTTTCAATTTTCGAAAACAATTGCCCCCTCCACCCATTTGGGAGAAGTACTTGAGGGCAAGGACATGTTGAATGTCGATTTTTTTTAATGAGACCAAGTATCAATACTTTTCCAATTAAATGGAAAAAAAATCATACAACTCAAACTCACAGATACTAAAAAACATGCCTCGACATTCGACAGCTCTGTTTGAACGCAGTTTTAGCTATAATTTCGTAAAACTTTTTAAATCATTCAAACTGGAATTATCAACACCTTTAAACAGTTTTAGGAAAGTTTTAAAAAGGAACTACTGAATCAACAATAGTAGTCACATGTCACATTGTTATCGCATTGCTACTTTTTTCTTTTTCTTTTTTAATATTACATTTAGTACTAACTATTTTGCTTCTTTTTTTATTTTTAGAACAACTGATATTCTAGTCAATATTGATGAAATTGTAAAATGTTCCCTTCTCATTGCATTTTATTTTTGTTTTATTTGATCTTATCTTGTAAGCTGGAAATGGTTAATAAGAGTTCTCTGCAAATGCATGTTCCAGCATTTGTTAAATAAAGTCGATTTATTATTATTATTATGTTTACTATTAATATAATATAAAAGGCGCGAACATTCATAAAAAAACAGTCGAATTGTTTGGCTCGTCGGTCAAAAACTACGATTCATTTTATAGGTATAACTGCGCTAATTCAAAATAACCAGCACCAGTAAAAATAATATTACACATATTGAATTTTTCAATGCACGAACTAATAAAGTCAGTCCAAGTTTTTAAGTTCAATAATGTTGTTTCTAGTATTTGTAGGCAGGATTAAAAGGCAGAATATTTTTACTTCTCCGATAGGAAAAACTTAAAATCGATAAACAAAACAAATCTACAGCAGGTACAAAACTATTTGATCCCCTCTTCCCTGTTCCAATGCACGCTAATGCTTTTGATCTCGTATTGCATTTAATTATAACAACTTAATGATGCTGCATGTTGTGATGTAATATCGATATTGAGTAAGTAAAATACTTTCGATTCACAATAATTATCAACCATTCTATTTAGTTCTCTTCAACAAAATCTCCAAGTAAGATATTCCGAGACAGACATTCGATATTTTGAAATATGTAAGTATATAATTCATCACGTACATAGTTAACAGAAGCATCAAGAGAACGACCATCTATTACCTACAGGAAATTATTACTCTTAAGAGATCTGACCTAGCCAGGACCCATCAGCAATTATTGGATTTTCTTAATTAATACCTACGTTATAAATCTTCTGATTAATTATCTTCTAAACTTAATTGTGTATAAATTTGTATCTACGGAATTATGTTTGCTAGTGTTTTCTGATGTTTTTGAAACTGATGCTTCACTATTAACTTTCTGAAAAGGACGTAAGTTGTTTTTTATCATCGTAAATGAAATCGCTGGCGAGAGATATTTTCTGGTGAGTGTTTTTTGAAGTTTGAATTGAAAATCATAAAATCACAATAATATATATGAGGATGACATGTTCTAAGGAGTTGAGAGATCCTTTTGTTTCCGTTTGTGATTCAATTCCACATAGGTACCTACTTTCTGTCCCAAGGATACGAATAAACTTCCATCTCTCCGCTATTAGCCTATGTTTGCTAAGGTTTCAAAAAGCTCACATTTAGAATCGTTTCGACATATAAAGTAGGTGTTTCATATGTTAATACGCTCCAGAAAGAGTCGGAGAACCATTCCGAAAATCCTCTCTTGTCCCTGACACTATACAGCTAATGTTGACCGACTTTATTCAACTATCTATGCCTTTTCTAACAATCACAGCTTCAGTTTTGTTCAGGGATACATACCCACATGCAGGCTATGTTCTGTGGGGGATGAAATCTGCCTATTTATTCTATTATATTCTATCGATTTGATCTGTATTGAGATCGCATAGAAGCAAAAGAAGTATATACTTATTTACTTATATGAATACCATTTATACTTTCCTACCGCTACCGTAATCATGTAAGATTTTCAGTGTCCGGTTTTCAACAGAAGCTTACGTTTGAATGTTCCTTGAGTCCAAAAAATGTTTTTTTGTTATACAAGGGAAAAAAATTCTTCCCGTGTATAATAAATACACTATTTTATCTGTGACGGTAAATGCCGGAATAACAATAAGCCTTGATTATTTTTGACATATATTTATCTATAAACTGTTGAAGTATTCTCCGTAATTTTTTCTCATTTGCGTTGCTAACGAAACCTTTGAAACATTCAAATATTTTCATTCGGAGTTTTGATTTAAAAATTCCGAATTTAGTGGTTGTTTATTTGTAAAAAAATGTGTGACTTCACCAGCGTTAGTAGAAGCAGCGAAAGTAGCGTCACAAAAATTATTGCCAGCTAAATCACTATGTTAATGTATGTATATATGTATATATCCTGGGAAAAAAGTACTCACAATTTTTCCGTGGGAAAAAAGTAATTTTATAAAAAGTGATACTTTGTCATCTGTCTGTCTGTGTCAAGATTATCAAGGGAATGGATGGAGCGATTTTTCGCATCCTTTTGTAGGGAAAGCCGCGGTTATAAATTGGACATTCCGATGGCACTAGTTCCTAGACAAGAGCTAAAAAACATGTTTCGCTCAAAACTGTGGTACGACAACAGCTCTAATAATGATGATGGAACTTAGCTAAGCAGTTCTCTTAGAAGTCCTTTAGGTACCACCAGCTGTAACGCGTATTTTTGAGAAAACACAGGAAGAAAGTTATGACGTATACAAGCGTTCACCCTGTATAGGAATTACCAACATAATTTTACTGCAGAAATCTGAAACTGAGACGTTAAAAGAAAAACTACCTCTTCAATTAACCAACTACAAATATCTTGACTGAAAACCAGAAAATTGAATAGACAAATGTCTATGTATTTTGATTACATCATATCATCTCACACAAATAGAACGTCCTCAGTTTGATAATCTATTCTCATTAACTCACTAAATAGAAAGCAGTAAGCAGTAATGTTATTATCTTATATAATTAATAGATACCAATCAAAAATATTTTTATTATCCTTTTACTCACTCATATTGCCTTTCCCTTAATGTGAACACTTTCTGTAAAACTGGCACTATCTTCTTCAACTACTTGCAGGTCTTTTAGTACTTCCGAGTACAGCAGCCGAATGCAACTCTATTCCGCCACTAATCGCGATATACCTATATTATAGATCCTTGTAACATTACCTACTGAAACAAGACCATCCTCTTCCACGGAATTTATAGCCTGTGCTTCTGCTTCTTTTGCACGGGTCAAATGATGAACAAAGAAGGAATAATAATTATCTGGTGCGTTTAAAATATCAAATCGGTACCGATGTGTTTAACTTCTAAGGAATGCGTTTGGAAAGGATTGTGGAATACGCTTAATAAACTAAATAATATCTACAAGATTATTATATATTTTCAACAAATTATGTCAGCAACAGAATATGAAAAAAACGCGATAGCTCAAATAATGAGATTTCTTATTTTGATAAGTTTTTAACGCGATTGGGCAATTTCATCAATTTTGCATTATTCTGAATTTTTAACTGAATGTTTGACCTTGCTCTAATCATGAAATTCACCGCTAGATTAAGATGACGACATGAATTTACAAAATCACTATAACAAGTTCTTGAAAAACGACAGTTAACAATTCTCTAACTCTTCGATAAATTTGGGCGGATGCTCCATCCTGCAGGTAAACATAAATAAAAATAAAACAAAATCAAATAGCTTTTATTTCCACCAGACAATAATTTTGTATGAAAAACGTCAATTATAAATATATTATACATATCAAATATAAAAACAGATATACACATATAAATATCTTTTCAAAAACTTAAAGTAACCTCTATATTAATGCATTTCAAATTCATCATTTATTACTTAAAAAACTCTTTAAGGGAATGGAAATACTTGTCAATTAAAAAAATACGTAAGGATTTTTTAAGACACTTAAATTTATCAGCCTTTTTGATGCTGTCTAAGAGGTTACAGAAAACCTTTAAACCCAAAGAACAAGGAGAAAAAAGTGGAGATAGAAATCTTAGAAATGACCAGTCTATCACCATTTTTTTGGAAATTATAACTGATATATTAAATATCATTAAATTATTATGTAGAATAACAACTTAGATAATAGATTTTTTATAAAATTCTTAAAATACTCCATAAAATATGTGTAAAAAGACAAATATGATTTCAAAAGAAAAGTATGTAGGTACCTTTGTTTACGGCGTTATGGTAAAACGAGGATAGATAAATATCTTTTACAAAAAATTCGACCGGCGTTATTAGTTGGTGCACTGAAAAATACAGTACATAATACTTAACTGATTTTCCTATCTATTACTATCTACTTTGAAAGTTCCTTTTTTGAATTACTGCGCGTCATGACGAAAGTATTAAATATTCACAGTCTTGATGATAATTTACCACAACCAATCGTAAATTAGACAATTTGTATGAATCATGACTTACTTTACTGCCCTAGTGCGGAAATTAAAATAAAATCTCATAGATTTAATTATCTGCCATTTTCATAAAAAGAGTTTTATATATTCTCGTGGTCGAAGTCGAAAGTCAAGTTAAAAAAAATAATCTGAATCTATCACTTTGAGTACTACTGATATACAAAATTTTCAATTTTCCTTCTCACTTCTGAGAGATCTAAGTTATCAGATATGATGTTTTCTTCAATTAAATTTTATACAAATGAATACATATCTGAGTATCTACATATCCAGGATCAACAAAATTTACATCATACTAATAATAAATACTGGTATTATTTTATCCAATTTAAATATTCCTTTTTTGCTATAAGAAATTCCGACAGCCATGAATGTTGGTCATAAGTATCTATAAATATAATGATAATATAAAAACACGATGACAATAATAGACGACTAGATGAACTATTTATTTGATGGCATCTGAAGATAACAGTTTCAAAATCATGGTGCATAAACATTTTGTGGTTCTTTTAATTCATTGAAGCGTAACCAAAACTCTTGTCTCGCTCGAGGGCATTGTCAGTTTTATAGATGAATCTACGATGAATCAGTTCATTGATAACTAATGAATGCATTTTAATAGTAGTCCAGTAATTAAAATTTTATACTATACACCTTGTCGATTGATATCAAAAAATCTTATTTGTTGAATGTGTTCTATGTTCAAAGGGTAACAAAAGCTCGAGCGTTATCAACTTACATACTATAAATACTGCAACACCTTTGCTTAAGCTTAACTTTCCTATAAACATCGGACCTTATTTGCTCTATCAAGTATATAGATAGTAGATCAAGTTGTACATACAGGCTGTTTCAAATTCACCACTGGGATCTCGGAAATTATAGGGAATATCAAAAAACCAAATTTTCGGAAAATTTCTTAATGGATTTCTAAATAAATAGCACATTTTCATTGCCACTTTTTTCACTCTTTCCAATGGTTTTCATAGTTTTATAATCTGACGTGTTTCGTCTATGCGTAACAATCATGAACTTTTTTCTTATGGGAGCCGTTATGACTTTCCAAAATTTGAATAGCCCTGAAAATCCGAGAAATAAATAAACTACTTTTATAAAGTAGTTGGCTTTGATTTTTCCATTCGGTGACACGTAAATAATGTATTATGGTCAATTTCTGTGTCGTTGAGAATGGAGTTCTCGAATGAAGAAAAACGAGATATGATAAAACTTTATTACAAGAATGATAGAAATAGTGTGAATCACATTGGAAGTGTATCTTAACATGTATCCTGAGAGACCAAAAGCCCACCGAACTTTATTCAACTTATTGGATAGAAATTTAGCTGCTGAGCGTGGTTCCTTTAAAAAACACAGACAAAAATCTCGGAACAGGATGGATGAAGAATATGAAGAAATCATTATTAATGAGATATAATAGATCTTAATTTTTTTCAAACTAGCCAAACCCATCGCAAATTCTGTCCATTAATTTGGACAAATTTAGTTGAGGTTCTCGTCTCTCGGGATACATATTATATGATACACTTCCAATGTATTCACACTGTTTCTATCATTCTTGCAATAAAGTTTTATCTCTTTTTCCTTTATTGGAGAACTCCATTTTCAACGACTCAGCAATTGACAATAATACAAAATGTCATTTACGTGTCATTGATTGGAAAAATCAAAGCCAACTACTTTATAAAAGTACATTATTTAATTTATCGGATTTTTAGGACAACAAGGGCAACTTATATATTGTCAAAATGGTGATAAGAAGGGCTATTCAAATTTTTGAAATGCCATTATGGCTTCCATATGAAAAAAAAGTTCATTATATTTACACATACACGAAACATCATGTTACGAAACTATTAAAACCATTGGAATGAGTAGAAAAAAGTGGTAATGTAAATGTGCTATTTATTTAGAAATTCATCAAGAAATAAAGCCAGGAAAAACATTTTCCGAAAATTTGTTTTTTTCTGGATATCTCCGGAACTACTCGAATTTTTCAAAGTTTCTAAACGACGTGTTGTTGAGAACATAATTGCGCATCTTTGCCCCAATTTAACCATCTTCGTATTCCCTATAGCTTCGGAAATCCCAATGGTGAGCGTCGAATTTGAATCAACCTGTATATGTTCGATCTTATCAAATTAGTGATGAATCCTAATAATTCATGAGTTACTTGAAACAATAAATATTATGTGTGTTGCTGGTGCTGAGACTTTTGAAGTTTGTGCGAAAATTCTTTCTACAATTGTACAACTTCAGAATTACCAGCACCAATAGAATTAATATTATTTTTTATCTTTTTGTGCAACAACTAATAAATTAGGTCCAATTTTTGGTAAAAAATATTTATTGTTATATCGTGTAATAATAAATAGGTTCTTTTTTAAAGCTGCAGACGATTTCAAAACGAAATTCATTCATGTACGTTATTGAATATCCAAATATCTAATCTATCTATTATCACTTACAAACTCCACCATATTGAATAATATTGATCAGCTGTTATATGGTCAATCCCTGATGGAATAAAGTAAATCTTAAAAATTCTTTCATAATTATGTAAACGTTTGTCGACTTAAATAGGAACCATCATCACTACTATCATGATCTAGTTTCTACAAAAGTAGTCTCACGTTCACGAAGTTGACTCGTTTCAAATGAATCGGATAAAGTGGGTATAATATCTAGGTACCAATTTGTCATAACTTGTCATGTTTTCACAGCTATTTGAAATGTTGTAATCGGCAATTATATTCATATTTTTAACGACGTGGTGTGAATTTTTCGGATCGAAAGTATCTAGCGACTCAAAAGAGATCGAAATATTTAAGTCGCAGCTCGATCACGTTTTGTTTTCTTTGTCAGGAAATATCGCATAGATATACTACCTACCTAGATTAATTTGCGCTCCTCCTCGTTTATGTAATACGGAACCTCGCAAGATGACGTTCTAGATTCAGAAGATGAGAAGATACCAAGCGATTGTGGTAGAGGTGAATGTATTTGAACCTTATTGAATTAGCATGTAATAATGTGGTTTTTTGATACATATCATCCCATGTAACTGTGGCAAAATGTTACAGAAAATAACACTCACTTTATTGGATTTTGTCATCGTATTTCAAAGCAATGTATTTAAAATGCTAAAGAATGCGACAGCCAAGTGCGAGGCGAACTTTTACGTGAAGAGTTCCGTACTATTGTAAATTCAAAAATATTTCTAGACTGAAGCCAAATCAGTGAGGTATTTTCATGCAATTTCTCTCATATATATATATATATATATATATATATATATATATATATATATATATATATATATATATATATATATATATATATAGACAAGTTGGGAAGAACAGACCAAACTACAGGAGAGTATTGTACACTTGAAAATAATGTAAAGAAATCATATGTTCCTATCCGATTTTCATTTGTTTTCAAGTTATATCGTATTTTAGAAAATGTATCTATCATAATAAGAATATGCCATGCTCGAGGCTTAAAAACATTTGATAACTTTATTGTTTTGACAATGTGACAGTGTGCTGTGACAGGGACTGAAGGTACATTTCCGAATTTGTATGATTAAAGTGTAACAAAATGCCAAACATTATTCACATTTAGAATATGCCAATATTTGGTGTTTGTTTATGGTTTCTGTAATGGAAATGCTACAGCTGCTGTTGATGAATATCGTCAACGGTTTCCATATCAAAGAGATACTATTAAAAACGTGTTTATCAGAGTTTTCAACACATTGTGCAAGAATGGTAAGATTGTTAGTGCTAGCAAAACATCTTAACGAGCTACTCAACAAGATTTGGAATTATTAGAAAATATCCTGGATTTAGCAGAAGAAGATGCAACGACCAGTTCACAAAGAGTTGGTACCCAGTTGGGCATCCTACAAAAAAAGAGAAATAGTCACCCTACACGAGTATACCATACCATATATAAAAAATACTATAATTTGTACGGATGGAGGAACATTTACCAGTGATGGTATTAATAATAATCGTAATCCTCATGTATCGTCAGACGAAAATCCTCACGCAATATTCGAAAGTCATTTTCAACATTAAACCTGTGAGGTGGTATGTTCGACAATTATTTAATTGGTCCTTTCATTTTGGATAAACGCCTAACAGGAGACCAGTACCTCAATTTTCTACAAAACGACTTACTAGGACTACTAGAGGATGTAGAATACAAATTTACTGTCAGCACGATGGTGCTCCTGCATATTTCAGTCGTCAGGTCAAGCAACATTTGGACAAAAGGTTTCCAGGGCGTTGGATTGGTCCTATTAATTGGCCTCCAAGATTCCCAGACCTCACACCTCTAGATTGTTGTTTATGGGGCTGGTTCAAAAATGAGAGGTAAAATGGACATTCGTGATGCACTAATTCGACGTATTTGAAATACTGCGCAGCCGATATTAAAGGAGGCAGACTTGAATCAATTACGGGAACAACAGGTGCTCTTTGTGGACGAAGCAGAAAATGTTTAGAGATCTATGGCGGCATTTTTTAAAACTCATTAAAAGAACTCTATGATGAAAAAAATTTAAATATATGAGACTTTGTTTTACCTTGTAACTTCAGAAGAAGAAAGAATCGAATAAGAACATATGAGTTTTTGAGGTTTTTGACATTCTTTTCAAGTGTATAATAAATACACTCCTGTTGTTTGGTCCGTTCCTCCCGACTCATCTTGTAGGTATATACAAGCAGTGATTTCGTCAGAGCAGTGGCTTCAATAACCATAACCATAATGATGGCTAAGAGGATACATGAAGATGAAGACTATGGGTTAACGCACAGTCAAAGGTACCAATAGACTGTTATATCCTGAGCAACATAGCCTGACTAATCTACAGCATTGGCCCATACAGGAGATTCCAGCCATCTAGTAATTTAATTACTATCAGCCGTATTTATAACCAATTCGAGTTCGGTATTATTTTAGTTTGATACTAAAACCGGCACTCATGATTATCGTTATCGTAGTAACTAAAAAATAAACTAAACCAGTATCGAACTAAGATTTGCTTATGAATACGGTTGTATAGATCCTAAATGACCTGCCATTCTTTTTATATTTCATGTACAAAATGGAACACAATTTTCATGTGAATATGTATGGATTTATATTATTGGTGGATACAGATTGTTAAAGTTTTCCTTTATATTCGCTCAATATATTCAAATATAGGACGCGTTACAGTTTCTATCGACACCAATACTACTAGAGTCAGTTTACCTACTTGTAGTCTATGTGTACAGTGGTGAACCGCAAGATATCTACAATACATTCTAGATGTCTAGATGGTCATGGATAAGGGGAAAACACCATTAGAATCACATTGAACACGATCTGCATCTGAGCCTGTTACCCACTCCTTCGTTTCGAGCAGTGCCAGACGAACAGTGGTGGTTGAATATTCAATAGAATTAGATTCCAATTTACTGGGAAATGTATCGAAGGACCAGAAAATAGCCGAGTGAAATTGTCAAGATTCATTGAATCTAACCATTATTAGCAATATTCATAAAGAAAGTTTAGTACAATAATAAAGTTACTTTATTGGAAAACTGAAAAAACAAAGCCTATCCATTTTCTATTCTATGGTTCTTTTGGTCATTTTATTATTTTTTTTGTATTTGCCATTAAAGTAGTAGAAAATGGAGGAAACGAGAAGATATTAAGGTTTGAGTTCCGAAATACGCTATCTTCTATGAAATCAAAAATTTTGTAAATAAAAATTAAGTCAAACGATATATTACGAAAAATATCGAAATTTTCATACGTAATTTTAGGAGCTTCTAAAAGACGATTTTGATTCTTTTGAAGGAATGAAATTTTGCTCTACACATTTTTTTTTGTTGCCAGTTGCCATGCCGGATTTATCAAACTACAAATCTGGCATAGCAAAATGAAGAATTATCTATATTGAATGTTTCTCATAAAACTACAATCCTCTTCTGAAATTTTCCTTTTTCCAATGAATTTGCACTTCCCTATAGTCTCAGTTCCTTATAGCCTTTCAATTTCATCAGAAAGATAGGTAACAGCAATTTTTTTTAGATGAGATTGCCCAGCCATGAAAAAATAAACATAGTCCAACATATTTTTGTACAAAAAACAACAATTTTGTGTACTACGGACACTAATTTTTAAAGTCATAATCCGGACGCAACACTTTAATCCGGACACTCGCCATGCGCGCATTTTTTTACTTGTTTGAACCTGTCAGGGCGTCTTTGGCAGTCGGACTCTAAGCAGTCTTAAGCTTTGTACACTTTTGGTTTGTTCAAGAAAGGGCTAGCTTTCTTTTATCAATCTGTTTTTACTTCTCTCAATAAGGGAAGTATTGTATTCACGTAAAAAATCGACCACGAGATTTTTGCTGATATTTACGTTTTGGGGTTCCTAGATCTCGAAAATCATGGTATCTCAAGTCCGTCGGTCTGTCTGTCTGTCTGTAGTCTGTTGGCGTTGTAGCTCAATAACGGCTTGACCTAGGACAACAAATTTTTGTATGCATATTGAAGGACTACCGACGACGCAATATAAGGGTTTTCGTTAATCATATATACAGGGTGTCCAAAATATTAAGTGTCAACATAAGAACGGTAGAAGCGACGAGGTTGTTTCCATCTCGAAGTGGGGTGTTTTGTCGAGGGAAGTCATAGGTAAAGGCTTTTACCATTTTTTTTGTTACAGGGACTTATTTCGTGAAGTTTGATGTAATAAGGTCAAGTTTTTCCATCAGCAGCTAAAATCAGCACCAAGCCGAAAAGTTAGCAAAGAAATAATAACCTCTCCTTATCATGAGCTAATTCATCCTGATACCATAAGTTGAAGAAAGATTTTTATTCAAGAAAACAAAGCAGTATTACTGGTTTTCTTAAGATAGCTCCTAAATAAGTTCCATTTGTTTGTTAAGGCTTTTAATTATGTATATGTAGCAGGATGTATCCATACTGCTATAAGTATTTTTTATTGTTATTTTTTATGAAGAATTATCACTTTTACGTTAAATAATAGACGTTTTATATCAAATTAATATTCAGTAATCCAGATATATCACTTATCCGTACAACCCCCTTACCCATTAATTCTCCGGATTATAGAGGTTGTATTGCATTGCGGAAGAACGCAGTAAGCAGCATTTGATACGTTTGTTATTGTTTAAATTTACAACAGAAATTAAAGCAATACATTAAATTTAGTACCACAATATCTTGGTTTCATAAATACGGATGGATGTTTCTCATTCAATCAGCTATTTCAATAGAAATTGAATCTATTTTGCAGTCTAACTTGTAGATAACCTTGACAAAACAATCATTTCGGATGATTAATTCATGTAGATATGGGAAACTCTATATTGGATGGGGTTTGAAAGTAATAACAACAAAGTTCACTGGATCAACAACAAGAAAGGAGAGGTGCATAATAATAGAGGTGATTGTGGATAATGGTTTGTTCTATTTTTAGAAAGATCTCTATGGATAAATGTATCTCCACGTTCCGGGAAGCTTCGAAGTGAAAACATTTCAGTAGTCGTGGTGGATATCGTTCAGAAGATAATAACAAACTTAAGGCAAAATCAATTTCCTGTAAGGAGAAGTTATCTATATGTGCGAAGAATATTACACTAGGGTTTGATATTCAGTCAGATTCAGATCGATGTAATATGTTGATTCGTAGTTCTCTTTTCGAGAGTTATTCTGAAGTCAACAATATTGATGGAAAATACTAAAAACAAGTGAAATAAATAATTGTATAACTATGACCGTGACCTCAGAAGAAAACTGATATAGATACTAAGAAGAAAGATACGTATAGGAAACTCAAATCAGACTGCACCAACTCTGTGTCTCTGGTATTGTCCAAAAAAAAGTCGGCCATCTGCAAAAGAATGATCGAGAAACCACCACCCAATGTCTCTGCGACAATCTGGAAATGCCCAATCACAGATAGGTATAAGGGAGCGGCATTAGGAGTTAGGAGGAGAGAGCTATCGATAGCTAGAAAGCAATGACCGGAAGACCGAAAGCAATGACATATAAATCGAAGGGGTCAACTGTTTAAAAGTGAAGCTATTTATTATGCACAAGTTTGTTTGTTAAATTGTAATTGATGTGTGTATTTATTTGAATAAATTCTTTATAAGCCAGCGATTATTTGCGTCCCAATTAGCGACCCGAGTCATGCTACAATAATATGTAGTTGAATCATTTATTTTATTAAATTTACGTTTGATTTTTTTAAAACTATAGAACAGTAATAATGCCTTATCTAATACATGCAACAATGAACGATAAAAACCAAAAAACAGTTTCCAGAACCAATAGAATAAATTATAATGCATTATTTAATTATTATTAAAAGTGTTTCTTTGATGATATAAAATAATATTTGACACTCGCGTGGTAACAAATGAGGACAAAGTACCTAACATGGATTTTCAATATGTAAGTATATCGATGCTGTAGTATTTTATCAAATTATCGATTTTTGAAGGAAAATAAACCGTACTACGTTTGGGTGTATTTTTGGAAATATAGACGCTATATGGAGACTTTTGTAATCATCTTTCAGAAGTTTGACAAGGTCTACTAACTTATATTCAGTTTGTCCAATTAAGTTGGCACTATAGGAAGAACTGGTCTATTATTATTTGTTTTATAAGAAAACAATTATTCTTGGTGAAGTGCTGCATTGCCAAAAAGGCAAAATGAAATGATCGTATATCCATTTTTTGCATCAGTATACAAGGTTTTTTAAAAATTGAAAATTACCTACAATCATGAGTAAAGTAGGTACCTTTAGTTTTCACAATATTTGTTTATTGAGAAATGGTCATAATACTTGAAAACTTCTGTAAAATATCCATCTACCATAAGAAACATTAAACATTGTCGATATTGTTAAAAACAAAGGTGCTCAACTATTTAGGAAAATTTACATTTTTCGACAAATCTTGTACCTACGCGAATGCACAATCTTGATATCTGATTAGTTTATTTTAGATTATAGGCCGTGCATAACAATTTTTCATAAAACGTATAAGTATCACTGAGTGACTTTCAGTGTGTTCCTAAATAAAAAACATTAGCCTGGCCAGGCTTAAATTATGTCATCAGTCAATGTCATATTCCTATATTGAGTTCATATATCTGTCAATTTTAGACGATCATTTTAACACTGGCCAGGCTAATGTTTTGAATTTTGGAACAGCCAGTTTAAATTTGACTATTTGGCAACGTTGGTCCGTTTCAGCATCTAAAATGCATGTCGTAGGTGAAGAGTTTTTTTTGAAAAAGGATCTATCTATTAAGTTTTCATTGCAAAAAAGAATCACATTTTCTTTTACTATAGCTATCAATTATATTGGTATTATTAGAAATTGCATCTGTCTAATAAAATTATCCATCCAATCCCACGGTGCTCATCGGAATAGATCCACGAACTAAATTGGCTCGCCATCCTGCATAATCGATCACTAGGTACCACAATGCAATAATATTCGCTAACCAATTCCAGACACTACTGCTGGAACGCTATTTTTAATTCAGTCTTTGTTTGGAGAATTAAAAATCGCGAAACCGTATCCAATGTAATAGACATGCCCAAAAGCACCTCTCTACGGTTGACCTCACGTAAATCGTTCGCACGTACAGTTTCAACCAACAGAAGAGACACAAAAAAAAACGATATTACCCTGTTGGAATAATTAACGTCGTGTAGGTAATGCAATCCGAAGTGCATTCTGCAAAGGTTAAGGTTTGGGGTTAATTATGGAATATAATCAATAAGGATTTTCCGACTCAATGTAATGATGTTTTGTATAGAATACATATAACAAGCACCTTATGGAATCTCATTATTATACGGAGATTGGGTTTAATGTATTTATATGGTATAGGCATATAATATGGTTTATAATAAGTTGACCATCTCAAATATTGTGACAACAACTGTTTCCCGTTTAATATCCAGAATAAATATTGTATTAGTACTATTTATTACAAAATTAAATAGTAATCACATATTTTTTGAAGTGGCTAGATCACTTACTTAATCTAAAATAAACACGTAAGCCTCCTTTCCATCCATTGAAAATGAACTCTCGAAAAAAATGTCAGACAGATAGAAAAAAAAATTTAGAAAATTAAACACAATCCAAAAAATACTCTCAATTAACTTATCTTTCATGAAACAAAAAACTAAATCAACATTTGTTCAACCGTTTGGGAGCTACGATAACACAGACAGATAGACAGATACCCAGGATAAACTAAACTAGCTAGAGTACACTTTCGATCCACTCACCTTTTAAACAAAAAAACCTGCCACAGACATCCTCACAGATACACATTTCAAACTTATAACCACTCAGTTTGCATCGGGGGCTAAAATAAAATGTGCAATTATTTAAAAAAGTTCTATGCCTATAGATAGATATTTTTTAAGATTTTGTAAAAAAATCAGAAGTTTGCAAAAATGTATTTTAACATAACTTTTAATAAAATTTTTAAGGATTTGTTAATAAAAAAGGGAAAAATGTTGTTCTTAAGACTTATGACTTTTATCTGGAAATTTCCATTTGAAAGTATCTTTTCAATCCCAAATAGTATATAGTCATCCCTTGCATTCTATTAAACGCTAAAATCCTTCAAAATTAGTAAAAATGTGCCTGAAAATAGTAAACATAAGTTTGCGAAAAAGTGAGGTTAAACGAAGAGATGATTGACTTGTGCAGTGTAGTCAACTTTTAAAAACTGCCAAGTCCAATGTTGCCAAAAGTGCCAATATAATGTTTGCGAAATTGAATTTATTCTTAAATAGTCGATAGCGAAAGCATGAACCAAGTGGTGAGAGAAGTCTCTAAAAATATAGTTTCATATTTAAAATTTACAAAAAAAATATTTTTTACAAGTACTTGCTTTAGAGCGCCATATAGTGCCATTCTCAGATAATGTCATGTTATTACCACAATTCTCGCAATTTTTGGAATTCACTAAATCACCATATTTATATAAAAAAAATTCAATAGTTCCTCTTCACTTTGACTTGAAAGAATAATTTCAACATATCAGAAATTGCATCCAGAACACCCAACACATACCATTTAAAAAAGTTAAACATGTGTATAATATGTTAAGCTCAATTGTCGTTAAGTTTTTCTACAGCAAATATTCTTGGAAATGGAATTCATAAGATAATCTAATGCTGCGAAAGTATATGGCAACATTGATATTAACAGCACTTGAATTTTGGATATACTACACGAGTCAATGATCAAATTTTTTCAGCCTTCGCACAAAATACAATGAATGGCATCAACTTCTTTGAAGGTACGATATTCCAGAGACACCCTGTATAGGTAAGGATAATCCCATACAGAATTCTATGTGATGTGGAAATGTCATAAATTTCATTAGAATGCCAAAATATTAGAGAAATTAAGGAAATCCAAAATTTTATAAAAGTTTTGTCTTGCCTTACTTGTAGTACATTGTAGCCTATATTACTTTTTATAATTACTTCAAAAAGAATGTCTTCATTTGATTTTTATTTTTTCATTAAATTAATATACCTATCTAACGTGACGTTAGAGAAATGTCATTTTTTTACATTTGCCATGAGCGTTTAATCTTAGCAGAGAATACAAAGCTGTTATTTTTGTTGTAGATGCGGATAAAATCTTGAAAATTAATGATCCAGATTAATTAAGAGCTCTTTTTTTAGGTAAGTACGTTCAGATTGTTGTTCTACGTAAACAAAGGTAGTTTATTTTTTATCATTCCCACGCCAGATTGTGATCCAAATCATTTTTACTTTCCACAATAACCATTGGAACGAAATAATTGATATAATTTCGGTCGTTTATTGATGTTATTAATGGTAGCAGTCAAGAAATAATCTTTCTGAAGTGAACTTCTAGAAACTGGATATGTTTAGAACAAACAGTTAATGATAGAAAGGTGGGAATAAAAATGTGATTCCAGAAATGAAACAGCTTGTATCCGATTGTATTCATTCATTGAAAGAACAACACTTCATATTGATTGGGTTTCATGTATAGTCACCATCTGTAGATATGTGTAGTATTGATGATTCGGGGATAAATGAAAATTTGAGAAAGTAAAAATAATGGAGAACCAATACGTACATCGGATATTTAGGTGTTGGTTATATCAATAGGTACCATAACTAGATTATGTTAAATATAAGTTCCAAGCTACTAAGCTGTCTAAATTCTACGCCACTGGTGGAATTATCATTTTACTATAAATGTTCAGGTTTCAAATTTTCTATTTAAATAAGCTAGAATTTCCGCATAATGATGTATCCATTATTTTGATTTTATGGGCACTATTCATGTCAGTGCTTTTTGGTACAGGATTGCACATTTTAAATTAAACTTGTTGGATCTTTTAGATTTACTAAGCTTCCTGCCAAGTGTGATAGGAGAGCGATAAAAAGACCGGACACAAATTATTTTAGAATCTTTAATTAAAACATCCTGTAACTCAGCAATAAGACATATCTTCAACCCTTGGCGGCAACTGTTATAGCGAGTTTTTAGCTAGTTCCATCCTTAAATATTATCTCTATTATTTTGGGTTACATTTTCATGTTTTGAGTCGAAGATTATCCAGATTAAATATCTGCAATTATCAATTGAACATCCTATTTAATCATTTATCCACTACCTTTTCAAATTTTAGATATATATATATTTGTATATGAATATACCAGTGTCTGCAAAACAATTTCCAAGCACCGCATACAATGGATACTACGGATACGGAAAGAAAAGTATCTGGAGCAAGTGTTCCACAGCGTCGCCTTACCAAGGACTGGGGCAATGTCATTGAAGCACCATCAGCAGTTGACAAAATCACCCACCTTAAGGCACCCACCGATCACATAGGTTTTGTGCAAGTAGAGAAGGGAAAATGTAAATTCTGCACAGGCAGCACCTATGAGGGAAAACACAACTCATTGGGTTTCGATGGGTTCGGAACGTACATCTTTCCTCATGGTGAGTGAAATAAATAAGTGTATTGTAAAGAAGGAAATTGGTTATTTTTTAGTTAAATAATTTGATGGGGGATCCGGGATTTTCGCAAAGGTTTTCCTGTAAATTTGAGTTAATCTTCGAAATTCTATGCTCACTTGTTTCGCACATAAGTGGGGAATAGTCATTTCTTGTACATTTCCCTTAATATATTCTAAGAGACGTTTATTTTATAGAATAATGAGAATGAATATTGATTTGTTATTTCAAATGAAGTGCTTGAAGAATATTTTTCTTTTCACTTTCCAACTTTATACACCAAATTAACCCACAGTATCAGAATTATTCTATTTAATCTGACGGTTTCCGGAACTTTTATGTATTAGTATCAAAATTTCAACTGTCTCCGTTTTGGAGATTTGGAAATATAATAAGCTGTGAAAGATTGACAGACAAACAAACAGACACCAGAGTGATTTGGTGATCTTTTTTTTATCGTTATTATATTTTATGTTCAAAACCCTAAAAAAATAAAGTACCTACGAATCAGGCTCGCCTAGATTTGATCCGTACTTAGGATTTTCGTATATTATGTTCTCTTGTAAACATTGAAGGTATCCTGTATTTTATTCAAAATTCTACTTTCAATAGTTTCGAAGATCAAGCGCGGGAGACTGTCCAATTTTCTTATATTTTCTTTCAATCTTAATATCACTCAAGAGTATGTAAATCTCGTCCGTTTGAGAAGTCACTCAAAAATGTTTTAAACTTCTTAATCCAATGAGTTAAGCTGCGGCTCGCCCTAGAATAATTGTAGGTATTGATATTACTTTATATGATTTTAATAGTTAAAAAGTTTTATTAAATTATTTATAATTTCTAGTCGAGTAAATTGTAGGCAATACATTCTCAGAAATGTTGGTGACTCTTCTGTGTTTTTCTGGATCTTCTTTGACTAGTTGGTTGCATTTAATTATTCATTAACCTAAATAAACAGCAAATCAAATATTTAGCATTACCATTGTCTACAATTTCCAAATTCCATTATAGATGGTGGAATTTTGAGATTACTGCTGATTGGTTTTCAGTTATTATTTTTTTGAATATATTCTCCATTTTATTTAGGTATATGTATTAACTAAATTAGCGTTATCAAATAAGCAATGAAGGAACCTAGGAATCTTGTAAATAGATTGTTGTTAATAAGTATATATCGCTATTGTATACTATACAACCGATTACATGTTCAAGTGAAACATGGGTTGCATATTGTTGTAATATTTTCCCATCATTTATAAAACTTTTTATAAAATAAATTGTTAAATTACGTATGGAATTTGTATATGTAGGTACTCATTTCTTTGATTGCATTTCTTTTTCGCAGGAGCTCAATATTTTGGCTACTTTGTTGATGGCCAATTTGACGGGGAAGGAACCATCATATATCCAAAAGGATCCCAAATAGACGGTAACTGGATTCGTGGCAAATTGATCTCCTACAGCTATCGCTTTGCTGATGGATTGGAATTGTCGAAGAATTGGACGTATTGCCAGTTTCCAGACAGAACGTATGTAAATGTATCCAGAAATTCTGCATGCTATACACATTATAATGTATTCTTTTACCTCAATTATCTGATGGTCTCCTAAAAATATGTTTAAATTAGCAAACGACGGTTGAAAAATAGCATCGCTACGTTATTTCTCTTTATATGCCTCTATTAAAAGAGCTCGCTCCAGTAAATAGGCTCCAACTCCCATAGGAAGCATATTTGCGAATGAAATAATTTTTACAATTCAAAAAATCGTCCTTGGTGAACGGTGGATCAGAATGTCATGTCTCTATTTAATTCAGCTGTAATTAAATTATAATGAAACATCACCACTCGTCACTTGCATCCTAAAAATCAAATCGCTTATCAAATATTGAGAATATGTTGTTACGAAAGCATATGCAAATCTTGCTTCAATATATATATATATATATATATATATATATATATATATATCAATATTAGTTATTTTCGTATTGTCTATGGTTTATTAATTTATATATAAAAAAATCAGTGAGTACTTAAGATCTTTTTTTCAAAAATAATGGACTTCTATTTAAAATCTCAGTCATGTACCGTTTCTTAAAATAAATATTCCTAAATATTGACAAATATGTATAAGTCGGAAGGCGTATAAATGCCGACGGCATCAATTTTCTTTATTCCATTTCTCATGGAAATATCTTCAGTACTTTTTGCGAAGCAGGCAGAAACAGTGTGTATAGCAGAAATATATTTTTCAAATAGCTCTTTTACCTCTTAATAACTCTTTCTTAATTTGTATAAAAGAGAAACATTTGTAGGGAATGACGTAAAAATACACTACTATAATAATGGAACTCTTTTGGAATATGTCGATGTTCTGTTCGGGGAACTCTCAATGTAGATATTACGTACGGACTAGTTGAGTGCCGACGTCAGCATTCCATACGAAGAATTTAAGATTGATTCAAATGTCATATACCAATCAAAATAACTACTTATGTTTTGTTTGGAATAGTGACTCCAGCACTTAACTGGTCTATTACGACAATAAAAAGACTAGCAACATTTAAATGTAACATCAATTACCCCACCTCTTATAGAATTTTAAATGTAGGTCAGATAATTTTTCGCACAATAACATAAATGGGAATATAATTCTAATTTTTTATTATGATATTTTATAAACTTTTGCAGACATTTCTCACAATTACATAACAAAAGGCATGATTTGAAAATAGCCTTTAAATGTAATAACATACTTTAGATTTTAGTTTATTTTCATTGTTATTTTTTTATTTAGTCTTTAAGTCATACTAGGTCTGCGCACAGGTTTCTATGAAAACCTCTTGCAGGTTTTGTGTATTGAAATCTCATACATAAAATGTTCCCCTTCATACCTAGTCATTAAATTAATAAAATACATAAATCAAAATTTCGATTCAAACAAATGTTGTAATCCAAAATATTATTAAATTCTTGAATGCAATTTTATATCTAGAAATTGATTTGTTTTTTAAATGCTTTTCAATGGGCTCGTTTTGGTTGAATCTATATATGCCATCACCTCTGGGATGTGCAATTCCAGTTTGAGAGTTGAGGACCATGATACCCTTTCTTGAATTAAGTACTATTACAGCATTTAAAATTTTGAAACTAATCATCTCAAAGTTTACAAAATATATCCGTTACATCTATTCATGAGCACTAGATAAGACTCTAGTGTCGAAGCATCTCTTCCATTACCGTATTGCTCTGAAATTTCAGGTTTCGCATTGAACTTACTGAAGGTTTTCAACCAGCTGGTTGTGAAAGGATATGCAATGGCAGAAAACATAGTATACCAGAAAATACTTATGACACTGTGGATGGTTATTTTGATGCCGGAACAAAGGTTGTATGGGACTACAAAGGTGAAAAACCGTTAAGGTAACAAATGTTTTATCAAAATTGTCTGATAAAGTATCGACAAAGGAAATGGGCAATTTACTTAGAAATTTACTAGTAGAGGTCAATCGGCTTAAATAAAGATCTAAAATCGTCAATAAAAAACGCAAAGAAACCTTTAAACATTCCTAAAGTACGTTGGCAACTTGAAAAACGAACAAATGTTAGTAATCCTATGACCCATTTGCGATAGCAAGCGATTACAAGTATATACTGTGAGTGTGACAGGTGAACGTGAATTAACAAAAAAAAATGTATAACCACAGCTCAAAGCTGTGGTATAACCATGTAGTTATCGTTTGCCCACAAGCGATCGATGTCTTTCCCATAGAACCACCCTGTATATGTTTAGACTAGTGCATCTGTTTGTATTATTCTAGGATTCCTAGTACCGACGATGAGAACTACATGAAGCAGCACTTCAGGGAGAATCGTGACCGACCAATGGGCTACCGTCCAGATTTGTACGAGTACTTTACAATGGGTACGGAGGAGGATGTGGCTCAAATTGAAGCTGAAAATATTCAACATTTCAGCGAAGAAAGTCTTGTCACCGAACATACTGAATCCAGTGAAATATTACGTGAAGCAAGATGCCTGTATTGTACGTTTACCCCAAAAAAAGTTATCGATGATGGTATCACCAAAGATGAATTATTATTTTAAATGTATCCTATGTATAGTATGTATCAATTTTCCATACAGTTAATGTCCTCCATATTGTAATACATTACACAAAGAAAAAAGTGTGATTCTTAATAAGCTTCAATTACATTAAGTTCTCATAGGTATACAGAGTGACTCCAAATAAAAATAAAAAAAAATATCTATAGATTTGGAGATTGAAAGTTCATAAGAATGTCTGAAATACCTTAGATTTCTAAAAAACCCTTTATTCATATTTTTTGGTTTTTGACATGCTGTAATAATTGTACTTACATTGCTTTTAATGTACCAACAAATAATTCTGATTTTATAGAATGGATTTACCCCAATCCCAGTAACTGAAATCTAAGATGCGCCAATGAGTTTTAAGGCGCCTCTCTACCCGGTGATATCGTAGTTCCATTATTTCTCCTTAACTAATTATCCTATCTGAGTAAAATGTTGTATGCTTACTATAAGAAATAAGAATTCTAGGATTTGAGTAGAAAAATTTGTGATTATTTTTTTTTAAGACTGAAAAATATGATCCGCAATTCTACAGTGAATTCCAGGCATATTTGTTCATAAAAAAACTCTTTCTAAAACCAAAAGCGGTATAGTGGAGTAAAACTTTTGCTGTACCCGCTACTGTTCATAAACACCACCCGTAATACACTTAGGGTTGTCGGGTATTATATCTTGTGGATCAACCTTTAAACTTCACCTCGGGGACGTTAAAAATTCATGAGATCTACACGTGAGTAATTGTGATTTTAAATAAAAGCCAAAAGTGAAAAACGTATAAAAAAGATGCAACTATGAATGAGCATTTATTTGAAAGAACTAAAGAACTCATTGGTGTAACATAAATTTTAGTTTGGGGGTTTATATAAAATATGAATATGAGTATGAAAAAAATCTAGAAATCAAATATGTTTAGCCCAACATTCAGATGAACATTTCGTCACCAAATCTCTTGGAGAGTTTCGGTGAATCACTAAGACTGAATTCAGAAAGCTTCTTGAAAATAATAAATGACAGCAAACTTTAAATAGCATCTTCAATTGGACCACGGAGTGTTAGAGAAGCAGAAGAAGACCTAGGAAGAAATTAATAGATTTTACTGGGAATGGAGATGGGCATGAAGACATCTTGGCGAAGGCTAGCCAGAGAGATGGTAGAAGGTCAAAACCAAGATCCACAAAGAATTGAAGTATCTTGCCAAGAGAAAAGAAACATGGCGTAAGAGGAATGATCTATATAATTTAAAAACTTTTTACCCTTGATATTAGGGTCGATATAGTCCCCCATTCTACATGTAGCTACGCTATTTCCAATTCAGTCGATATTTTTTAAAAAAAATTAATTTTATAAACAGCATCAGTCCAAAGAACTATATCTGTTCTCAAACTTGCTAGATTTTTTACCTATTAATCATATCAAAATCATTCAATGAGATCCAAGTAATGTTGATAATATCCCAAACTCTTAAAAGCATACTTAGTTTCTTTCAAAACACACTGGGCTGACGTTATCCTCAAAAGTAGCATCCATCGAGAATCTACTCAATATTTCCATTTCATTTAAAATCATTCGATAAAAAAAAAACATTGTATCTTTTCCATCAGAGTAGGGTGATTATGTTAATGCATCCAGCCTGACTGAATCGTGTTTATCCTCCCATTTGAAATCAGACACCGCTTTCGCCGCGTCTTCTGCTTATTCACGTTTCAATAAGTTAATAATGGAAAATCCTTTTGGAAAACAGTCGGAAATTGGGGCGCAATACTCGAAAAGTAGGCTAAAGAGTTGGCAAGTTGAGGAGGTAGGTACCAACACCTAAAGCGCTTTTACATCGCAAGATGAATGCACACAAGAATTAACCTTACATTTTGGCACCGGATGTGTTGGATTTTCTATCTCTCTTTCTCTCTCCCTCTCTCGATTCAAACTTCCTCATATCTGGGTCAAGGAAAGAGGGGAATTTGCAGGTTGATATTGGGGTAGATATACCTACAGCTTGTACAAAAAGTAAAGTATCTTGCTTATATTTTGATCTTTGAGAAATTTACTGAAAAAAAAGTTTCAATTAAACGATTTCTGAAATAAATCAAAATATCAACGGAGCAAATTTAAAGATATATTTCTTTCAAATAGCACGTTCTGATTATTTTTTTACTCTAATCAATTTAAAATATAACTGTTCAAATCATATAATCCTGTGTCCCTTCAATGGTTACGGGTGATTAAAAGTAAAATTGGATCAAATTTAATTTACATCCAAAAAAGCATGTAGGCACTTATTCTTTCATTACTTATTTGAAAATCTAATGAGTAGAATTGAAACATACAAAAATATAGTGACCAGCAAGATCACCCGATTTATCACCATTATATTATTTTCTTTATCAAACCAAAACTTGATAATCTGGAATTTTTAAAAGTTTTGTAATAAACTTGTATATTGTCAAATATAAAAATAATCACGATTCGAGCATTTTATAAGTAAAAAAACATTTGTTTTAGTAGATTATTCAGTAAATAGAAACGTTGCCTTATTTAAATTAACTTTCGAAAAATTAACACTATCCGATTTTAACAATTTTAAATTTAATAGAATACCAGAGAAAGAAAGAAATTACACCCAGTATAACAAATATTTAAAATGTCTACATGTACATGCAAAAATGTTTGAACTTCGCTTTAGATACCTCATAAGTAACATTTCATGTGAAATGATAATTTACAGACAGTTAATCAATTCTCAGTTTAAGTTCGTTTGGATTCTTTTTTAATAAGTGTTTTAAACACATTCTGAAAGACACAAATTGCTGCAATTAAGCAATGACTGTCTAAATATCCTGTAACTTATATGAATTTTAATTGAATATGTGTAGCTATTTGAATCTATTTCACTTAATTGAATCGGTTTAAAATAGGTAATTTATTCATTGGACAGAATTTACAAAATCACCTTAGAAATTAATAGACTCCATTTGCAATTGAATCTGAAACCTTTGGACCACTGCAGAACAATATACAGTAATGACATATGACAACTAATTCTACTCTGAGTCTAGCAAAGAAGTGCCGAGGAATCGTTCTCATTTGCAAAGGTCTACTCGAATTACTTTTTTTTCATTTTATATTCAAAATATTCATATTCCAGCACTGATTTATAATGAAATAGGTACGTTACTTTTTTCACACACTGTATAAGGATACTTATGAAAGTTTACTTGCATTCGGTCGGCTTTTGGACGCAGCGCTCTCGCGCGTCCTTTTTTGAAGTTGAATGTATCTCGTAACGCCAACGGCATGCCCAAAATAGCAAATGGAAAAAGTTTCTCTTTTACTCGGATCTTTGATAATCTCGAGCTGAGGCTGATCAAAACAAACTTTCCAGAAGAAATATATTAGATGTGTATCACATTTCCTGTTAGATCAACATCGATACTGAATAAATAAAGCAAACAAAGCTCCTTTCTTGACCTTTCAGCAAAGTTTTCTACATCTTGAATAAACTAAAAATAGATAGTCGTATACCTACCAGCAAATCAAAAAATGGAACTAATCGAATTCAGTAGGTATTTCTTCATGAAATTCTATTTTAGGCATCTATAGATTAACATTGCATTGATTTTGAGAAATGATTTATATAACAGTAAAAAAACCTTCCGCAAACATTTATATTGTAACGTGAAGACTTACCCGAATAATGAACTACACACACTCACAAATGTCACAAACACATTCCAGAAAACACGGGAGACATCAAAGGCAACGAGAATAAGTCCTGGTCTATTCTCGAAGCCATATATTGAGAAATAACCTCCAGAAACAACGAAAACAACACTGGAATCATCTAGAGCTTTTTAGGTTAGATATATAAGGTTGATGGCAATGACAGGACAGTTAGTGATAGATAGACAGCAAGTCATAGATCACATAGACAGTAGAAAGTCGTTATAGTCCGAGAAATAAGTGTGAATATAAATGTGTATATAGTCGTGTAGTTATTGGTATAAATAAATAAGTGAAAATAAATAGAACCCAGTTTTAATATAAATTCCTGTTACAATATACTTACCCAAGAAGACTGCAAATAGGAGATTAAACTCACCCTAAAAATCATGTAAAATTTCATACGCATACCATGCCGTGCGCAACGAGCGGCTCTCGCTTATAAAAGACAGCAGATTATGATCACGAAGGTAAATAAAGACAACAAATATTTAAAGTAATTGTGAAGATGTTCATCGTACACGAGGCCAAGCTATAACATGCAATCTCATGTGACTACGTAGAGATGCATACAAAGTTTACTCTCTTCTTTCCAGTCTTCATGTACTTACCTACCTAAAGTTTTTTCAGAATTGCTTGACATTCGATGTCGCAGCCATTCGTTTATAATTCATTGTCCTATGAAACCTAGAATGATAATAGCATATATGTCGTGTTTTATGGAGTGTAAAAGATGACAAAACATAAACTCGACACTACATAGAACAACGAATAACAACAACGATATCGGATGTCAAGCAAATGTCAAACTGACATTGGGTAACACCTACAACCGGCGCAATAGTCAGCGAGTCAGGGGCGGCATACTTTACTAGCCTATGGTATTGGCCTGAGCCTGAAATGTGTCAAAGAAATGCCTTCTGGCATTTACAAAACACTCTAAGAAAATAAACTTTGTTTGAGAGATTAGAAAGCTAAAATGGAGCATAAACTTCAGCATAAGTATAAAATAACAAACAAAATATTAGGCTTCAATCAAAGTTTAAAAGAAGGCATTTGTGCAAATTTTCCTTCAATAATACTTTTGCATAACAGTAGTCAAATTCTTGTTGACAATTAATTTGATATCCAATTTTACTATCACATCAAGAGTGGTAAATAGCATTTATATCTATCAGATTTCTGTTTATACTTAGAAATGATACCATCTGATATTCTAAAATTTATCCTCACAATGAGTAGTTTTAATGCACATTACACAATTGATTGTGTCTAATTCTAGAAACATAAAAGTAAGAGTACACAATTGACTCGCAAAAATTTTATTTCATTTTCTCTAGATATTCTTATTTGCAAGATCTTCCTAGGTTAGAATCTGAGCCAATATGCGTCCGTCATTGACGATTCGTGATTAATTGTGATTCGTTAAAGACGAATGGATATTAACGTTATTTATAAAACGATTTGTGATATAAAAATATGAATCCTTGATGATACAAGAATCATGATGCGATCCGTTATTGAAAATATACGCGAATCGTATTGGATTAACCCAACAAAACGCACGTTAATATGACTCTAATTTTGTGCTGGTATTGTCGTCGTTTTCATCGTAAGAAAATAAGAATATACTATCCCTATCCGTCAAACGGTTCGGACGATTCATCATTTCGAATACGCATGTTTATGACGTATGGTATTTTTTAAGATTAGTGAGCGTGTAAATATGGACATACAAGTTAAATTGGTACTTACTGGTAATTTTGAAACATTTGGCACCTATTACAAAAGTACCAGACTCAATGGAATTAATATAATTTTATATTTTTTAGTGCACCCACTAATAAAGGCGATACATTTTTTTTAAATATTTATTTCATACTTTTCAGTGTAACATTGGTCACCAAAATCATTCAACGTTCACCAAAGAAGATAGCACGTCGCTTATAATTATTGAGATATCGCGGAAATCACATCTTTCACACTTTACCACTGCTGTAACTCAGAAACCGTAATATATTTAGAAAAAGGTCCAATTTCAATGTTGCTACATATAATCTCTTCTTCAATTTGACCGTCTTGTATTTTCAATTTTGTAAAAAAATTGCCTCCACAACAAAGCGAAAACACACATATTTCAAACTTTACCACTTCTGTAACTCGTAAACCTATGATTTTGTTTAAATGTACAATTTGAACGTTAGCGGATATAGTCTCTCCTTTAATTTTGTCGTCTCAAATATCTGATTTTCGAAAAAAAATGCTCTTACCACCTCCTTAGGGTGATGTTTTTGAGGTGAAGAACATGTTATTTTTTTCAATGGGACCAACTCTCAATACTCCTCTATCAAATGAAAAAGAATCATGAAACTTTTACTATTTAAAAGTCGCGAACATCCGTAAAAAATGCAGACAATACAGTCAAATTGTATATCTACTTCCTCCATTTGCTTCGTCGGTCAAAAGCAAATCGTATTTTCACAAAAATCAAGATTCAAGATGTGAGATGTGTTGACAGTATATCGTATTAGTTAAGTACCTTCACATTGCTGCCAATAATTGAGGTGAATTTGCGAACCTGCTGGGCTAGATGTTACGTCCTTCATATAGATGCAAGAAGAATAAAAATATAATTGCCTCCCAATTCAATTAATCGCATCGAATGACCGCTTTAATGGGAAAATGATAGCCAGCAATAATACGCTGGAGATTAATTCTGTCTATTTTAAAAACATACAACGCATATAGGTAGATATATATCTTATCGGAGTAAGAATTTATTCTCGTGATAGTGAATGGATTGCAGATTTTCTGTTTTTGACCGATGAACCAAACGAAGTGGATATACAATTCGACTGTTTTTCTACATGCTTTTTCAATTAATTTTCGCGCCTTATAAATAATAAACGTGTGCCGATTTTCATAATTCTTTTTTCATTTCATAAAGAATATTGAGAATTGGTCTCCTTGAAAAAAATACTATATTCAACATGTCCTTCCCCTCAAAAGCTTCTTTTATAGGGAGTGGAGTTTTTTTTTTTTGAAAATCGAAAATTTGAGACTACAAAATTGAAGAAGAGACCATATCTGGCAGTGTTTAAATTGGATATTTAAAAAAACTCATATGTTTCCGAGTTACAGCAGTGGAAAAGTCTGAAATATGTATGTCTCCGTTATGTGGTGGGGGCAATATTTTTCTAAAACTGAAAACATGAGATGGCCAAATTAAAGAAGAGATTATTTGAAGCAACATTTAAATTGGATATTTTTCAAAAAATATTACGGTTTCCGAGTTACCGCATTGGGGAAAGTCTGAAATATGTGTATTTTAACGATGTTTTGAATTCTCTGAATAAGTATAAGCAACGTATTATCTTCTCTCGAGTATGTTGAATGATTTTGATGACTAATGTTATACTCAAAAGTGTGAAATAAATATTTCTTTCAAAAAATTGGTCCGACTTTATCAGTTGGTGCAATTTTTCTAAGAAATATTTATTTATATTATAACACTATTTATTATTCCTCGAGAAAATATTGTCTAATGATGTTGTTCACATGCAAATTTGTAATTTAAAACATACGTTGTAGACGTTCTCTTTTTTTGGAAGTTGCTCTAAAATAAAGAACTTCTCAAATTTCATTTAATATTAACGTCTTGCGTTTTTTCCACCTGAATATGAAAACAAGTAGACTGTTTTATTTAATTAGATTTTCAAACATTACAAAATTTTGCGATATTGTGAGTGACTACTTTTTAGGGTTCCGTACCAAAAGGGTGAAAACGGTTACTAAGACTCCGCTGTTTGTGGATTTATTTTGAAAGTTTAATAAACACGAGTAAACATTAATAAAATACTCTCTAAGAATTTGTTTAAGGCAGATAAAAGTTCTCTGTTTAATTATTTTTGATTTAAAAGACACATTTCTTGCTCAATCTCACCATTTTGTTATATTTTTGCCAATTTATATTTTTTATATTATCCAGTTCATCAACTGATAAAATCGAAACTAGATTTTGCTAAAACTTAATTACATACATATATTTATACCTACATATGCCTCTATAAATGAATAAATCAAAATAACGAAAAATAAACTCAGTGAGACATTTTCATTGTTCTATTGGAATTATATTTAATTTTAGTTGGAATACAAATGCTAATCAACTAGCTTTCAATTCCGGGAAAATGAACTATACAGAGTCGCAAAGGGAACTTGTAGGCGTATATATGTGTGTGTACTCCAGAAATGGGTCAGGGTCAATAACCAAAGGGCAGTTTCGATTGGAATCCATTCGATTGAATAGGGGACTATTGTTTTCAATTCAGGGATTGCCTGAAATGAATCCTGCGACTGATTTGACAAGATCAGTGACTACTAAAACATAATAAATAGTATTAGAATAGTTTTCTAGTAGATATACTGTACAATAAACATTGTGATTTTTTTGCGTTAGGTAGATACTATAAATATTTTTTAGAAAAAAATTGGACCGACGTTATTAGGTGGTGGACAGAAAAATACAAAATAACATTAATTCTGGTGCTGGTGCTGTAACTTTTAAAGTTTTGCAGTTGCAGTTAGATTGATAACTTTTGGCACCAACTTCACAAGTACTAGCACCAATAGAATTAATATTATTTTGTATTTTTTAGTGCACCAACTAATACAGTCGGTTAAATTTTTTGTAAAATCGTTGAACGTTTTCCACCAAAAAAGATAGTACTTATCCTATTACCCACGTATATTCTTTGCTTGTACTTGCTATTATTTAGAGATCTCAAAATATATAAATAGCAATTTACCACCGCTGTAACTCGAAAACCGTAACTCTAAGAAAAAAAAATGTTCATTATAAATGTTGCTACAAATAATCTGGTCTTTCATATAGTTGCCCCCTCCCCTTAGCGAAAATACACATATTTGAGATTTTAACAACGCTGTAACTCGAAAACCGTAACTCTTTTGAAAATATGTTCAATTTAAAATTTTCCAGATAATGTCCTTTCTTTAATCATGCCACCTTAGATTTTCGATTGTCGAGAAAAATTGCCCCTTCACCCACTTCGTACTGTTTTTTGAAGGGAAGGAGATTTCGGATTTGAATTCGTACGAATATGGGACCATTCCTCAAGTCTCCTCTTTCAAATGAATCAAAAATCATCAAAATAGGAGTACGTTTACTACAAAAAAAGACAGTCAAATTGTACCCCTCCTCCGTTTGGGTTCGTCGGTCAAAAGCGAAGATTAATCAGCTATTAACAAAATTCACAATGAATGTTGAAGCGGCTTACTTTTATTGAAAGTTTTGTCACCATTGTTGGGTATTTGAATGTTTTTTTGTTCCACATATTTTGATAGAATCTTGAATAGAAATAGATCAGCAGCACATTTATCATTTAAAACGCAAACACCGACCCACAAAGTTCGACAGGAGGAGGAATGTATGCTTAGCCGAGCGGCTTTGACAAAACTACACAAAGAATCCGACCCTCGCATTTGAATGCTATTTATCAAAGAAGTCGAACGCTGAGTGGCCAACTTTTCTGTAAACTTTGTAAAATCAAGCCATAATATATGTGTTTAGAACGTTTTTTTTGCTTAATAATACAGGCTGTATGCTTCTAGATCCTTTGCATATATCATATTATTCTGACTATTACGGCTTTTCTAATAAAGTCCTTTTACTTTCCTCTTTGCACACGAAGGAGAACGACCTTCTGGTATTTTTTTCAAGAAAACTCATTTGTTGAGCGAGGTACATGGATTAAAATTGCCTCAAAGCACAACTTCCTAACAAAGATATATGTTTCACTACAAAGGGTTTCTATAATGCAGAACTTTTACTGTGAAATTGTGCCCTAAGACACCACCGTCGGTTCCGTCCGTTCCTCTGTCAACGGGCTCTATCTGTATTTTCACAGAATTTGCATTTCAGTTACCGCTACAACAAATAGTTCGTCCGTTCATTCGTTCGTCTGGCAGTTTTCTAGCCTTCGACACAAGAACCTCAATAGAATTAAAAATTAAATTTAGTGAATTACGCTCGAATTTCTCCTACTGGAAAAATCACTAGTTTTGTATAAACAGACGTGGGATACTTGGCAGACTGTTAAATACAACCCTTAATAATTGTAGTCATTCTATCAGCTTCTATTCAAATCTATACATCTGTACATATATTAATATATACAGGGTGTTTCATAATATATGCACAGGACTTCAGGAGGTGATAGCTCGTCCAAAAATATGAAAAAAAGTTTATATTAATTTACCCTCTAAAATGCACCATTTTCAAAATACAGGGTGTTGAAATGGAAAAAATAAAATAGTTTTTTTGTGAATATCTCCGGAACTGTTTCTCGTACAGAAAACAGCTTTTGTAAGCATTTTCCACTCATAATAAGCCAAGCTTTGAGTCAGAAAAACATTTTTGTTAAGTCACAATTGGTGAAGATTTTGAAGGAGTAGTGGGTGTTTTTCTTCCCAATTTCTACACCAATGGAAAAATTACGGTTTTGAGACGCCTATTTGAACCGCCAATGTTTTCTACACAAAGACAGGTAGGTACTGTTGGTCATGAGCTGTAAAGTCGACCGTTTTAGAGAAAAATCAACTTTTATGTTGAAAAATCACGGTAATTTTTTTGAAATACAATTTTTTATTCACTAATTAAACAAAAGTATGTAAGCAAGAACAAGTAACAAAACCGTATTTTTTTTTTCTCGTAAGCGGTCCACTTTAGAGCTCACGATCAACAGTATCTTTTTTGTGTAGAAAACATTGACGGTTCAAATGGGCGCCTCAAAACCGTACTTTTTCCATTTGCGTAGAATTTGGGGAGAAAAACAACAACGACTCCTTCAAAATCTTCACCAATTACGACTTTACAAAAAAAATTCTGACTCAAAACTTAGATTCTTATGAGTAAAAAATGCTTACAAAAGCCGTTTTCTGTACGATATACGGTTCCGTAGATATTCACAAAAAAACGAATTTGTTTTTCCAATCTCTGTATCTCGAAAATAGTGCATTTTGGAGAAGTTAATATAAAGTTTTTTTCATATTTTTGGACGAGCTATCACATCCTCAAGTCCTGAGCATATATTGTGAAACACCCTGTATAATAAAATTGGCCTATGTCTGTATATTAAAGATATTTAAGTAAAAATAATATGGAGGGATCTTTATTAGAGCAACAGAAGCCAAAAGAACAATTTTTAAAACTGTCTGTCTATATGTTTGTAAGCGCATTACGCAAAAACGACTGCATGGAATTGAATCCATTTTTCACCGATGTATTACTAGAGGTCTAACTTAAAATATAGGTTCCATTTCACCGCGTCAGTCAGTATGTTTGTATCCGCATCACGCAAACACTTCCTTATGGAATTGAATGCAGTTTTCCGCGCGCACGAAGTCGCGGGCTAGTGTAAAATATATATTAACAACTCATTTTCAACAGGCGTCCTCCTCGAATGAGTGCGGCGAATCCTGTGGATCCTGAGCGAACGCGACGGCGACGCGCTTCGGCGCTTATTTTCTATCCTGTTTTCGCGCCACAGTGTGTAAAAGGTAGCGCCGCGTGAAACCAAAACAAAACACTGGCTAACAGGCGGTTGGTTAGTTTTAGTTTGGCGTCAGCCGTTCCGTCTCGCGGTTGTTATAAGCAGAAATCAGCTGTGAAACGCGTTGAAAAACTGATGTTTCCGTACTTTTATGTTCTTTTGATAGGTTATTAACATTGACACTTATGATATGATAACGTTTATCGGCTCTATTTTGGTTGATACAAATAAAAGCAGCTTTTTTAGAAACAAAGTGAGTAGATTTTTAATTAATTATTACTATTTTTTATTCTCTATATATATTCAAATTTTTTTATAAGCTCTACCAAAATTACCAAATTTAAGGCTTTTCTCATTTGGTAGACTCGATAAAAATAGGCTGTGACAGAGCGACAGGCACCAGAGTGATCTTATGGTTATTAATTTTTTTAAAATTTGATTGAATGAGCAAGGAATATGGACTTACAGTCAGTCCAAAACATGGCTTTTTAACCGAAAAGACAGAGATAAGTGTACAATTTCTTCGTTTATCTGGCATTAATTTTCTTAATTTTTTTTTTTTTATTGAATGGAGCATTTTTTTTAAATGTATATTTCATGTGGTACTAGAAATATTCCACATTCCTAGTGCGGAAACTTTTGCGGCCAACTCTTAACACAACATTTCTGTCTTCAATGAAAAAAGTATCATCTAAATCGGGGTATGTTGGCAATACAAAATCAGTGAAAATTCATAAAAAAATCAAACCTACAGATGAATTTTATACTTACCTTCTCCGGTTTTCGAAGTCGTTCAAAACAACAGTCGACTTCATTTATTTATGCACTGATAAATACATGGGTAGTAATTTTAATTCTAATGATAGGTACTACATGAATTATGTACTGGTACTTGATGTTGATAAGGCAGTGTTTCCGTATTTACTTTTGATAAGATATACTTTTTATGATAACTTTTACCGGCCTTATATATTGTTAAATATAAATTGTACGAGCCTACGGTGAGAAACAGAGACTAGAAATTTTATTTCTTAACAAATATGTTTTCAAATTTTTATTCTAATGTTTTAACTTGCTCTGCAAAATTAGTCCGATAATCAGAATCACTTGACTTTGTATAAGTACCAAATTTTAAATTAAATGGACCAACGGACGGACAAACAAACAACAGAGTAATGAAGGTTTTGTTTTTCATAGGAAGTACGGAACTCTAAAAAATCGATGGGTATACTTTGGCAAAACTGCATAGCTTGCACAAGGGTGTCAAAATTTAATGGCCTACAGGCTTTGTTGTTTGATTATGTGAGCAAGTAATACGATTTACATTTTGTCCACAAATCTAAGATAGATTTCAAATATTTGCTAGTACTCTATTTTTATGATTGAGCATTTCGCATTCTTTTCCGCACAATAATTAAAACAAAATATTTTTCACATAAAGTGAGAGCGAGATTTGTTTAAAGATGCAGTGTGAAATACATAATTATGTTAATTATATTGCTACTAGAAGTACAAATTGATATTGATAAGTCGATATTTCCGTCTTTGCTTTAGATAAAGTTGGTACACTTGTTACGATAACATTTATCGACTATATTTAAGCTGATACAAATTGTAGTAATGTTATAGGATACAAAGTAGGTTACTAAGTAAATTTGAATTTCATGATGATGATGAAAAATATGATTCAAGAATTAGAAATTGTGCAAAACATGAAGTATCAGCACCAATTTAAAAATTTATAATTATATTTTGATTGATTCACCCGATAAGTTTGAAATTTGCAATCAATTATTATGTATTTTTGACCGAGGAATCCAAACGGAGAATTTATTCATTTCGACTGTCTGTCTGCGTGTTTTTTTTATAGATATTCGCGCCTTTTGCTTAGTAAACCTGCTCCGATTTTGATGTTTTTTTTTTATTTAAGAGAGGTGTAATGAGAATTTGTCCCATGTGGAAGAGGCAAATTTTTACAAGAATCAAAAATTCGAGATTGGAAAACTAGAAAGGGGACCATATCCGGAAACGTTAAAATTGAACATTTTGTCAAAATAGTTACGGTTTTCGAGTTACAGCAATAGTTAAGTCTGAAATATGTGATTTGTGTATATCCGGGATGTGGAAAGAGCAATTTTTCTCGAAAAATTAAAATATGATAAAGCCAAATTAAAGAAGAAATTATATGTAGGTAGCATCATTTAAATTCAACAGTTTATCAAAAGAGTTACGGTTTTCAGGTTACAGCTGTAAAGTCTGAAATATGTACATAGGTATATCTGCACCGCGATGGTTTGAGATCTCTGAATAATAAAAAGAACAAGCTAAGCCTATACGTGGGTAATAGGATAAGTGATAGTGAACGTTCAACAATTTTCATGACCAATGTCGTGTAATGTGAAATAAATATTTTTTTACAATAAATTGGACCGACTTTATTAGTTGGTGCACTGAAAAATACAAAATAATATTAATTCTATTGGTACTAGTACTTGTTGGTGCCAAAAGTTATCAATTTAACTGCAACTGCACAACTTCAAAAGTACCAGGTCCAACAGAATTAATATTATTTTGTATTTTTCAGTGCATCAACTAATAAAATCTGTCCAATTTATTGTAAGAAATATTTATTTTGTGCGTTATTCAATAATTTCTCAAAACTCTCGATTATGTATATAAAGCACTAATATTTTTTTTTTGAAATGTACCTACTTATCATTTTTTTTTGGGAGGTGGTTAGAGATGTTTGCTTTATAACGTCATGAAAAATATAAATAAGTATTGTAATCAGAAATATGTTTCTTCTGCGTGTAAATTGGGGGTTATATTTTATACACCAAAAAACTAGGGATCCCTGAGAAAATTGCAAAAATATACCTAACCTAGGCTATAAAACAGTTACCTATAAATGTTATTAGATATTTGAAATGCGCAACTTGCAGAAATGCACTGCAGCGACACTTGCAGGTTGTTTCACCAATCTCGAAAAATAATGCGTGTTATATATTTCTATAAGACCTCGGGTTTTGAGGAAAATTGCTATATAGATATTTGGTTCATATAGTTTAAATATATAACGAAATAGCAATTTTTGAACTTGTACAAAATTATATCCCAAATGTCAAAATTGAAGTAAAATTTGACCTTTTTATGTTCAGTAATGTAAGAAGTCTATGATTTGTCGAATAAATGGAATCCAAAATTGCAGCCAAATGAATGGAATTGTCTAGTCTAGAGCTTCCTTTTTTTTGAACTTATTCAACAGTGAAGAATACTGGATGTTCTTATTTTCTCATCTTTTGTAACTGCTATAAATTCCTAAGAAAAGAAAAATTGAATTACAATTTTCCAGCATTCTAGACTATAAACTGATAAAATCTTTAATTGATTCTTGTTGAAGGTTCTCAACTTTCTATGTCTACATTATTCCAATAAAAGAACTATATACTTGAATTGTTAGGAATTCAGGATATTAGATTAAATTTGCCTGTTATTATTGAATAATTAAAACATTTAATCATTATCACATAATATGGCTTCAATCTGAGCTTGCTGTTTTTACCCAACATTCTCGATAAAAAAAATGTAATTTACAAGTCTATCGATTTTATATTATTTATGTTGCTGTCTCATTTTCTGATGAAAACACTTTATTATAGGATAGATATTGCTGAACATTCAACCGCAAAAATTAAGTTGTTTTGATTTTCTTGTCATTATATCGTATTTATTTAAATGATCTTAAAAGATGACTCAAATGATTTATTGGCAATGTTAAAAATTAATTTGCTTTATATACATCAAAGCACCGGGGTAGAGAGAAAAAAATTATTACATCCGGAAAATAATATCAGGAAGTAAAGTAAAGAAAGAGCCACCCAGAAAAATAAATATTGACAAGGACATTGAAACTGAAAATATTGATTGTATATCTACCATCACTAGTAGAATTGGATAGTCGAGTTGACTTGGAAAAATAGAAACAAAATAGGTGAGATTGTCTATCCTATAAAAAAATTTGTTGATTTGTTATTTCATTTTTTTGCCATTTTAGTTTAAGTTTAAAGAAACGCTTTATGAAAGTCTTGTTGGGCTAGAATAGCTAGAAGAAACTTCATCATCTTTTGAACTCTTGTCAATAAATTCAAGACAGTTGATAACTTTTGATATTACAAAAGACTGGAGCTTTTCACTGAATTTTTTTTCCATTGTAAGTACAATGAAATACATTTTTTGATTCTTGTTTCGTACATTGAGGATAAACAAAAGCTATCAGATATCGAAACTCAATGCAGGGATCTATTTGTCACTGCTGAGCCTCATAACAGGTGTAGAAGAAGATAATCTCAGTCTTTCTTTGCATATTTTTATTCTACTTTCGTTGCTTTCATTGAAAAGCATGGTTTAGAGATTCAATACAATGTTTTACGAAAACCGTAAGCCTTTTACATCGGGATGCTTATTTATACTATTTTTTATATGACCCTTATATGTATAAAATTATTTTTGTGAATAATTTTTCCTGAAAAATATATTAATGGAATATAATAACTTTGAAAGGATACCTAACTTGTATCTGAAAACTGCATAGCACATAAAAAAACATTTATATCATACAAAATGTATCAATTCTCTTACAGTTCTCTGAAAACACTTAACGAAGAGTTTGCTTAGCAACCAGTAATCCCTACTTAATTTGACAGAGACAAATATGGGCCACAATCGAAAAGATAATATTTTGTTCGGACAAGAACAACTTGAGAAAATTTAAGACATCGAATTTTCTGGAAGTAAAAATTATTATCGATTTGTTAATATTCAAAGAAAATTCAACATAAGCGTCATTGTGGAATATGTTTAATTACTATTTCTTCGATTATTAGGCTGCCTCATTTAAGAAAAAAATATAAGAATAAGAATTTTATATTACTTTATTGTGTACATTCTCTGTATTGGAATATTTATGAAATTAGGATTCTGGACAGCATACAGGAAGAATCTTGCTTGATAATCACAAAGTAATAGGTTAGGTGAGGTTAGGTTAGCCTGTAAAATACAATAAATCCCAAAGCTGATACTGACAATCGGGTAAACGAAATTGTCCTGGCATATTTCAAAGACTATCCTCAAACCTATATTTGAAGCAACGTGAACAATTCAAGTCTTCGGCTTTGATTGAATGAAATTTTCTTTGTCATTTGTCATCTAGCTGAAGTCTAACTTTGGAATGTTTATAGAAATTGTTATTATCTATGGATCGAAGGAGAATTAAAATATTGAATTACAACAATATTGTTACTGTTTCTGTTCTCATGGGTCATTATTATTTAAGATATTTGTGTTAACTTCTCTCACTTAAAACTGAGAAAATTTCGAGGTACGGGGAATGCAAATATGAAATGTTAAAGAAACAAACATTTATCGGAATACAAGAAAAAGAAGATACATTTTAAAAACTTTTCATCATATTAAATGTACTGTGTATTTTATTTGATTTCTGCTTCAAACACAAGAACTATAATTTGTTATAAGGTGGGTTCCTACGGAAAAATATATCTAAACCTAAAATTCATTTCACAGGAGATAGTTTTATAATTTGAATTGTTTTTCGGGTAAAATTTCTTATTCTGCTTATTTTCAGAACTAAATGTTAGTTATTTAGAACACTAATTGTGAACCACACTGTACAACTGCACTTATGACCAGTAAAAATTCACATAAATCAAAAAAAAATATCTTAGAGAATTATTATTTTTTCATTGTGAAAATATCAATAAAATTTTGCAAATGTATGCCTATCAAATAAATTTAGAACCACGACATTAAGTGCGGTGTCAGTTTTAATTGTCAGTTATATTTCGTCTGAACGTTCGGCTATTGTTTGTGTTTCCGTTCTAAGAATAGAATTATTATTTTTATCACATATTTTCCGGAAGCGTTAATATGATTTGATGATAATTTGTTATAGGTGTAACTTATGTAACTGTTTCGAATTGATAATGAGTTTTTGTTGACTGTTCCTGATTAATATTGTCGGTATTGAAAACTTTTTTATTTCATTCGTTTGTAGAATTTATTTAGCAACAAACACATTCTAAACGCTTTATAATTATAGTAATTTTATCAATTAATTATTTATATAATAATTAATACTAGTGGTTGCCTAGTGGTGGAAATTCGATCGCAATTCAATTAAATTTCAACGTTATTGAGTTTTTTTTTTGTCAAAGAGTATAGCTCTTAATTATTGCATATATTTTTTAGAATTTTGTTTATCCATTTTATATAAGAATTATGAAAAAGAAATCCGTGGCCTAGAATTGAACGCGGGACCGAGTTGTTTAAGAGTACGGCCATAAAGGAGCTACACAATAAGTATTTTTTGCAAAAAAATTGACCGACGTTATTAGTTGGTGCACTGAACAATACAAAATAATATTAGTTGATTCTATTGGTGTAGGTACTTTTGAAGTTGTGCAGAATAACCAATAACGTCGGCCAATTTTTCAGACTTTATCACCGCTGTAACTCGAAAACTGTAATTTTATGGAAAAAATGTTCAATATAAATGTTGCTACAAATTTGATTTAATTTGATGCCACAGATTTTCAATTTTCTAAAGAAATTGCCTCCTCCTTATAGCAAAATACACATATTTGAAATTTTAACATCGCTGAAACTCGAAAACCATAACTCTTTTTAGGAAATGTGTATTTTAAACGTTTCCGAATATTGTCCTATTTTTAAATCTGTCGTCTCAGATTTTTCCCCCTTTGGTGGCGTTTTTTTGGAGGGAAGGAGATTTCGGATATGAGTTTTTACAAATATGGGACAATTTCTCAAATCTCCTCTTTCGAATGAATCAGAAATCATCAAAATCGGATTACGTTTACCAAATACAGGGCGCGCACAAACCAAAAAAAAAACGCAGACATACTGTCGAATTGTATAACTCCTCCATTTGGGTTCGTCTGTCAAAAAGCATGCCTAATGAATGGCCCATATAGTCGCACCGCATATTCTTTACCTTCTATTTAACTAAAAATAAAACAATAAAGGCTGTACACTGATTATATAAAAAGAGAAGCTAGTTTGGTAAATTTCATCATGGTGATCTAAGAAGGGACAACCGTGGTTTATTTGAGTTTACGCGAATGAACGTCGACATATTCGATTAAACTTTAAACTAAATTGATGATATAGTCAATATTTCTGGGAAGAGCTGCCATTTTTTACTTCTATTATATTAAAAAATCATAATTTTACATATTGTTTATGATTCAACTGCTACTTTATTCCACAATTTTGTTAGGATTGTAGAGTAATATTATCCCATAATGCCCCTCTGATAAAGAAACTGGCATATAATTATCCTTTTCCTATATCCGCTGACAATATTTAACGTACTAGGGTACTATAAGGTGTTCCGTTGCATCTGGTTAAATTCAGATCATAGAATTACTGTTCGGAACCCTCATGGTGCTGGTTCTCCTTGTCGATTTTTTTCTGTTTACAGAGTTTACAGAGACAATGACAACTTCTAGCTGGTAGATGTATATAATGGATAAATTTAAAAAACGAATAGGTAATTGCCATCAACTAATTATCCGAAATATTAGAGCATTGCCAATCAGTAATGATAATAAAAATGAAACAGTTGACTTTAAATTTTTGTCAGCAATTATTACTCGGCTGCATTTTTTCCTAGAAATTCTTTGTTTATTTGAAAGTCACGTCAGATAACTTATTTTAGGTTTTTATGTGCAATTTTATGAATATATGACAAAATATATAAATCATTTGAATTTCAAGCGCTGTTTGTGGCTTTTAGCATAAAATCGTTGAATGATTCCTCGGTTTTTTTTCTGGCTTCACAAACGAAAAACAATGAATACATGTTTTGATCATCATTAAATAGTCATAAAATTGCAATCCAATATACGCAAAGTGCTTCAGTATTGAATATGAAGGTGAATCTCCTATAAAGGTTGTTGTTGCAATTTGTGAGAGACAACAGAAGTATATTTGATTTTATCCAAAGTGCGTTTTAGTTTAATGATTTTTTTTTTCGAGTGATTCTATCTTTAAGGTGTTTCTTTTGTTGTAAATAGTTGGTAAGAGGAAATAAAAATAGATGCTGATGACGTGGAAAAGTTTTGATGGCCGTAGATGCAGGATGCCAGAATTCTACCAAATATCAAATAAATTCAGAATAAGATGTTCTTAGCCAATTAAGCTTGGTAAATTCAAGCAGTTATCTTTTTATACTTTTTTTTAGTTAAATATTTAGAGTAGCTCATCCAGTTTTGTTGAAATTCGGTACGTAGACAAAGTTTCTTGGAACAAATAAATCAACTTTAATAAGTATGGAGGATATTTATAGTTGAGGCGACATAAGTTTGTTGATTTGCGATTTAAGATGCATACGGTCGTTCCAACAAAATAATTAATTGCTAAGGGCATAGGTTGTGTGACCATTCATTTTTTTACCAAGACAATCAACAATGGTCATTATCACTTTTGACGTAGGAGGAACCGTTTCGCGATAATAACATTATTGAGTTATCATTTTTTATCCGTACCCAATAGGTCCAAAGGGAACCTTTTAATTTCTTTCTCAATTTTTTCGAAATGGTTATATTTATCCCTAAAAAGGGACTTTTTCAGGGTTTCTCTTGAGAATGGGTATTTTTTCTCATACTGTTGCATAAAGTTGATTTTTTTGCAACCAAGAATAGATTAAAGCACTCATTGAAAGTTATTGCTTCCAGTGGCGTGCAGTAAAAACTTACTACTTTGACATTATGTAGGTAATTTAATTTATGCTGAATTTATAAATTATACTATGCAACTAAACAGCTTGATGAACAAATCCAATTTACTACTTTTAATTTAGGGGTGTATTCCAGTGGCGTAACACAGTTATAAACTTTTTGGCTCAATGTAATGTTTCATTATTGCCTCTGCCATCAAAGTTTCCAGACCTAAACATAATTGAGCATGTGTGATCTCGTCTAAAATTTGCAGTGCGGCCAAGACAAAATGCTCATCACATAATGGAAGAGCTGTCTGAGGCCATTCAGGAAAAGTGGGAAAAAATTATTATTAACCTTCTGCAAAGTGCAACAAGACGATGCCAGGCTATAATCGATGTACGGGGTACCCCTACAAGGTACTAACAATAATGATTAAAATAATTGTTGCTATTTTGTTAAATTTTTTTATCATTGTTATTTAGGTATTTAAATGGTTTTAAAATTTTTGTTTTCTTAAATGTTATACATATAGTTAATTTTAGTCAATGAATTATTTGATGTTTACAAATTTAATAGTCTATTACCTATTGGAAAACATCTTTTCCAATGAAGACGCGCACGCCAATGCTGAATGAGAAAGATAAAAAATTCCAGATAAAAGATGAATAGCAGTCATTGAGTGCTTCAATCTTTTCTGAGGCGCAATAAATTCCACTTTATGTAACACTATGAGCAAAAATACCCATTCTCAAGAGAAAACCCGAAAAAGTCCTTTTTAGAGATAAGAAAAAACTATTTTTAAAAATTTCAGAATTTGAGTTATAGCCAACTTTCGGAAAATTTGAGAAATTACTTTTTTAGGATAGTCCAAAGATCAAAAATTGAGAATAATCCCAAACTTTGATAAAAAAAACGTGACTTCCTTTTCTCATCCGGTGTAATTGGATAAACAAAAATATAACGGTCGAACACTTCACGTGTTCTCAAAGAGTTTGTCAAAAACCAAGCGAATACCGCAACCCGACATCTCTGTCCGGTCCGAAAATATCGAGATTTGAATTTGGGTAAAAATTTCCATGTTGCGAAGCAACTGTCCACCTGTTTAGTATCTTCATTTTCCAAATTTCAGCAGCTTTGTATTCAGTGATGGAATAGAGCGACTCCAAGTTGTATGCCTTTAAAATTTCAAAAAAATCTCCGTTCTTAATTTTGTCTTTCAGCTTTTTTCGAGAGGACATGTTGTATTTTCAAAAACTTCAAGATGGAACCATTCTTCAGCAAATTGATTTCGCTTTAGAAAATAATCATTAAAATCGGTGTATATTCATTATGCAAAACATGTGACAAAAAATAAATACGTTGATAATCGAGTTGTATACGTCCTCCTTTGATAAAGTAGGTCCAAAATAACTCGTTCACTTGATTTTTGAAGAGGACCTACGCACTTTTGCCAGTAACTTCTGATTTATCATTTTTATGACAGACGACTGACAAGTACTACGATTTAGTACACATTTGACTTTCTCATGCTTAATTAGTCTCAAGAGTTTTCGAGACATAAACTTGCCGATCCCCCTAATAAAATTTGAATATAAATGCCTACTAGAAAGATTTTAGCGTCACTCGAATGAGGTCAGGTATACATTTTCTCCCATATAACTGAAGAAAAACATCTCAAGGCCTAAAATGCTTTGACTTAACGCCCTTCCCATTAAAAATACTTCCTTCCTGTTTTGGAGCATGGCCATTTCTTTATATCATTCCCCCCAATCTTTGTGGTAGGGGCTCTATTTGGATATAATCATCAAAATATCCATCCCCACTTACTTTAATAACACAGCGGGAACTTTTTGTGCATCCTGCTGTTTAGTTTATTATTAGCAAAATAAGGGATAAATAAAACGGCTCTTTATATGTCAAGATGCTTCAAACAAGATTATAAAAAGATGTCAGAGACACATCATTATAGAAAATACTTTTCCCAACCATTTGCTAACATGATTTTTTGCAATGTCTTTTAAGTTTGACATACCATTGATCGAGTTCATAAAAAATATACAATTTTAATTTTAACACATAAAATCTCGAGCGCTCCTGAATTGAATAAGTATGAATGAATGTTAATTTTTAAACCAACATAGTCTATTGTTTTGTTTAAAATGCTTTTTAAACCACGACGCAAACAGAGCGGTATTGTAAATAAGAGGTGTGTATCTGTGACGATATCTGTGGCATAGGAGCTCCCAAACGGATGAATCGAGATTGATTTAATTTTTTTCATTGATCGAGAATGTTCTAAGCTAGTTTTTCTTTGATTAAGTTTAACGTGTTTGTCCGTCTGGATGAGGCAATGCAGCTCCTAAAATGGTGAACCAATTTTGATTTACTTTATTTAGTATTTGAAAGTCCTTTTGGCTAGTTTTCCTTTGATAAAGTTCAACCTGTGTATTTGTCCGTCTAAGATAATGTAACTCCCAAATGGGGGTATATCTGTCTTAGACATTATAGCTCTCGAAGGGATAAAGCGATTTTGATTCAGTTGTCTTTGTATGAAAGGTGACTTAATTATTAGAGCATGTTCTTTGTCGGGTATTCGATTATCTGGTAAGAAATGATCAAAAATGAAAGAATTTCAAAACTGCGTCGTGTAGAAATCCAGGTGGATTTAATTTATTTAATGAAATTCAACTTGCCTCTCTGATGCCGTAGGAAGAAGCCTTTGAGGTAGGTGGAGAATCCTTTCTGGCTTGCCATACGTATATCCCTATCTAATTTGTAATCTACGGAGAAATTTGTACTGTGGAGGACCTGGAGCCATTTTTACTTACGCGAAGAAATCCAAAGAAAAATATAAAAAATGCATAAGGATATCGAGACCGGGATATTATTATCATATTGTGAGAAGTTGTTAATGATTTGCAAAGTTCATTTTGATAGTTTTTATTGATTAACTCATTTAAATAAAAAAATGTTTCTGTTAATGTAAAAAATGGGCGATTTATTACCAGAGCTCACAAAAATCATTCCAATAGGTGATTAATATCAGGATTTATGTTATCGGGTTGATATAAAAATAAATATTTCTTACAATCAGACCAACTTCATTTATTGATGCACTGAAAAATACAAAATAATATTAATTCTATTGGTACTGGTAGTTGAAGTTGTGCAGTTGCAGTTAGATTTAAAATTTTTGGTACAAACTTCGTAAGTACCTGGATCTTTTTTCTTATATAAGTATTTCTCACTTTTGAGTGTAATATTAGTCATTAAGATCATTCAACGTTCACCAAAGAAGATAATACGTTACTTATATGTACTTACTTATTCAGATATGTCATCACATCGCGGAAATACGCATATTTCAGATTTTACCAATACTGTAACTCGAAAACCGTATTTTTTTTTAAACAATATCCAATTTAAATATTGCTACATATAATGTCTTCTTTAATTTGACCGTCTTAGATTTTCAATTCTCGAAAAAAAAAATGCCCTCACCACATAGCGGAGATACACATATTTCAGACTTTACCATTGCTGTAACTCGGAAACCTTTTTTTTGAAGAATTAGAACGTTGCCGGATATGGTCTCGTCTTTAATTTCGTCGTCTCAAATTTTCAATTGAAAAAAAATTCCCCCTCCACCCCGTTTGGGAGAAGTTTTTTTGGGGAAGGGCATGTAAAATATCGATTTTTTTAATGGATACAATTCTCAATAGTGTTCTATCAAATGAAAAAGAAAAATTATGAAAATCGGAGCACGTTAACTATTTTTATAAGACGCGAACAAACAAAAAACATGCAGACAAACAGTCGAAATGCATACCTATTCCGTTTGGTTCGTTGGTTAAAAAAAATTAACATGTTAGTGAGTATACGGTAAGCTTTCACTTAACATTTCTCTCCTTAGTTAAATTTGTATTCAGCGAATAAAAAAAATCTTCATGCATATGACTATTTAGGTCAGCCTTTTTCTGGTAAATACAATTTACTCAAAGGTACTCTCTGGATAATTAGATTAGACGCTGCTCAAGAAACTGGATTTAACTAAAACAAGGAGCATATATATATATATATATATATATATATAGTAATTTTCTTTGTTTCTTATTAATTAAATAGATCGTTGGGATACTTCAAAGCCCAATAATAAACAGTAACGTTTAAACTTTCTGGAATAAGTTAAAATGAGTCTTGTATAAGACAGTTTCACCAACGAGTTAATAAGAAGCTTTCATGAAACCGTAAATAGTTACGTCTCTTTTGTGAAGAGAAGTGATTTTACAAATGAATAATTTCTTAAAACTATCATCTCACACAGTGACTTGCTTCGAAGTTTAATAAGTTTTTACTTTTAATCTGGAACAATTGTGATTCTGTGTTGATATATAGTGTGACGAAACTGGAATTTATTAAGTCATGGTATTGATACTTTGTTGACAAAACACAAACGATGAAAATAAAATTCCAACATGGAAAGCATTTCAAAGGAAGTAGTTTTGCTTATCAGTGGAATTGGCAAGTAGTTTATCAATAAAATATTCAGTCTATATAAGACAAATAATTGTTTAATGCGTATTTCATATAATGTTTTATTAACGGATTCCGTACGTACATTGGATAAGGATTCCTAGGCACTCTTGTATATCTGCCTAATCTGACCTTTGTCTACTCAACAAAAAGAAAAGTTGGCACCCATTTATTTATTTATTCAGAAAAAGGCAATCCTAACATACAATGTGGACTGATCTGTCTGTCTGTGCGCCTGTCTTTCACAGCCTATTTCTCCGAATCTACAGATCGTAAAAAGTAGAAATGGTTCTTATTTTCTTATACTTCGTTAAGTGACCCAGTCCTTGACCGATAGCGTAGATAAACGGACACTGATATTGTAGGTTAATTTTGGAGAATTACAAGGAGCAAATTCTTCAAGTGCATTGTCAAATGGAAGGGCAGAACGTTTCTTATTTCAAGATTCAGTAATAAATTATTTAAATGTCATTAGGGGCTGATATCTCCAATAATGCCGAAGGTAAAATAGAAAAAGGTAGTGAATATATTACCGGAAAATATATTCAAGTATCCTGAGTGCGAACAAACTCCACACGAAACTCAATTCCCACGGACTTGACGCATCTTTTAATTTTGCATTGACATCATGAGCCCCTGGTGGTCTTGTGGGTTCGACACTCGATTTCTAAACGAGAGGTTGTGACCTCGAACCCATCGGTCAAGGACTGTTTCCAGTCATGAAAATTTCCAGAAATAAAGCCGTTGGTACACGAATTGCTAGTAGATGGCAAAAACTAGCGGTTGACATTCCTCGTCTCTTACCAACCCGCAATAAGATAGTGGGTTAAGCTATGCCTCAAAACTCCTCTTGATCTGGTATCTTCTTAGGAATATATCATGGGCATATTTATTTGAAAGATTTTGAACACTCCTCGTACACACTCCGAGGTCTCCCAAATTCATTCTATACCAAATAAATGCATTGGTGGGATTTATCTAAGAATCCTAATTAATATTTTAAATGCGAATGTGAGTTTGTTTGTTTGTTACGTTTTCACGCCTTAAATACTCAAACGATTATCATGAAATTTTCATATACCTTATCGGGGGTACCTATAGAAAACGACACAAAGGAAGTTACAGAAATCCCATTCTTAAAGGGGTAAAAAAGGGATAATTTCTTATGAGGAAATCACATTATACAGACATTTCGATTTGAACCTTCGTATGAGTACTCCTAAAAACAAATAAGCAGACTCACATGTATTTTGTGATTTTGCGATAACCCTCCCTTGACGGGTGGTGAGGTGAATAAATCTAAAAGTCGATATGGGCCTTGTTATTGACGTTTTTGGGACATTGATTGCGAGAATGGCATTTATTTTCAATTTCTACACGGTGAACATGACATACTATTGAAAGCCCTGCAGTGGCAAAAGGGGTTTCAAAGTCCTATAATGGGAAACAGTAATAAAAAAGAGTTTTCATTTCAAATCTTCGTTGCTGTATTATAAATTAAAAATCTAAAAATCGATGTGGCTATCGTTATTTATGTTTTTGGGACGTAACTCGTTGAGTATTTTCGCGTGCGAAGTAGTGGGCATTTCCTCAATATAATTTTTATGTTCAAGAAAATTATGCATGATATCAAAAAAATATATTGGGATATATAAGGGTAACATATTCATTGAAGTTTCTTTGAATATAACATCAATTTCCAAACTTGTATCTACAAAAGTTGTGTATCCTAAGAACTGTTTTGATTGTACAGGAATCAGAAAAGCAGATAAATGAAAAAGCCGTTGCTCCGCATTTGCAGGTATACCTATAATTTTACACGAAAAGTCGTGAATTATATGTAATTCTGTCTTTTTCAGGAAGAAATCATTTTTATCAAGTCTGGAGATCGTGTTCAGTACTGAAATAGTTCACTGCCACATCAATGAGAAAACCTCTCTTTTAACGTAACATATTTCGTACATACATAAAAAAGCAAAAATACACTGAAAAATACGAAATAATATTAATTAATAATATTGGTGCTGCTACTTTTGAAGTTGTGCAGTTGCGGTTAGATTGATAACTTTTGGCACCAACTTCACAAGTGCCAGCACCAATAGAATTAATATTACCTCGTATTTTTCAGTGCACCAACTAATAACGTCAGTCCATTTTTTTTTGTAAAATATATTTATTTCACAATTTGAGTGTAACATTAGTTACGAAAATCGTTGTACGTTCACTAATACCAAAGAAGATAGTACTTATCTTATTATCCACTTATATTCTTGGCCTGTACTTGTAATTATGTAGAAATCTGAGAACATCACTGCGGAAATACGACTATACGAAGTATTTTAGATTTATCCATTTTACCACCGCTGTAACTCGAAAACCGTAACTCTAAGGAAAAAATATTTAGTATAAATGTTGCTGCAAATATTATTGTCTTTCATGCAATACTCAGATTTTCATTTTTCGAAAGAAATCGTCCCATAGCGAAAATACTCTTTTAAACAAATTTTAAAATGAATGTAGCTCGAAAACCGTAGCTCGTTTGAAAAAATGTTCAATTTAAACGTTTCCGGATATTGTCCTATCTTTAATTCTGGCATCTGACATTTTCGATTTTCGAAAAAATATGCTTCCTTCACCCATTCAGAGGGAAGGAGATTTTGGATTTGAGTTTTTATGAATATTGGACCATTTCTCAAGTATTCTCTTTCAAATAAATCAAAAATCATCAAAATCGGAGTACGTTTACTATATACAACGCGCGAACAAACAAAACAAAGCAGACAGTCAAATTGTATACCTCCTTAGTTTGGGGTTCGTCGATCAAAAATGAACTGTCTCACAGCACCGCTTCTTTGACAAATCATGTATTTTTACAAATAAATATCTTTAAATCGTGCCAGCTTGATTGTCCTCAAAGTTTCATTTGAAATAATTCCCAAATTTCTCAAAACAATAACGATATTGAACAAGCTTGCACTAATCAGTTACCCTAGGTATATGTATATTCTACATGTTTGAATACAATAAAATCCTTGCTATTATTTTCCTGGAAAATTATAATCAACAGCAATTAAATTATTAACAGATTTCAACCACTGATGCAGAATTAACTAACATCCAAAACTACACGTGTTTAAAATTATTCTGTTTTTGTGACAAATTTATTTGGTGCTAAATAAAATATATTATTATTGTAAATTTTTATTCTAATAAAGTTAGTCAATCTCTATGGAAAAATAGACGGATAAAATAAACTAGAAATTATAGGAAGTTTTTTTTTCACTGTCGGAACTCATTCTGAAACAAACATTAGTCGTGTAAAAATCACTATAAATTTCGATTAACAAAAATGTATAGATATATATTAGTCAAAAATATGTTTTTTAAAAAACATTGACCATTTAACTATTTCCTTTCTAAAAAATTCTTTAATTCATTTTCATTTTTTCATCAATCTGTAGGTAAGATTGAATTAAGTGGCTTCATCAGCGGAGCAGGTATCTATTTCTCTATTTTGACTCTATTGTTTTACTGGTTGGTCATAAACACAAATACAGTTTGTTTCATGAATGTTGGCATCTGCCTTGAAAACACGAAAAATGGATCAATCCAACTGACGGGAGTAAATCAGTGGCGTAACGATTTCGAGCTAAGATATGGCATTTAAGGAAGTTCATAATTAGAGAAAAAAATATCGATTGATTAAATAAGCAGATAACATAATATCAAAGATTTATTATCAACAATAATGTCGACACACAAAATACAAATCTATTGCTTGAGTTATGAAATAAAAATTTATGCACCTGAATTATCTGAAATGTCACAATGACTTTGTAACGCCTATGAAATAAAGATTGCGTTGCCTTCGGACATACGTGCAGCGCCCTATCATTGTATAAGAGGACATGAGCTTGACATACTGACGTCGTAGCTTAGATCGACAAACGCAGTAGAGAATTTCATGATAATGAGATGCGATGAGGCGTATAGCGATATGTACGTAACTCGTGAATGATTACACACAATAGCCATGATTCGTGAAACAAACTGATACATATATGCACACTTTCCAAAGTTTTGAACTTATCCACGTTTCTCAAACTTTGAATAATTTGAACAATTGTGAATTATAATGGCGAATTGGCATATCCTCGATTGCCATAATCAACAAATTTATTGTTTCTTTAATTGAGATAGACGAATTATGCTCCTTTCAATCGGTATGGGGTGTACTTTTGCAGCAATTTTGAATTCCAATTGCATTTGAAACTGAAACGTAAATTATTGTGCTTTGTTCTATAGACGTAGCAGAAGGAAGAGGAAAGGTTCTACAAGAATTATACCGTCCAGTATAGAGCGATCCAAAGAAAATGGCATTTGCAAATAAGAACAATTTCTCTGCATATCTTTGCTAGAATCAGTTGAGCATTAGTTGCCATGTTACAATGGTCGTGTTCGGATGACGTGTCAAATCAGCCTACGGTCGACCGGTCTGTTTGTATTATGAAAATAACAGGTTTTAACTAATTATATGAAAGGATATGTGTCACTGACAACAAAACAACCATCTTAATCATTTTTGTTTGTCTATTTGTCTGTCTGTTTATTGTAGGGAATAACTTAGGCTGTTTTTGTTCTGGAAAAAATGTATACAAATAAATAAAACCGATGTGTATATTTGTATTTATATGTATATTCAAAATAACAGGTTTGAACTAATTCTCTATGGAAGTATATGTGTCACTTATATCAAAAAAGTAATTTATACAATTTTTGTATGTCTGTTTGTTCCGGCTAAACCGATTCCGACAGGATTTTCACCGACTACCTATATAAAATGTATAATAATGTATATATTGAAAATAATTTTGATTTTTTCAATAACTGCTCTGTTATGTCCATGTCAAATGTCATTACTGCCCATTGCTCTGCAGTGGTCCAAAGATGTTTTAGATTTAATTCCAAGCGGAATACATACGTTGCTAAAGCGATTTTGTAAATATTTAACATATAAATCTGAATGGTACCTATTCAGTTAAAGTTTACGTAAATTTGAAATTATTTGGACAAGCTTTGCTTAACATTATTGAGTGTTTAATTTTAATACATAAGAAAAACTGACGGCTTAAATGAAACTGAATGTTGATTGATATGACCGTCTAAAAGGGCCTTCAGATTTTCTTGTAAACTTCCAGTGAAGGCCTATATTCAGTTTTGTTTGAAAGTTACGACCATTAGTTTCGAAAGTAAGTGAGGATTGGACAAATTTAATACCTATATTTTCCTTAATATCTTCTAAGCAGTTCACATTAGAATAATGAAAAAAATATTGTAATACTAAAAATGAGTCCTTTCATTTGATAGAAAATTAACCACCAGTATAAGAATTCGTTTATTTCAACTATACATCCGTGTTGCTATTATCCAATTCTGTACCAGTATCAATTTTCATATTTCTCCAATTTTTAGATTCTGAGAAAATTAGCTGTACAGAATGACAGACAGACACCAAGGTGATAATGGACGGGTTCCGTTTGAAACCTTCAAAATTAAAAACTATTGACGATTATTTGAAAGATACCGATACAGAATGCATCTCGAAGTAGTGTGAAATATTTTTTATATTCTGATAATTTGAAGCAAGAAGATTAATTGCCTCATAATTTCAATCAGGAAAATTGTCAGATATCTGTGATTTGTATAAATGTTTCGAAATGACACATCACATTTTGGTAGACGTGGACTATTTCAAGTAAATATAAATTTCTTGTATATCAACGTAAGTATGAATTAACCAAAAAGTGTTATTGTTCTTTGTTTCTGTCGGAATCTTCATCAATCATGTTTTTCCCCGACATAGGTACAAAAAAATTGCAATACGCTGAGCCATCGAAGTGCTTCTCTTGTGTGCTCGGTGCTGGAATGAGTCAGGGTCTGACAATGGGTGGTATGAAGAAAACAAGATTTTATACTTGGAACGTGTACTCCTGAGTGTAAGCATAAGCAACGCGTTTCTACTCGGTGAGACAAAAAAGGCAAAAACGTTCTTCACCTAAAAAGTAAATACTTTATTATATGATAAAGTATTTATTGGATAAATACGAAACAAGGTTCCACTATGATTAATACTTATTGTACGACGGTATGATTGAAAACGGAGCAAATATTTATGAATAATGACAAAATGCGAGAATAATCGTCGGTATTTTTAATCAGATTGTGTTGTTAAATTATTCATTTACAAACTATAATTAAGTAGTTATTTGTTCTGACACTAATATTCATTTTTGACAGACTTTCCAAACGGAGGAGGTATACATTTCTATTGTGTCTACATGTATTTTTATGTTTATTCGCACCGCTAACTTTTGAATTGGATATATTTTTTTAATCTTAGCGATAAAGTCGGAAATATGTGTGTTTCCGCTATGTGGTGTGGGCAATTTTAGAGATTATGGTTCCCGATTTACAGCAATGGTAAAGTCTGAAATATGTGTATTTTCGCGATGCATTATCTTCTTTGGTAAACTACAAAAAATAGGACCGAATTTATTAGTTGGTGTACTGAAAGATACAAAATAATATTAATTCTATTGATGCTGGTACTTTTGAAGTTGGTGCCAAAAATCTTCTATCTAACTTCAACAACACAAATTCAAAATTACCATTAACTGTGATATTTTCGTCGCTTGATACTTTTCTCTATGGGAAGTTTTGTAACTGGATCAAGGTATTTTCAGGCATTGTTCTTTTTTGTCAAAGTCAGTACTTTCCTATACTGCTACGTCGTGTAAGTGGACATACCTACTAGATATTTTCCGCTATTTCAACAAAACTTGGCAGTGTTTATAAGTTTATGAATAATTGAACTAGTTTTAATACGTTTGTTCTAGTTGATGTTATGGAATTTTTGCAATAACCTGACGAGTAAGTAGCTCCTTTTTCTTGCTCGTAAAAAATATTTGAACAATCTTACCGTTCCATTACTCATAGGTAAGCTCCAATGATGATGACACTTTTACTCAAAATCGCTTTGTTATGGTTTTTAAAATTAAATATGAAACTCTTCTTACTTATTATATAATTAATTAACAATGAAAAGATTGCTATATGACGCCTCGTCTCTGAAAATTCCGTCCAATTGCACTGCAGGCCCTGTACGCCCTTTGGGTAATTATTCAATGTCACTGCTCCGAAATAATCGGTTATTCCTCCGGGATATAAATCTTTTTCCAGATATAGGAGGCGCCGCCAATATAGCTTATCAAATAATGAATCATAATGAATCAACCACAATATGTTTTTTTTTTTCAAATTGTCTGATAGATAACGCAACGTATAATGTGATAATTCATGAGAGTCTAGTTGTTAATAATTATTCTCGATATTCGATTATTCATTCAATAAACATGCATTCAATACGTTGTCTATTTCTGATGTCATTAGAAATACCTACTGCTTATTTTTCTTTTTTTCTTTCGAGGAGATGATATAGGCTCATAAGATTCATCTGTTTATTCCTGTGGGAAAAAGAACCCTTATAGGATCCTTCATCAGTCTGTCCAGTTGTCATTTTGGGTGCCATCTGAATTTCCGACTACCATAGCATAGGTAGTTTGTCCGACTACATTTGACGATAAAAGTGAAAATTTATTTCTTATGCAATGTGAACTAATTCAATAACGGTCATCTTCCGTAATTTAACGATGTTTTGAAGGTTAGGTATGGGAACAAATTGTACAATTTCAAATGTTTAAATATTCAATTGAAGATATTTAGAATTTTTGAAAAATAATGAAATATAGTGCTCATGAGACTCACTTTCACTTGACAGATCTTGAATTTTCTCTTTCCTATGGTAAGAAAAAGAAACCTAGCATAACAAAATTAAGCCACATTTAGGGCGAAGTCCCGTAACGCCAAATTGCATCTAGTTTCGGACACATTTGGTGGAAATGGTGCGGGGAAGCGTATCAATACTCGGCCGCGAGACGCAATATGCCAGTTTCGGGTGGGGAACAGACGAATAATAAATTGTTCAGCTACCAAGAGAGAGCTCATGAAGCTTGTGAGGACATTCTCGAATGTTCAGAAGCAGAAGCATCTGGTACTATAACTAACAATGCCATGCAATGATGCAATCAGATAAGTCGAGAAACGGCCTTTAAAAACATGTGTATCGAACGCCCGATATTTACCTATGAAGAGGTATAGAATTCGACTATCTGTTTTTTTTTGTTGGTTTGTGCGCGCGTTGTGTTTAGTAAACGTAGGTACTTCGATTTTGATGATTTTTGATTCATTTGAAAGATGATACTTGAGAAATGGTCCCATATTCGTAAAAACTCAAGTCCAAAATCTCCATCCCTCCGATGGAGGCAGTGTAGGTGGCAAATTTTTCCAAACATCGGAAATTCGATATACCAGAATTAAAGATAGGACAACATACTGGAAAGTTTAAATCATTATCATCATTAAAAATTTTTCAAAAGAGTTACGGTTATCGAGTTACATTCATGTTAAAATCTCACATATGTGTATTTTCGCTATATGGAAGGGGCGATTTGATTCCAAAACTGAAAATCTCTAGTTATCATATGAAAGACAATAACATTTTTTCCTTAGAGTTACGGTTTTGAGTTAAGCGGTGGTAAAATGGTTAAATCTAAAATACTTATGCGTATTTCTGCAGCGATGTTCTGACATCTCTACATATAAACAAGAACAAGCAAAGAATATACGTGAGTAATAGGATAAATGCTATCTTATTTAGTATTCAACGATTTTCGTAACTAATGTTATACTCAAAATATTTAATATTAAAAAAAAATTGGACCGACCTTATTAGTTGGTGCACTGAAAAATACGAAATAATATTAATTCTATTGCTGCTGGTATTTATCTAACTGCATCTGCACAACTTCAAAAGTAACAGCACCAATAAAATTAATATTATTTCATATTTTCCGGTGCACCAACTAATAACGTCGATCCATTTTTTTTGTAAAAAATATTTATGGACATAAAGTGCAACTTGCAATGGTAATATTTTCTTGTACCAAAGTTTCAGTGAAACTCTATGCAAAAATAGCTTTTTCGATCATTTATTTCAAACTTCGCTGATGTAATTATTAAATAAATAAAGGTACATTTCTCGTTGCTGTTTTTCTTGTCTTGCCAGTAAACAAGGAACGTTCCCTTAAACGCCGCTATGTTTATCGATTGTAGTATTTGTGTAAGTCTCTACGTATATATTTAAACATAAATGTAAAATTAATTATTTCAACAAAATCGCACATTATTATATGAGCAATTGGGATGGTATGTCGTTGATTCTATAATGCAAAAATATATTATCCTAACTGTAATATTTATAATTGGAGCTGGAACAATGGAACAATCCACCGTCAACAATTATGTCCTATTATCAATACGAATTAATTAATTTAAATCGAATCGCATTCCATTTATGTTGATTTAATTGTTTTTATCGCAATAAATTTCTTGGCGTCACCAATCCATTATATTTTAACATATAAATATAAATGACAAATAATATTTTATATATTATATTTTATTATTTTGAATAAATATAACTTGATTTATTTGGAGGCGTAAAATAAGCTGTTACAAGTTACCCCCGAAGATATTTTTTTGTAAAACACGTGTCAATATGATACTTATAATATCTGATTCCAAAAAAAATTCTTACTTTGCCCATATCTACATCCCAATTGGTCGATTTTATTGGATCATATTTTGATTTTCCTACAAATACAAGATAAACCAGCAGAAAAGTATCGTAATGAACGAACAATATGGACATTTGATTTTACGGAGATCCAGAAACTTCTAAATATGGTTGATTTATTTCAATTTACTATGGATTTCTATGAAGCATCACCTAATACAATAATTAGGTATATTCCTAAAGATGAAGCAAACGCAACATTATTTTTTGAAAGAAATATAAATGCTCCAGATTAAGGTAAATAGTTATTTATTATACAAGGGAAAAAAAAGTATTAGATTTTAAAATCTAATATTCTTCCCATGTGTAATCTACTATATTTTTCTGAGACGAGAAAGACGATTATCTAATATTGACAAAATATTACAATATATTAAAGTCAGAAAATTAGTGAAATTTGAAGTTTTAAACTAGTATGCTTTTGTGCTTATAGCAACAATTAGACCTGCGTTGCTAAGGAAACCTTTAAGGTAATCAAATATCTGTCAATTTAATTCTGTGATTTGATTTAAGACTTGCGAACTTAGTAGTTGTTTCTTTATAAAAACTGGCTGATTTAGAGTTTTCTCTGAGTTCACCGGAGTAGAGTAGAAGCAGCGAAAGTAGCGTCACAAAAAAATCGCTATATTTGTGTGTATATTTACCCGGCAAAAAAGAACTTTATAAAAAGTGATACCTGTCACCTGTCAACAGAGATAAAATGTCACACAAAATTAGATGAAAATTTTTAATAGTGTATATGCGTGAAAGCATTAAGAATGTTGTTCTGAGTAGACTCTCCAGATATTTTATTAATTTGAAAAAATATTCCGAACAAATTTTAAAACCTCTATTATCTTTCAAAGCTGCTGAATGATACTTTGGAACTTGGAATTTCCGGGAATATTGCTGCCATTGACCTAGATTATATAAAAATTAAATATTATATGACAAGTAAATAATCAACATAACTCAAGAAAGTAAAGTGAAGCTGTCTTTTTAATCAATTGATTACACAAATATCTCAACAGTATTACGAACAACACATGGTACAATAATAAACAATCAATCCATTATTTCCTACTGGTGGTCACTTTGCTTGCTCTTCATCTAATTCAAATCGTTATTATTTTAGCCGAACAAAAACAAATTGTACGCGTAGTCTGCTGCTTTATCTGACAGAGTAGCGTTTATACGTCCTGCGTTTGACTTTGTCCATATTATAAACACATCACATTACATTACATATAAAATAATATAATAGAGATCGTTAACTGGGTCATTACCAAGTATTAATTGTTTTGCACCTATAATCATCTCCTGTTCATCATTTAATTGTTTCCAATGCAATACTATTCATATGTCATGTGCATGCTTATAGTCCAGGAGCCGAATACAGAAAATTTTAACGATCGAGTAACAGGATGAAAGACTGTGAAAATGTTAGATTTCTCACAGCGACCATAAGGAGAATAATTCATGAGATGCTTGAGCAGAATTTGTTCGCATTTTCTTTATGACTTCTTTACGGAACATTTTTTCAGCAATACAAAACCGATAAAGTAACACAGCCTGAAATTACTTCCAACTTAGCTTTACAGCTATACAGGGTGTGTCAATAATCGTTACCAACTTTCTTATTCCAAATAGAAACCTAATTTTTTTCTCATATCATTTGATTGGCCTTCTAATTCTGATTTTAATTAACCGCAGTTATAATAACTTATCTAGTACAGTTGACATTGACATATGTCAAAAAAAATGAATCTCGCTAACTTTTCAACATTGGAAATGTAAACCTGGGAACTTGTTAGGCGAAAGTCCAATTTCATCGACTTTCAAATGATTGATAGATTATAATAAATAAAAATTTAATTTTATTATGTGTTTCTTAAACATTTTCTGTACCTAAACTCAACATTGATCGAGATATTCTATAAAAATCAAGAAATTTCTTATTGTAAATACAAAAATGATGTGCTGTAAAGGTTAAAATAAGTTCATTCAACGATAAAATAGAAAAAAATATATATTATGTTAGACTAGTTTGTAATCCATAGTACCTACGTGTGAAAAAATTATTCAATGAACTATCTATATATTTACCATTCAAATATCCAAACTTAACAAGAGTTTCACAAGTTCAAAGTTCTCACGATTGAGAAGTAATTTCTATAATTTTAGGAAAGTTAGATCCATTACGAAACTGCAAGCACTTGGTAATAGAGATAGTCAAACTACTATTCTCAGATATAAAGGGTTTTCCAATAAGAATGATATGATTTTGTAATGATATAGTAACCATGGTAATAAAGTTTTACATGCCACTAATTGTCATTTATGTTCATTAAACTGTTACAATTTATTATGGCTAAATATTCGCTCCAAGAACGTTTGGTTATTGTACAAAAATTTTACGAAAATGGTCGTTCTTTCGTGAACACATTCACGCACTTCGCGTCTAAATAATCCCCCTTCTGTAATAATTTCACTCTTCACGTTGTAGAAACACCACTACGACGCTAAAATGCCAGAACTTTTTTTTGTTTTTTAATTATAATAATATAATAATAATGTGTTTATTCAGCAATATGATTTATAATAAAATTGACAATTTTGCAAATCACCCAGGAATAAACAGAAATAATAACTGAAGCTGTTTTCACAGCTTGTGTGTGATAAAAGAACTTATTCTAGATCACAATATATAGTAAATATAGAAAATAAAATCATGATCAACACAATTTTCAAAAGTATAAATGAGAGTAAAAATGTATAATAATAATAATAATAATAAATAACATAACTAATATAAATATGACAAATATCTACAGTAATACATAATTATATTTTGAATACTATGTGCAATTGTTAGGATTTTTTGTTTTAGGTTGGGCTTTTATACTTGAACCTTCTATAATTCTGTGTATTTTTGTTTTGTCTGTTCCTCTAACAAATTTTGACAGCTGGGTCTTAAAGCTTTTGAAAGAATCTTCATCGATTATTCTTTGTAGTAGTTGACTGAATAATTTTTTGGTCTATTGTTTTGGATGCTATTGGTATACAATATTTATTATTTGATCTGGTCTCATAAGTATGATTTAGAGTAGTAAGTTCGTTTTTATTTTTATATTGCTGACATCCTATCTGAATAATAAACAATTGTCTTGTATCTAATATTTGTGTTTCAGTATAGAGTAGCGAGCTTGGATATCGTGTAGGTTTGTTGAGCATGATTCTAAGGAATCGTTTCTGAGAGATTTCGAGGGCATGTAGGTAACTTATGGATACTCATCCCCAACCAATAATACCATAATTTAGGTGTGACTCAACCAAACTATGGTATAGTACTTTTTTATATTTAAAACTCAAAAATTGCCCAACTTGTTTGAATTTAAATAGGATATTACGAAGTTTTTTAGTTAAATATTCCATTTGATGGTTCCATCGTAGATGATTGTCAATGTAAATGCCCAGATATTTTTTTTGTAGGTTTAATTGAAAAATCTTGTTGGATATTCAGATTGTATTTTGGCAATGATAACTATTTCATGGCTACTGAAGGATACGTATACGGTTTTGTCAAAGTTTATTGAGAGCAATCTGCTGTGTAACCAGTCTTTGAGTTTCCCAAGGTCCTTTTCAATGTTTAATTTGAGGTTATACCAGTTATCATTTTTGTAATAAATAACAGTGTCATCTGCAAAACTGATCATTTTGCCAATTGTCTCTTGTTCAAATAGATTGTTTAAGTAAATTATGAATAACAATGGCCCTAATACTGTGCCTTGAGGTACACCACATTTAATGTTACTGCTCAGAATATTGTTGCTGTGAGAGCTAATCTTGCAGAAGATTCAAATTTATCAATTCCTCGTCGTGCTCAAGAGTTAGGAATTTAAAAAAACATCAACATGGCGAATTTTGCAAAAAGATTTAAATTTACACCCGTATAAGATTGTTTTGACTTAAGAACTTAAGCCACTGAACCATGGTCGGTGCAGCGAATTTGCTGCTTGGAGTTTAGAACGACTTGAAAAGGATCGCAATCTTTTCAGATGAAGCTCATTTTTGCTTAAGTGGTTACGTAAATACGCAAAATTTCCGGTTTTGTTGAGAAAACAATCCACAACATATTACCGACAAGCTTAGCACCCCCTGAAGCTGTATGGTGTGGTTTATATCGCATAGATACTAATGATTAGAGAAGAAACGCTGGTAAATTACCTAATTAATTTAACCTTTCAACTTTGTAATTATCGATCTTTTATTAAACATTAAATTGGAATCCATATTATTGAATGAATTACTTCACTAGAACTTAAAAAAGCTCAGAATCTCTCTCTTGATTTTTACTGAATATCTCGATAAATGTTGAGTTTTGGTATAGGGAATGGTAAAAAAATTCCTCTTAAAATTCTTTTTTAAATGTTGTCGAAAAAATGCTTGTTGCAATTTTTGGCCTGCACCCATATGGTACAAAAAGGGGTTTTAATTGAAAATTCCAATGTTAGCTTTGACTACTAAAGCAGTATTTTTTTTTCATAAAAATTTGCGTATATCAAAAACTGTTATAGATAAGTTATTTGAACTGAAATTGATTCAACTCAGAATTAGAAATCCAATCAGACCATGTGGAAAATGTGTAGTTCTCTTTTTGAAATAAGCAAATTGCTACCGATTTTTGGTGTAACAGTAGGAACAGACATGATCGAATATGACAGCAAATTGGAAAACATCCAAAGAACGACCTACATAAATCACCCTGTATATACTGTAACAATTCATCGTTTTTTTATATTGTTATAAATCATTTTTACGGTGCCATTATTAGGTCAACTTTGACTGCCTTCTATTTTTTGCAAGCTGATCGAGAATAAAAAAGAGTATATCGATTTGATACGCCTCTTGGGTGATTCGTCTCATATATCCTACCGGATACCCGGCCATTTTATTGAGAATATAACACATATAAGAACTTATGTATGGCACTGAGTATACAGCTGACGCCATTGAAATGGAGGAAGATTTCCTTCCACAGCTTTTCCGGTATTTGATTGCGTTGATTTTATCATTTTTTATTGATAGCCGTAGATTTTCTGGCATTCGTATTGATAGTTGACTGAGGATACCTAAATGATGTTTTATTTTATCAGGTTTTTATTTTATTTCATATTAGAGCCAAAATAAATGTAGTCAATCTGATACACTATTAAAATCAAAAGTAAATATGAATAAACTCGGTACCTACGAAGTGACAGAAGTGGGAATCAGTTTAACGACTGCTCTGCAAAATAAAGCATGTAAACCATATGAGATTTTAGTATTTTAACTTTTGTGGATCACAATGAAGCAAAAATCCAAAAAATCATTTATTCCTAAACACTTTTGAAATTATGACAAAATTTTACACTCACTAATTTTATTTATTTTACAATGTTAACATTAATGGTACAACCCTTACACAAACCAATATTTATTCCTAAACCAGACAGTTAAGATTTAGCTCATGATTTTGGAATTTTGGGGGTTGGAAGACTATCTATTTTTGATGTGGAAGCAATTCCTTTAGAGGTGAAAGCACTTGATCCTGAAATTTCAGTCTAAAATTTTATTTGATATTTGAATTTCTTCCACGTATCTTTCGGCCACGATCGAAAATTTCCGTCCTCCGAGTCTCTTCAAACTACATACATCGCCCCCCACATTAGCAAGAAGTGCAGCTGAAGTTCTCCGTTTTTTGACGTTCGTAGAAAATACTTTTTTGCGCGAAATACTTTAGTGATTTCGACTATTTTTAGTTCTCGATTACCAAAGTAGCATCGCGCGCACTAGATACGAAAATAAGTATTCTTTAATTATTAACAATGATTTTGAGAAAACAACACAAAGTTAAATTGTTACAAGTTTTGCTTTTTACAAGCTGGATAATATCGTTTACGTGGTTCTGACGTATGTGGCTCCCCACATTTGAAGGTTTAGCATTCAGTTCCTAACCCAACTATCATCACTTTTCTTTGAAGTTATTATTTGTTTATAATTTACAAAATTCTTCTTTCAACTAGCCTCAAATGCCACTAGGAAGTGTTATAACATTTTCACAATTTCCTTGTATAACATATCTATTTTATAACATGTGCAGAAATTGGAAACTTCAAACTTCTTATCACTCAGAAGCTTTCGCTTCGTGACATGTAATACTGTTTTCAGTTCGCCTTACCAAGATAGAATACTTGTGAAAATAATCAAATATAATTGGAAGAACGCGAATATTCTTATTGTTCTTTATTGTCTATATAAAAGCCAAATTTTATTGTATGAAAATTACGGTGAAGTTTGTTATATAGCTTGAAGGAGAAATAATATTCAAAAGTGTCATTTCATTTGTCACGGAAATGTTCGACGCAAGTTGTTAAGCTTGAACCGTCTACTCGTCTCGTCGTGTTTCTCTGTTTGTTTACTGAATAAATAATGAATAATTTTATGTACGACAATCCAAATAATTTGCTTGCCAGAAGTTTATATAGAGAATGCGTTGCATTGCAAATTAAGTCATATTAATAACTGATGAATTTATTCAACATAATATATCTACTCAGAGAAATAACAGCGTCTCAAGATACGATGGTGCCCTTATAAAACAACTTCTTACACAGATTATTAAACAATTGCATTATATTATTATTTTAATTTTTACGCAAGTCTGGAAGTATGTCAGACATTAAAAACTTTAGACCTATTAGTTTGACTAGTAATTTTGCTAAATTATTTGAACAGTATTTTAAACATAAACTAGAGAGAGTTTAAATGAGGGTGAAAAATGTTTGGGTGTTTTTCTTCATAGGCTTCTACAGAACTGTCTAAGTGATAGATATTGTAGAAATAAATAATAGTCCATGTAGTAGATGAAAGATCAAAATAGGTGTGCCACAAGGCACTGTCTTGGGTCCAATTCTTTGTATTATATGCATGGATGCTTTACTCAAACTGAACACAGGTGGTTTGACATTGACCTATACTCTATACAGAAAATACAGTACTTTTGTTTACAGGGAAAAGCTGGAATGCAGAAACAAATCTATTGGGAGATTAAAACTATTAAGAAGCTGGCTCCAAGCTTAGAAATTGACAATTAATATATCAAAAACAAGACGCAAATAGGTCAAGCTTTAATAATATATTAGATTACCAAGAAATTAAAGAAGTAAACTACACAAAGTGGACGAGCAAAATGGGGCCCTTACATTGATTACCTACTCAACCAGTAAAATTAATAAAGTCATTCATCAATTTTATCGCTTAAGAAATGTTTTGAATCAAAATTTATTAGAAATAGTTTACAAGCCATTTGTAGAGAGTTTGCTAAACTATGGAATTTTGATCTGGGGCGGGTTGTACAATATTAGGTATCTCCCCACAAATTAAATATTACAAAAGAATCATTTTAAAAATAATTTATAATAAGAAGAGAACATATCACTCTTACTTACTCTTTTCTGAACATATGTTTAATATTAGGTCAATAAATATAAAAAATAATACCATTTCGTTGATCATAATCATGACTATCATACACGCATTAGGATGGATGGTCACATCAAGATACCGGTAAATAATAAAACAGCAACATTAAATTCATTAGTAACAGGGCCAAAAATGATTAATACTTTTCCTAAATTTGATAAATTCAAATATATATGCAAACATTTTATTTAAGAAAATCAATAAATATATGCTGATTTTTTCAACTATGTTTCTTTCTGTGTTAGTTTTCTTATTTAGGATTTATTCGTACTATTATTTGGTAATAAATAGTTCTTAATATTTAATATACCTACCTATACTAATACGGACTTTATGCACTTGTGTTATAAAACATAATAATAGACTGCTTAAATATGTTTCAGGAGAATTTATGTTTTTTTTTAATTTGAATTTGAAAAAGTTTTAAATATGTATCTCTATAACAGTAACGTTCTTCATTTTCGCAAGTTCGAATAATTTCAACTGAAAGTTTGACACAACTATTCGGAATTTCTGAACATAATTTTTCTCGCCCCTGTACTACAGATCTACTAAATATAATCTCAATTGGAATTTATCTAACTCCCACTTTTTTAAAGGCTAACAAACAACCCGTATAAATACTTCTATTCTATCCTAATAAGTAATTGCCATAATCTATTTTAAACTCTCGATCTTTGGGAAATGTCCTCAAGGAGATCTAAATTTATCTCTGTAGGTACCGTCCGATTTTCTTTGTAGAATTATAGGGGTTGGAATTTATTTGAGCAGATTTGCTCCTCCATAAGGTTACGTACTCTTGGTTTATTATTTTATATTGATTGATTAAATGCTCCATTCACTTTCGTGTCATTTGATCGAACATAGGCATCTGAAGAAATGGTATGGAAGAATAGTTTTTGTCGACGTTCGATTGATCGTCAAGAAAATGGTTAATCCTTATCATTTCATGAATGTTTCATACAGATGTAGTCTGAAATTATAAATTTAGAATTTAATATTACCTTCTCTTTTTAAGTTTTAATAACAGCTTCAGTAATTGTTTTCGAATGATATTCATTTTTTTCTTACCCTCATCAGGTCAATTTGAATTCACCTTTTTAGGTATTTTGACACTAAACAAAATACCTAAAAAGGTGGATTCACGTTAATGTGAATGGAAATTACCGCACCTCGATTTTAAGGTTAGATTTATCATTGAAACTATCTGGCTGAAATACAAACCATTAGCCTGGCCAGGGATAAAATGTCAATCGAAAATTGACAGATATACGGACTCAATGTAGGAATATGACATTGACTGATGTCATAATTTAAGCCTGGCCAGGCTAATGGTTTGTATTTAAGAACATGCTACTTATCACAGCAAAGACCAGCGACAGTAACCATGTGATTTGTTTTAAATAATTGAATTACTCCCGACATGGAAGTCTGTAGTTTTTTTTATTATTTATTTTTTATTACCTGCTTTAACAGCAACTGTATATTATGTCACAAATAATTTAGTGAGGTTTTCCGGAAAGGATTCATATTTTTCCTATCTTATTTTCAATCGTCATGAAAAAAATCTACGAACTGGTGCAATAAAGTCTCAAAATGGTCTCTTGAATTGACTGATACCCAGCCCACTATAATTCCTGAAGTGCTTTTGTAATAAATATATTTTAAATAGAATGCTGCTTATAGCGCCTCTAGGAATGAGATTTTCCTAAAATCCAAACATACGTTTCCAAAGATTTTTCATGGAGTTTCGCTTTCATCATGTAAAAAATGGGGCCACAAGGAGGGGGGCAGACCAAATTTCTGGCGTGATTAAACGTATATCTGCCCGAATACCTGCCTTTAAGTCTTCCAGTTTAATAGATAATTTAAATGGAGACCTGTATTTAAATTTTTTTATCGACAAATTCCTTTTTCAATCAGCTTTCCAAAGAGGTGCCACAAGTGGTGTCTTCTAATTTGAAAAAAACAAAGTTGTTTAGGGCTGCGCCCCCTCTTTGCGGCTCCAATTTTCTTATACATGCAAAAAGCGAGCACCATAAGAAATCTTTGAGGATGTATTTTTGGATTTTAGAAAAATTTTAATCCTAAGGCTATAAGCAGTGTTCCATTTAAAATCTCCACCCTGTATAAAAATTCACCGCTTACGATTTCAGTCAACAATAACCTTGGTGAAGCAACTAATTTTCTATTATTCATAGTATATTATGCCTGTTAACTTGTTTTCTTCTCTGCATCAAAATAAAATTGCCTTAAGAATGCGCAATAATAATAATCATAATTATTTTCAATATCTCCTTCATTTTGATATTTTTTATAATTCTGTCAAAACAAAATTATCAACATTGCTAATACCCACTTTGAATTGATGGCCAATTATAAAAATATTTTTATACAAGCATTCCAAAATTGTCTGCATCTGATCATAACATCTATATCCCTATTATTCTGATTGCCAAGAATCATCAGATTGAGTATTTCGGAATATTTTTAACATTTGACGTCAACTTGCAGGTGATGAGTTTTTGGACGACATCAACTCATATTTTATACATAACTACGTCAAACGTCAGCCAAAAGTTGCTTATATTTGATGAAAATTGTATTGATATGCATTTAGAAATATGAATTTATGCTTTGGGAATATTTAATAACATACGTGAATCAAAGAATAAGTAAAATAGCACTGAAAAATAAAGAAGCATATTACTTCTACTAGTGCTCATTATTTTAAAGTTGTATGACTTTTGACACTGCCGGAAAAATGTCCAATCTAACTATTGTCTCAAATTTTCAATTTGGGGCTGTGTTTGGGGGAAAAGCAATATTGGATTTTAAATTTGTTATGGGACCATTTCTTATGTTCTTTCGAATAAAATAATAATCAAAATGGCATCCAAAATTTATCAATCTAACTGCAACTACACAACTTTAAAAGTAACAGCACCAATAGAATTAATATTATTTTATATTTTATATAACGTCGGTCCAATTTTTTGTTAAAAAATATTTATCAGTTTGATCTGTTCCTCTCGATTCACCCTGCATACATATACATACTAAATTAAATATTTTTTCGTTCCGATTGATAAAATAAATTGTTTTAGGTGGACAGACCGACAGACACAGCAGCGATATTATTCAGTTTATTCATCAGAAATCATAGAAGGTGGTTAAGGTATTAATAGAAACTTTTCAAAATAAATGACTCAATAGATATAGCAAGAAAACATTTATGTTAAAAAACCAGTAACCCAACTGAAGAGGCTCGTATGTTAATTTGTCAAGCATATAACATCATTTTTGATTACATTTTCTCTCTTCCAGTACCTAGATATTCTTTCTAAAATTGTTATCAAATCAAATACGTTGACCTTAATTAACATTGTGTCTTTGTCATATAATATGACCTATGAAACATTATATATGGAAGATATAAAAACCGCAAACTATGACATCACACTTATGGCTTGGCAAGGCAAGCACTTTCCGTGTTATGTACGTGTCAAGTTTTTTTGTTACACGAAACGGAGAACCTCACCGATTCTCGTTACCGCTATTATATATATTCTAAGTGATAGTTAGTTGATAGCTGCAACAGATGTGTTGTAATTCAAAACGTTTTGCTCGTTAACAGATGCTTTAGTTCGATGATAGTCGACGAGATTGGCTTTGTGCACTTAACATTAACATGACAATGATGATAGTAGTATAACAAACATTTTTCAAAACCAAGAGAGTGCTTACTTTTGGGTATACTTTTGGTTGAATCAGCTGTATTTAAAAAAATAACCTTTAACATACGAGGTTTCGTTTCATAACTTAGGTCTATTTATCGAAAAATGTATTATTGGCGCTGTTACTTTTGAATTTGTGCAGTTGCAGTTAGATTGATAACTTTTGGCACCAACTTCACAAGTACCTATCAGCACCAATAGAATTAATATTATTTTGTATTTTTCAGTGCAGCAACAAATAACGTCGGTCCATATTTTTATAAAAAATATTTATTTCACACTTTTGAGTGTAACACAAGTCACGAAAATCGTTGAACGTTCATTAATACCAAGTAAGGAAGATAGTACTTATCCTATTATCCACATATATTCCTTGCTTGTAGTTGTTATTATTGAGATGTCAAAACGTCGCTGCGGAAATACGCATTAGTATTTTTGGTGTTACCACCGCTGTAACTCGAAAACCGTAACATTGTTGCAAAAATGTTCAAGTTAAACGTTTCCGGGTATGGTCTTATCTTTCATTTTGTTGTCTTAGATTTTCGATTTTCCAGAAAAATTGCCCCTTCCAACCCCCCTCATGGGCGGTTTCTAGAGGGAAGGAGATTCTGGACTAGAGTTTTTCTAAATATGGGACCATTACTCAACTCTCTTCTTTAAATGAATAAGAAAGTTTACATGCAGAATGCGCGAACAGTCATACATAAGAAAAATTTACAACCGAATTGTATACTTCCTCCTTTTTTGAAAGTCGGTCAAAATCAAAATGTATGGCCTGTGTAAGCAAACGCATAAGATGCTATCCACAATATCCATAATAATATGAGTATGTTTGTCAGTCTCTAGATATACCCAAAAGACGTATCCATAAAGCACAACATTTCAGCGATTTTCCAATTTTCTACAAAAAATGATGCTATAGCGACCTCTACAGTACTGTTTTGAAAAGACATATTAAGCTCTATAAATGATCTGATTGAGCTTCAGATGTTACCTACCTATTAAAATATAATTAAAATATCACATTAAAATCTAAATAACTTATTTGACAATAAGTTTGTTGTTTCCAAAATTAGAAGTTTGCTTCAAATTCTCACACATTTGGATTCCCGACCACAATAAAGTATAGACTTCAAAATATCTACCAAAGCAAAATAATATTCACTAATTTTGTTTACACCCAAAATGATTGGCGATATTATAGTAATCGGTTCTTTTCCATAATTTATTATCCATATAATCACATTGAATATTGTTATTTTATTCTAGATGATGATTCCAAACACTTAGAAGACAACAAAAAGCGCCTTCAGAACCATGTCAGCGGTGATGGATTACGGCTGGAACAGCTCCTATGTTTATGGCGTGGATAACCAGAGCGGATGGGGTGGACGATATTTTTTCAGCTACTACTCCGAATTTGGTGACAAAAGACCGTCCATTATGATCTTGCTGATATGTTTTTTCATTGCCATCTTTATTGTGTCAGTGATTGCTAATGCATCGATTATAATATGCGTTTCCAGGTAAGATGTTCGATTTGAATTAGAGAATCAAAATTTTCCCATTTCCTAAATACCTATCTGAAATATAAAATCCTCTGAAAACATTTTTCAGTAGAAGTTTTCTTTTTTTTTCAGCGTATTTTAAACTTGAGTGAATAAATGGTTGTCAATTTAGATTTAGATTTTCTTAATTTCAGCTGAGTTTATAATTTTTTGACCGACTTCAAAAAAAGGAGAAGGTGTACAATTCGGTTGTAAGATTGCTTTTTTTTATTTTTTTTATGTCTGTTCGCGCGTTTCGCATAGTAAACGTACTCCGATTTAGACGATTTTTGTTTTATTTGAAATAGGAGAGTTGAAAAATGGTCCCATATTGAGGAAAATCAAATCCAAAATTTCCTTCCCTCCGAAAACCGCCCCCAAAGGGGGTGGAGGGGGCAATTTTTCTTAAAAATTGAAAATCCGAGACGACAGAATTAACGAAAATTCCATATCTGGAAATGTTTAAGTTAAACATTTGTAAAAATAATCATACGTTTCCGCGCTACAGTCTGAAATATGTGTTTCAGCTATGGGGAAGGGGCAAATTTTTCTGGAAATCGAAAATTCGAGAGTTTGAAAGTAGAAAGAGGACCATATCTGGAAACATTAATAATAATAATAACAATAATCTTTATTCAGGTTAACATACAAATCTTGATTAAAAAAATAGTATGCTAATAGATTGTCTGACTTATAAAGTCCAACAAACCCCTACCGAGATGCAAATAGCATCTGTGTGTAGACCTGAACTTAATAATGTATTAAAATCTACAAGCTTAACATAATCTAAATATACATATTAATATACAATAAATAAACAAATAATAAAATTAAAATGCAACAAAACTATAAATACAACTACAAATGTAAAGAAAGACACATGATATAGGAAGTAGTAAATGTTAAAACAGATTTTTTAAGTAATATAACTATATCGATATCGATATAAACTAGTTTTTTGACCAATATTTAATTTAGTTTTACTTACTGTAAGCGATTTATGTCTAGAAAATAAACATGCTTCAGCAATAGTATACTCTTCTCGTAGATTACAATAATTATTTATTAGTGCTTCCAAAATATATTTTTGATTGATGTTCAGCAATCGTGTCTCACTAAAAAGGTTGTGTTGTTTACCAAAAGTTAAAATTTTGATAGCACGCTTTTGTATTCTTACTATCGGCCCTAATGTATTTGAATAAGCTGAACCCCGACAAATAATTCCATAAAATAGGACGCTACAGAACAAAGCATGGTATAATTTTAATAAATCATTTTTTTCAAGAATATATCTCATTTCATAGAAAACAAAAAGAAGGTATCTTTTTTTTAACAATACTAAAAATATTTTTCTTCCAATTCCAATTTTCATCTAGTATAACACCAAGGTATTTAACTTCATTTACGCTTTTTATTTTATCACATCTACAGTTTAAGTTAATATTACAAACATCAACATCATGTATTGTGAGTCCGTCTGTAACAGGAAGCTTATCCGCATATAGAGACACATATGAAACACTGGATTTTGACATATTTAAAGACACTTTGTGATAATTAAACCATTTCCTTATCATTTTTAAGGAATGTTTGGCATTGGCTGTAACTTCATCCCAACTCTCACCACTACACATAATGACTGTGTCATCCGCAAAAGATACAATAGCACCCGGTAAATTAAGATTCAATAACCCATTAATATAGGCATTAAATAATAATGGACCCAAAATTGAACCTTGAGGGACACCACAAGTAACTAAGCCGTAAGAATTTTTAACACCATTAATGAGAACACACTGAAATCTATTTGATAGATAGTTACGCAAATCATTAACAATCCCTCTTATACCTATATCATTCAATATAATCAATAGAAGTTCATGTACTACCGTGTCAAAAGCCTTCGCTAGATCGAGAAATATTGCTATTACCGATCTGCTGTTGTCAAGTTGGTTACATATGAAGTTATTGACATAATTTAAGGCATCATTAGTCGATTTATTCTTTCTGAATACGAATTGTGTCCCATTTATCATTCCCTCTCCCTCTAGAAAATCATTAAGTCTTTTGTGAATCACTTTTTCAGATATTTTAGCCAAATTTGATAATAAGGATATTGGTCTATAATTACTTGTTGATTTATGATCACCAGCTTTATATATTGGTACAACTTCTGCTCTCTTAAAATGATTAGGCCAAATACCAGATAGCATACATTTATTAATTATTTTTGCCAAGGGTTCAGCTATATCCAAAGCAATACATTTTAAAACAGCGATGGTAATTCCATCAATCTTACCTACCTTCTTATTTTTCATTGACATAATAATATCTACTATTTCCCCTGCGTTTGTCTCCTGTAAATACAATGACTTATTATTCCAAACTCTAAGTGGAACATTTAAATTGAACATTTTTTCAAAAGAGTTACGGTTTTCGAGTTTCGCAAAGGTAAAGCCTGAAATATGTGATATGCGTATTTTCGCTAGTACAAGCTAAACCTACCTATAACTTTTTGGGTATTAGTGAACGTTCAACAATTTTCATGACTAATTTTACACTCAAAAATGTAAAATAAATATTGGACGGACTTTAAAAGTTGTTGCACTGAAAAATACAAAATAATATTAATTCTATTGGTGCTGGTTCTTTTGGAGTTGGTGCCTACAACTACAAACTACAACGGCACAACTCCAAAATTACCAGCACCAATAGAATTAATATTATTTTGTATTTTTCAGTGCAACAACTGATAAAGTCGGTCCAATTTTTTGTAAAAAATATTTACTATACTTGAATATTTGTTGAAAATACTAAATTATTGTCACCTTATAAATCAGATCACGTGCCTATCTCTTTCGAAAACTGTCGACCATCTAAGTTATGATGACCTTGTTGACTGCTGTTCTAAACAGTTCTGTGGTTGTTTTTGAATAACATGTCCTTAGGTTCTTGAGCCATTATATCCTTCTTCTTCCATGCCCTCTTTTTCAAAACACTTTTCCTTGGAGGATGGGTTTTAAGAGTTTGTATTATGTCTTATTTCTCAGTTTCTCTCTTTCCATCATTCTCATCACCGTTCCTTCCTCGTTCTTTCCATTATTTTTTCATTGATCATTTCTTCGACCCATCGTATTTTAAGGATCCTTCTGCAGAGCCACATCTCGAAGCATTCAAGTTTCTTTTGTGTTGCAATGATCAATGACGAAGATTTCATTTCAATGTATAAAATGGAGAAGGAGCAGGAGTCTTACTTCGGTATCTTGTTTGAGGCTGCGTGATTTGAAGAGCTTTTTGGCAATTTGACGAAGGTACTCCTTTCTTTTTCTTGACAGTGGTCCCATGGTTGGTTTACTAAGGTTTCCAGGGTGACAAATTTGGATTCCCGTTCTAATGAATGGATTTATGACTAGTTGGCAGTTTTTTTTCGTTTCTTGATACTAGTAATAGTAGTAATAATCTATTAGGATAAAACGAGAACTCTTTTTCCGACTTAGGTAGGAGAAGAATAATTTTTGGCCCTGCAAACAGGGTCAAAAATCGGCTTTTCTTATAGTAAAGTATAAGAAAAACTATTTTTATATCTTGCAATGATCTTTTTTATATTTGAAAAGTATTCTTCGCAACAGCTAATACAACGAAAATTTTATTAAACACCTTTCTGCAAATTTGCTCGTAAAAATTAACCTTCCAAGAGATTCATGATAGTGACTACTGATTTATTTGATTTTAAAATATTTCCGAGGTAACTAAATGTGACACAATTTGTTGCACGAAGTACACGAAATAAAAGTCGTTCTCTCAAATAAATTCGAGTTGATTCCTTTGAGCTTGACTATAACAAAAATGTGTTTTTTTCTCTGTCCGTTGGACATAATATACCTATATGTCATGCGAGCGTTTGAAACAAAAGTAATCAGAGCACTACTCATTCCTGCTTAATCAACATCTGCATTGGTTGCCACTCGAGAGGACGTCACGTAATGAGTTGGTGCTGCTCTGATGATATTTTCCCGCCAACTTTCAACAGCCCTCATATATTCAAGAGCCGCAAAGAGCCTTCGTGATAAGTCCCTCTTCCCTTCTCTAGACAAGATTTATTCATTCTGTTACACCATATCCGTTAACAGTTTGAATTCCAGAATAAACGTCGTGTTAAATTCCATAGCATTAGCGTGAAGCAGGAAATATCGTCGGAATGGTGATTTTTTTCTTGCGAAGTAAGAAAGACATTTGTTAGACGTAGGGAGTTTTTAGGGAAAGAATCAGGGATTTTTGTTAGGTTTGGTGAATGCTAATGGTGGTTTGCATGCTGCAGGTGTGCTGTAATGGAGCGGAGGCTTTCCAATGAAAACATTTCTCTATTGAGTGAAAATTGTGCTTATAACGTGACAACCAACAATAGTCACAGGCATTCTTATCGCGCGGGTTCAAAGGTAACTAGTCATAATATGAATTGAATCGGATGTCACATACACTACCAAGATATTGGGAAACACCAATATACTGTGTATAAAAACTAATCATAGATATTTTTGCAAAATTATGTACAAGTGGTGTTAAAATTAAAAGTCGCCCAAATGTGAGTCAACAAATTTTCAATTCTCTATTTACTACGGTTAATGAGATATAGCCCACTGACAGACGTATGGACGATATTAGTATTTGTTGTTATACCCGACATAAAAGTACACATTCCGCTTTTTAATAGTTTGGTACAAAACTCAATGATTTGAATCAGATGATTAGCTATTTGATTGATTACGATAATTTGACGCTTTTGACTTCAAAATATTTGACATAAATAAACATGTGTGAGCATTGTGACTTGTTTGGTGTTTACAAGTAAGAATTATAACTTACAAACATGAGAATGTCAATAATTGACATGTTTGTGGACGCCAATTCAAAATTCATTTGACAACTGTGTAAAACTGTTCTATTCAAACGGATAAATCTTCAAAATAATCTCGCTATAGTCGCCTTCCATTTAACGAGGCGGTTTGTAATTTCCAAATCAAATCACTAACATCAGAGGTTCCAAACAACTATGTAATGAAATAACCAGTATGGCACATTGGGAACATATTTTCTTCAAGGTTTAATAAAATAGGTTAAAGATCTTACTTCAAACTGATTAGCATCTAATAACAGATTGGCAACGAATAACCATATTTTTAATATTAACTGACAGATCTGTCAAAATATGTATGAAGTTATTTCAAGATGACAGTGATATATAAAAAACTCATTTTTTGCCAACCAGCACATTTTTGTAGCCGCTGGAATTTTTATGTTTGTCTCTCTCTTATTTATCAAACACGGATGTCCTATCGTTTTTAAAATACGGCTGTCTTTATCACATTATTTTTTCCAGGATCTGAGTAATATAGCACAGATTAGTTTGTCGTAGCTAAATTCATAGTCCGCCTCCTTAAGTGGAAGGCGACTATATACAAGAAAACTGGAAACAAGAAATCAAACTCGCTCTAAAAATCGTGTAAAATTTCATACGCATATCTTTTGTAAATGCGTCTTTGCGCACCATGCCAGAACAAATATTTAAGAAAAGAAGCATAGCAAGTTTGATCTCCTGTTTCCAGTCTTCTTGTCAGTATACTTATACATTATCTATGCCAACAAGACTGGATTCTCTACATAGCCACATGAGATTACAGAAGTTTCATATCAGGGGCATGGTCTCGTTTTCGACGAAAATCTTGACAATTACCTTAAATATTTGTTCTCTCTATTTATCTTCGTGATCATGATCTGCTGTCTTTTTCCAGGGAGGCCGCTTGTTGCGCACGGCATGGTGCGCAAAAACACATTCACAAAAGATATGAGTATGAAATTTGACACGATTTTTAGGGCGAGTTCAATCTCCCCTCTATCCAGTCTTCTTGATCTATGCATTCTCGATGTCAAATGATATTGGAAAATCAATAAGAAAATCTCTAAAAAGTCCCCATATGATAACCACATGGAGCATTCAAATATATCATTCTAATATATTGTTACGTGGGTAGTTTATCATGTACTTACTGTTATTATTTCTTTTAGTTTGTATTCATTCTGCTACCTTGTTTGCAGTAGTGTTGCTTGTGTATTTCATTGTCTAGTTCTGGAATTGTAGTAGATTTGTTCTCGATCCTTCCAGAAACTGTATGTGAGGTACAATTTGTCTTGCTATTGTCACCTTGACAAGGATCTAGAACATTAATTATGTTCGTCTAGATAATCATAGAACATTCTCGATGAATGTCATATCATGATTTAGATATATAAAGCCGTGACGATCATGGGACACAGTCAGTTTATTGTATCAGTCAATTGGAGACATAAGTCGAAAGTAGTTGGAACGCGATAGTCAAAGTGACAAATAGTGACAGTCGTACTAAAATAGAAAGCCGTGTACAGTGTGTTCTAAATAAATCATTGGAAGCAATCTGCGAATTTTGAGTATTACGCAAGTGAACTCACCCCACAACGTTTAGCACAGGGTTAAACGTTACAATTGGTGTCAGAAAAAAGGGATCTTCGCATTTTGCTGAGACTATATGGTGAATACCAGATCCAAAGATTACGTCGAAATGGCAAATATTCAAGATTTAATAGAGTTCCTGAAAAAGAATAACGAAGAACAAGAAACAAAAATGAATCAATTCCTGGAAAATCAAGAAAGAAGTAGACAAGAACAAGAAACAAAAATAACACAAATTCTAGAAAATCAAGAAAGACTTGAAAAGGAAGACCAAACAAAGATAAATCAAATTCTAGAAAATCAAGAAAGAATTAGACAGGAAGACCAAACAAAAATAAGTCAAATTCTAGAAAATCAAGAAAGAAATAGACAACAAGATAAAGAAGAACAAGAAAGAATTAGACAAGAACAAGAAAGACTCAGAAAGGAAGACCAAACAAAAATAAGTCAAATTCTAGAAAATCAAGAAAGAAGTAGACAAGAACAAGAAAGAATTAGGCAGGAAGATCAAGCAAAAATAAGACAAATTTTAGAAGAAGAACAAACAAAAATAAGACAAATCTTAGAAGAACAAGAAAGAGTGCGACAAGAAGATAAACAGGAAGTTGACCAGAAATTAGAGAAAGTTGACCAAAAATTAGAGAAAGTTCAAGAAGAAGTTGAACAGAAATTAGAGAAAGTCCAAGAAAGTTTTGATCAAAAAATTCTATTAATAGAAGAAAAGATGTTGCAAACGAAAGCTGAAGTGCCTCTAAGAAGATCGTCCAATGAAATTCAAAATGGCGTAGTTAATCCACTAAAAATTGAAGCCCCAAAATTCGATGGTAAACAGTCTTGGTCTACTTATAAAAAACAATTTGATGCTGCTGCTTTGGCTAGTGGTTGGTCAGATGAAGAGAAGGTCACTGCATTGATCTTGGCTCTACGTGGTGATGCATTGGAAATCTTAAATACCGTAACTGGCGGCGAACCTTCATATGAGATTTTAGTGGATCAACTTGAAATGCGTTACGGTGACCAACATCTACAACAAGTTTATCAAGCACAGTTAAAGAATAAGCAGCAACGGTCTGGAGAAACACTACAACAATATGAAATTGATGTTGCCCGGCTCGTTCGACTGGCATATCCTACAGCACCAAAAGACTTTCTTGATAGGCTAACGGTACAAACATTCATAGATGGTATAAGAGATATTGAAATGCAACAAGCCCTTCGGTTAAGTAGTCCTACAAGAATTGAAGATGCCCTTGCACGTGCACTTGAATACGAAGCTGCTAAACAGGCGTCCAGAAGTCATCTCAGATTGCGACAGACACGATGGGTCAATTCAACCCAAGAGAAGTCTTATGGCAATGGTAACTCCATAAAGCACATTATTAAAATGTTACAAAAATTGGATGGGCAAACAAATGAACAAAGAACTAAGACTTTGTGTTGGAATTGTGGACAAGAAGGACATATAAAAAAAAATTGTCCACAGCCTCAAAATAGCAATATGCAGGAAAACTCCAGTTAGCCAGTTTTGCGGGGCGAAGACTGGCTTACTCCAACCAAGCCCCAACATCATTAAAAATCAAAATTTCCCGACTGAGTCATGAAGGATCCAGCTTGGTTGTGAAAGGAAGAATATGCGGTCGGGATTGTAATATTGTTATTGATACTGGTTCATGTTCTACCATTGTGCGAGCTGATGTTATTCCTGCTTGCAAAATTGACCATCCCAATAGAAGTTATGTACTTGAAACTGCAAATGGAGTGACAATACCTGTCATTGGTACTCACGAGGCAGATATTCAGCTGGGAAAATCCAAATTCAGACATAAAGTATTTGTTGCCGAGATTTTGGACGAAGTTTTATTTGGGCTAGACATCATGAATAACTTTGGCTTCAATCTGAACCTCCAAGACCGAATACTCAAAGTTAATGAAGAAGAGTTGTTTATGTCAACATCTGAATCCAGAATAAGAAAAATTAAGGTAAACAGGACCATTACGATACCTGGATGGTCTGACAATCTCATCCATGTTAAAATAGAAGGTTCTAAGTGCAAGGAGGCACTGGTACTGGAAAGTAATCCAGAATGTCTGCCAAAGGAAATGATTATAGAAAACGCATTAATAAATCCATCAAGTGAGCATCCAATTAAGGTGAGAGTTTTAAATCTGTCCGAAGAACCTAGAGTTTTAATGAAAAATGAAGTAATTGCCTGTGCGGAACCTATAGTATCTGTCAAAATCTCAAGCAGTCAAGGGAAAACCATGTGCCAGAAAGGAAGAGAGTTGAAAGAGAGAATCATTTCTCACCTTCGTAACCAACAGAAGGCCAAATTTGGTGATTTATGGGAGAAATACAAAGAACTATTTTCTTTATCGGAAACAGATCTAGGACGAACTAATATGGTACAACATCGCATTAACACAGGCAACCAACAACCAATAAAACAAATTCCTAGAAGGGTACCATTAGCAAAACAAAATGAAATGGCAATACTTATAGATAACATGAGGAAACAAAAGGTAATTGAACCTTCGAACAGTCCTTGGTTGTCACCGGTTGTCTTAGTCACAAAGAAAGATGGCTCGACTAGGTTTTGTGTTGATTATAGAAAATTAAATGAAATCACAAAAAAAGACAGTTATCCTCTTCCTAGAATAGACGATACACTGGATTGGTTGTCAGGAGCGAAATGGTTTTCTACATTGGACTTGAAAAGTGGATATTGGCAAGTCGAAATGCATCCTGAGGATAAAGAAAAGACAGCATTTTCAGCCAATACTGGTCTATGGCAATTCACTGTAATGCCATTCGGATTGTGCAATGCTCCAGCGACGTTTGAGAGATTGATGGAAAGAGTACTACGTGGACTCATTGGAAAGAAATGTTTAGTATACCTTGATGATGTAATCGTTTTCAGTGAAACATTTGAGGAACACTTGAAAAATCTAGAAGAGGTATTTCAACGATTCTCACAAGCAAATCTTAAACTTAATCCAGAGAAATGTGCTTTCCTAAGAACTGAGGTGAAGTATTTAGGACACATAATATCCGCAAATGGTGTAAGAACAGATCCGGAAAAGACAGAAGTGGTTCATAATTGGCCTGTACCAAGGAACAAAACAGAATTGCGAAGTTTCTTAGGCCTGTGTTCATATTACAGACGGTTCGTAAAGAATTTTGCTAGTATTGCCCGTCCATTACATCAACTAACTGAGAAGGAAAGACCTTACAATTGGACTCCAGAATGTCAGAATGCTTTCGAATATCTGAAAGGTGCTTTGTGCTCTTCTATTGTTCTGGCTTATCCCCAGAGAGAAGGAGAATTTATCCTAGATACTGATGCCAGTAAAACAGGAATTGGGGCAATTTTGTCCCAAAGAATAGAAGGAGTGGAGTATGTACTAGCATATTACAGTAAGAGTTTATCAAAGGCTGAACAAAATTACTGTGTAACGCGGCAGGAGTTACTAGCTGTAGTCAAGGCAATAAGACATTTCCACAAATATTTATACGGCCAGACATTTGTTCTAAGGACCGATCACGCATCACTTAAATGGCTGTTTCAGTTCAAGAGTCCAGAAGGTCAGATAGCGCGCTGGCTCCAACAACTTCAAGAATATGACTTTAAAATTGAACATCGTCCTGGTATTAACCACAGAAACGCTGATGCATTGTCAAGACGGCCTTGTTCAGAGGACTGTAAAAACTGTTCAAGACTTGAAAATAATGTACCAGAAATTCTTAAAGTCAAACGAACTTTGATAAATGGCGACCCAAACTGGAGTTCGGAAATACTCAAGCAAGACCAACTGGATGATAATGATATTGGACCAGTGATGAGGTGGAAAATGGATGGAGCAAGACCTACTTGGCAGGAGATATCAGATTTGTCTCCTGTCATAAAAGGATACTGGTCACTTTGGGAATCTTTAGTAATTGATGATAACGTTTTAAAAAGAAAATGGGAAAGTAATGATGGTAAGACTGTCCATTTGCAAATAATTCTTCCACGGAAAAGAATTGCACAAGTACTGCAAGAGATTCATTGTGGAGCAAGTGGTGGCCATTTGGGTATCAATAAAACGTTATCGAAGATTAGAGAGAGGTTCTACTGGTTAGGAAGGCGTGCTGACGTAGAGGACTGGTGTCGGCGATGCGATACCTGCTTTACCAGTAAAGGCCCAAATACCAGAACCCGCCATAGGATGCAGCAGTACAATGTGGGTGCCCCATTTGAGCGAATAGCCATCGATATTACGGGGCCATTTCCAATAAGCAGCTCTGGAAACAAATATCTCTTGGTCATCATGGATTATTTCAGTAAATGGCCAGAGGTAGTCGCAATTCCAAATCAAGAGGCAAAAACAGTGGCCGATGCCCTAATTGAACATTGGATAAGTCGGTTTGGTGTGCCATTAGAGATTCACTCGGACCAAGGTCGAAATTTTGAGTCGGAAATCTTTCAGAGTGTGTGTAACCTAATGGGGATTAAGAAAACTCGTACAACTCCACTGCATCCACAATCCGATGGAATGGTAGAGAGATTTAACAGAACACTAAAAAATTATTTGAGGTCAGCAATCAATGAACACCAAACAAACTGGGATAAGTGTATACCGCTCTTCCTACTGGCCTATAGATCTTCCACTCATGAATCGACCAAAGAATCCCCAGCTGGTATTGTTCTAGGTAGAAATCTAAAACTTCCGTCTGACATCTTGTTTGGTTCACCAAGCGAACATCCCACATCTGTAGATGCCTACATTCAGAGTTTGAGACGAAGACTCGAGGAAATACACAATCTGGTTAGAAAACAGTTGAAGATTTCTAGTGATCGAATGAAGGCCCGATATGATATTCGTGCAGAAACCGGACAATTAAAAATTGGTGATAAAGTGTGGTTGTACAATCCACAAAGACGAAAAGGTCGTTCTCCAAAGTTTGACAAACAATGGGAGGGACCATATACCGTTATCAAGAGGATAAACGATGTGGTATATAGAATTCAGAAATCCCCACGCAGTAAAATGAAAGTGGTTCATATCGACAGACTTTCACTGTACAAAGGGACTGAGGTGACATTTGATCGGGACGATCAAAGCTAAGAAGGGGGCAGTGTTACGTGGGTAGTTTATCATGTACTTACTGTTATTATTTCTTTTAGTTTGTATTCATTCTGCTACCTTGTTTGCAGTAGTGTTGCTTGTGTATTTCATTGTCTAGTTCTGGAATTGTAGTAGATTTGTTCTCGATCCTTCCAGAAACTGTATGTGAGGTACAATTTGTCTTGCTATTGTCACCTTGACAAGGATCTAGAACATTAATTATGTTCGTCTAGATAATCATAGAACATTCTCGATGAATGTCATATCATGATTTAGATATATAAAGCCGTGACGATCATGGGACACAGTCAGTTTATTGTATCAGTCAATTGGAGACATAAGTCGAAAGTAGTTGGAACGCGATAGTCAAAGTGACAAATAGTGACAGTCGTACTAAAATAGAAAGCCGTGTACAGTGTGTTCTAAATAAATCATTGGAAGCAATCTGCGAATTTTGAGTATTACGCAAGTGAACTCACCCCACAACGTTTAGCACAGGGTTAAACGTTACAATATAATATGTATCTAAAAATGATTTGAAGTTATTATATGAATGAACGACAAAAATTCTTTAGGGGTAGGTGGATACCAGTGGATAATCAATGTTCAAATTCCAAAGAGTAAAAGTTCTTGATACTCAGGGTGTTGCTAAAATGGTACCACATATTCCTGAGTTCAAAATAAGTTGATTTAATCAAACTTATCTTGCAAAGTTGGACATCTTGGACGCCTTACGAACCCGAAATTGAAATTTTGAGATACAGTTTTTTTACTGCTACTGGACAAAATCCAAGAGAACCAAATCAAATAAATTTTGAACGTGCTTACTACCAGGGGGACGTAATTCTCCCTAACTCTGTTAGATGTTGTTGTCACGTCAAAATAGAATATTCAGCAAAATTTGTCGCGCAGAATATATTATTCATCAGCCTAATATAATCTAATGTGAGATGCCTTTGAAATTATCACCCTTGTGTACGGGGACACATAAAGTTTTTTTTTCTAACACACAAACAGACAGAAATATCATCCAAAAGATTAATGTATCAAAGCAGCAAACATATCACTTTTGCCTACCATTATGCACATTAGTGAGTGAGTGATACATGGGAGCGTCACAACTCAACCGAAATTAGCCGCCATACACAGATGCGAGGGGTGAATAGTGGCCTTGAGGTCACATTTAGGGCAGCCACAAATATCTACGAAGACCTACTTTCCCTTGTATTTGACAGCTTACATATTATGGAATAAATTGCAGCAGCACTTTCACTACATTACTTGTATAGCTTATTATACCTACCAGATTTTTGTTTTGGCCTACCATGAAAGTACAATTTTCCAGTAATTACTGAAAATTCTTGATATCTAGAGCCTTGATGATCATTTTTCATTCTATCAAACATTACTGCACTAGTGCCAAAAAGGAAAATACATATACTCCGATTCAAATGTTCTGATATGGAACCAATAAATACAATTTACATCACTTTCTATTACTTCAGACTGAGCTTACATAAGCATATACGAATCCTTACAGATGGAACTAGTCAAGTTTAATAGAAAAGGATCACTTAAATTACTATCATATTACCTATATTTTATTGACTGCCTTCCAGAAAAGTAGGAGGTATGCAATCCAGTTGTATGTTTTTTATGTATGGCTGTTCGGTCGTTTTACATAGTAAACGTGTTTTGATGATTTTTAAATAATTTGAAAGAACAAAGTTGAGAAATGGTCTCATATTTAGAAAAACTCAAATCCGAAATCTCCTTCTAAAAAAACACTCCTGAAGGGTGTGGAGGGGGCCATTTGTCTGGAATATCGAAAATCTGAGACGGCAGAATTCAAGATAAGACCATATCTGCAAACTTTTAAATCGAACATTTTTTCAAAAGTGTTACGGTTTTTGAGCTACAGCAATGGTAAAGACTGAAATATTTGTATTTCTGCTATGTGGGGGGGGGCAATGTTTTTCGAAAACTGAAAATATGAGACGTCACAATTAAAGAAGAGATTATATGTAGGAACATTTAAACAACATTTCAATGGGACATTCTTAAAACAGTTACGGTTTTCGAAATACAGCAGTGGTAAAGTTGAAATATGTATATTTCCGCCTAGATGTTTTGAGATCTCTGTTCAAGCAAAGAATATACGTGGGTAGGGTATAGGAAAAGTTCTATCTTCTGTGGTACTAGTGAATGTTCCACGATTTTCATGAATAATTTTACATTCAATAGTGCGAAATAAATATTTTTTACAAGAAAATGGACCAAAGTATTAGTTGGTGCACTGAAAAATACAAAATAATATTAGTTCTATTGGTGCTGGTGCTTTTGAAGTTTGTGCCAAAAGTCTTCTACCGAACTACAATTGCACAAAATGAAAAGTACCAGCACCAATAGAGATAATACCATTTTATATATTTTGACCGACGAACCCAAACGATGGAGGTATACAATTCGACTGTTTGCTTTTTTTTTGGTTCATTTGAAAGAGGAGAATTGAGAAATGGTCCCATATTCGTAAGAACTCAATTACGAAATCTCCTTCCCTTCAGAAAACATCCCCAAAGGGAGTGAAGAGGGCTATTTTTCTCGAAAATCGAAAATCTAAGGAGGCAGAATTAAAGATATCCGGAAACGTTAAATTGAACATTTTTGCCTTAGCATTCCGGTTCTCGAGTTACAGCTGTAAAATGTAAAATACATATGCGTATTTCCACCGCGATGTTCTGGAGATCTCTAAATAATAAGTACAAGCAAAGAATATACGTGGGTAATAAGATGAGGACTATCGTCTATGGTATTTGTGAACGTTTAATGATTTTCGTGACTAATGTTACACACAAAAGTGTGAAAAAATATGTATTACAAAAAATTTAACCGACGTTTTAGTTGGTGCACTGAAAAATATAGAATAAGATTAGTTCTATTGGTGTTGGTACCTGTGAAGTTGGTGCCAAAAGTTATCGATCTAACTGCAACTACACATCTTCAAAAGTACAGCATCAATAGAATTAATATTATTTTATATTTTTCAGTGCAACAACTAGATAATAATGTCGGTCCATTTTTTTTTTATATTTTCAGTACACCAACTAATAAATTCGGTGCAATTTTTGGTAAAGAATATTTACAATTAAATGTTTTTATAATCCATGGTGATTTCACTTTTTTGTATATGAAACAGCGACTGAATGCCAAATCTGAAACTTGATTGAATAAAAACAATGGTATCAATTGAATCGTCAAACTAGCAGTTGTCAGGATTCTAGAATAAGAATATCATATTTTTGACAAGAAACCAGGAGGATGAACAATTGTTTATATAAAATAAAACTTTCAAAGAAGTACAAGTACAAGAAATTGTGGATCCTATGGTTCCGCAATATAAGAGTCATTAGAATAAAACTTCTTACTCTAGAAAGTAGATATTGGTTAAAAGCCCTTATTCCAATATCTATTTTCTATCAATAACTTTTACTATAAATTCCAAAAAAACTTCGTTTTAGGGTTATGACATAGGTAGCTAAATACTTGTTCCTAATATGATTTCTCATTTCATTCATATGACCCGACTTTGATTATATAGTACAATTACATAATCGAAATATTTTCTTTTCATTTGTCGTGTAGGAAAACTAAAAATAGTGTGACCCTATAATAGTAATGGTGTAAGAAAAAAAACTATAACATAAATATGTAGATTGGATTGATCACAAGCTTGAATAAATAATTCAGAAAAGCTGATATATCATTGATATTACGCAAGTACCAAACGCAAGGTTAGTTTGAAACTCTTTCCAAATATAAAAGACAATAACATAAATATTAGGATAAGTTTTTAAGGTAAACGTAAGAGTTTGTCTATTTGTGATAGTCCTTAACCCATTTTCTAAATGTGATCATTAAAAATATTTTTTACAAAAAATTGGACCGACTTTATTAGTTGGTGCACTGAAAAGTATAAAATAATATTAATTCTATTGGTGCTGTTACTTTTGAAGTTGTGCAGTTGCAGGTAGATTGGTAACTTTTGGCACCAACTTCACAAGTACCAGCCCCAATAGAATTAATATTATTTTATACTTTTCAGTGCACCAACTAATAAAGTCGGTCCAATTTTTTGTAAAAAATATTTATTTCACACTTTTGAGTGTAACATTAGTCACGAAAATCGTTGAACGTTCACTAATACCAATGAAGATAGTACTTATTCTATTACCCACGTATATTCCTTGCTTGTAGTTGTTATTATTGAGATCTCAGTACATCGCTGCGGAAATACGCTTGAATATTTTAGTTGTTACCATTTTAACACCGATTTTACTCGAAAACCGTAACTCTAAGGGGAAAATGTTCAGTATAAATGTTGCTACAAATAATTATGTCTTTCATGTACTGCAAACAGATTTTCAATTTTCGACAGAAATCGCCCTCTCCACATAGCGAAAATAGGTATATTTGAGAGTTTAAAATGTCTCTATGTCGAAAACCGTTACTCCTTTGAAAAAATGTTCCATTTAAACGTTTCCGGATATTGTCCTATCTTTAATTATATCAACGCAGATTTTCAATTTTCGACAAAATTTGCCCCCTCCACCCCCTTCGGGGGCGGTTTTCGTAGGGAACGAGATGTCGGATTCCCGTTTTTATGAATATGGGACCATTTCTCAAGGCTCCTCTTTCAAATGAATCAAAAATCATCAAAATCGGAGTACGTTTACTATATGAAACGCGCGCACAAACCAAAAAAAAAAAAAAAAAAAAAAAAAAAAAAAAAAAAAAAAAAGCACACAATCGAATTGTATACCTCCTCCTTTTGGGAAGTCGGTCAATAAAAACCCTATCTATGGAATTGAAAGATGTACGGAATCCTTACAATGGATATAAAATGTAAGTTAAGTAGAATTTTAGATGGATCTCGTACTTATAATAAATAGCATGTGTTTGAAATTGATGTTCCTAACTGAATTAACTCCTGCATCCTCCACGATGTAATTTTAATAAAATTGTTAATAGATAATTTCTTGCGAACAATTTAAATAATATTATAATTATTATAAGAGTAATAATAAAAATAATCTTTATGAATAGCATATTGGCTAGTGTTATACAAAAAGTGACTATATTTGTAAATAATTTCAAAGAAAACAAATGAAAAAATACATTCTATAAAATGTAATAAATTAAATATCAATATTTTTTCTAATATATGTTTCGCAAGATTTTTTAAATTACTACAGATGATCTGCATTTCTAACATTCTCAGGTAAATGATTTTATTGTTTTAATCCTTTATACAATAGAGTAATTTAAAAAAAAATGATGAAACCCTATCTAAATGGAAATTCTTTTGGGAACGGGTGTTATGTTCGTATACATCTTTATCAAATTTACAATTTTGAATAATATGTTCAGGTAGCAACATATTCAACTATGAGTTACAGTTTGCCTTACACTCAAAAGATTTGTAGTATCTAAAACAGATCTCTTATCCTAGTGAACTTACTGCATCTTAAAATCATTCTTAACGCTTCATACAGTTTTTTTCTGTAGAATATCTAGCTGACCATTATATTCATTAGCAATAACAATATGGAACGAAAATAAAAATGTGGAGCAATAATCGTTTTATAAATTATCAATTTAGACAAAGAACTTAAGTCTCGTAACATTCGCCCTAATACATTACTTTTTGTAGCAATTTTATTTGTAATAAATTTGTAATGTTCAGAAAAGGATAAGATTTCATATATATTACATATCCAAATATTTGAAATAAATTACCCTTTCAATAGTGTCATGATTAATCAACCGCTATAGGTATTTACTGTATTTTTGTTTTTTATAATCATCATTTTTGTTTTATTATTGTTTAGCTTTAGCGAGTTATTTAACCAATCTAATATATTGTTTAGATCATCATTTAATGTCTGTACTATTTCATCAAACCTATCACTTATAAAATATATAACTGTATCATGAGCAAATAATTGAGCTCCACACCTTTTTTAAAGTCTTTATAATGTCATTTATATACATAGTATAAAGAGGGTTGGTCCTAACACAGTTCCTTGAGGTACACCTTAGGTTGTTTTTTGTAGTAGTTGAGATTTTTCGTTCAGATTTTCTATTTTTTTTCTCAAAAACCAATAGAACACACATTTGGATACTATTTTGTTGTTGCTTAGCTATACGAACTATTTACCAGGTATACACAGACGGTAGCTTATTAACACTTAACTAAAAGAAGTTTGTAGGTACAGTCATCCTGGCTATGTCATTATTTTTTGTGGAGAATATCTCGCGTCCATTTGTTCTCCTATTAGTTCTATGCGAATTACTATATTGCGTTTCAAATTGAGAAAGCAAGGAGAAGTCTTATGGAGTACTTCGTTGCCAGTGCTTTGTCATACCCGACTGAACGAACCATCAGGCAAATTTCAGTACTTTGGATTAAATTTTATCAAATATGTTTTATTACAAATAATTGTAAAACGACGCAGAGAGTAAATTATAGTAAATTCAAAAAGTGGCAGTCAGAAATTCAAATCAAATCCAAATTGTAGATATTTAGAATAATTTCCAAAAATGCGTAAGGTTTTCTTAGATTTCCAAATTTTAAATTTAACCCGCAATTTCAACATTCGAAACTTGCTTTCAGTGTTGTTAATATATCTCTGAGGAATCATTTTATGAAAGTAATATACAGGATGTTTCATTTAAGATGATAAAAAAAGTAATATTTGCTGACAACCTTGCAAATGTTTTGCTGAAGCCGCCATATGCAGTTTATAATGACTCTCTAATGTCTAAAATTGAGTCCCGCCTTCAAGTAGGCTTCGGAGGAAGCAATAGCATTATTCAACGAAATTCATCATTGAAATAAGTGTGTTGTGAATGGAAACAAAGGTATTTTTATTTACACGGATGGTAGTAAAAGACTTAATTCAAGATGTGTTGCCTTTGTCGCACTCTGTCCTGAATTTAATACAGAAAAATCAAAATGTTTCGACCACAGATGCTCAATATTCACTGCCGAATGTGCGGCTGTACATTCAAACAACTATACTTTTATTTTTACAGACTCTTGAGAACATACAGTCGCTAAAATTTAGCTTTGAAACTAATCCATTCACTATGAACATCACCAGAAAGTACAACAGAGCCAAGCGAACAATGTCACAAAACTGTCATATCAAGTTCCATTGGATACAGTCTCATATTGGCATCAACAGTAATTAAGAAGTCCATTCCCTAGCTGAATCAGTATCTACTTCTACCAACATCGGGCTGCTCCAAATTCCCTACTCAGATATTCAAGAAAGTCTTAGAGCAAGCGCCCTGCAGAGTACAAATCACACGATTGCTGAGCAAGGTCAAATCGAAGACAAAAAAATCTTCGATTACTTCAATTGCCCTGGTTCCCTGGGAAAAATCCAGCACGGGACTATGTCGTGACAATCAATAGATGTCATGCCAACCATTATAACCTTTCGGACACTTTCGGCTTCTCTCCACAGGATAGGGTTAATAGAACGCCCAGTTTGTAAATGTGGCATGACTGATGAGGACTTAAATCATGTTTTATGGCAGTGCGCCCTCTACAATGACCAACGAGCCAAACTGCTCAACAGGCTTAAGAAAGACAACCTTCAAACTCCACTCTGCATCGTCTGGCCAAACCAGACGTCAGAAGATGCCAAATGATTAATGGCATCTTATCAGAATGTTCCTTATCCATTTAATTTTTTATTAATACTACGAGTTGTTATATGAATTATTTAACATTGTCAATATTTAATTGAACAAGTACTTTGTATAACTGTAATAACCCTCTCAAGAGGTTTTTTTGCTCAATAATAAAAGCTTGTGTTGATATCTTAGACTTGAAACTGTCTTTCCTCGTCTAAAGTTAATATCATATTACTCAGCCAGGTTGAAAAATTTTGTTCATGAACAAGTTGAACTGTGTATGGGCCCCATAAGCTTTTGCACCCCTATCAGACATCGTTTTCATTCATTTTCAGTATATGTCCCATCGTCTCAAACATATCCTGCCCAAATATTTCAGTTTTTCAGCTGGTCAATTCCTGCCTTTGCAGAATAAGTAGGTACCTAATTGTAATAGTTGTATTCGTATTGGACTAATTAAAACACCGCAAACAACGTGTTAAAATAAGTTTTTGAGAGATATTCAATTTTAAGGTTACCGGAAATGGGCTCTTCTTTAATTTTGCTGTCTCAAATTTTTGATTTTCCAGATATATTGGTTCTCCATCTCCTACTTTTAATATCATCGTGAATTAATCATGGCGACAAGAATGGATGATGTATAAAGAACGATGTCTGTAGTGGCCATTATGTAATCATACGGTTTAACAATTTCTTACAAAGGTATTCCAGACACTTGATGAACACTGCATGTAAATTCTCAATAGCTTCATCCTATTATCTCCTCAGCTTTGTTCGTGTAATTTCAGTTGCTCTAGCCTAGCAGCATATTGCTGCCAGCCACCTACGCGACAGAAGCCAGCGTACACCGTACACTAACCTCCCTTTAACTACTAACCGAATATCAACAGTCCATGTATTAAGCGACTAAACCACTTCGTTTGATTGCTGTTGCTATGTATATATATTTATCTCTCTCTATATATATATATATTGGCTAATCTGCCATGCCAGAGGTCAAGCCAGCATGTGATAACATGTGAACCTCATAGACGATTGCATAAACAAAAGCAGCAAGCACAACATACGCTTTGACCTGATTTCACCACCCTTAACAGCGGGGTAGGTATAGGTAATGAACACTGGCAAGATGGTAGATTACATTGAAATCACATCAGTGGATGGTAAACATTTGGCAAAAATGGAGAGTACCTACATGCCGAAATCACGCTATTCAAATAGGATCGTGAGAATAATGTGTTTATTTAGTATCGATAGAGTTTTCCTAAATTTCAGTTTTATATTCAATAAGATCAAGTCTCCATTTTCATACAGGGTGGCTAGAAAATCTGGAAACACACTTGATTTCCGGCTAAACTAGGTACTTATACGTTATATTTGAAAAATATCCAAACAAAAGTTTTTGTAGACCATTAGCTCTTTCTAGTGAGGTACTTTTACTTTCAACAGCAACATACACCCTATTTATTATAGGATTTTCAGATAGTTTTTTTTAAACAATTTATATGATATTTTTTTACCGACGAATCCAACGGAGGAGGTATACAATTTGAATATTTCCTTTTTTTATTCATGTTTGCTCCTTATATTAATATTAAACGTGCTTGGAGAATAAAGGACTATTGAGAGTTGGTCCCACTGAAGAAAAAATCGACATTCAACACCCCCTTCCCCTTAAAACTTCTCCCAATAGGGGTGGAGGGGACAATTTTTCTCGAAAATCGAAAATTTGAGGTGACCATATCAAAGAAGAGATTATTATTATTAGCAAAATTTAAATTGGATATTTTTTTAAAAATATACGGTCTCCTACCGGGAAAGTCTGAAATATGTAGGTATAGTTCCGTGATGTTTTGAAATTTCTGAATAAGTACATAAGATCTTTGTTGAACGTTGAATGACTTTGATCACTAATGTTACACTCAAAAGTGTGAAATAAATATTTTTCCAAATAAATCTGGTGTGTCCACTCACACGACATTCCTAACGCTCGCAGGAAAATTCCATTAAATGAAATATTTTACACTATTATAATACTTTCCTTAAATAGCGACGATAATAGCGGTAGTGAAGTAAAAATCATCTGGTCAAGTCGTGCTACTACTCATTTTTTTCAGCATGTCAAGACAAACAACAATGGTCATATAACATTTTTTCGCAAGATGAAACGTTTAGCCAGAATCTGAAGAAACATGTGGAAAATACGGAATTTCATTCAAGCATAACTTTTTTTGTGCTTTTTCTCAGAGATGGCAATATATGTAGCTGCGCTATAGTCTTGAGCAAATCACGTTTTTTGGCTATAGCTCATCACCCAATGTATACAGGATTCTCATTCAGTGCCACCGGCGAGTGATATTGGTACTAAACAAAATAAAAAAGAAAGCAACAAAATACACCAATCCGTTCCTGAGATAATGCTGTCACAGACAGACAGACAGTCGGTCCATTTTTACTTTCCTACGCTACTATAGTAGCTGTATAAGGAATGTATTGTAATGGTGTGAAATTTTCGGTATCGAGATTTTTACAAATGTTGACGTTTCATAGTTTTCTAAGTCTAATAAACATATTTTCAGCCATTGGTCTGTCTGTCTGTCTGTCCGTCTGTCTGCCTGTCTGTCCGTCTGTCTGTCTGTGACAGCATTATCTCGAGAACGGATCGGTGTATTTTGTTGCTTTCTTATTTATTTTGTTTGGTACTAATATCTCTCGGCGGTGGCACTGAATGAGAATCCTGTATACATTGGGTGTTCAGCTATAGCCAAAAAACGTGATTTGCTCAAGACTATAGCCTGAAAACGGCTCTAAGGATTTTGATTAAACTTGCGTAAAGTATTCTTCTGGGAGCTCTTTGCCATCTCTGAGAAAAAGCACAAAAAACGTTTCATCTTGCGAAGAAATGTTACATGACCATTGTTGTTTGTCTTGACATGCTGAAAAAAATGAATGGTAGTACGATCTGACCAGAGGATTTTTACTTTACTACCGCTATTATCGTCGCTATGTAAGGAAAATATTTTAATAGTGTAAAATTTTTCATTCACTGGAATTTACCTGCGAGCGGTAGGAAATTCGTGTAAGTGGACACATCAGTTTTATTTGTAAAAATTTTTTGTGTGATAAAATTTTGTTTTTCATTGATTAATAAATATTTTTGTGTACTCCTCTAATGTTATTAGTTATTTTATATATTATTTCGGAAACTACATTCACACACTCACTAAACCCTATATCAATCAAAAGGTTATGTAAGTGAGTAATCCTAATGTGCAAAAATATAAAGGGTGATCCATTTAAATAAAACACCGATTACGTCAAATCCGGAGAATTAACGTAGCTGTTAAAAATTGAAGTAGGTTATTAAAAAAAACTAATATTCTACAAAACATTTGTTTGGATACTTTTTTTAAATAACGTACATCTTAGCCAAAAATCAGGTGCTTCCAGATTCTAAATACCCTGTATAAGTGAAATAAAGCAAATCTACATTTTCTCCATATTTATTTCTATCCTATCTATATAATTTACAGAATAACCAGCATAGCTTATCCTATCACAATATGGAAAACTAGCCTTTTCTTCTGTTTATTACAGATACCTTGTATCATTTAAAAAAAATGTAGATATACGTTCTAAGAAAATGGTGTATTTTACCTATCAAAAATTAACTTAAAAATTAGAAATGAATCATTACTTTGTAGACTCTAAACAAATAGGAGATAATCAATGATAGAACAGCGTAATATGCTATTATTGTTAAGATCGATATCTTATGAGACGACATAAGTGACAAGACAAATGTACCTTGTTATAAATCATTGAAAACTCGTTCAAAGCAGTATTTATTGGATAGAGGGTCCGACATGGTGAGTATGAGAGCTAGAAAAGTTACAGGGAGTAATTCGAAAACTAAGATAGCTTCTTTTCAGAATGCAATGTTGAATACTTATAAAGATAATGGAACAAGAACGAATAAAACTCATACCGAGAGGGTTCAAAACATTTATACAACGGTTAGGTGTAGTAAATAAAAGAACTTTGTAGAAGAAATCGTTATATATAAAAAGTACATTTTCATCCTCAGCATTCTTCTAAAGTTGTTAAAGGTGGTATCGAAATTATTCCATTCGTTGGTGGCCGTGAAAAAAATGTTAACGGCAAGCGATAGCATTGGCGTGCGGATGGGTATTACTCGGGGCGTGCAACTCTGCCCCTCCCTAAAACATTTGGTCCTGTGATTCGTTATAGTTCCCTAACGAAGCTGTCCTATAGATATTCCAGGCCTTAGGTGGTTTCTAGACTGGAGTTGTCTTACATGGTCAATGTTAGTACTCGATACAGTCTATCACAGGAAGTCTGCAACTTTGGAGATAGCCCACGACTGAGCATTCACATCGAACGCTTCTCTCGTTAGGTTAATATGTTTTCATCGCTATATTCTATAATTCTCTCATAATTTTCTTCACATAAACAATATAATAGGTACAGATTGGAAAAAGTAAGCTATTGCGAATTGAATTGCATTGAAATAAGAACACTTTTATAGGAGACTTTACAGTTGAGCCAATGCACATATATTATTGAGAATGCATCAAGATACAATCAATGAACAAGAATTCTATTTATGAAGTTTCATACATAATATTATATTCTGTGTTTTATATGATTTTGTTTTGTTGTTGCTATTTTGGTACATAATTATTTTGCTTGCAAGAATGACATATATAATCAATAATAGAGATGATTTTATTTTATTTTTCCTGCAGCCTAAACATCAAACTTTATCAGATCTGCATCACAATAAGGGTCACCTTTCAAATACAGAGTACTAGAAATAGACCACAATATTTTTAATTATGACCTAACTGGAAAATAAGAAAACAAGTAGGTATCCAAGTAAATTATATATTATTAGAAAAAGAGATTCTGGCAACGTAATAGTTTCTCTCCTATTCCACTTTCTTTCGCCGTAGCTCGGATATCTGACGAGATACTAAAACACTTAAGGATCAAATAGGTATGGTACACTCTATATACAGAAGCCGACATCCTTGAGTTGATTGATTTGAATCTCTCCCCATAAATTACCTCATCACATTATTACTATAAAAAAACCTCAAGTATATAACTAGAATGGAAAAAACGTCTTCAAAAGCCCCTCGCGATAACAAGTATCGGCAGGATTTCTTGGATCTATTTTTGTTAGACGTGGGCTGGGAATTGACAAAATAATATTCTGAAATACTGTACTTCGCCCACGTATTATCATCATCCGAATGTATTTGATGTTGTGCAAGGCATGAGGAAATGAAATATTCACGACAGTCTCCACTCATGTATATATTGAGTTATTCCTATGTAGATGAATATTTTGTTTCTCTATAAAGAAGCAACTAGCAGATGTGGATCTGCCAATATATAATTTTTGGCACGAGTGAAATTGCTGATTTAGTAAGATATATCGGTGTTTTGCAGTGCAATCTGTTTTACTATTCAGGATTGAAAAAAATGTATTGTTTATTTATATAGATTATCAGAAAAAAGTCATTCGAAGCATGCCATGTAGATATGAGAAAATATCTACGCATATCTTTACTTAAATCATCTGAAATTGAAACATCACTATTTGAAGCAGATAGGTTTTTATTGATAAATATAGAAATATATAAACAAACCTGAGCTAATTTTATGGTCAAAACAAAAATTTAAAATGTCTATATGTCCATAGAAATATTTTTCAACTTCATTTTGCAGACCTTAACCTTTGGAAATGACATAAGTAAGTGAATTGAACATTTCCGTACTGTTCGTTAATCAGCAGTTTCAGTTCGTTTGCATTATTTGGTAATTCTTATGTAAAAAGTTCCTAGAATGAAATGCAGTTTAGCAAAACATGTCTAAATACTCTGTAACTTATGTAATTAGTGTATTTGGATCCATTTCACTTGACTGACAAAGAGTATTGATTGATTTATTTATTTATTCATTTGAGTTTAATGCTGAAGGTTACCTATATCTTAGTAGCTACAAAACTAATAATGTGGTACAGGACAAAATAACTATCTAATTGTTTATCTCAAGGCAGGTAATTATTCGAACACACTCATTGAAAATGGGTTCTACGACAAAACATCGCGACCAAAATTTCCCGGTAAAAAAGTCCATGCAAAATTTAGATCTTCATATTTGATCTTATCATAAATGTAATGAAAAAGTATATAGAATAAAATATCAACCTATATCCAGTTGTTAGGCTATTTTCTGCCGAATTTAGCGGAACGATATTTGAAACTGTTGAATTTCTTAATGACAAAATTGACCTATCAAGGGCATCCAGCTGCTAAAATTAAAGGCGAATGTAAGTTGTAGCAAGTATTTTAGGAAGTATAAATTTTAAATAAAAGATTTTAAATTAGATATCATCTTGCAAAAGAGAGAATTTAAGTTCTTGTAGAGTTGCAGAAGTTTTCAGGCAGGCTAACTCTCTGGCGGCAAGGTGTTTTGAATATTCGGTGAAAATAATTACGCCAGACGCATTCGCCAAATATAAACAAGTCATTTTGATAAAATCTTACAATTAAAACAAAATACTGTATATTAACGGAGATCACAAACTAAAACATAAAATGGAATTCATAATCAAAACTTAATAGTAGAAGAATCGACCTGCAGTCGAAACGGTTAATTTTATCGAATTCAAATAAGTGTATTTGCTGTTTACATAAAAGTTAGGTCCCTTGGTACCATTAAGGTAAGGGACTAGTTCGGCCCTTTCTTCATAACAATTCTATTTTTGGAGGCCTACAAGTCGGAAACAATGTCGTATTATGTAACAAGAATTTATATTAATTGCTAATATTATTTTCAGTCACAACTGGAAGCTTTTCATCAGAAATTTATCCTAACTTTAATTAACTTATTTTTCAACTAGTTTGTTTACTTTTATTCAACTTCTCAATAATTCAGTAACTAGCTGGGTTCCAGTAAATGGAATGAAGTTTCTAGAAATATCATTAGCTACTTTTTTCATAGGCTTCATGGAAAAGATGAAGCCACGATGTTTATGTGCGTTTCAGATTTCGACTACGAAACTCTGTTAATTTTTTTATGAGGTGGAAAGCGATGAGAGCAAATGTAAGTAAAAATTAAAAGGGATGCAAATTAATCTTTGCTTATCAAAAATGATGCAGCTTTAGTAATTGCATTATGGATTCAAATATGAATTTCAGACTAACAATTATTACAATATTTGATTGAAACTTTATTAAATTTTATTTATCCATTTTGTTTGCGAAGAGAACTTAAGTATATATGGAACAAAATTCAATTATTTGGATTATTTCATTGCATCAATTTGAATGATTTATGTGACAATTTATTACCTTCAAGTAAAATGGATTAAAATTCGAATTCGAACTGAATTAGACATTTTCTTTTATAACAAACATATCAAGTAGCAAGAATTTGGTAAATACATAACGAAATAGTCCTTATTTTTTGAGATATTTGAATGTCTAAGTAGGGCACCCTGTAATTAAATGCCATATAATGTTTAGGTGCTTTGAGTTAAATCTTCATATTTTTATTGCAGCATTTACCAGTTAAAATATTTTCAATTATTAAGAATGAATCAATCTGTATGTTATATTAATTATGTTGAACGTTGACATTCCATGTTATAAAATTATTTCTTGACTTCTTATCATTGGCAACAGTTATCTCTGTTATTTTTTTTTCTGTGACAGGAAAAAAGTTTGACATTTTATCTGTTGAGAGGTGACAAAGTATCACTTTTACCCACGGTAGATATACAGGATGGTCCGAATTATAATGGAGAAAAATAATTACAAAAGTTCATATAAACTTATCTCCAAAAAACGCTTCGTTTTGGAGATACGAGGTGGGTGTTGAAATATTGCGAAAAAAATCGTTTTTTCTTATTTTTAAAGAAACTCTTCTAGATTATGCTTTCAAACTTATTAGGTATTATAGCCACCTAAAAATAAATTTATATAATGATAAACATTTGTTTTCGTTTTACCAGTGGCGTTCGTGAGACCGTTTTAATTATTTTAAATATTTAAAAAAATGTACGCCAATGGTATATCACAATCTTTTTAAAACATGTAGACATCCTGATCAATTCTAAACAAAAATGATCTCCTTAGTCTTTTTGCTTTTATTTGAATGTGCACCTAATATCTTAAGTTTGCAAATGTGATGTACTCGTAAATAAAAACGAATTGAAAGAGCGCGAAAACCTCAGATATTATGTGCACATGCAAACAAAATTTTTTTTTCTCGAGAACCGAATTGAACATTATATCTGAATTCCATAACAAAATTGCGATAAACCATTTGCGTACATTTCACGAACGCCACTGGTAAAACAAAAACAAGTGTTTATAATGATATAAATTTATTTTTAAGTGGCAATAACACCTACTAAGTTTGAAAGCAAAATCTAGAAGAGTTTCTTTAAAAATAAGAAAAAACGATTTTCTTCGCAATAAGTATTTCAACACCCCGTATCTCCAGAACGAAGTGTTTTTGGAGATAAGTTTATATGAACTTTTTTTATTATTTTTTATCTGCAGAATACGCTGTTAGAGTTTCTCCACTATAATTCGGACCATCCTGTATATAAACAAATAAATATGAATGAAATTACAGAATTAAATTGACAGATATTTGGTTACTTTGAAGGTTTCTTTAGCAACTCATGTCTAATTGTCCCAGGCCACTTTAAGACTTCAAATTTCATTTCGATAATTTTGTGACTTAAATATATTGTAATATTTTCTCGATAATCAATCATCGTTTTTCCCGTCACAGAAAAAAATAGTGTATTATACATCGGAAAAATATTAGATTTTAGATTTGGTTTTTTGTATTCCTCCGTTTCGCGTCGGTCGACAACACCACCTCGAGTTAAAATCTAATACTTTTTTCCCTTGTATAATAAATAACTATATTTCTCATCGTGGCTTATGAAATCATATTTTTTTGTGCTTACTACCATTTTATTTTCTAATAAATATACCTACAAGATCGTAGTCAACATTATAGATAAGACTGTATCAATTATAGTTTCCAAGGTGATGATAGGTAATTTTTAGATTGACTTTCGCAACGTGCTGCCCTTAGAGTATGACGTTGTTACATCAAAATTATAACCATTTCTTGCATTTCATTCTAATATAACATAATACTACTATGATATTCGATAGGAATTTAAACAGAATTTACTTGAAATGTTCCAAGTATTACAATATCAATCTTAATAACAAACAGAAAATTCTACATAGATATTAGGAAGAAACATCTTGAAATAATCACAAACTGATACAATATCATTATCCTGAAAATAACTCCATCACCAAAAGCTATAAGTGCATTCATTTTCTATTTTATGTCGTCTAGCATCTCACCAAATTGATACTCGGATGGAATATTAAACTTTTATGGAAACAAATTCACGATCCTCAACAGTGAAAAAAGAAACAAAAAAAAAACAGTAAAAATAAGGATGGCGGAGAATCGTCGCTATCGATGTGTTTCGAAATGCTTGTTGTGTATATATGTAGCAATATTATTTATCTTCCGAAGGATATCTGAGAGTTATCAATAAAACTCTGCGCGCACTGGCATTGACAAAGTACCTATCTCTATACAGAGGCGTAGAAAGATACTAATCAATTTGAAAAATATCTATTGGACCTTCCTGAATTGGGTCAAATAAACTTTGCACTATATTGGTTGTAGACATACATCTTTCTGATTCTATCGTACAGGATGATGTCGGCACCTTTTATATTTGTGATAGATGTGGGTTCTACATACGCCGCAAGTTTAACGTGTTGCTGTATCTTTGTAATATTATCGAGGCTGGATTACTTTGTCATTTACGGTGGTAGCTCAGCAATAAACCCAATAATCTACCATCTCGATAGAAGGTTGTTCTTGAAGCTTTATTTAATATTGAAACATCACTGGATCACTTTTTGGAGTAGAAATTATTTTATTGATCATTATTGAAGGAAATACAAAAACCTGAGCTAATGTAATTAGTGATTCTCTCGCAAGTCTTGAAGCAAGACCTCGACCAAGACCATCTAAGCAAGACCAAGACCCAAGACCAATACTATTATGCAAGACCAATACAAAGACTAACCCGGTCTTGGTCTTGCTGCAAGACTTGCGAGACTTACAAGACTCTCGCAGTTCCTTGAGCAAACAGAGAATTGGTAGGAAACATTTTTTTTTGTTACTTACGCATTTTACCCATCTAGTATTTCCTGATTTCAATAATTCTGAAATACCCTATGAAGTAATTTCAACCCTTCTAGAATTTTCCTCAACCTTAAGGTAATCTATGCGTTTTTTTGTTTTTATTATTTTTGTTATTACGCAGTTCAGTTAGTTAGAATTGAGATATTCACAGGACTGATTTTTGAAATAGATACTTTTATAAATGCGTATAAGCAGTTACAGTTTAGAATCGGGCAAATTTTTCACACTTATAAAGAGTTCAGATTTTTTAAAGTCTTGTGAAGTCTGGCAAGTCTTGCAGCTAGACCAAGACCAAGACTGTCTTTGCAAGACCAAGACTAAGGATTTGATTCAAGAACAAGATTAATACCAAGGGTGCAAGACCAAGACCATATCGGTTTTGATCTTGGTCTTGTTTTGCTCATCACTAAATGTAATGATCATAATTAATATTTAAAATATCTATATGTCCACAGAAATATCCTTGAAATTGATTTTGCAAACTTTAATAACATTTGCACTGTATTAAAATGATAATTTCAGCACTGTTCATCAATTATCAGTTTCAATTTGTTTGAATCATTTGGAAATTCTTGTTTTAAGTACTCCTGAGAAGAGATAGATTGCTGCAAATGTAAGCAAAGCGTGTCTAAAAATTCTATAACTTGTGTGAATTTTTTATGAATTATTGCCGACGCCCCTATAATTACGTTGCAGCTTCTCTTCTATGACGTCACTGGTTTGCCACAGAGTTGAACTGAGGTGAAACACGCTTCCCTATATAATTTACCATTCAGTTGTCTGTTTTACAATGCTTCCACAGATCCAGACGGCAACTAGCACATAACTTTATTAATATATTCATCACGAGAAGCATTTCCAGATAGCTAGCTGGCAAGTAAGTCAATGAATTAGTTATTATTCAATAACTTTTGAATCTAAACTTCACAGCATCCTCTATAGTTTATTAGTTTTATTTATTCTTATAGATGCTAGATGGAAAAGTTTCGCAATTCTTATCCATATTCGCCTGTTTACCTTTTTTTGGGTCATCCAACATTGCTGCAATCTAAGTGGAATGTATTGCATGCAATTCTAACAATTTGCGTGTCGTTCATTCGGATAATGTGTTGATTCCATTCAGCCCTTCTATTTCTTCTTTCTGCTTCGTTCTCTGCCAAAATAAAATTCTTCCAGCTATTTCCATAAGTTCTCTAATTTGGGTCGTTTCTGGTAGCCTTTTTTATGTATCGAAGAGATGTAAAGATCTAATTTCTGTACTAAATTACCTATTTCTTTGTCCAAATAGATTTGTTGAGGAATGTTTGCTATTCTTGTCGTTTTGTCTGTTTGTTTTCACGTTCCACGTTCCACTTTATCGAAATTTCCATTCCGAAATTATTTGAATCTTATTTCTTCTTTGATGAGCTTGAGTTTTTCCTTTTCATGGGACAAGTGATATCATAAATCAAGGAGGTAATTATTAAGTGCTTTGTGCTCAACATTCTTTACAATATCGCAGCTCGGTTTAGAAATTCTTAGCTATAGGAACCATCCATCCAACAAGTTACACTTGGAGTGGCTGTGAAGTTGCAACGCATGTAGATTCGCAATAGATAGAAATACCATATAAAATGATCATATATGACATTGCAAACTATCAACAGGGATTGTATTGCCCCAATATACCTCAGTTGATATCCCTAATGGAATAATAAACATGAAATAAATTTGATAATGTTTTTGTGATAGCGATAGCATTCCAAACCACCCATTTTTATACTACAATCATTTATAGATACCAATCATAGTTTATGTATTTGTTTTGGCTTGTAGAAATTTACTTTGAATGGCGTCCCAAAGAATTGTTGTTTCAAGTCTTAATGTCACCATCACCATATTTTGAAAGAATATTATTTTCATGCACGGAATGCATAACAAGAAGGTACACCATGTTTTTCTCACGTTTATCGTTCCATTAAAGAAATATGTGTTAAAATCTTTGAATATAAGTGAACGGTAAAAAGTTTTGATGACTGAATATACTCAAAAATATAAAATAGAAATTAATTGGTGCAATGGAAAATATTTTTTTACAAAAAATTGGACCGACTTTTATTTGTTGGTGCAGTGAGAAATACAAAAGAATATTAATTGTATAATACTGGTAATTTTGAGGTTCTGCAGTTTTAGTTAGATTGAAAACTATTGGTAGTAACTTCAAAAGCACAAACTAACAAAGTTGGTCCAATTTTTGGTAAAAATTTTTATTCTCATCTTTATCGGTACATTTTAGAAATATGTGGTAAATACCAGTAGAACTGATGCTACGAGGGTTTCGTATATTATTATCTTATTCTATGAAATACATTTTAATGAAGATTTAAAGGAAATTGGTGAAGAGACCATTTCCGGCTACATCTTTCAAAAAAAAAAAACATTAACGATATCCAAGTTCCAGCAATAGTAAAGTCTCAAATATGTTCAAGGGTTTTGATGAATATGAATACGAAAAAATAATAATTCTACCTGTACATTTTCAAATTCAAAAATTACCAGTATCGGTAGAATTAATATTATTTTGTATTTTTCAGTGCACCAATTAATAAAGTCGGACCTAGTTTTTGCAGAAAAGTTAAATTACCTGTTACTTATAAAGTTATAAAATGCTACCACTTTGTTAACTATTCTTGAGAGTTCTGTTTGCTGCATATCCCAGCGCAATTTATTCATGATCTAATGCCCTTCACTGCTCTGATCATTCAACATTATCATCAGAGCATATTTATTAAAGAATTACATACACAAGAGACTATTTTTACCAGTCAATGTTTTTTCCGTTATTATACTTTACTTAGAACAAAAAAGTCTGACCGTCCGTCCTAGAAGCTATAAAAATATGACCATGTAATGCAATCGAAGGTAGTTGAAGATTCTCAACTGTTTATCAAGGTTATCGATTGTAATAAATAACATGAAACCACCGTTTAATTTTATATTGTTATGAATAGGACTTCAGTTGGTCGGTTCTTGTTTCAAGAACGTTTGAAATGTATATTTTTATTTTCCCATTTTTATCCCTTCAGGAAATCGTATCAGTTCTTGTGTTTGTAATTGGAATTTATCTAGACATACTTGTAGCTTTTGTAATGATACAGCTTGTTCACCTATAATTAAATGACTATGTCTAGATAATTTATTTAAATTTTCATATTAAATTCTAATTTCTCAAAAACATCTTTTATGCTAATTTCGAGATACATTACACAAAAGGCATCACTGTGTTTAACGAAACCAATTGAAACTAGCCGAACTTTCAAAGGCACAAATCATATGTATCAGAAATTTGACATTTGATAAACATAACGCTTGTTTTATTTCCGAAATCTCGAAATCCTCGAAAGAAAAATTAACAAATGAAATAAATTTGCGTATAATATGCGTGAAGTCAGTAGTTGACCCAATATTTGTTATATCAAAAAACAGATAACCAGTGAATGGCAATAAATCTGATTCCCCAACATATTCAAACTGCCGATAGAAACTAGGTGTAGAAAAAAGTATTTATCTCGTTTAATGTTTTAACCGAGTGTTTAATTTTTGACCGACAAACCCCGAACGGAGGAGGTATACAAATCAAGTGTCTGCTTTTTTTTGGTTTGTTCGCGCCTTGTATATAGTAAATGTACTCCGATCTTGATGACTTTTGAACGACGAACCCCAAACGGAGGAGGTATACAATTCGACTGTGTGCTTTTATTTGGTTTGTGCGCGCCTTTCATATAGTAATCGTACTCCGATTTTGATGATTTTTGATTCATTTGAAAGAGGAGGCTTGAGAAATAGTCCCATATTCATAAAAACGGAAATCCAACATCTCGTTCCCTCCGAAAACCGCCCCCGAAGAGGGTGGATGTGGCAAATTTTCTCGAAAATTGAAAGTCTGCGGTGGTATAATTAAAGATAGCACAATATCCGGAAACGTTTAAATTGAACATTTTTTCAAAAGAGTAACGGTTTTTGAGATAGGGGCATTTTAAATTCTCAAATATACCTATTTTCGCTATGTGGAGAATTGTCGAAAATTTAAAATCTATTTTCAGTACATAAAAGACATAATTATTTGTAACAACATTTATAATGAACATTTTATCCTTAGAGTGACGGTTTTCGAATTAAATCGATGTTAAAATAGTAACAACTAAAATGCTTAAACGTATTTCCGCAGCGATGTTTTAAGATCTCAATAATAACAACTACAAGCAAAGAATATACGTGGGTAATAGGATAAGTACTGTCTTCATTGGTATTAGTGAATGTTTAACGATTCTCGTGACTAATGTTACACTCAAAAGTGTGAAATATTTTTTTATTACAAAAAATTGGACCGACGTTATCAGTTAGTGCACTGAAAAATATAAAATAATATTAATTCTATTGGGGCTGGTACTTGTGAAGTTGGTGCCAAAAGTTATCAATCTACCTGCAACTGCACAACTTCAAAAGTAACAGCCCCAATAGAATTAATATTATTTTGTACTGTTCAGTGCACTAACTGATAACGTCGGTCCAATTTTTTGTAAAAAATATTCATTGATTCATAATAACAACTATAAGTAAAAAATATACGTGGGTAATAGGATAAGTATTTACTATCTTCATTGGTATTAGTGAACGTTCAACGATTTTCGTGACTAATGTTACACTCAAAAGTGTGAAATAAATATTTTTACAAAAAGTTGGACAGATGTTATTAGTTGGTGCACTGAGAAATACAAAATAATATTAATTCTATTGGTACTTCTGAAAAGTTATCAGTCTAACTGCAACTTGTCAACTTCAAAAGTAACAGCACCAATAGAATTAATATTATTTTGTATTTTTCAGTGCACCAACTAATAACGTCGGTCCAATTTTTAGTCAAAAATATTTATGACAGTATATGTCGTAGCAAAAATCCAATTTTTCAGTAACTAATTTATTGATGCTATAGCTGATGAGCTCTCTCATTTTAAGCAAATACCAAATATTTTTGTTATTATTATTTGATTTTATTGTGTAATAACAACTATATTAACAGCCACTGTGGCATCATTGAGAAGGAATTTCGATAACTTTTCCTATCTTATGTACGACTTTCAAAAATTGGCTGCTGTGAATTTTCGTCTAGAATATCTCAAAAGCCAAAGATGGTATTGACGTCAAACTGATCTCTTGAGAAGGCAAATTATGGTTAATTTTAAATAAGCAAAGTAATTTTAACATGATGTGGATAATTTAAAAACAGAAATGGAGATCATTTCCATTATGTCTGTGTTCTTGTCAGAAAGTTCTATCGAGAGAATAAAAAAATAATTTAAACTGAAAGTATGAATTTGATTAACTTTATGGAATTATTTTTTTATTCTAATTCGTGACTATATTACGGAATCATCATCTGTGCTCTTGCCGTATTTTTCATATTTTAATTCGTTTGAGTTTCAGAGGAGCTCACAAACAATACTGGCAAGTCTTCTAATGGACTCCTCTCTTAAAATCTCCAAATTACTTTTCATGAGTTCATAATTAATCCAGATTGCAGAAGTACTGATAATAACCAGTATAAACAAAACAATTTTGCCTAGTAAATAGAATTAAAGTTTTGAATACAAATTCCAGATTATTTTCAGCGTTTCATTTATTTCCGAAAAAAGATGATTTAAGTATGTTAAAGGCTACAGAATAATGTGGGTATTGTAACAAATTGATTTGAATTGAAGAGCTTTTATAACATGTAGTCCCAATTATAACTAAATGTTTTAGTAGATACGAACATAATAAATTCCATAAATCCCTAGAGCAGAAGTTATGCGCCATTAGATCAGGAATGGTTCGGTATTATCTGCTATTATTAGATTATTTCAGATGCAAAACAATATTCTAGTCTCAATCAATATAAGATTTCTGCATTTAGAAATGATGTTTCATAATTATTCAGTGCAACTGATGCAAGCTGGGGCATGTAACTTTAAAAAATTATAAATAATAGCTTTGAAAGGTAAAAAAATAAATTGGCGGGAAGAAACAAGTTTAAATTTGGTGCATATGTGACTGCATCACGGACGTCTAGCTTAAATACCTAAATCAATTCTGCTTGTGAGGTATACCTTTGAGGAGGCGAATAAACACTTTAAAATAAATATTTTTTACAAAACATCGGACCGACGTTATTAGTTGGTGCACTGAAGAATACGAAATAATATTAATTCTATTGGTGCTGGTTACTTTTGAAGTTGTGCAGTTCTAGTTAGATTGATAACTTTTGGCACCAACTTCACAAGTACCAGCACCAATAGAATTAATATTATTTTTTATTTTTCAGTGCACCAAGTAATAACGTAGGTCGATTTTTTGTAAAAAAAATATTTATTTAAAACTTTTGAGTGTAACATTAGTCACGAAAATCGTTGAAAGCTCACTAATACCAAAGAAGAAAGTACTTCTCATATGACCCACGTATATTCTTTACTTGTATTTTTTATTATGTTTTAGAGATCTCAGAATATCGCGGTGGAAATACGCGTAAGTATTTTAGATTTAAACATTTTACCACCGCATTAACTCGAAAACCGTAACTCTAAGAAGAAAATATTCAGTATAAATGCTACAAATATACTCTTTTTAAAAAATGTTCAATTCAAACGTTTCCGGATATCTTGTTATCTTTAATTCTGCCATCTTTCGATTTTCGAGAAAATTTGCCACTTCCACTCCCTTCGGCGGTGGTTTTCGAAGGAAAGGACATTTCGGATTTGCGTTTTTATGAATTTGAGACCACTTCTGAAGATTCCTCTTTCAAATGAATGAAAAATCATCAAAATCGAAACACGTTTACAATATAAAAGGGGAGCACGAACCAAAAAAAAAGTCGACAGTCGAATTATATACCTCCTCCATTCGGGGTTCGTCGGTCGAAAATCCTCCTTAAGTGCATCATGTCACAATTGGTTCCTTATGAGTAATCGATACAACATTTTCAATTGTAGGTATGGTCTTAAAAGTATTGAGGGAAGTATATATACTAAAATTAACCGTGCTTTAAGGCTTTACTTAAAGTTTAAAGATAACGCTATATAGAAAGTGAGTATGATCCGTCTCCACGCTAGTCCAAATTGCACTTGGCCAAGTTTATTTCGAATAAACATATACTGCGTAAATATATTTATTGAATCTGTTCAGAGACTGCGTCGAAACCGATTATTACAATTATCCTTCGGCACACTAATTAGAACAAAATTAAAAATATCTCGATTTTTTAAATTTTATTCTGATTCTTATAATCTATGCTTTACGAATGGAAATCGTATCCATTTTGTGGAATATTAGGTTCATTTCTAGTACAGCTGGGAATCTCTAACTTCCCGATTACCAACCAATCCTATTGATTTGTTACCTGTAGGGTCCCGACAATTTAATAGGGACAGTAGAAATTACTATTTCTTAAATGATCAGAGATAGATGGATGATTGAATTGGAGAAAAGTTGCGGAATTTAGACCTGTTCAATACTCTGGTTTGAAAATTTCAATGAAATCAAATGTCTCTGAAATATATTAAAAATTCTGAAAATCATCGTTTTTGTTTTTATTTATTTTTTCACTTGATACTCGGAAAAGAAAGCTGTAAATTTTCGCAAATGTAAGTAACTTACCAAGATGAAGATGATGAAATTGTTGGATATATTTGATCTCTTTAATTTTCAAAGATATGCTATACCTACAACTTTTGTTTTTCTTTATGGGAGCCATATTTGTTTTTTATACCATTAGATGAACCCAAAAATCACCTTCGCAACAATGTATAACAGGTCGACATTTAAAGCCAGAAAGACATAGAGAACCGGTAAAAATATTTTCGAATGTGGAAGGCCATGAAAATAAAACTAAATATTTCAATCACTATGACAACAGTAGTTCTTTTACATTTAAATGATAATATAGTCTGAATTTTATTGCGTTATACTGATAGTGCAGAAACGGATACGTCATACATATCCTTTATATTAGGTTTTATAGAAATATTGATACAGCAGTGTGAGAATATGCTAGATTATATCCAGAAAGAAATGCGCCAACAAAAAAAATGAGATTAAGCGCATCGTGGGTTCAGAAAATCGTTAAGAAGCGCAAATCTTGACAATTCCGAGCGTTGACTTGAATTTTGTCATTGGTACCAAACCATGTAAGAGTAATCATTATTTCAAGATACTATCTATCTATACTATGAAAATATCATTAACGAATAGGGGTGATTTCAATAGAAGAAACTAGACTTCAAATTCACTATAGCATTAATGTATGGTATTAATAAAAATCAGATAATAGATATTTTTTAAACACAAGTTTTCCTGACAAAAGGACCGGAATTCGTGGTCTTGTGAGTCAGCCTGTCAGATCGCCTTGTCTTAATCCATGAGATTATTTTTATGGGGCTTCCTGAAAATTAAAGTTTATCACCATGAAGTTAATAATGTTGAATTATTGCGTCAAGGAATTATTTCAGCTTTCAGAGACATCAAACCTGAAATTTTGCAGACGGAAAGTTACGTCCAAGAACCCAAAAATGTATTGAAAATATTGGCGGGCATTTTGAGCAACACTTAAGTCGAGTTCAAAACTATTTTTTTTATTATTATTAATTTCTTCGGATTTTTATCAAATTTGTTATTTTTAAAAATGGAGTTTGATTTCTTCATTGCTGCAGAGAAAATAATTTATAACCTTGTCATGGAAATTAAAATTTAAAAAAAAACTTTTACTGTTTTCTTAAGTATTTTCCCCAATTTAACCATCCTTCTATCTCTTAATCGTTTAAGAGACCCTGTATGCTGACTGTCGAATGACGCGTGACCCACTGCCAATAACTTTTCTCATACATCTATATAGTAACAGTCTATTCCTGTCCATTTCCGCATGCAGCTCCATCCATCCATATTACTTATTTACAAATGGCGCAAAACAAATAGCCACCACCAAGCCAACGTATACTATATAAATTACATCACATAAACTGAATAAACATCATCTTGAGTGGCCTTGCCATTGATGCCATCATGCAACATTATCACTTGGCCGAATCCAAATATTCGTATCTACCCACCACAAAAGTAAATCAATTTGGTAAACTCTAAAAATACTTTCTTTCTATTCCAGTCAAATTGTCATATGTGAGAATATAAAGTCCATCTAAATGAATATATTCTTAGGAAAATTAGTACCAACAAAAAATAATATTCCGTTCTATTGGTGGTTGCTAGTTCTTGATTCTGGTCCAATAATCTCAATCCAGATACATAGAATTTTCCATTTTCGAAAAAACTTAACCGCCTTTTGGGGCGAAATACATAAACGTTTAAAAAGATTGGACCATCTCTTAGTGTTCCTGTTTCCAATGAAAAAAGAAACATCAACATCGGTGCCCGCACACAGGCGAACCGACAGATGGATGGACGGATTTAGTAGATATTTGTTGTTATAATGAAAATAGAAATACCTACACACATTCAGCCCGCTGATAGACGAATGGACACGAGCCTACACGGATAGATTTTGTACGGAAGCCTATAAAGCAACTTACAATCTAATAGTATACCTCTTCATTTTAGGATGAATTTTAAAAACTTGCCAGCAAAAAAATATTCCTTTACAGCAAGATAATAAAGTTAGCCATCTGGGAATGAACTTTCTCTCCACGGATATATGTATTATTTTCCCAGTAGCAAGTATTTGTATTGGCTCAAATATGGTTTAATGAGGATATCTGAGTGGATACGTTTATAATGCAAGGCTCACACCAGAGCATTAGGATATTAGAGCCAGCACTATTTTTTTAAGTTAGAATAAATGAAGGTCAAACTAGTGAATGCATCCCGTATAATTAAAATAATGTGAATCATAGTTCAGCTGAAGTTAGAAATAATAAGTTTCACTTCTACTTAGAGTTGCCTAAATAAAAGCGTTTCATGAAAAATTATTGGACATAAACCAATTAAATTTTAGTGGAACGAAGTGTTTTTAAACTTTTTTTGTCAATTTCACTGGAATATTTCTCCGTCTTAAAAATAACCTGCTCGAGTTATTTTGGAACGATGGCGGGCGCAGGGAAGGAATAAATTTTCTAGTTCATTTACCCCGAAACTACTGCGTTGACCCAGTTCCGCCGGCGACCCAGATTTCCGGACCACTCGACTCGAACCCCCCTTACTTACTGTGTGTATGAGTGCCCCCTGTGTTTAGTGTTTATCAACATAATACAGGTTAATGATGCGTTTTTCATTTGGTAGTTACAATGTTTATGGGTCATATTCGATAATAATATATTCTCCAGTTCATATTTCGGCGACTCATAAATCCTGGTACCTACCGCAGAAACACATTAACTTAATGTTACTGAAAATTGAATTCTTGCTGGAAGTTGTATTTTCTTTGTTATAAATTAATTTTCTTGTGTTCAATTCCTCCAAAGTTTGTCTCTAATTCTTTATTTATGAGAAGCGTGAAGAATAATTGTTACAAGATACTTCATACATCTCAAAACTTTGAGAGATATTAGCAAGAATTTTTCGTAATTATAGTAGTAGTAGACAGCTTTAATATTGCTTATTTGACCGACTTCCCAAACGGAGGAGTTACACAATTCGACTTGCAGCTTTATTTGTATTTTTGTGCGCTCTGTATATTATAGTAAACGTACTTCGATTTGGATGATTTTTCACTTATTTAGAAATTTGTTTAATATAATTCTTATAAACTATAAGTTAACAATTTCAAAGTTTGCTTTTGGTGTTGAATTTCGAAGTTTATTTCAAAAGGTTACATCTAATTTTAAATTTGATCAATTTTGTAAGTTTAAATCTCTGCAGATATATTTTGTTAGTTTCATTAACATGACTCTCTAAAAATGGATAATTTTATTTTTGTTTAATTTTAAAGTTAGTTTGAAAAACGAATCTAACATTTTAATTGAACACTGTGATGGATTTTCGTTAGATTATGCCGGGTAATAGTAGCCAGTTCCGTAATTCACCGCGCAAAATTAAAACGTATGTTTCGATTTTCAAACAAACATTAAAATTCAATAAAAACAGAGATATTTTAATGAAACAAACTTAATAAATAGACAGAGATTTAAACTTACAAATGAGCACACAAAAATTGATCAAACTTAAAATTAGAAGTAACATTTTGAAACAAACTTCGAAATTCATCAACACAGACAAACTTTGAAATTTATAACTTATAATTTATAATAAACATATCAATTAAACAAATTCGTAGGGAATTTAGTCTTCTTACTGTGCACACGAAAATGAAAACAAATGAAGAATTCAAATAAAGGTTTCAAAACCAACTTAGACATTCAGACGTTGTTTATGTTCGATTTCAAATTTTATCTTCATTAAGCAGTTTCTTAATTTGGATGTTACAAATAAATATTTGCATCAAAGAGTAAAAGGGCGTTCCATACATTTCGTTGAAAGAAATGCAAAATCCTGAAGAAATTATAATTTCATTTACTCAAAAGAATGTGATAATTGTATTGAATTCTCATTTTGACATAAATTCTATATTTCAGTTCGTCTAGATCATATGGATATTTTTGTTCTATACGTTTCTGCAAAAACGGAAGCTTTGCTGACGATATAAGCAATGATTATTTAAATATTGTTTGCTATATTAGCATAACTGAAATTACTTATGTATGTAAATTTTAATTGAATTGATAGGTTCGAATCCTCTTCGACTTACTCAATATTTATGACATGAGAAGTAAATAGTTCCTATATATGACTCTAGAAGATTTTCTCATACTTGACAAGCAGCCTGCTGAGACTGAGCACAAGTAGTAGATAGTAATATGATTTTGTATTTTTCAGAGCCCCAGCTAATAATATTGGATCTACTTTTTGTCAAAAGATTCATAGCTATATTAAATATTTCAATTCCTATTGCGGCTTAGTGGTTCAGTAAACTGTTAAATATTAGAACGTCTTCGTTGGAACTATTTCCGTGGCAGATATCCAGAATCTGCGATGGCTGCAAGGAGGTTACTTCCTTATTTCTGCATGTTTCTTGTCGAAAGCATTTTTTGCGTTGGCTAGCAATGGCAAGGCATTCTATCCTCCTCTTCCCCACAGAATTTGCACTCGTCGTTCTCTGCTATACCCATTCTCGTTAGGTGATTGCTGAGGCGACAATACCCAGTAAGGAATCCAGTGAGCAGTTGTAGCATACTCTTGCTAAGATCCAGATACTTCTTAGATCTTGTAGTATTGAAGCTTCCGAGAAACTTTTTTGAATGATCCAACTCAGGGATATTCCGCCAGAGTGTTTCTCTTTCGGTTTCTTGCTTCTCCTGCAACTCTTTCTTGTAGGTACATTTACCTGTACCACAAAAAGTTTCTGGACCAATGAAAGAAGTTCGTGCTCCTTTTCTGGCAAGTGTGTTCACTTTGATTCTCGAGTGGCTGGGAATCTAGACTAAACAGACCTTTTTTTCTTGCCTATTTCGTTGAGCTTTCTTCGGCACTCCCATACCATCCTGGAATCGAAGATATGAGAGCTTATGAGAGCTCAGTGCTTTAATCGCAGCCTGACTGTCAAAATGTATGGCTATATCACATTTCTGATAGTATCTTTCTAGGTTCATTCTCACATATCTTTCGATTGCAAGCATTGCTGCCTGAAAGATGCTTGAATAGCGATCTAACGACATAGAGCATTTGATGCCAGGTCCGAATACTCCAGCGCCAGTCCCCGTCGTGGTTTTAGAAATATCTGTGAACCATTTGATGGAATTCTTTTTGAGAGGTAGGGAATTTTGGATTTGAATTTCTTTCAATATGAAACCGTTTCTCGATACTCTTCTTTCGAATAAAAAAAACATCAAAATCGGAGCACGTTTACTACGCGAAAGACACGTACAAACCAGGAAGTATAAAAAAGCAGACATTATACCTCTTCCGTTGCTACCATCATAATTTTTGTAAAATTTTTAATACTCATCAGATAATGACTTCTTCTATTTAATGTACAAATCCCAAAAAAGGATATCACCTGTATAACATTCAAAACGATCTTGTCATTACTGGAATATCAAGGAGTACCTTGGATATAAAATGGAATATAACCTGGTATTTTAGATTGAAAATCGGATATACACAGCCAACTTAGTTGATATTCCTCCTGGATATCCTCGAAGAAGACTGAATTGAATTTGACATAGCTGCAATATATATGTATGTAAGTAAGTGATGGGGCATCCTTTGATATCCTGTTTTACGCGCCGTAAGGTCACATAAAAATCAAACTGGAAGGGTAGCATGAAGTTTGTTCAAATTTGACCTATTTTTCAGCTCATATGTAGGTTAACTGACGATTTCACGGGATTATATTCAAGGCGATCGGTATCGCATAAGAAAATTATTGGGATACGACTCTGCAATAATAATAAATTTATTCAGGCTAATATACAAATCTTAAATAAAAATAAATAGTATGCTAAAAGATTGTCTGTCTTATTATGAGCCCTATAAACCTTGAACCGATGAAAATTTGTATACATAAGTAGGTACTTGAACACTTACGAAGAATATTTTTGTGTTATCAACTTTGTTACAACTCGCAACCAGATGGCGTTGCTGCAAATCCACGTTATACCGTTCAACCGATCGCAATAAAAATTTGTATAATATATGAACAAATAGAATATTTTTGTGTTATTAACTTTGTTACAACTCGCCAACAGATGGCGCTGCTATACTTCAATTTTTATACCGAGGCACGTGGGTACACAAACTGACAGACATACCAAAATCCATTTATATATATATATATATATATATATATATATATATAATAAAATAGATTTTTGTTGGGGATGCAGTCATTTAATAAATAAAATTCTTTGGATTATGCCAAGCTTTCGAGAATGTTTATTCTCTTCGTCGGGGCAAACTAAAAATCGTTACAAATTTTTTTTAACTACATAATAGATTATTAATTAAAGTACTTACATTCGTGAATTTATATAAAATTAACCACAAACAGGAAAGATTTCATAGCTATCAATCAGAAATGTCATTAGTTATTTATAAATGTCATGGTAACAGCATATCTAGAGTTGAAAGTGTCTAGATTCAAGTTTTCTTAGAAAAAATCCAAATAGGAGTTATCTTTGCGTTTGTAGCTCTTTTTTAACAAGTCACACATTAAACTTAAAAATATTGAGGCAGATATAAGTTTAGTAAAAAGAAAAAGTTATTATTCAATTATATATAAAAAAAATATATTCATATTCAACATGTTGATTTGTGAGAGAAATCAGCTTATCATTATTATTAGCTTCATTGAATGAATGGATGCTTTTCAGGATATTTTATATTGTGTATTTATCGTATTGTGAGAGAATACGATAAAGATGATATATGTTAATATTTATAAGTAATAAGTACTTTAATTAATAATCTATTATGTAGTTAAAAAGAAATTGTAACGATTTTTAGTTTGCCCCGACGAAGAGAATAAACATTCTCGAAAGCTTGGCATAATCCAAAGAATTTTATTTATTAAATGACTGCATCCCCAACAAAAATCTATTTTATTAAATAATAAACCAGTCAAGAATTCAGAATCAAACAATATATATACATAGATTTATAGCATTATATTTTTTTCTTTTTTCTTTTCTTCACAATTTTCTACAACGACTTATACATTTTAGGTTAAGCAGGACATCTGCCGGCTTCGCTAGTATATTATAAAATTATTTAAAATCCAGCTTTTAATATGAAGTTTATTACGCCCTCTAGTAAAGTTTATTTTTCTAGATTATTATATAATCTATTGTAGATAGGCTCGGATCGATATAGAATTGTTTTGTTTTAGCCAATATTTAATTATGTTTTATTTTAACTGCAAGCGATTCATGTCTAGAACATACCTACCGATGCTTCAGTAATAGTATATTGCTCCCATATCAATATCAATATATTTATTATTGTAATTTTCTAAATATATATTTTTAATATGTAGGTCTCATTAGTTAATGAAAATTCATTTTTCAAATAGCATTTGACAAAAAATACTCATATTACTATTGAATAATAATTGTAGATAGTAGCGGAACTTATCAGTTCGGTCAGTCAATCTTATATTAACATTTCACTATGAAAGCTCGATAAACAAATGACTTGACAGATCAATGGAATATAATAATTGATATGTATCATTTTCATGGATACAGTTTGTATAGTGGTTAATCTTTATAATTGCCGTGGATAATCTACAAGCAATGCCAACTCTAATAATTAAGAATCTTTTTGTACAACTGTCAAAACAACTTCACATTTCTGCATGTCTATTGATGCATAAATGTTTCCTTTTTTCACACAAAATAAACATGAAATATTACTTTTTAAAGGATTTTTTTTAACAGAGTTAATTATTAATTGTTTATTCATCATAAAACAATTTCATTTTTTGCAATAGTAATAGATAGTTAAGTTTGAACAATTACTTCCAATATCAATTTCGGAAGATGTTTCATGTTGCTGCTGATCAGAAACGTTCGATATTTCTTGAAGAGTTGATTCCAAAATTTTATCATATATTTTAATTTGTTTGGAAGAAGATGGACTATTCAATATTTAGTTAGAAATCTCAATTTTATTATTCAAACTATCTTTTCTATAGCTTCTGCTACGTTTTCTGCGTCAATAGAGATGCAGAAATGTCAAGTTTTTTTATCAGTTGTGCAAAAAATGTTATTCGTATTTCGCATGTAAAATTCGTGTTTTCATGGCATATTCGAGAGAAAAATTCACACACTCATGTACCATTAAAAAAACACTCATATTTCGCACTTAATACAAAAATAACTATTTTTTTGTAGGAAAAATGCTATTGAATTTTCAACTCTTGACGCGTATTATTCAGGAATGCATAAAATTTATTGAGTAGTGTGGTCACACTGAAATTATAAGGACGAATAATGTTTTTATACGCTCGTTATGATCTATTCTCCAGAAAGGTGAATTATTATCTTGCAAATATAATATGTTGCCAGATTTTTTGGCAGAATTAGGTACTGTTTGCTGAGTAGCATTTCAGATTTGACAATGCCGCAATGTTCAGGTGAAAAATGTAGTTTTTGACCGACGAGTACAAACGGAGAAAGTATACAATTTGACTGTGTGATTTTTTTGGTTTGTTTTTTTATTCATTTAAAAGAAAAGGCTTGAGAAATGGTCCTACATTCGTAGAAACTCAAATCTGAAATCTCTTCCAAAAATTGCCCCTAAAGGGGATGGAGGGGGGCAATTTTTCAAGAAAATTGAAAATCTGAGAAGGCAGAATTAAGATGGGACAATATGCGAAAAGTTTAGAAGGATCATTTTTTCAAAAGAGTTACGGTTTTCGAGTTACAGGAATGTTAAAATATCAAATATGTGTGTTTTATATATGTGGAGGGGGCAATTTCTTTTAAAAATTTGAAATCTGAGGCAACCAAGCTAAAGACCAGATTATTTCTAGCAACATTTATTTTGACATTTTTGTCCATAGAGTTGGAGTTTTCGAGTTACAACAGTAGTAAAGTCTAAAATATACGGATGTTTTAGAAGATTAATGAATAATAATAAGTAAAAGCAAATATGATAGGTACACGGATAATGGTATAAGTATAAAAAATGGGACCGACGTTATTAGTTGGAGAACTGAAAATACAAAATAATATTAATTCTATTGGTGCTGTTACTTGTGAAGTTGGTGCCAAAAGTTTTCGTTCTAACTGCAACTGCACAACGTTAAAAGTACCAGCACCCATAGAATTAATATTATAATGAACTTATCAGCGCACCAACTAATAACGTCGGTCCAATTTTTTGTAAAAATATTTCTATTCGAAAATTGAAATCCACAAATACATTTTTTTACACACAACATAATTCAGTCGAAGAATCTCCATAAAAATGATAGTTAATGGGAATTCCAGCAAATGATGATACATAGCTACATAACTATAACAGCATTTTTTAATAATTTATAGATTTACTTAAAATGCTTGTTATATCATTTGATATAAGTTTTCGAAAATATAACTTATGTTGCTTTCATCATGATCATTTATTTTATTACACTTGTCCAATCTATTTTCAAGATATTTTTTTGGTAAATAAAATAGTTTTATTGTACATCATAATTCACCTTGTGCTATGGACCTATATAGGCTTGTTGAGCAAACCAAGTATACAACTTTATTTTTCATATTCCTTGAAATTTACTACTGATCTTTCCAAGTTAACCAACAAAAATTTAATTATATTGAACATGTAGATATGTCTCTAAGAAATATTTGGACTAGCTAAATTTCGGCTCCAAATATTTTTCCCTTAAGAAAAATTTCATCAGAATTATTGGGGTATGTGTAGCTATATTTGCTGATTTCAAAAAAAAAATCATACAACACAGCTGAATGCCATCAAACTTTCTTGTGCTTCAAAGGAATACCTGTTATTCAACATTTTTGAAGACTTTGAAGGAGAAGGAGGTAATTTGTATTTTCAACGAGCCCTAGTTTTGATTATTCCCCTTTCATTCAAATAGAGCGTGATTGAAAATGGTTGTAGAGTAAAATTTAGGATATCTAAAATGTATCTTACCAAAATTACCCTTAAAGCAGATAGAGAAAGATTGGATTTGTAAGAATCGAAAATCTGATACGGCACAATTTAGAAATAGATCATTTCCCTGAATCCTTTATTTTTTTTTTTGGGAGAAGATATATCAGAAAAAAAAATCAAATTTTGTAGGTACATAAAGGGTGTTCAAGATAAGTAGAGGATAACGTTTTTTTCATATGTACCAAAATGAAAGCACATACCTAATACAGGCAGCTTTCAATTCAACATATTTCATCGTAGAACTAAGAATGTTTTGGTGAAGTTTTTACTGCTTTTAACAATTTAACAGGTGTAATAGATTTATTATCTAAATCTTTATGATTTTTAAATTAGGACCTCGAAACATATTGCTGGCTCCTAATCCAATATAAATTTACTTATTCATGGAATTCATGAACTAGTCACCTTGCGCCTCGTGGTCTCGTAAAACATTTCCGGATATTTTACTCTATGCATTTCACGTGCCATCCGAGGTTGATTTCTAGTCAATTCGCTGTAAAATTACACGTCACTTCCACCACCACTGCTACCTACTTCCCGAATGAACGAAATTGGGTGACCCAGTTTCCGGCATTACCTAAATATCATATATTTATATATTATTAATATCTGCGATCTTTCAGAGCACGATTTTTCATCTCTTCTCGCAGTCTCAGCAGCAATGCAGGGCCGATGAGGACCATGTTCCGTAACGGCGCCATATATGCACATCCGGATCTTTTGCTGATTTGAAAATGTTCTTCAGATTCTGAACGGGAACAAATGGTCAGGAGCTGCTATATTATTATGTTTCGCAATGCAGACTCGGTTTTCCTGGAATTTTCTAAACATCATAACCTTGACAGGGAGCCGTCTGGAATTAATATTCCATATGAACATTATTGAGGTCGTTATAATGTCCAAATGAGCATATTATTCCAAATGGGTTCTATGGACATTTAAATTCCTTGACAATTTCAAGTCCAAGTTGTCATGTAGATTGAAATATCTTTTGTAAGCTGCAAAATTACTGATACAACGCATATAGATTTAACAATAATATTATATGCAGTACACATATTATAATAACACCATCTACTACTATTTATTTTATACCTTTTTAAGTTGTTTGGGCCGCAGTATGTATAAATATTTTTTACAAAAAATTGGACCAACGTTATTAGTTGGTGCATTAAAAAATACAAAATAATATCAATTCTATTGGTGCTGTTACTTTTGAAGTTGTGCAGCTGCAGTTAGATTGATAACATTTGGCACCAACTTCACAAGTACAAGTACCAATAGAATTAATATTATTTTTTATTTTTCAGTGCACCAACTAATAACGTCGGTTCAATATTTTGCAAAAAGATATTTATTTCACACTTTTGAGTGTAACATTAATCATCAAAATCATTCAACGTTCACCAAAGAATACACATATTTCAGACTTTCTGCTACTTGTGTAACTGAGAAACCATATTTTTTTGATCAGCTATCTTACACTCTCAGAAGATTGAATAAAATACTTTCAGCCTTCGTGAAAATAGATCCAGTGACTAATACCTGGAAATGCAACAAACTCAAAGACATACTTACTTTCACATTTATAATGCTGACATGAACATATCGGACATGAATTTGGTGACGACAGTTGAAAAAAAGGGACATAATTCAATAATGATTTCTCCTTGCTTCAGATATCCAGACATGCGGACGGTAACGAACTGCTTCGTCCTGAACCTGGCCGCAGCTGATCTATTGTTCGCTCTCACTATCCCAGCTGTCGCCTACACCAGGTACACCGTATCCTGGCAACTGGGAGACGTCGCTTGCAGGATTGTTCCTTATGTCCAGGTAAGTTTGAACAATTTAATACTTAGGCGTTTCTATTGAGTCAAAGTTTCACAGAAATTTGGATTCAAGTGTTATTGATTTGTTAAGGATTTATAACCAGAGTTGAATGAACTTGCATGTCTGTCTTGGAATACATTATACAGGGTGCTCCTGAATATCACGTACAGACAGACCACTTATATGCCTATTTGTCTGTCTGTCTGGCACAACAGGCGTTTATCTCCGAATCAACAGAATAGAGGAAGTTATATTTAGTAGATCAGAAGCTTAGAACAAACATTTCCTTCGAACGCATTATCAAATGGAAGGGCTCGTTATGAAAACTTATTTGTTTCAAAAATATAAAATAAGCGGTTAAGGATATATTAAAAAAAATATAAAAAATTTACTGTCCACCCACCCTCTTATCCCCGAAAGTAGAGAGCGTAAAATCTTGAAACTGTACATAATATAGGGTTCATCAAAGGTTTCAGCAGAATCTATGCGAAAATTAGAACCGTCACCACGCGACCATTTTTAGTGTTCCTTACTAGGTGACAAGAGAAGCCCTTATGGTCTTGCTTTACTTCTCCCCCTAACTTCGAAAGATATAGGGTAGTGAAACCTCTGAAAAAATGTGGTGGTACAGTTTGACGTCAGTGTTGCAGGAAAATATACTAAAAATATATTATCTGTGATAAACTTCCTTGAAGAGAATTTAAATTCAGAAAATGTATCTTGTTCTAAATATCATCATGACCAAAAACGAACCATATACCATCCCTACGAACACAAACAAAACATAATCATATAACGGCATGAAACACAATATTATTGTAAAACTTCATAAGGCTTGTTCATTGATATATGAGCTGTAGAACGTTTTTTACAATGTGTTGCTCCGGCTGAAATACCCTACTGTACAGCCTTTTTTTTCATTCCTTCATGAATTTAAAGGAAAACAATAATTCAACAGGTTCCAACAGTTCTGAACATGCCTAATGTATAAATTAAAACAAGAATAGGCCCAAAACGGATCCTTGTGGAACTCCCGGGTTAATATTCTCCACAGCTGAATGATCACAATCAGGAAGAACAACATGCTGCTTGCGGTTTTTCAAAAAAGATCAAAACCAAGTGTATCAAATGCTTTAGAAAAATCGAGCATTCTCAAAGCAGCGGATAATCCCTTATCTAGGGCACCAAATAGTTCATTAGTAAGTTTCGCAAGAGCAGAAGTTATGCGCTATGGAAATTTCTAGAACCTGATTCAGTTTGTGGAATTATGTCGTATAGTATAAGAAATTTAAATATTTTGAAGATGTTCTCCAAAAATTTTAGACAATACTGGTGTAAATGAAATATGTTAGGTCAGAAGATGGATGGGGTTGATTTACTTTAGGCAACGGTTTTACTGTTGAGATTTTCCACGCATTTAGAAAGTATCCCATTTAGAAACAACAGTCAACTATGTTTCTAATATGTGGTAAGATTTAGTTTATGCTTAATGCCATTTTAATTCCAAAAATTATATTTTCTATTTGTTCCATTACATTCTGATTATATTGCGATTAAACATGAAACCATGAATTTGGCACAGGCTATTCCTATATAGATAGACGTTATTTAAGCATTTATTAGAAATTCTATTAAGTGTATTTCACCGATACGTCCGTTCCAGTCATACGACACAACTAAAAGCAATAGAACTGCCGTCAATTATTATATCCAGAATGGAGCCGCTACAAATTTCAATCGATACCCCTGTCCTGTACTGTGGAGTATTTTCTATATAATGGACTTATTCGCAGTCGAACAATAGCTTTGATCATTGAATAATGAAATTGTACACCTCTATGAACTATTCCGAAAGTCCCAAAAAGAAGCCATCCCCATTCAAACATACATTCCAGTCAGCGAGCACAATCAAATTGTTAACATGAAGTATGAAGAATTGTGTCCCGTGTCCCTGGACAATGTGGGAATAATTTATAGTTTTGATGGAAAATTTTCCACAGCATCTCCTCCAAACAAGAGGAACACAAATATTTTTGATGATGTATTGTTGTCGCTCTCCGACATTTATGGATGAAACACTTAATTAGCGAACTAGTTTTTTTTTGGGTAATTTGTTTGTAGTGATGATTCTATAGAGGTGTACGGCCATTTCGACGGTTTAATAACTGTGTGCTTGTGCGGTTTGGAAGAGTTTTCATGTTCTTTTAGGATTTTGTTCTACTTCAGCTTGCAAGCTATCTTATTCCGGATCTCGGCGCTCACCGTCAAACTAATATGATTGTGGGTCGAGATCCAAACAGCTCCAATTACGCATGTCTCAAACTGAGTCAGGACTAGTTTGCAAATCATCAAACTGTTGCTCGAACATCAGATCGTTGTACCTCTATCAAATCATCAATACGTATAAGGTATTGATTATAGCGACATGAAAAGAATAGAGAACAACATTTCCTTCACATAGTTTTTATTTTTGGTTAGGTCTGTGTGGCATTCTGGCACTTTAATTCATTTGTGGCTTCTAAGATGATATATTTAGTAACTTAATACAGCCACAATATTAATTTAAATCTATGTCAATGTTTTTGTTTCAGTTTGTTTCCGGTGTAGTGCTCCTATGGACCCTAGCCCTGATCAGCATGGACCGTCACAGATGCATTGTGGTACCCCCATATCGCTCCAAAATGACACCTCGTGAGGCTTCCTTCTCTTCACTTCTCATCTGGCTGGCCACAGCCGTCATCTTCATTCCAGTAACATTGTGGTTTCGTGAAATACAATCCGACAACCAACTAACTGTATGCACCCTAGTGTTTCCTCGATCGGACACAGTGCATTACTCCTTATGCTTCATCATTCCAGTATTACTATTCGCCTGTCTTCTACCCATGATGCTGTTGGTTTATCACTACCAGAGGATATTCAGGAAAATATTGTCCACCAAAAATGCCTGGGCTACGTCTTGTGTCATGATCAGCGCCGTAGATCTGAAAGGCTGCAATCGAGCTCAAACTCGACGTCAAAGTGAGCTAAGCTTGTCAGACATCTTTGTGCCATGGCCTAGGAAGTTCTCAGCCCAGTTTACCACCTCACCCAATGGTAATGTGGTGGGCAGACATGGTTCTCTATCCCATCATGAAGAGATCAGACTGAACAAGCACATCAAAGTGGTGAGAGTGCTATTTCTGAATGTGCTGGTAGTGTTAGTTATGTGGTTACCAATGACCATAGTGATGTTTCTGATCTACCTTGATGGTAGCAGACCAACTGAAAACATTAACTTCTTTCTTAGATCCTATCATTTTCTGGCATCACTCACTACTGCACTACTGAACACTGTAGTGAATCCACTGCTGTACGGTGTGTTGTCGGAAAGTTTTAGATCATGTCTAGTGCAAATTTGGTGTTGCAAAAAAACTAAGCTTGAAGCTTTTGCCGAATTGGCAACTCCATCTAGTGGTAGGATAAATGGCGTCCATAAAATTAAGAAACACAGTATTGCTAATTCGTTGAGTGAGAAAAGTGAAAATCATCATGAAACTGTTTGAAATGTAGTTAATGTAATATATTGTATAAGAGAATGTGATTCCAGATAGACTTTCAATATATATATATATATGACATGCACTCCTGTATATTGTATATTTTGCTGATCTAGTAAATCCAGGTATCCACGTATTGAGATATCTCCCAAGCTGTCTCATTTATTCAATAAACTATTATTAAGATGGAAATTTATAATACCCACAATTCTTTGAACATTCGTTTCGCTTAGACTGTTACGGCTCGTGGATATGATATATAGATAAAAATAAACTGATTGATGAGTTATTATTTTCTTGAGATTCGAAGAGGAAATTTTTGTTGGTAAACATTAAACCGAAGACAAAATGAATAAGACCTTATCACTGAAAATGTTACAAGTGGTCCAGAAAATACCCCGGATAACTGATAGGATCACCTATGTATTGATGATCGATTTTATTGAAAGGAGGATGGATCTGTGTTCGGTTGTAAATTTTCTTACATGTGTTTGATTTGCGAAAGAGTGATGAGAGATTATCCTGATATTTTCGAAAAACTAATATGTTCCTGCTCTTCCCTTTATCATATCATTCACCCGAAGGTATGGTGGGGATATTTATTTTGAATATTGAAAATGTTATTAAGCAGTAATAAAGAAGTGATCATTTCCAGTGAGTTTTAAATAGTTTCTACATATTTAAGAAATTGAAGGGTTTCCGATAAGCTCAATTTTGTTATAAATAATCGTTCAAGAAGTATACGAAATATTATTTATTGATATTTATTCTGTTGGTAATTTTTGATGTATGAATCGGATATTGTTCAAGATTTCATTGACGATATTGGATTTTGGGTAATGGAGTAGACGGCAAGCTCCCCCCGACTGATTTCCTACTAGATTTTTATAGAATAAGTTGCGTATGTATAATCTACGCATCTACTCATACTTTCTTAAAACATGTATTTTATTTGTTAAAGATATATCCCACATTTTTGAATGATAATTGGTCTCATTTATTTCATTCCTTGATATAATGAAGCAATTCCAATAGATTCAGTTTTTCGGTAAGCAGCATTAAATAATACTTCAAACCCTCTAAAAAATAAATTAGTCGATTATTATGCACTCAAGTCTATAAACAATTTATTATTCATATATTCCATGTCCAATTTGTCTGCGATGTCACGGGGAGATAGGTGACTTTGTCATTTATCAGTCGAGACGCAATTGTTTTCCAATTTCATCCATTTCCTCGAAGCCCCAGCACCCATCGTCGACGACGACAACATCGGTTTGCTGCATTTCCATGCATCGTTCGCATGATTTTCCTAAACTACCCCTTCACCAACCGGTTCTGACCCCGAGACTGTGTGCTTGCCGGCAAGTGCAACGGCCTCTGGCGGTGAATGACGTCAATCGTGTGCAGATGGAAAATTAGACACACACAGGCCAAGTTAATCGAGCGCTACACACAACATGCGATTTTATTATTATATTTATGTCACTCTATGAACGAAGCCCCCCCAAGCTCACCCGCGATCCAATAAAAGATGCGAGACGCCTTATCGGCCTCTTAATAATGATGATAATGGCAATTTTGTGGAAAGTCTCCTAAACTACGCTATGCTGGAAAGGTTTAATGCCTTATGATAAAAAAGAAATTAATGTTTTGTTCATTATAAACTATCTCAGATACCTCATGTGCACCTACTAGAGTATTCATATTAATGTTCTTTGAACTAAAATAAAGAATCTAGCTTGTTCTTGATTTGATTATAAAGTATATTGATTTAGATAACCAATTTATACTTAATAAAAGATAGATAAGCAAGAGCCCTCCCCTGTGAAGGTTACTGTGGGGCTGCATTTAGGATATACAGGGTATTTATTGTTTGAATGCCGATAATTGTTGTGTATGTCCTAAGCGTCTTCATTTTTCAGCGGTGTTTTAAGAAGAAAATAACTTTTTTATCACAATTCTCTTATCACTCTTATTTTGTACACATCTTTTAATCATTTTCTGACGTAATAGATTTTACCAGTGACGTCGGTACGGGTAGATACTGAACTGAATATTTTTGAAGAAAAAATGGTATGCCACTGATTTTTTTAAGAACTAATTCTTTTTGAAACAAATTTAATCTATAGGCTTGCTTTCGTACAACCCACCATTTTAGCGGAAAAAAATAAAAACCAAAAAAACATTTCCATTCACTTCATTAAGACTGCTTTTTATATTCGGTTGGAATTTGTTAGGGACCCGCCATACGTGAAACATTTCTTTTTGGGTTAAAAATTAGAAAGAGACGACCTCTATTTTTTTCTTAGAACACCCTGGACACATGTTGATATTAACTTTCCTTCTTAAAATTAACCAAGGATTCAGACCCTTTAGTATCGGCATTCAATCAGTAAATACCCTGTAGATTGCTTTTTTCTAAATTTTATTTTTTCACTTCAACCACGTCTTTATATTCCTTCTTTTAATAATCATTTAATAATACTTCACAGGTCTGTAAAATTTTAAGCTCAGCATTACACTTGCTTTTGCCACAAAAATACAAGCATCAAGTATTTATTTGTAATATTTTTTTCTTTCATCAAAGAGTAGGATTTGAATTATTTTGACAAAACCTCCTTTTCCAAAGTTAAACTACATGTTCAGATGTGATAAAATGATTTACTGTTATTACCCCAGCTTTCTCATATACGCTAGTTGCTTACGTCTATTACCCCAGCATAAAAAATCGAGTTGGAATATACTGCGGGTATTATGTGACAATTTGTTGCTCTAATCGCGAACTTCGTTTTCTGTTTATTCATATTCTGGCTAAACGGTTCTTTCAACGTCGAAATTGAATATTGACCGGACGGTTTTCATTTCCAGTAGTTTTTTTCTTAGTTTTATTTATACGACTACAAATTGCTCGCATTTGTACCATCAAGATTCTTATATTCCCGTAAAAGAATTGTTTCTACTTTAAATTTTCCATTTAGTTTTACTGAATTTCAGAACAAATATCCTAAATATCAGATAGTTTTTGAGAGATTACTCATTTACTAATAAACACGCAGAATACATACCAAAAACATTTGCTTTCTGAATTCGGATTTCTTGATTTTTCTTGTGCATGCCATGCAGGAAATAGCTGCAGCAACTATCAATATTTATTCCATGTAAGCAAAAGTAAATTCCACCATCAAATCTTTTCTCAACTGAGAAGAAAAAAATACCGTGAAAGGTCATTGAATGGAGGGTCTATTTGCTGAAAAGATTCAGCACATTCGTATTGCGTTTTGTGGAAAGATGGCTGGTGAATGTAAGAGCGTGGTGAACTTCGAGTATAAGTTCACGAGAGGTCTGGTGAGATTCCAGGGTTTTGAAATTGGTCGACTGGAAAACAAGCAAAAAACGATATGAATCCTTACATATTGGTGAGAATCAGTAGATGCTGATTTTGTATTTAAATTGCAAAAGTTCACAAAAAGGTGCAATTATATTTTGTCATTATGATGTCCGTCCTAGTTTAATTAGTTTTAAAATATGATTTTGCCGTATTTAATTTTACCAGAAACATAATATGAGGGTTCAGCAAGAGCTTGTGTATATATGCATTTCTTATTTCTGCTCACATGAACAAAGCGATCTGTTGTGGTCACCCGTAAGCAAAATGAGATGAATTATCTGTCTGTACAGCTCACATTTATTTTTTTTATAACCTATGCTAAATTAATTGACCTGTCATTAATTTCTGAGCCTAATCACGAGATTTTCTCTTCACATCTGAGTAAAAACTTTATTAATTCTAAATAAACTTATGGAGGTACCTAGGTATGTAGATATATCATAGGTACATATGTAAAAGTGAAACTCACATTTTCTTAAAATAGGAGTCTGGGTAAACATGTTTCACTTTTATGACTTTTCGATGACAGACTTGTCTAATAAGATTTTCCTTTATGTCATATCTTATAATAATTGATAATAAGTAGAAAATAGAAAAAAAAACATCTTATATATATATATATATATATATATATATATATATATATATATATATAAGTCATCTTTTTAAAAAACTAGTAACGTATGTACCAATTGCTGTTACCGAAAAGTTCATTAAATGTCATTTTAAAATTTGCTTGATATATGATTTAAATTAGGCAATCCAAACCACGTGATCCAATATGGTGTCTGTGGACAAACAGTTTCAAAGTAGGGCATTAGATTGTGGACGCTTTTGAGTTTTTCTAGTTTAGAATCCATAAGATCATCTCGTTTAATTGCGGCTATCCAGAATCCAGAGTAACCTTCGTTGCGTAGATAATTCGTTTTTGTCAGCAACAAACTCAAAGTTTAAAATGGTGTGCACTGAGAGAAACATCACATCATCTTTGTGGAATTTTTTAATCAAAAAACACTTATAAAGTCAATAAAATAAAAAATATCTAAAAATTAGTCACAAAATAAGCAAACAATACACTTTAAAAAGCTTTAAAATCTACACTATCATACTGGACAATAACATTGTTTGCCGACAGACGCCATATTGGAAACTTTTTGACAGGTCGTTGGAATGCCTAATTCGCTCATGATTCGTTGTTCATACGATACATGTCATTGTTCAATGGAGTTTAAAAGTTGACAAAGCATAACCTTGACACTCCATGACGTCAATATATGATGCCAAGCAAATGTCAAAATGACAATTAACGAACGTCAAAGATATGTATTTTACTTGCCTATTGCATTCAGGTATATACGTGGTAGTTTCACATTCACAGCTCTATTAAAACTTTGAAAACAAGCAGAATAAACAAGCTTCTCTTTTAACTGAAGCTTATAAAACAATACTTGTGTCTTATAATCCTATACACATGCGAAAATAGGTACGCCTAAAAGCATTGAAACAACAAGTACTTTTAGTTTATAAAGTTGTGAAACTAATCTTCTTTAAGTAATGCTACCTAAAGTAACTTTCCTTCTATTGCATATTCTTTCATCAACCCACCGTCTTTACATATAACAAACTTCATTGTCCTGAAGGAAAACATGCACTTGTAATCTTTGCAGAAACTTTATATTTTATTGGAACAAAACACATAATATGCACTTGAGCAAACAATACAACGACCAGGAATAATGACGAAAGTAATAAATATTTTTTACAAAAAATTGGACCGACTTTATTAGTTGGTGCACTGAAAAGTATAAAATAATATTAATTCTATTGGTGCTGTTACTTTTGAAGTTGTGCAGTTGCAGATAGATTGGTAACTTTTGGCACCAACTTCACAAGTACCAGCCCCAATAGAATTAATATTATTTTATACTTTTCAGTGCACCAACTAATAAAGTCGGTCCAATTTTTTGTAAAAAATATTTATTTCACACTTTTGAGTGTAACAGTAGTCACCAAAATCGTTGAACGTTCACTAATACCAATGAAGATAGTACTTATTCTATTACCCACGTATATTCCTTGCTTGTAGTTGTTATTATTGAGATCTCAGAACATCGCTGCGGAAATACGCTTGAATATTTTAGTTGTTACCATTTTAACACCGATTTTACTCGAAAACCGTAACTCTAAGGGAAAAATGTTCAATATAAATGTTGCTACAAATAATTATGTCTTTCATGTACTGCAAACAGATTTTCAATTTTCGACAGAAATCGCCCTCTCCACATAGCGAAAATAGGTATATTTGAGAATTTAAAATGTCTCTATGTCGAAAACCATTACTCTTTTGAAAAAATGTTCCATTTAAACGTTTCCGGATATTGTCCTATCTGTAATTATATCAACGCAGATTTTCAATTTTCGACAAAATTTGCCCCCTCCACCCCCTTCGGGGGCGGTTTTCGGAGGGAACGCGATGTCGGATTCCCGTTTTTATGAATATGGGACCATTTCTCAATCCTCCTCTTTCAAATGAATCAAAAATCATCAAAATCGGAGTACGTTTACTATATGAAAGGCGCGCACAAACCAAAAAAAAAAAAAAAAAAAAAAAAAAAAAAAAAAAAAAAAAAAAAAAAAAAAAAGCACACAATCGAATTGTATACCTCCTCCTTTTGGGAAGTCGGTCAATGATCAATACAACTTTACCCGTTTGCGGTTGAGCAAATATTGACAATAGATGAATGGATCGAAATATATGGTGTTGATCATTGATCAATAATATATTAGTACTGTATTTATTACTTCAACCCTAATAAACTTAATAAGGGCTAAGATACGACGTAGTGACATTTTTCTGCAGTAGCAGACAATAGTTATTAAATTTGTAATCATTGTGTATAGTTTGCAGAAGATCTTAAGTTCGATGCTTACGGCACCACTCCGATAAGCTCCGACCCGCTCCAGCAGGTATGGGAATTTTAATGCAACAGTATTCAACCATCTGTCCTGGAAGCGATTATCTTCTATAATATAAAAATGAATGGCTGAATGTGTTGCTAAGCACAAATCTCGAGAGCAGCTAAGCCGATTTCGCTAATTCTTTTTTGTTGTTTTCATTATTATCAGAAAAAGGTTCTTATGAACAAAAAAATTATGAAATATGAAAACTTAAAGACAATATTAATTTTACATAGAGTACATACAGTTGTTTAAAAACTGTCAGTTGTTTGAAATAACTGTCAGCAATTGACAGAACGCGCGCTTCAAATATCATTTAACAAATAGATGGATCGGTTGATAAGTGATAGTTTCATTTCAATTTATTATACAGTGAGTTTTTGAGAAGTGTTTATTCATCTCGGTAAGCTAAAATCAATCAAACCTAATATTGAAAGAATGAAGCCCCTGGATTGTGTTGCGGGAGCGGTAAAGTCAAATTGACGCCATTGGCACTGCCACCAGAGCCTCTGCATTCATTGGTTTACGGAAATGGGATAGATTCTACACATTTTTAACTTATATACAGGAATACAATAATTGTTTTCAAATGAAGTCATTTGGCGCAACAAAAGTTATTCAAGGCAATTTTATGCCAACTTTCAAGGTAACTATATTGTAAAACAATAAACTTTTACCACCACGTGCCTGAATGCGTTGATAATTTTCAATTGGAATCATATATCAATTAAAGTAGCGTCAGTAGGTTTGTAGCTAAGTGAATAACCAAAAGCAGCCAGTCATAAGTTGACGGAGAAATGGCAGTGCTGACAAAGTATCTTGAAAGTCACATGGTGGTACAATTTTTGCAAATTTATTTCATGGGCGGTTCAGCAAAACAAGTCGATCGGCGTTATGCACACAATAAATCGGTGAACAGACCAAGTGTGGAGCAAATGTTTTTCCATCAGACAACGAATTGGTTGTATTATTCAAGACTGCATTAAACCGCATGCAATCTGATTACCACAAAATTGTCAGCAAAGCCGGTAAGACGCCTGCAGGACAACACGCAAGACGCTATAATACGGCAACAATTGATGGAGTTGCTGATGTTGTTATGGATGGAAATTTAGAAAACCAAGATATTGTTTTTGCTTTTGTTAAGACAGGACAACGTCCGTCGGGTCAGCTAGTAAATAATAAAAAAGATCGAGAGGTTGGGTGTTGCGAATTTCTGTGCATCTTTCCGTACTGAGACGGTAACTTGAAATAAGTGGGTAGGTTTCAGGAGGATCACAGACAGTTTATTTTATGGTTTGCCGTTACAGTACCAGTTTGGAGGTAATGAAATTCACACAGAGACCTATGAAAATGAGTATGCTATCTTTTACCAAATCCCACCCGCTCCGTGTGCTCACTCTATTCGAATAACTGGTAAACAAAGTTTTTAGTAGCTTTAGAGAATTATTTGCGGCAACGTCCTTGCTCTAATCTATAAATCAAGCGAATCAATGAAAAATATATTTATTTTTTGTATAAAATAATCATTGCTCGACAAAGAATACGAAATTCATTCCAGATTTATTCTAATCCTTCCGGATTATCCGTTATAATTTGGTGGACATTCTATATTCAAATCTGAAATTTCTGTATAGTTTTTCTCCGTTTCTACAAAACCAGGATAAATAGCCAATCCAGTCGCCGAATCCTAGAGGAGGAAAGAGAACTTGTTACTTCAGGTACTCGCACTAGAGCTTTTAACTTACTGAAAATATCAGGTTATGTCTCTTTTTATATGGACCAAATAATTTGAAATATTCAGGATATTTTGTGAAAAGTTGGCTAGCTTGTAACAATGCATTTTTGGTTTCTTCGGCTTCAACAGGATCTCTCCACGTAGATGTTACTACCTGTAATTGAACAATCAAATTATTGGAATAGAATTCAAGTAAAGTTTGTTTCACGAATGACGGCTATTGTGTGTAATCATTCACGAGGTACGTCTCATCGCATCTCATTATCATGAAATTCTATCTACTGCGTTTGTCGATCTACAACTACATCAGTATTTCAAGCTTATCTCCTTCAATACAATGATACGCTGCACCTATGTCCAAAGGCAACGTCACAAAGTCAATGTGACATTTCAGATACATACGTTTTTTTATAACTCAAGCAATTAATTTGTATTTTGTGGTTCTGCATTATTGTTGACAATAAATCTGTCATATTATTTGCTTATTCAATCAATCGATAATTTTCCCTAATTATATGAACTTCCTTGATGCGTATAAAAAAAATTGGGATACTATATCTTAGCGTAAAATAAAATGTACATTATAGAGTTAAAATATCTAACTGGCATAAAATTCTTCGGTAGGTACTTTGAAACATTTTGAACAACAAAAAAGTTTTGAGATGCTTTCTGAAATATGAAGTCAGTAACTTCCTTTTTAATTATCTCAGGGAGCTTATTGTAAATCCTTACACCATTGGTGATGGGTCCTCTGAGAGGTACATTCAAATTATTTCGAGGTGTTTTTAGATGATGGTTAAATTTCGTTGAGTAGCTGTGATGATTACTAGATTACTAATGCTGTTTTTATTTTTAAATATGAAGGACGATATTTTTAAAATATACAAGCAGGAGAGAGGAAGTATTCTCAGTTTAGTAAATAATGGTCTACATGAATCTCTCTGACTTTTATTTAATATTATTCTAATGGATTTTTTTCTGCAGTACAAATAATTTCTGAGCTGCTGTTGCTGAGCCCCATAGCAAGATTCCATATGAGAGTCGTGATTGAATTTCAGCATAATAAAACATTTTTAGTACTGACAAGTTGAGAACTCTTCGGAGGCATTTTACTTGGTATATTTTGGTTTTTAGTTTGGACATTGTATCTCTGATATGGATGTCCCAATCTAATGTATCATTTATAGTTATGCCTAAAAACTTTATGTTTTGGCATTGTTGTAAATTCACTTCTCCCACTCTAATATCTATGTTTCCAATCCTCTTTTGTCTAAAGTGAAATACTTAAAAAAAAATTACCAGAATTGATATGTAATGTGTTTGTTGAGAACCAGAATATCAGTCTTGACATTAAATCATCACAGTTTTGTTGGATGTTTTTTAAGGAGTCTTCTGATACCAAGATCGACAGATCATCTGCGTAAAGTGTTAGCTTGTATTCATCTAAGTATTTAACAATATCTGCTAAATACAAGGAGAATAATATAGAGGCGCAAGAACGCTTCCCTGCGGTACGCCTACATTTATTGATATCAAATCTGAGCGGTGTATGCTGTAGCGACCATCAGCCTCAGTGTGAGAAATCTGTTGATATTGCTTTCTGCCATTAAGAAAAGACCGAAACCATTGATGTATTGGTGTTGTACACTATGCATTAGATTAAATAAATACAAAGAAAATACAAATAAATAGTAAATTATTTGTTTACTCTGACTCTTCCTAAACTTCATGCCACTGGCGCAATTTTAATTTTAATAAAACAAGTGTAATTTTTGGAAAAAAAAAGTTCAAAACAGTTGCTTCTAGGCATTTAAGATTTGAACCGTACTGATGAGTACTATTGCTATCTCTCCTTTTCTTGATTTGAACTATACTTATGTATATCTGTTTGCCAGCAACAGCAATTCCATAACAAATTATCACACTCTTATATATTATATTATAACAAATCCCATTGTCCAATATTGTAGTTCCATGTCGAAAAAATAGTTTGATCTTGCTTGAATGAGATAATATAATTAATCAATATTGGATCACACTTGGAGCGTACCAGGCGGCGAGATGTCTGCGATCTAAGTACGAATTCGAAATTTCAAGTCTCTAGATCATTTGGGGCCTGAGAAATCAATGTGGAGTTAGTTCATCGATACAAAAACCGAAAGTAATGGAAACTATTTAAAAATCTCTAAAACTCTATAGAAAGAATGCCTAACTAACTACTCTAACTAAACTAACTCTGCGCTGTTTTATGTCGAAATGCCCTTTTGCACTGGTTATCGTTTCTATTATTTATATATTTTCTTTCTCATCGTGTCTCCCCACAGTTGTAGGATAAAGAAGCATACAAACTTTTGAAACAATATTTTTCTTCCAAAACACAATTTATGCATTTTCTATCGAAAAAATGTATCTACGGTATCATTCAACATAATATTATAAAGATATTGCATTTTAACTGTTAGTAGGTTGTTGTTACGTAAAAAACTTACCATATTAGCAGGTTCTATCACAGTGTAACATGTAGCATATTGATCTAATGGTGCACGGCCACCTTTCGGGCATAGGAGTTCATAATCCGATGATTTCAAATTCTTGGTCCAAGCTACCTTATTTTTACCATCTGAAAAAAATACGAAAAACGTAAAACAAGAACCAAAACTCACATTGCTACGGAGCAAATTCATTTTATCGAAGATTATGTTATGTAGTATATTCTCGAATCATCTTTGTTATTTTCTCTCAAGAGTATCAAAGTATGTGTTTAATAGATGCTAAAATCTTATCTATCACGATGGTGGATGGTGGCAGTTGATTGTATAATTTAATTTCCTTTTACCCCTGAAATGTAACTGTTTGGTACATCATTTGTGACATATTCATGACTTATTCCAGGAGTCTGATCTATTTAAATTTACGCCAAAATGAAGGAGATAGCTGTAGGTACGTACTTTGTTACTTCATTGAAAAGTTCTCTCAAACTCTCTTCACTGGATGAAAAATCAATACGGCTGCTTTGAGAAATAACAATGCTACTGAACGTAATACCAAAACAAATAACAATAGAATATGATTGAGTTAGTATTCTGGGATGCTTCTTTGAGACAAGATTTGATATTTTTTGCAATTTATGAGCTTGAAGTAAAAAAGGATAATTTCGACGTTAAACTTTCACTGTCATGGAAAGAGATTGAGAATGCCGTTAAAACCAGTTGGCTACGATATCTGTGAATAATAATTTATCAAAAACAATGGAAAACACAGACCTATTATTACTGTTCAACTTAGAATATCTTCCCATTATTGTTTAATAAAGTTTGTACCCTGAATTTCATATATGTTATAGAATAAACGATTCTGCAACAACTGAGTAAAAATAAATATTTCCTACAAAAAAATTGACCAACGTTATTAGTTGGTGCACTGAAAAATAGAAAATAATATATATTAATTCTATTGTTGTTGGTACTTTTGAAGTTGTGCAGTTGCAGTTAGATTGCAAACTTTTGGCATCAACTTCACAAGTACAAGCACCAATAGAATTAACATTATTTTGTATTTTTTAGTGTACCAACTGATAACGTCGGTCCATTTTTTAATATTTATTTTACACTTTGAAACATCACTCACGAAAATCGTTGAACGTTCACTTAAACCATAACCCATGTATATTTCTTATCAGATTTTTAATTTTCTAGAAGAAATGCCCCCTCCAAATCCTCCAATTAGATTTGCTAGTTAACGTTATTTAGAGAATATTTTCTTTACAAAAACTAGGACCGACAGAATTAGTTTGTGCCTTGAAAAATACAAAACTATTCTTTAATTTATCCATGTCAAATTCTCGATATTTGAAAAAAATGTTTCTTCCACATAGCAGAAACACCTGGAGAAACACATATGTTTCAAACTTTACCACTGCTGATATGCAATGGTCTTCAATTTGCTCTTCTCAAATTTTAAATTTTCGAAAAAAAAATCGCCTTCACTCCATTATTTGACAGTTTTTTGAGGGAAGAAAACGCTCCTCCTCCGTCTGGAATTCGGTCAAAAATTAATTATTACGGTATGTTCCTTTATAGACCATGATTCCAAAAACTTATTTTAAACAGCAATAGTTTCATTGGATATCTAGCGTAATTTCTTAAGTTATGAGATATTCAGGTTTTTATCGGATGAAAAATTAATGTTCCACCCAATTCCCGACCGCCATTAATTGAAAGTCAAAGCACTATGCAATATCGCAGCATTTGTAAGAAAATATTATTATGTAGGTATACAGGATGTCACTCAGAGATACCCCGTACGTTTGAATATTGAAATAAGCATTTGCATACTGTCAAGAGCACTTTACCTGTATTCATAAAAACTGTGTCATGTTTGATGAACGCCACATCTCCACCTCCACGCGCCAAACATCTGAAAGCTCCATCATAGCCATGATACGCCTCTGGGTGACCATTGTTGCATTTTTCTGATGTATTTCCCTTATCGATTTCCCCAGCACACAGAGCACAAAGATGACTGATTTGAAAATGATATCCAAAAATTATTCAACGTAAGTTTTAAATGTATTTCACCCAGTATACAATATAAGTTGAAGCTAATTTTCCATAAAAGTTCATAAAAAACATACCTTTCAATATCAGCCCCAGGCAAGCAACTTTCATTAAAAAATTGCTCGATTGCTTTATAGGAATCGCATTCTGGGATTCTGACTAAATTCTGTTTTCGTAGATTGAATGCCACAGCTCTGGACATGAGAGTGTCTCTTAAACTGGGAAAGCATGCCTTGGAGCCCTCTAAGTGGCTAAAAGATTGGTAGTGCGAGCTTCTCTTGACCACAGCAACGCCATAATATGAGACAGGTAGTTCACCATACTGTTCAGCTAGAATCGGCTCAAGTGCGTATAAATTTCTACTAGAGTGAGCTAGATAGTCTGTAAGCATATATGTATATGAAAACGAATAAAATATTATAGAAAAAAGTCCATTTCTCAAAGTAGAGTAGATTAATTGAGGAAAATAAATCTCAGTCATCTCCACAATTTATTAAGAAATTAAATTTAGGTTTTGAGACATGTTTCGAGTCTATATAGACTCATCTTCAGTCAGGATATTATCTTCAGTCAGGATATTAGAAGGATTATCTGAAAGGGTGCAATGATTAACAACCTAATATATACAAAAGAATGTGGCTCAAAAATTAATATAAGATAAATATTCACGTGGACAGAAACTAAAAGTTAAAATAAACATCACCAAATCCAGAAAATTAAAACATTAACCTTAGCTTTACCTATGTTTAACCTAAGTTTAACCTGGATATAACCTAAGTTTAACCTTAGTTTAATCTAGTTCAACTTCAGTTTAACCTAAGTTTAACCTGGCTATAATCTAAGTTTATACTTAGTTTAACCTTGGTTTAACCTCAGTTTAACCTTGGTTTGACCAAAGTTTAACCTTAGTTGAGACTTGAGACTTGGGACTTGAGACTTGAGACTTGAGACTTGAGACTTGAGACTTGAGACTTGAGACTTGAGACTTGAGACTTGAGACTTGAGACTTGAGACTTGAGACTTGAGACTTGAGACTTGAGACTTGAGACGTCTTGAGACTTGAGACTTGAGACTTGAGACTTGAGACTTGAGACTTGAGACTTGAGACTTGAGACTTGAGACTTGAGACTTGAGACTTGAGACTTGAGACTTGAGACTTGAGACTTGAGACTTGAGACTTGAGACTTGAGACTTGAGACTTGAGACTTGAGACTTGAGACTTGAGACTTGAGACTTGAGACTTGAGACTTGAGACTTGAGACTTGAGACTTGAGACTTGAGACTTGAGACTTGAAACTTGAGACTTGAAACATGAGACTTGAGACTTGAGACTTGAGATTTAAGACTTGAGACTTGGGACTTGAGACTTCGGACTATCTCTAGCCTCTCGTCTCTAGTCTCAAGTCTCAAGTCTCAAGTCGCAAGTCACAAGTCTAAAGTCGAAAGTCTAAAGTCGCAAGTAGCAAGTCGCAAGTCGCCAGTCTCCAGTCGCAAGTCGCAAGTTGCAAGTCACAAGTCTCAAGTCTCTCAGGTCATGTTAAAGCAAGGTTAAACTGAGGAGAATCTAAGGTTAAGCCAAGGTTAAACTGAGATTAAACTTAGGTTAAACCAAGGTAAAGTGGGGTTAAACAAAGGTTTAACCGAGGTTAAACCAAGATTAAACTGAGGTTAAACGGAGTATAAACTAATGTTGAGCCAAGGTTATTCTGAGATTAAACTAAGGTTAAACCAAGGATAAACTGAGGTTAAATCAAGGTTAAACCAAGATTGAACTGAGGTTAAACTGAGGAAAAACTAAGGTTAAGTTAAGTTAAGCTTAAACTTAGGTTAAACCAAGGTGAAACTAAGGTTAAACTTAGGTTAAACCAAGATTAAGCTGAGGTTAAACTAAGGTTAAACCAAACTTAAACTGAGGTTAAACTAAGCTTAAACTGAGGTTAAACTAGATTAAACTAAAGTCAAAGTTAGGTTATACCCAGATTAAACTTAGGTTATACTAGATTAAACTATGGTTAAACTTAGGTTATACCCAGGTTAAACTTAGGTTAAACCAAGGTTAAACTTAGGTTAAACCAAGGTTAAACTTAGGTTAAACCAGGGTTAAACTTAGGTTAAGCTAAGGTTAAACTGAGGATAAACTAAGGTTAAACTTAGGTTGAGCCAAGGTTAAACTGAAGTTAAACCAAGGTTAAACTGAGGTTAAACTGAGAGTTGAGAGCTGAGACTTGACACTTGAGACTTGAGACTTGACGCTCGACACTTGACACTTGACACTTGTCACTTGTCACTTGTCACGAGTTACGAGTTACGAGTTACAAGTAACGAGTTACGAGTAACGAGATACGAACTACGAGTTACGAACTACGAGTTATGAACTACGAGTTATAAACTACGACTTACGAACTACGAGTAACGAACTACGAACTACGCACTACTAGTTACGAGTTACGAGTTTCTAGTTTCGAGCTACGAACTACGAATCGCGACTCACGAGTTACGAGTCAAGAGCCAAGAGCCAAGAGTAACGAGTCACGAATTACGAGTCAAGAATTACGAGTTACGAGTTACAAGTTAAGAGTTTAGAGTTTAGAGTTTAGAGTTACGAGTTACGAGTTAAGTGTTACGAGTTAGGAGTTGAGTGTTACGAGTTGAGAGGTACGAGTCACTTGTCACTTATCACCTGGTGGTGCGACTTGCAACTTGAGACTTGAGACAAGAAACAATATACAATAGACAAGAGACTTGCGACATGCGACTTGCAACTTGCGACTTGCAACTTGCGACTTGCGACTGGCGACTGGCGACTGGCGTCTTGCGACTTGCGACTTTAGAATTTCGACATTAGACTTGCGACTTGAGACTTGAGATTTGAGATTTGAGACTTGAGACTTGAGACTTGAGACTTGGGACTTAAGACTTCGGACAATCTCTAGTCTCTCGTCTCTAGTCTCTCGTCTCCAGTCTCTAGTCTCTAGTCTCTAGTCTCTAGTCTCTAGTCTCTAGTCTCTAGTCTCTAGTCTCTAGTCTCTAGTCTCTAGTCTCTAGTCTCTAGTCTCTAGTCTCTAGTCTCTAGTCTCTAGTCTCTAGTCTCTAGTCTCTAGTCTCTAGTCTCTAGTCTCAAGTCTCAAGTCTCAAGTCTCAAGTCTCATGTCTCAAGTCTCAAGTCTCAAGTCTCAAGTCTCAAGTCTCAAGTCTCAAGTCTCAAGTCTCATGTCTCAACTCGCAAGTTGCAAGCCGCAAGTCGCAAGTCTAAAGTCGCAATTAGCAAGTCGCAAGTCGTCAGTCACCAGTCGCCAGTCGCAAGTCTCAAGTCTCTTGTCTCTTGTCTCAAGTCTTAAGTTGCAAGTCGCACGACCAGGTGACAAGTGACAAGTGACAAGTGACTCGTAACTCGTGACTCGTAACTCGTGACTCGTGACTTGTGACTTGTGACTCGTGACTTGCGACTAGTAACTCGTATCTCGTAACTCGTGACTCGTGACTCGTGACATTGTGGAAATGACTTTGAGACTTATTCTCCTCGAATAAAATATGAATATGAAATTAATAATTATACCAAGAGACTTACAAGATGTTGTGACCATATCAGCTTCGTTGTCGCGAATAAACTTCAAACAGTTGTAGATATTGTTCTCAGGGTCTCTGATACAGTCAAATTTCGGTCTGATGTTTCTTGCAAAAGCTGCTCTACTGAAATTATTGCATTTTTGATTCTCAGCTTCAGATGTAGTACATATTCTGATACTTTTGAACGGTGGTCCGTAGTTTGTTTCAATTACATCAATATATTTTTCTCTCTTGAGAAGATCATCTGAAGTAAATCAAGTAATGTTCTGACCATGCAGTGATATTTTGTTTTAAACTCTGGAACAATAAGGATATGAGTAGTAAAAATGCTTACCAGGAGTGACTGACACAATTTTCTTCAGAATTGTTTCATCATTCAAGTGCAATATTTTTTGTAGCCAAGGTGCTTTCAAACTAGTTCCCAGGGTATTGAGTTGGTCTAGTTTTGTTCTTAATGAATCAATATTCTTCAGACTGTCTCTGTTAGTAATGTAGCCTTGCCAAGGTCTGGCTGCCCACGAACATGGAGTGCCTTTGATTGGAACTTTAGATCCATCAGGACACAGATAAACGTAATCTTCAGCATGTTTGGAAATATTTGACTCCTAGATAGAGATAAAAATATTATACCTTGACGGAGAACGCAGGAAAAATTGATGTTTATTTCAAAACTGTCGCAATACTTATAATAACCCACCTGGAAATACTTCTTTACTATGGATGCTGTTGTCCAAGCAATCTGACCATCTTTCTGAAGACATCTGAGAGCTCCTTCATTGCCAGAAAATTTATCAGAATAATCACAAACATCGGGTCGATCACACAGGGCACACAAATGATGATATTTCTTCTCTGCAAAAATATAATCAAATATTTTGAATTGAAAATTGAGATAAAAATATTCTTTAGTGCTCAGAATTCGGTCCACTATACAACTTAAACTTTTAACAAAAAACTGTTAGCATTTTTTTTTAAAAGACCTTTGCTTTTAAACATGAACTTAGATAGCAGGAACAATTCAATGCCATTGTCATATTTTATGCTTGTATAGGGTTTTATCCAAAAAATAACTGCACTAACTCAATTCATTCTCCACAGTAAGATTTTGAGACCATTTTCCTGGGATGCAGGCTCGACTGAAAAGACTTGATAGTGCCTTCAATTCATTCTCACGTATCGTTAATGTAGAGTTGTGCAGTTTGCCGGTAAAAACGCCTTTTTGATACAGCTTCGATAGTGGGATCCGGAATCCAGCGTTACTTCCGATACCCGGATGGCAAGAACGTAATTCCCTCAAACCTTCAAGAGTTTTAACAGGAAGATTTTTACGGATTACAGCCACCGTTTCAAATCGGTAATCAGCTAAAAAGAGAAATACAGGTATTTTTTTGAAAGCTTAGGTCTATCCAGAAGTCAGTATTATAACATTAAATTTATAATGTTTTAAAATTTTGAATCGAGTTTTTGTTTTTCAATTATTGCATGATCTTTCATTGACTTACAATCCATCCCCAGTTTCGTTCGGATCTCTTCGAAAATATAGAAGTCATTATCGGGTTCTGTAGCTGCTAAATACATGTCTTCGGGATCCACAATGGCAAAATCAGCTTCTTTGGTTTTTACCTTGTATAAACATTCTACTCTGTGGATTAAATAATGCCGTAGTTGTGATATTATTTAAGATTATATAAACGATTTGAATGAACTCGGATTTTATTTATTTATTTAAGCAATCTTTATTTTAGGGAGATCTTAAAGTTACCACCCGTGACCATTCAAACATGAATCAATACTCACTTAAACTCGGACCATACAAGTATTTGAGTTATTCAAAACATAACTAGGGCTTATCGACTAGTCTGATAATAAGACCATGTAAAAAGATCACGGATTTCTTGAAAAATACGTATTTCGTTATAGATAATCAGAAACCTAAACTAATAATAGATTCTAATCATTTCAGAACTATATTTAAAAGGATTTTTGTTTGTAAATCTCGCAAATAACAGTAGTTGTTATCCGTGCTGTAAAATGCTGAGTGAAGTTGCTTAGAGAAGAATGAAAAGCTGATAGACTTAATTACTAATGAGAAAATATACATTTTTACAAATAACCTATTTTATTGGTCGTCATATAAAAAGTTCAACTTTCTGATTCAGTATAACGATGATTTTTTACGACATATTTTATTTAAATGACATTCGCATTCGTATAATTTCTATTTCACGAAATACAGCATTTTGAGCATAATGCTAGATAAGACTCGTCGACAGAATGGTTCCTTTCATAATGAAAGCACACAAATAATTATTATAGGTATGTATTAAAAGGTATTAGTAAATTCCCTACCGCCTATTTCTGAAATCCAAATAAGCCTATAGTTACCTTTGTATAAAGTTTTGTAATTTAGCCGCTATATGGTCCTGAAGTTACTAAACTAAAATTATGTTTTTGTTTCTATTAACTTAAAGAGACTCATTGGAGATTCTACTGAAAGTTGAGATAGTTTGATATATAAGGTTAATTCACCTCTTGGTGCAGGTAGTTTTGAGGGGTGCAGATGTAAGAAGGCTTTTGGCACCAACTTCGAAGTACCAATAGAATTAAGTAACCCTATTTTAAAATATTCTGGGTGCCAAGTAATAGATTCGGTCCTATTTTTTGATAGAAAATATTTATTTAAAAATTTCTAATGTTTCATTAGTTACGAGAATTGCTGACGTTCACTTATATTGACTAATTTCAAAATACGGTGATGACCATCTCGCACTTTTTTAATGATTACTCGAAAATCCTAGATTTTTTTAAAATTATCTTATTCAAACATAGCTTGAAGGGATATTTTTGTATTTCTGCCGAAAAAAGATTTAATTTTTTTAGAAAATTATCCCCTCCAACCGCTTTGGGGAAAAGGACCTATTGGATTTTGAGAAGCAATATAGGACTAACTCTCAACACTTCTCTTTTCAATAAAAAAGTAATCATCAAAATCTGAGCTCGTTATTTATGCAAAACTCGCGTACTTACATAAAATATAAACATATTCAAATGAGTTTTATATCTCTTCCGATTTTGGAAGTAGATGCGAATTATATGACTTACAAGACAACGCTTGCACTACCTTCAGTGTTCTTATAAAGCAGGATTTTCTAGAGGCCATTAAGATATATTTAATGTAGGTGAGTTGATTTTACCTGTCTCTTCCAGGAATACATTTCACTTTTATATCATCTTCGGTTTTAACTTCCGCCATCTGCTTGCAGAACTGCAATAGGCCATCAGCAACACACATTCTAACTGAAAATATCAATGATATATATAAAATAAAAGAAAGCAAATTGAAAATAGAAGACTTAAGAAGTAAGTAGTTATAATAAAATACTACACTAATAAAGCCCCAAAACAAGAAATAACAAGGTACATATATCAAACTGATTCTGTTCATTTTAGAAAACATTCGAATGTCGTCTTCTTTCAATTTCAAGTTTTCGAAAAAAAAGTTTTTATTTGAAGGTTAAGCTTTGCAGTGGCAACTTAAATGTTATTTTTTATTAAAGTAGATGAAATATACCATAGGATTATCAATAAACAGACATTATGCAACCGTGGTCTTTTTTATCAGTCAGTAATTAACACAAAATACGATATTGACTAAATAAATGTACATCTAGATAAGTTAAATATAATTGGTAGATTGGCGCAATATGATAATATTTATTAATATAAACACTATTTTAATGAAGACGAAAACTTTGTTTTTTTTATACAAGTTAACCGCATTTAAACACAACTGTAATAGTCAAAAATGGATACCTTTTAAAATATAAAATCTTTTTCACAAATACTTCATGGCTTTTGAATAGGTTCGCGCATTTTCTTGCAACGAAACCTAATTCAAACTTCAATACAATACAAAATCTATACCTGCTAATGTTATTTATTTTGGGGGTTTCTAGTAGTATAGTAAATGTGCTCCTATTTTCATGATTCTTTTGTCTTTTGATAGAAGTCTATTGAGAATTGGCCTCATTGAAAAAAAATCGAAATTCAACATATCATTCCTCTCAAAAACTTCTCCCAAAGGGGTGAGGGGGCATTTTTTTCGAAAATAGAAAATTTGAGACCATATCCGGCAACATTTAGGTTGGATATTTTTGAAAGAAATCATAGATTTCCGAGTTACAGCAGTGGTAAAGTCTGATATATGTGTATTTCCTCGATGTTTTGAAATCTCTGAATAAGTATAAGCAACGTATTATCTTCTTTGGTGAACGTTGAATGATTATGATATGTTACACTCAAACTATTTTTTTAAACTGGACTAAACGACTTTATTAGCTGGTGCACTGAAAAATAGAAAATATTATCAATTCTATTCGTTCTGGTACTGTGGAAGTTGGTGCCGAAATTTTTCAAAAACATATTAATTTATTTTGGATACATAGAAGTGAAAGCAAAAATGGTGTTTAATTCTATCGAAAACAAAATGATTAATATGTTTTATAGTGTGAACTGTTGCAGAATCTTTATTATCCGCAATATCACAGATATTTCTATGAAAAAAGCCATTATCTCAGTGTCTTCATGCAAAATCTAAGTCAATATTAATTGAATAAAATTCACTTACATTCATTTTGACTGTGACTTTTAACGCCACTACCACCACAAATCGTAAAAATAATCGCCAAACAGACGATTAACAAGACCTTGCTCATTATCATCGTGAAACTTTACTGATTCACTGAGTTTTATAAATATTCCTTCTAATCATTTCATCTCCGATGAAACTATGAAACACTGTATGTAACCTTGAGATTTTAAGTACCGAAAATCTCGCTAAGTAATACAACAAATCATATCTCAGAAGAGAGAAAAAAAGCAATCAAACAGGAAACAAGATGTGTACATGCAATTTATCCTCAGGCTGTCGGATTTATCTCAAGAACTTAAAAATGATTAAATACTCATATTTACTTTATCTTCAAGGTAAGGATATTTTACAAATAAATTTCGGCTTGTATTTTCGGAAATATTCTTTTCTAATTTAATCTAGATTCTTGATTTACTGGCACCCCAATTTTTATTTTTCCACCAACATCTAATACTGATAGGTATATTCAAAAATCTAATTCCCTACATCACAGAAATCAGATGATCGATTTAGGAAAGAACATCATGCCTTGAGAATTTTATGTATAAATGTGAATTCTCAAAGGTGTTGTTATAACTGGATGTTGGAGACATTTCCTCTTCATTTTTAACATCATGGCAAAACCCTTTGAGATATTGAATGTTTTTGACGCTTATTCTCAACATTGGATAAGGAAGAGTGTTTCCTTGGATTATCTTTTTTTAATTGATAATATGCCATGATATAATTTATAATGTTCTTCCGAAAACATTTAAGAACGTTGTTATTAGATTCTATATTTAAGGTAGCTGAACATTCAATGAGCATCTGGAAGAGATAAGTTTGAAATAATGATTTTTCTAAAATCGCAACGATAACGAATCCATCTGACTTATGTTGTATGAATCAGCATCTTTCCAGTAACGTTGCCAAGTAACATAACATACATTTGGTGCTTTTGCCTAGACTTCCTCACTCACCCAATTGCGCAGACGCGGCAGCTAATAATTTAGCCGGTATGTTCGAAAATTTCAAATACTTAATCTTTTACACCGCTAGCATTGTGAAAAAAAAAATACGCAAAAATGAAGCCAAAGACCTGGGGATATCTGACGATATGCGCATGCGTCATGAACTTTTATGGCTAAGAGAAGGGACATGTCATTATGTTACCACTCTTACCATTGGCACAGCTTATTTGGTAAGCTGTGCCATTGGTACGCTGTGATGTTACCATGGATACCATATGATGTGACTCCAAGCCACTTCCCCTTTCGCGCATGCATACTAAACTCGCAATCCCCATACCGAGCTGTGGAAATTTTGAACTATTCGGACAACTTTAATATACCTCTATAGGAGCACGGCTAAGTACGAACTTTTAATTTTGAATGGAAAACACACAGTACATGAAGGACATAATTATTTGTAGCAACATTTATGATGAACATTTTTCCCTTAGAGTTACGCGTTTCGAGTAAAATCGATGTTAAAAAGGTAACAACTAAAATATTCAAGCGTATTTCCGCAGTGATGTTCTGAGATCTCAATAATAACAACTACAAGCAAGGAATATACGTGGGTAATAGGATAAGTACTATCTTCATTGGTATTAGCGAACGTTCAACGATTTTCGTGACTAATGTTACACTCAAAAGTTTGAAATAAATATTTTTTACAAAAAATTGGACCGACGTTATTAGTTGGTGCACTGAAAAGTAAAAAAAAGTTAAATAATAATAATTCTATTGGTGGTGGTACTTGTGAAGTTGGTGCCAAAAGTTATCAATCTACCTGCAACTGCACTTCAAAAGTAACAGCACCAATAGAATTAATATTATTTTATACTTTTCAGTGCACCAACTAATAACGTCGGTGCAATTTTTTGTAAAAAATATTTTTTGTAACAAGTTCCTTATAGAAAATTGCTGTTGTTGACTTTCGTCTGTAGAAAAAAATGTGTTGCTCTATTAGAAATTATTAGGTATATTTCTTTCTTAAATAATGCTTCTTTGAAGTTTAAATAACATATACTTTAAGGTTGCGTTTGTTTACCGTTAACTACTAAACATTTTACACATTTATGTTTTCTTTTAACATGAAGTGAATTTGTCCGAAATTTCTGCACATGCGTACTGCATTTTTCTATCGATCTTTATATTTATCAAGTTTAGAACATTTTTTACATTATTCAAAAACATGTATTTTCGGCATTTTGAATACTGTTTTTACTTTCCTACGCTACTATAATAGCTGTATAAGGAAAGTATTGTAATCGTGTGAAATTTTCGGTATCGAGATTTTCACAAATGTTGACGTTTCAGAGTTTTCTGTCTGTCTGTCTGTCTGTCTGTGACAGCATTATCTCGGGAACGGGTCGGTGTATTTTGTTGCTTTCTTTTTTATTTTGTTTGGTACCAATATCACTCGCCGGTAGCACTGAATGAGAATCCCGTATACACAGGGTGTTGAGCTATAGCCGAAAAATGTGATTTGCTCAAGACTATAGCGCGAAAACGGCTCTAAGGATTTTGATTAAACTTGCCTAAAGTATTCCTCTGAAAGCCCTTTACCACACACATATAGCGCCATCTCTGAAAAAAAGCACAAAAAAAGTTATGCTTGAATAAAATTCAAGGAAAGTATTGTAACAGTGTAAAAAAATTTATTCACTGGAATTTGCCTACGAGTGGTAGGAAAGTCGTGTGAGTGAACATACCAGATTTTTTATTATAGATACTTGCCTAATATACAAATACATATATTTGCACTTTCAGACAGAGTTTATCATATCTACTAAATCGACGTCGTTTTTGCAGAATTTAGTTCGATAAGCTGCTATCAAGTTTTCAAGAACAACCTGCCGAAGTTTTAACCAGATAGTATATTGTTGTTCGACTGCTGAACTAAGCTAAATAATTGGATATATCTACATATTCATATTTTCAAGAAACTCCTGTTAATAAAACATCGATTTATGAGCTACATGGAAATAGTTTTCGTGTTTTAATGGAATCAGGATACTAGGAAATGAGTCCAAGTGATAAAGAACTAATGAGAAAATTTATTCCATTATTAATAATAATAATCGATACAATAAATGTACAATTAATTGCTACAACTAACTGGCATATTCAATAACTCCTCGAACTCTTTGTGGGCTTCGGAAACTCCAGAGACTGACACCAAAGCTGTCGTTGAGTCCTGTAAACAAAACAAACGGCGAATTGAATGTATTGTATACTATAATTGTAGAACAATATAACGAAATTGAAATGAACTCGAAATAAATAATAAATTTGTAGATAATAATCAATTGTTTTTCTAACTATTATAAACAAGATCAATTTTTCACTCAATCCATATTAATGAGTATCATAATATTCAATAGCAGTGTAACTGAGTTTCTACATACCGAAAATAGTAGATCATTTTTTCCCTTGTAGGGTCCGAAAAGCTTGAAATAATCCGGGCGCTCAGCGTAGAGTGTGCTAGCCTCAAGCAAGCCATTTCTCAATTCATCAACTTCACCATCGGTCTTGAGGTTCGACGTGATCACCTGAAATTTTAATGTATGTAATCCGTAATGCATCATGGTAAAGTCACTTAGAAAGTTTTATAAAAGAACACAGCATGCTCAATACGTATAAGTTTTCTATAAAAATAAATAAGAAAAACCACATGATCTAATTGGTATTATCCTAAGGGTGAAGATTTATAAAATTTTAATTTATTAGAATCAGCTTATTATGTATTTTATTCATCTTTCAACTAGTATTGGGATTAATGTTTGGGTTCTGGAAACATTATTGTAGACAGAAGATATCAAAGATAAAACTACCAGAACACAGCATAACTTTATTTCCCTCACAGAACAATAGTTCCGCCAAAAAACTTGGCATCTTCAATGATAAACTTTGCTGGCAGTCGTAATTTTGTCTTTGCTTTATTCGAATTGTGTTTGGGTAATGGTAACTGCAGGAATATCAAGACTAAACTTATAAACATAACTAGAAACAATAGAAATACTTTGTTTACTTACCATGTGAGCCGGTTCTTTTGCCAAATTACATTCTGAGAATTTATCAATTGGTACACGACCACCACTTGGACAAAGTAATTCATAGTCGGAGGATTTCAAATTTGCCGCCCATGGTTCTGTATTTTTACCATCTAAAATGAATGAACAATAAGATCTCTAAACGGTTAAAATATACTAAAATAATTTCAAAACAATAATCTTCATTATCATTTTAATATATAATGCAATCGATAATTTGAACGAATACTCTAAATACGAAGCTTTTTCCAACTCACAGTTGATTATTTGTTCTAGAACACTGCAGAAAAAACATGTTCTGATCTCAAACTAGTTCACTTTTTTCGAATTGTTTCAATTGAAATCAGACAGACGGGTTTTCAAATTTAAACATATCAAGCAACATAAATGCAGTATATTCAAGGCATAAAAATTTTAACTTTACATAGAAATGTAGCAGAGAGAGATAACTAAAAAAAATCAATAAAGTATGTCTTAGTAGGAAGAATATGAAGCAAAGAAATTTGTATTTAAAGAAGATCTAGGAACACATGAAAATCAATAACAGAAAAGAAAAAATCAGTTGTGAGAGACGCTGGAGGTAATATTAAAAACTGAACAAATTAAAAATTTATTAAATTAAAATGAAGATTCTTCAAAAATAGATAAAAATCTGTAGAATATTAAATAATTGAATCTCACCTGTATTCATAATTGGAATGTCACAGTTCACAAACGCTACATCACCTCCCCCTTCTACCAAACACCTAAAAGCACCCTCGAAGCCACTGTATGCTTCTGATTTTCCAATCTTGCATTTTCCAGACGCATCTCCGGTGTCCACGTCACCAGCACATAGTGAGCAGAGCTTGTTTGAAACAGAGGTGTCCAAACCATACCTGAAAATCAGTCAATAAATCAATTGAATTGTCGTTCTTTTCCGCTATTGTATTAGAATTTGATTTTTTATTTAAAATAACATCAAACGTAGACAAGTTGAAATATAGGAATTGATTGTAATCAATGTTCCATTTCATCCAGAGAAACGCTATTTAAACAGGTCTGAAGAAGCTCAAACTGTAAACATCATCAAAGAAACGTATGATGACAAGTTATAGGTACCAAAGAGGTCGATCAAGCCTACCTTCTTTCACCCATCATATTCCTCATGGTTCTGGACTTAACAGAAGTCCCAGAATGAGTTGTCTATATTGTTATTCTCACCTAGTCAAAATTAAAAGTTCCGTAAAGAAGTAACTAATATTCATCAGGGAAGTCAGTCAATAAAGATCACATAAGCAAACAACTCGATAAAATCTGTCTAATTAAGGACACAAAATCTCAACATGCCTACAACTGCTGACCGGGTCGAAACCCATCGAATTGTGTCAATATTATATATAGCAACACTACTATGTCTTAACATTGTCGCATAACTATATTTGGTTATTAGTAATAGGCCAATTTCGCATTTCCGCTCCTGACAACGATCTAATGAACCGATTCTTTGTCACACTCACTTTTCTGAAGAAGCTCCTGGCAAGCAACTACCAGAGAAGAACTCGCTGAGTGCTTGTGGATAATTGCATTCTGTTTGATTGACAAGTTGCTGTTTCAAAAGATGGTAGATGGGTGCCTGATATGAAGCTATCTCATCGATACTTGCATGACACGACTTGGCACCCTTCAAATCGGCCAGTGTTTTAAATGGAGAATCCTTCTTTACCACTGCTACAGCATAATTGACAGCTGAACGATTGCCGTACCGTTCGCTCAGTATTTCTCGTGTATTGAACATTTTTGCTCCTTTTCTCGCCACAGCAACTGAAAGAATAAGAGATTAGATTTTTTTCGTTCATACTATTCTTTTGACACTCACATGGAACAGTGACAATATCAACATCATTATCACGAATTGTGGCTAAGCATTCAGACAATTCATTTTCCTGATAACAGTCGAATCGAGGCCTTATATCTCTGGAGAAGGCGGCTCTACTGAAATCACGGCATTTGCTTTCTTCTTCTGCAGATGTTACACAGATCCTTATTGTTTTGTACGGAGGACCGTAGTCTCTCTCAACAACATCGGTGTAATTAGCTTTATCCAAATAATCACCTAAAAAGAGATAACGCATGAAATTTTAATATATTTTCATTCAACATCAAAGTCTACCTGGAGAAATAATCTTATTCTCTTTTGGTGCAGTCTTATCGTTCAGTTCTAGAACTTTCTCCAACCATGGTGCATGTTTCTTGGCTCCTACTGTATTGAGATTCTCAATCTTTCTTCTCAATTCATCCACAGTCTTCACGACATCCGCATTGGCCATGTAACCTTGCCAAGGACGGGCGGCCCATTGGCAGGGAGCACCAGTTACTGGAACCCTTGAACCATCTGGACAAAGGTATGCAAAGTTGTCTGGGTTTTCATCGCTCGCTCTAGCTGGACTGATACCCACTGGTAGCTAGTAGTATTATATAGATTAGTAATGTATTCCAGCATCAAACAAAACATGTATGTGATTATGGGTTACTTACTCCAAAGAATTTCCTAACATAGATAACTTTAGTCCAGGCAACTTGTCCACCATTATGGGCTAGACACCTAAGTGCTCCTTCATAACCTGAATATTTATCGGGATAGTCGCAGACATCTGGATGTTCACACAGTGCACAAAGATTAGAGTATTTTTGTTCTAGAAGAAAACAACACATCGTTACTATTTTTTATATAAAGATTGTTAAGTTCTTACTCAGTTTGGTATTGATTTTTGGATCAGGAGACCATTCCCCAACGATGCAAGCTTTGTTGAATAGCGTTGAGAATGCCTTCAGTTCGTTTTCTCTTGGTGATAGATCTGGATCAGCCAAATTACCAATTATGCCCTTCTGTTTGAGCTTGGTTATTGGGATTTTGTATCCCACATTTCTTCCTACACCAGTGTGACAGGAGTTCAGTCCCTTCAGATCATGTAGACTGTTCAGTTTTAGGTCTTTGTGGATAACGACTACGGCCTCGTATCTGAATTCAGCTACAATAAATCATTTTTTAAGCTATTGACTATATCTTTTCGAAAGAAAGAATTATGTTCAAGGTTGTTATTGCTGATTGATCATCTTACATGAAAAATTTAAACTAAAACAAAAAGTGCTCTCAAATTCTTGTCAAAGTATTTTCCAATAGATAAGCATGGCATCTACGTCATCACTTAGAAACTTTTTAGTCTACTTTCTTAGACTTTTCAAAAGTATTGACTTTGACAATATATAAAGAAAATATGAATTTAATTAAGTAATTAATCAGGTTTACTAGAAGATACATTTTTACAGAGTGATATTATTTTCGTTCTTGTCAAATATTTTGGATGATAGATGCAACAGAAGATACAATAGCAGACTCTGGCAGTTAATCAGAGACGTCAGCTATTCATCTAAGCATCGTTTAGGGATTTTCAGTATTTTTTAAGATTCCAATGAAGTATTTGTGCCGCTAAGTAAATAATATATGTGAAGAAAGATTTTATATAGACGGAAAAGTACGACTTGATTCTTTTGATAACTAGGCAAAAGTAAGAAATTTATATTATAACGAGTTTGGGATATAGTGTAAGGCATTCTGCTATTGGCCACTGATATACGCCAAGGTCAAGATTATATTCTGAAACATCTAGTGAGTTCGCGCTATTGGTGGAATGTTCGGGGTATTGGAAGACGTCGATGGAAGCTTCTAGATGGAAACAGCTTGCCTATATATTAGAGAGGATTTGAATTTCAACTAAAAAGATTGTTTGGTAATAATCTGAAACACTATGTATAGATACATCAGACCTTGAGTAAGATCAGGTAGTTTTGATTACATTCTGTGTTGCTTTTGATGTTGACCCACTGAATAACCCATGATCTTGACCTTACGTCCCAGATACATCATTGTCAGAAATTTGAAAAAGTCCAAACACCAAAAAAATACTACCTGTTGCGTTTTAACCTTGAAACGATTTCAAACACTTCATACTTTCCAAAGTAGACTAAATTTACTACAATTTGAACCCATAAACATAATTTTTTTCAAGTAAAATTGTTAAACTTTTCATAATCGAGTAATGAATAAAAACGAAAGTGTGGGGAAAATAGCATATTCTGGCTTTTTAATTTTTAGGTATAAAACAAACATAATAGAAAATATATTTTTTTAAGGAAGTGTTCGTTTCTATTGCGATTATTTGTTTTATTTTTCGCTAGGGTCAATGGCCTATTTATTTATCATCGCTAAAAATAATAAATAAAAAACTCAAAAATATAAGCCTCCTTCGACTGGACTTGAATATCAACAATACATTATTTGATTTGAAACCAGTTTCTATTTATTTATTCCATTTGTGGGTGAGCTGATTCAAGTTGTTTGACCTTCTCGCTGGCTGCATAATGAATGTAAACAACAACACGCTTACCGTCCGGTTCTTCTCTGGTGCGAATCTCTTCAAAGATAGCGAAATCCTCTTCGGGCACCTTTGCAGCCACATACATATCCTCAGGATCAACCATACCAAAGTCAGCTAGTCGCTCTTTTATTTTCTCGATGCATTTGATCCTTTTGAAAAAAAAACATGAGCGTTAAAAATGTCTTGTCATTTTATGGTATTGTAAGCGCTTCTAACCTGTCCCTTGCAGGTATGCAAACTATCTTTGCCGAGCTTTTTGTTTCTTCTTCAGCCATCTGGTTACACAGATCCAGAAGATCTTCGGGGACGCACATTTTGTCTGAAAAGTTATTTTTTTGTCAACAAATAAATGCAAACTTCAGTCTGATCTCCTAATTTTGTGAAATTTATTTATCCCAGTTTGTAATAAAAAGAACTACCAGATTGGTACTTGGATACTGGCATCGGTAATAAAAGAAGCGAGAAGTAGTTACCAAGCTCTTTCGAAGTTTCCTCCTGCATAACGTTCTTCAGTTTAAAAAAAACTGTCATGTCCTACGCTACATGTAGCTAAGTTGTTCCCAAACTCGAAGATTAAATTTAGTGGGTAAAAGCTTGCCAGGTCGCTTGATTGAGTGGCAGGGAACATAACATATTTTCCTTTGAAACAACTGAAGAACATGTGATGAGTTTGATTCAGCGATACGAGAAGCTTGGAAAATAATAATTCAAGATTAATCCAACACACATAGGTGTCCTGTGATGTGTGCAAAGGAATTAGAATAAATTTTTATAGGTATCCTTAATATTAAATGATAAGGAGATTTGAGAAATGGTCCCATATTGAGAAAAATCTGATACAAAATCTCTTTCCCTTCAAAAACCAGCCCTAAAGGGGGTAGAGGGGCCATTTTTTTCTCGAAAATTGAAAATTCGAGACGGCAGAATTTATGAAAATGCCATATCCGGAAATGTTTAAATTGGACATTTTAAAAATAATCATAGGTTTCCGCGCTACATTCTGAAATATGTGTTTCAGCTATGTGGAAGGGGCAAATTTTTCTGAAAATCTAAAATTCTAGATTTGAAAATTAGAAAGGGAACCATATCTGAAAAAGTTTAATTTGAACATTTTTTCAAAGGAGTTACGGTTTCCGAGTTTCGCAATGGTAAAGTCTGAAATATGTAATATGCGAATTTCCGCTATGTAGAAGAGCAATTTTTTTTGAATTTAAATTATGATACGGCCAAATTAAAGAAAATATTATATGTAGCAATATTTAAATTGAGTTACGGTTTTCGAGTTACAGCAGTAAAGTCTGAAATATGTATATTTGCGACGAGATGTTATGAGATCTTTGAATAATAAATAAAAAGTACAAGCTAAGCCTATATCTTTTTGGATGTTAGTGAACGTTGAACAATTTTCATGACTTATGTTACACTCAAAAATGTGATATAAATATTTTCCTACAAAAAATTGGACTTTATTAGTTGTTGCACTGAGAAATACAAAATAATCTTAATTCTATTGGTGGTGGTAATTTTGAAGTTGTGCCGTTGTAGTTTGTTGTTGTAGGCACCAATTCCAAAAGAACCAGCACCAATAGAATTAATATTATTTTGTATTTTCAAGTACAACAACGAATAAAATCGGTCCAATTTATCCAATATTATTCATTTTGGAAAGCTGTACAAGTAGACTTATTTTATAACATTGTGTTTGGTATTTGAGAAACTGAATTTTATCAAACTCCTGAGAATCTTTGCCACGTTACTGGCTATTGTCCAACCAATTTACACAAATGGCCAGGACAGAGATTTTTCAAACCGTTGACACGTAGAGTTTGGTTAAAAGGGGATACAGAAAATTTTACTAAAAAAATCGTTTCATAGACATTTCTGCTACATCTTTTGATTTTCAGATTGCAAACACATTTTTTGCAACACAGAATATTTTTGAAGTCGTACTACGGCGTAAAAGTTAACAACCGTTATTGAACAAACAAGATGATTATTCAAAGAATTATGTTTATAACTTAATTATAAGACATCTATAAACTTCAATAGAGAAAGGTTATATATATTATCAATAATATCATTTTTAGAAAGTATGGTGAACACACATACAACGAGTATAGGTATAGGGTGTCCCGTTCTCGGGTATAGGGTATTTTCGTAACTGTTGCTAATATCAGAAACTCTAAGTGCTATTTGTTCTTTTGAACACAAAATTATTCTATATAGGTACAGGGTGGGGATTTTAAATGGAACGCTGCTTATAGTGGCCCTGGGAGCAAAATTTTTATAAAATCCGAAATTACTAAGCAACTTCGCTTTTTTTTCAAATTAGAAGACACCGCTTGTGGCACCTCTTTGGAAAGCTTGTTAGTAAAGAAATTTACTAATAACATTTTTTTACATCTATCAAACCATGTGTCAGAAATTTACTAAGAAAATATTTTTAACTATTTAATGAACATTTACATTAATAATACTGGAATACTGGAATGTGTCCCATTAACCTGTTGGCACAGACCCAACTTATGGTAGAACTCTTCCCAGAACTTCTGGCGTGATTGAACGTATCTCTGCCCAATCCTTTCATTTAAGTCTTCCAGATTTCTAGGTCTGTTGACAGACCATAGTTTTTAAATCACCCCACAAATAAAAATCTAAGGGTGTTGTATCTGGGGATCTGGGAGGCCACTCTTTAAATCCTCGCTGTCTTATCCACCTATTTGGAAATACAGCATTTATGAATTCTCTCACATTTCTTGCAAAATGGGGAGGAGCTCCATCCTGTTGAAAAAATATCCTTTGGTATAGATTTCCATCATTAGGGAATATTCCTTGGAGTTTTGGTATTAAAAATGTTTGAAGATAATTTAAATACAGGTCTCCATTTAAATTATCTATTAAACTGGAAGACTTAAAGGCACGGATTCGGGCAGAGATACGTTTATTCGAGCCAGAAGTTTTGGAAAGAGTTCTAGCATCGGTTGGGTCTGTGCTAACAGATTAGTGGTACACATTTTCAACTGTAACGCTCAAAAGGTTAAATTCCAGTATTAATGTTATTATTAATCTAATTGTTCATTAAAAAGTTAATAATCACGTTTCATCAAATTTCTGACACATAGTTTGACAGATGTGAAAAATGTTATCGACAAATTTCTTTTTCAATAAGCTTTCCAAAGCGGTGCAACTCTGATTTGCAACAACAAAGTTGTTTAAGTCTGTGACCCTTCTTTGGGGCCCCAGTTCTTATTATATGATGAAAGCCAACTCCATAAAAAATCTTTGAGGAGGTATTTTTGGATTTTTAGAAAATCTTATTCCCAGGGCCGCTATAATCTGTATTGGCTCTTACACTATTCAAGATATTCCTACCAAATTTTCCTCACTTGTTTTATCATACCCTATACTGCCATATTTTCAGTGCACTTGAGACTCTATGTTTTGGGTTCCGTACATGAGAGTCTATTGCATATTTCTGAACTCTATGGCTGGCTTTTGATGTTTTTTTTACCATGCATGTAATGTGGAATGTTTATTAGAATGATCTGGTAATGGTTGTAACTGTGACTGGGCCTCCTAGGTGGAGGTTTCCATACCTGTATACCCAATGATGTTTTATGGATTTTTTCGCTATATTTGTGTGTAGTATGGTATTGGACTGTTTTGTCAGAGTCTGTCAGTGCAACTGGGACTTAAAAATGGAAGGTTCCATACCGGAAAATCCCGAAGGCATATGTAGAAGAAATTCTCATGCTTTTCTCTCTTGGAGTATATCTGTGGATGGGTTGGTGTTCGAACTGGTTCCACGTGCAAGTAGAAGTATGAGTTAGAATTGTTCCATACTCAAGACTTTTTATGATTTTATGTTTCCGTACCACAATCTATCAAATTGTTTGGCTGGGACGGGTAAAACAGCTAGCAGGTATAGCATAAACCAAACTTCAAAAACATTTTGCTCGCTCAAGAGATATTGGCAAATATTAACTATTTTAAAAGATATAATATGAACTTTCCTTACTATAAACACATATTCATTGATTTACCCATATCATTGTTTTGGATATCACCGACAGGTACGAACGAAACACTATAAAATTGTGCAAAATGGGACATCCTGTATAAACACAATGCATAATGCATTTATGCTGCATCTATTTTATAGAGTGTATTGCACCTGACCCTTCGTCCGCTTATGGTCGTAAATTGTTGATGACAGGAAAAACAGCAATAACAATGTTTACGGAAATAGGTTTATGATGGTTGGCAATAGAAATTCTAGCAGCGATACAGACAGACACAATTATTATTATGTGTTTGAAATTATAAGTAGGTCATGAAAAAATAGACGAAGGAATAGTTTGCTGACATACTTGCAATAAATTTGTTGAGATATTCTTCAGATTAAATTACTTTTTACATCTTGTTTAGACATTAATAGCATGTATTCAAATTATAACTCTATTGTTAAAAGTCTTGATTTTATATCTCCAGGCGTTAAATAAAATTATATTTTTTTATTCAAGAGCGCACTTGTTGAAAACTTACAAACTTCGATGTCTTTTATAGGATTAATTCAGAAGCATAACTGTTGTGATAATCATATTATCTTCATATTTTCATAAGCCAACCGATAAAGTACCATAAAAGAGCTTATAAATATATTTTTTTTTAAATTTAACCGGTTTTATTCGTTGTTGGTGCTGAAAAATACAAAATAATATTAATTCTACTGGTACTGGTAATTTTGAACTTGTGCCGTTGTAGTTAGATTAAAAACTTTTAGCACCAAAGTATCAGAATCAATAGAATTAACATTATTTTATATTTTTCAGTGCACCAACTAATAAAGTCGTTCTAGTTTGTTATAAAAAATATTTATTCCACACTTTTGGGTATAAAAATCATACAACGTTCACAAAAAAAAGATAATACGTTGCTTAAACTTATTCAGAGATTTCAGAAACATTCAAAACATAATATTTCAGAATTTTCCACTGCTGTAACTCGGAAACGTTACTTTTTTTTTTAAAAAATGACGATTTTGAATGTTGCTCTTCTTCAATTTGTCTGCCTCATATTTTCAATTTTCAAAAAATTGCCCCCACCACATAACAGATTTTACCACTGCTGTAACTGTAAACAGCAAACGTTACCTTGTTTAATTTTAGTTGTCTCAAATTCTCTATTTTCAAAAAATATCCCCCTTGCAACCCCTTTGGGGGAAGTTTGGACATGATAAATGTCGATTTTTTTTTTCAATGGGATCAATTCTCAAAGATCCTCTGTCAAATGCAAAAAGAATGCACGAGACATCCATTAAAAATCATTCAGAAATATAGTGGAATTGTACAGCTCCTCCGTTTGATATGTCTGTCAAAAAATAGAAACGACAAATATTGCGTTAATCAATTGAAAATCATTTTGAAAAATATAAAGATGCTGGCAGAAAACTTTTGGTAAATTAAAATACCCATATTCTTTGTAATTCTGGTACAAATATAATAAAGACTTTTTTAATTTTTAGCTTTATTTAATGAATTCAATGATATTTGTAAGTCAGTTCATCGGAACACTTAATTTCTTACTTTGCTTCAGAAGATAGTTTTGAATTATTGAATTTTATAAAGCCATGGAAAATGTAAATATATCTATATAAATTATTTACAATTCTTCAAAATCTTTGATCTAGTAAGAAAATTTCAACTAAACCCTCTTTGGAGTAAATTTTTGAGGGAAACACATATTGGAGAAATCTCGTCTCGAAGGAAATTATCAAACTCCCGTCTTCATATTTTTCTTGAAGACAATGTATCGATCTCGATTCGAGATTCTCTAAATTTCGGGATTCTCGAAAACAAAAACTAAATGTTATTAAAAAAATATTATACATGTGTATATAACACAAGTCTACACCGAAAATAGGGAAATTTTTTTCTATAAAAAAATACATTAAAATACGGAGCTATATGCTATGAACTAATTGCCACGTATAACAAAAAAAACCGCCGTCTATTGTCCCGAAAAAAAAAGTTGTTACAAAAAGTGAAAATTAAGAATATCTTTGGAAGTAATATATAAACTTGAACATTTTTGAAGAATACAATAGGAATAAGGTTAAATTTTATGTCAATTAATAACTATCTAAAGTAAGTATTAAGAATTATCTTTCAATTATTTGAATTAGGAATCATAAAATAGCATTGTACAAGACATTGAAATATTATTTCAATGTTATAAAAGTATAATTTGTGAACGAGTCAGCACATAAACGAAAACAAAAAATTACTGAAATAAGGACCACCGCATCGAGAACCATCGAGCCCGGGAGTAGCGGGGTGCAAAAGGATAGTTTGTTTTTCTTTAAAATTATGTGACAAAAATATTTTTTAAGCTTACAAGCTACTTCAGTGCCTGCAGAGAGACTGTTCTCAAGAGAGAACGAAGCCGATTAACTGCGGAATCGACTAATGCATTGTTGATTTTCTTATGTTTAAAATAAATTAAAACTAGGTATTTACTAACATAGTTTTTATTTTCACTTTTCTAACCTAACAAGAGCTGAAAAATCTCGAAAAAACTTTTCGATCTCGAAAAATTTCGAAGTGTAATTCTTGATCTCGTCTCGAAAAAAATAATCAGTCTTGTCTTTATCTCGTCTTGAAATCAAGACGAGACGAGACGAGAAATCTCGAATTTTGAGAGTCTCATGAAACCCTAGGTAGTAAAGCTTGTTCAAATTATATATATTGGGTAACCTGGAATAGTAGAACGAGCCCTTAGTCGGTAATAGGGTCGGCGGAGAATTTTAGAGACAGACTGTATTTTCATTTTTAATCTTAAACTTGGATTTTCACTTACATCTGTTTTGAAAACAAAATTCACAAATATTCGGTATGCATCTGAATTGCAGTTTGATAAAATGAAAATTAAAATAGCCATGCAGAAGCTATGACTGTCGAAGGTATAATTTATATGGGTAAACTCACATTCATTCTTGGTGCTGCGCCTGTATCTCCACGACCTGGCGATAGCAGCGTCCAAAACGGCCACCACCACCATCATCAACAACAACATCGACCACTTGAACGCCATAATATCGTCGTCTCAGCGCTCGGTTGGCATTGAACTGACCGTTTTGTCTTTGATTTCCTTCTTATATAACATAATATAACCAACATAAACAACAATATATGTATAGACCTGCCTACTCGTCATCATTAACATGGTAAATCCCCAACCGAAGAAGCATCATAAAAATTCTATTGTGGCTATTGTGAATTTTGGTTGACTATTTATATGATAATTGAAATTATTGAATGTGTACACGATACTAGTTTTCTAATGCACTAAGAATACCTAATATTATAAGTAATTTGAAGATGGCAACTAGATCCAACTTTATGGTATGATGCACTAAATAAAATACCTAGACGACTTATCATCAATCTTAAGACATAAGGGTCCAAAAAGGTGGTACTAGGGTAATATACTTCTACTGGTATTCCTTTACCTTGTGTGAGGAGGAGTCAACAACGCAAGAGCCGGGGATTAGAATACGCGCCCGGCTCATCACCATCAAACCACCATCGCCACACTCTGCACCGCTTAACCAGCCAGTGCTAGCCCGCTGCCAACCATCGTTAGCAACAACTTCAAATATTGAATGCCACTATAATAGCAAATGATAAAATATTTTTTACAAAAAATTGGACCGACGTTATTAGTTGATGCACTGAAAAGTATAAAATAATATTACTTCTATTGGTGATGGTACTTTTGAAGTTGTGCAGTTGCAACTAGATTGATAACTTTTGGCACCAACTTCACAAGTACCATCACCAATAGAAGTAATATTATTTTATACTTTTCAGTGCATCAACTAATAACGTCGGTCCAATTTTTTGTAAAAAATATTTATTTCATACTTTTGAGTGTAACATTAGTCGCGAAAATCGTTGAACGTTCACTATACCATATCAATGAAGATAGTACTTATCCTATTACCCACGTATATTCCTTGCTTGTAGTTGTTATTATTGAGATCTAAGAACATCGCTGCGGAAATACGCTTGAATATTTTAGTTGTTACCATTTTAACACCGATTTAACTCGAAAACCGAAACTTTTGGCACCAACTTCACAAGTACCATCACCAATAGAAGTAATATTATTTTATACTTTTCAGTGCATCAACTAATAACGTCGGTCCAATTTTTTGTAAAAAATATTTCTTTCATACTTTTGAGTGTAACATTAGTCCCGAAAATCGTTGAACGTTCACTATACCATATCAATGAAGATAGTACTTATCCTATTACCCACGTATATTCCTTGCTTGTAGTTGTTATTATTGAGATCTAAGAACATCGCTGCGGAAATACGCTTGAATATTTTAGTTGTTACCATTTTAACACCGATTTAACTCGAAAACCGTAACTCTAAGGAAAAAATGTTCATTATAAATGTTGCTACAAATAATTATATCTTTCATGTAGTATCGAAAAATTTTCAATTTTCGAAATAAATTGTCCTCTTGACATAGCAAAAATACATATTTAACATGCGTCTATCTCGAAAACCGTAAGACTTTTGAAAAAATGTTCAATTTAAACTTTTCCGGATATTGTCCTATCTTTAATTATACCAACTCAGATTTTTGATTTTCGAGAAAATTCGCCCCCACCACCCCTTCGGGGGCGATTTTCGGAGGAAAGGAGATTTCGGATTTGCGTTTTTATGAATATGGGACCATTTCTCAATCCCCTTCTTTCAAGTGAATCCAAAATCATCAAAATCAGAGCTCGTTTATTATACAAAAGGCGCGCACGAACCAAAAAAAATAAAGCAGACAGTCGAATTGTATACCTCCTCCGTTCGGGGTTCGTCGGTCAAAAAATAGAAGGAAATAAAAAATAATGAAGGTTCCATATAAAAAAAACCTTTTAAGTGTTAACAATCTCTATAGTTTGTTTCACGAATGATGGCTATTGCTTGGAATCATTCACGAACTACGTTTGTCGACCTAAGCTACGACATCGGCTTATACCATGATATAATATTATTTCATAGTCACAAAGTCAAAGTGACATTTCAGAAAATACAGATGAATCAATTTATTTTATAACTCAAGCAAAAGATTTGTATTTTATATTTCTGCATTATTGTTAACAATAAATCTTTCATATAATTGCTTATTTAATAAACCAATGCTTTTTCTCACTAATTAGATATATGAATTGCATTAAAGCGTATAAAAAAATAATACCAGATCTTATCTCAAAATCGTCACGCTACTGATTTACTCCCCTCACTTGTATTGATCCGTTTCTCATATGGGACCTGGACACTTCGCCCAATGGACACTTCGATAAAATGATAAATATATTATTATATAAAATAAACAGAGAGTTCACTTTATTTTTAAACAAAATTATATTATTAAATACAAAAAATTCAAGGAACTGGATTGTTTAGTTCATTATATTACTGTTTTTTTAATCTTCAGTAATGTATGGGCAGCAAATAATCAATATATAAATTTATAGATCTTTAGTTCGAATATAGTAATCCCTCTAATGCAACTTCTTTTTATTTATAGTTTCTCAGATATGAAATAAAGTAGTAATAATCTGTGTTTATTATTACAAAGTGAATGAATAAATATTACTCATAGATTATATATCTAATATTATTGTGCCTTGGAAATCATTGAGCAAAGTCTTCAAGAAGTTGGAAGAAAACAAAAAAAATTAGTTGACCCTTGAGGCCCCCACTACAAACTTCTCACTATATCCTTTACCTATTGCAAAAATGCAGATAACTTGAAATCGTACGAATTAATGAAAATTATTTTCAATTACATTTCAATATTGGACAATTCTTTGAGTTTTTTAATTTCAAATGCCAATATTTTGAAATTGCAAAGTCAATCATTCTGATTATCTACATTTTTCTAAGTCAGTCAACAAATGATTTTTGTACCGAGTTTTCTTATTTTCCGAAATCTATTTTATCCCAGAAAGTCCCATAAAAACTTGATATTCCACTAAAATAAATTTGAAAATTTAAACAGTTATATTAAATTATTCCCAAGGTCCCGGGTTCGATCAAAATAAATAAATAATTTGTGTGAAGCGGCCACTTTGGTCTTTGTAGACTTTCAGTTAGTTTGGGCGAAGTGTCCACCAACGAGTTTTGGGCAAAGGGGCTCTGGAAACTGTTTTCAGTAAGAAATTTTTGGGCGAAGTGGTCGATATATCATTTTGGGCGAAGTGTCCTTAACCCTGTCGTGTCTTCAAGGCAGACGCCATCATTCATGAAGCAAACTATATTTCTATATCTTGAACCTTATAATAGATAGACAGAAAATTTTCTATATCTGCTAAAATCACAGATGATTAAAGTAAATAAAATTCAAAATTATATGGGGTCACCAAACAATAAACTTTTGATTTTGCTCGATCTTTATAACGGCTGTATCTTTTGAACTGTAGAAAGTTAAAACTATCCACTGATTTATAAGAATATCAATAATCGTCATCAATTTATCGAATATATTTCAATCGAGACCATGTAGGACATTAAAAAACTAAATAATCAATTAATAATAATTATTCCGAATAAGTCTTGCGATTTCTATTCGCAGCGACAAAAAAATCGTAGGAAATTGCTAACGAGGAAAATCTACAAGGTGTTCACCCTGAAATCGGCATAACTACCTAATATCCTTAATAATACATCAATGATGTTGTCTACCAATTCAAAGATCATTATTATTATTCTAGGTTCATATATTTTGAAGTACATGTGAAAACCATGTACATAACTTGCAGTATCATCATTTGACGAAAAGTAGTATTTTTGATGTCATTTAAAATTTCATAAATAAATTCCCTACAGACTTGTGTTTGTCATGAAGCACCGGTGTTTTTACAGAACTTCCTCAAAACTATGAGTGAATTAGAACTATGTCGTTGAATGTCACAGTGATGTTTAGACTTTTCAACAGTCTAAGGGAAAGATCAAAGTTATTTTGACAACCATTATGGGAGATATAGTGAGCTACCCCCATATTTCTCACTAGTACATTCTCCACGATACCGGTGTTAGCTTTAACGAACAAAAAAAAATTATCTCCATGAATTTTATCATGATACCAACGTTTGCATATTAATAGGGCCTTGGTCTTATGGCTAAGAGTCTCGGTGTGATGCTGCAGTTGGCCAGAATGCATTGGCCTTGGAGCAACCGGTTGCATGAGTACTAAACCAGCAGTAGGTATTATTGAAAGTTATTGTAGGTCTACAACCTCTTCACCCAGTCAGTGATTGAAACAGTGGAAGTTTTCAAAAGACTTTGTCGCTTATAGTGGCATAGTGACAGGACTTTCTAGACAAATTGATGAACTAGAACAAAGTAAAATGCTTCTAGTTTAATGGGTGAGATACGTCCGGCGTAAAGAGAGCTAAACTAAATCCATTCATGTTGTTGTAGGAGTGGATCTTTGTCTATTACTTGCAGATGAAAATGCCAAATTAAAAAAAAAACTCGAAAATGCTGGCCTATTTATTAACACCTGTGATACGAATATTGGACCAATTTTCTATGCTGGCTCTTATAAAAGAAAACACAGACATACATAGGCGTGCGCTGAGGTAAATCCTGCCATGTTATATCAAAATGCTCTATGTAGAAATTCATGCAAATTTGGATCTTTGGCTGATACTTTCAAATTTTGTATAAATATTACTTACAGAAAATTGGACCGACGTTAATAGTTGGTGCACTGAAAAATACGAATTAATATTAATTCTATTGCTGCTGTTACTTTTAAAGTTGTGCAGTTGCAGTTAGACTGATAACTTTTGGCACCAACTTTACAAGTACCAGCACCAATAGAATGAATATTGTTTCGTATTTTTCAGTGCACCAACTAATAACGTCGGTAGATTTTTTTGTAAAAAATATTTATTTCACACTTTTGAGTGTAACATTAGTCATGAAAATCGTTGAACGTTCACTAATACCAAAGAAGATAGTACTTATCCTATAACCCACGTATCTTCATTGGTTGTCTTGTTATTATGTAGAGATCTCGAACATTTTTACGGAAGTTTTTTAGATTTTACCACCGCTTAACTCGAAAACCGTAACTCTAAGGTAAAAATGTTCATAATAAATGTTGCTGCAAATATTATTTTCTTTCATGTGATACCCAGAGATTTTCAGTTTTCGAAAGAAATCGTTTCCGGATATTGTCCTATCTTTAATTCTGGCATCTCGAATTTTGGATTTTGCAGAAATTCTGTGATATAAATATTAATCCAATTTTCTTTTCTGGTTCTTCTAAAAGATAAAAACAGCCATACATAGGCGTACACTTGGGTATTTTATAGGGTATATATTCTAGAGTTACATATATGTACTTAATTCTGATGCATTCGATGAAATGCCTAATCCACACGAAAATTAATTAACCTGAGAGAATTAGCATTAGATTCATGATAAACTCTTATAAGAATTTAAACTACAAAATAAAAGTATATACTGACCGGCACAAAAATCGCCCAAGTTTGATGTAAATTAACTTTTTTATTTAACATCAAATTTTCATGTATTTTCCTCAAGTTTGTAGATCCATCTTTGGGACTTCTTAAAATTGTTTTAGTAAGTAAAATGTTTTGTTTAGTTAACAATATACAGAGATAAATTCAAATGTTGTTTTTTGTTGTAAATTCGAAACACCCCATGGGACAGTTGACAGTTAGTACTTACCAAATGTAAGAGGCAAAGGTAACGACAAGTTTGGCCGTTTGGAGCGTCATTTTCAATAATTGCTGACTGGCTTTTCCATAAATTTCATAAATAAAGTAAACTGTAAACAAAATTATCTGGATTCCTTCTCCCTCATGGTAATTTTTAACACAAACAAGATTTTGATTTACCCCTGTATTAATAGTACTCAAACAAAAATATTACTTATCTAATTAATTTCAATGAATTAGGATGCATGGATCTACAAACATGTAGAAAATTCATGAAAATCGGATGAAAAATAAAAAATAATATGTCCGGTTTTCAAAAGTTGTTCACGATTAAAAAGTTCCTGAGTATAGAAAACATATTTTCAGCCATTGGTCTGTCTGTCTATCTGTATGTCTATCTACACGGCCTCTGGGCACTCTGGAAAAATAAGTTGTCAAATGTACGGATCAGATAATTTTCATATTCCATGAAATTCCTTTGAGAACGGTAGGAGATAGCACCAACCATTGATTTGAAATAATAATAATAAGAATTTTTAGTTTAAGGGATTTTCTAGTGTTTTCAAGCTAAAATTTTATTTCTACAACACATTATAATCCATAAATATTTTTATATATGAAATGTACTTAGCACTGCCATATTTAAACGACTAGTGCACAATTTTTACTAAGCATCTGTGGATTCTTTGAATAAATTGACATAAAATTCCATTTGAGAGATGATTTCTTTGATAGCTTGTATCTTTAGGAAAGAAACAACCAAATATGCCAAAATAATATAAGAATATTGGGACCACAGCACTGAACAAATTAATACAAGTTAAAGCAATAAAGTAATGACGATTTTTTCAGTTCAGAAAACCCTAAATGAGAAGACCTGATTGAATATTAAAATACTATTTCCTGCTTATGACTTTTCTTATATAACTTGAGGACTTCTTAAATCTATTGTTGTACTGTAAACATTGATCTTCTTCTTCTTCAAAGTGGACGTTAGTGACCATCATTTCATACTTTTCTTTGTTTGGCCAGTGATTAATTTTGCCGCATCTCTGACATTGAACCAATTTTCCAAGTTCCTAACCCAAGACATCTTTTTCCGATCAAATCCACATTTTCCTGCGATCTTGTAGCAGATTGTAGTCCTTGCTTCCTCTTTTGGTTGGTAAGCAATAGTTCCTCTCCTTTTTTCAATTTCCGGAAGGTTTCCATTTTACTCACACTCTCCATCCGAGGCTATTCTTAAAATTTGTCCAGGGTCCATCCTTCCATGCGATATCCTAAATCGATGTAACATTTATTTGGACTCAAATTCATTTTACATAGTAGAGATTTGTGGCTATCTTTATTCTTATTCTTAGTCCCATTTTTCCGATATTTTATCTTCCAAACTCTTTCTGTTCGCTGATCACAATTATTAAGGCTGACATTATTGACTAGATCTTCGCTGATTACCATGAATTTTGTTTAACTGATATTAATTTTGAGTCCTTAGACGCTACTAACTTCGTTTACCCGATCTACCATATCTTGAAAATCTTTCGTCACAATCCCGTTATTAATACGTTATCATCAGCATATCATGAATTGCTGATTGGCTTTCCCTTTCCGGTGATATCTTTATCTTTTTCAGCAACAGCTTCCTAAAAAGTGGACTATAGATTAGAAAGTAAAAGGATGCAGCCCTGTCTGACGGCTTTGATAGGTACCATGATATCTCAGGTGGATCTATTTAGACCATAAGAAAATTGAATGCCATTTTCTGCACCGGGTATCACGATTGGACAAACAAACGAATCAACGTCAAAAAAGGGGCACGTGTATAAGAAATCAAAGACCTAAATCTTTGCGTTTTGATTGTTTATAAAAGAATGCCTCAACCACTTCTGTATGATTTCTTAGTACACCTGAGGAAAATATAGCAAGTATATTGATTTCTCCCTCGAACTCTGAATTGAAAATAGCTGTTCTCTTATATATATTTTTTTATTACATTGAAAGCAAACAATCTCTGTATGTATATCCAAGATGAATCCAGAGTAATGTATCAAAGCTTGGGCAGCGAAGCATCAAAACAAAAAGAGTTGCAAAAGATGAAATGTTTGCTGAAAAATCAATCCTTTAGCACAGTATGTACATAGGCTCATTTGATCTTATTTTTAAAGGGTGATCCAATTAGTGTTTGTCAAAAATAATCATACATTTTTATCGATTTGTATATTACAAAAAAACCAACACTACTTTTTTAGAAGGAATGTGCTTCTGCTTGGCTTGCTAAATTTGAAAAGATTGCTTTTGTTTTATTGATTAATAAGTAACAAGCAATAATACGGTATAACAAAGAAACATATCTACTTGCTTGTGATTTAACATCTTTCTTTGTACACTCGTCTTATGATTTTTTTAAGCACTATACCTTTCAACTAAAATAATAATAATAATATAAAAAATATTGAATATATCAGTTATAATTTCCAAGAAAAAGGTTATGATATACAGATAATTTTTATCTTGACTTTCTAAACATGCTACTCATGGAGCAGAACATTGTAACGTCAAAATCAATAGAGTGTGATTGTTTATCCACAATTTTAAAGAGATATATTTTTCCAAGATACAATAATAATTGAATCAGGCTCATTATGAAATTTACCTACGCAATGTATCATCAGCATTTCCTGGGAATTATGTGGTTTGCATATATTTCATTCGACAATTACAATTGTTCGCGTTATTAATCAAGGTCAATTTTATTAAAGACCAAGAAAATAAAAAATGTAAATTCATACATTTCAAGTAGGTCGGCTTTGCATGGGCAAGAAAACACAAATTAAATATGTGTGAAATACAATAAATAAGTTATTAATAAATGTATAGAATTATCCTTCATCGCTTGCATTTTGATTGAATATATTTTTCTAGTATATTAATAGATCAAAACTGCAGCAATCAAGAAGCTCTACTACTATTAGATTTCAACATTTGAATCATAAAAAAAATGATACCACTTTTAATTAAAGAGATGGTTGAAATGAGACTTATTCCTAAATTGTCATCTCAGGCCACGAAAAAAGTTGCTAGTTTGCTAGTGACACCTACTGTTAACTAGTAAAACTACTATACCTTGGGAAATCGATCATTCGCAACCACATTTTAAATCCGACTTTAGTTAGAAGAGATATTCAGTAATTTATTATTTACTTATCAAAAAATAGGTCTGTTTGTAATATCAAAATAAAAGTTTTTAACTGATTGCATATGGAAGTATATGTGTTATAATAACAAAAAAGAATTACAGTTGTTTTTGACCGACATTCCAAAAGAAGGAGGTATAGAATTCGAAAGCATGTTCAATTTTTTTGGTAATAAATGTAACCTTGGTTGGCATAGTAATTTTTAATTTAAAATTAATTTCTTTTCATTTGAAAGAGGACAATTGACAGGTGGTTCCATATTGAAGTTGTGCGATTTTATTTAGATAGAAGAGTTTAGACACCAACTTCAAAAGTACCAGCACCAATAGAATTAATATATTTTGTATTTTTCAATGCACCAACTAATAACGTCAGTCCAATTTTTTGTAAAAAATATTTATTTCACACTTGTGAGTGTAACATTAGTCGTTGCAATCGTTGAACGTTCACTGATACCGAAGAACATAATACTTAACCTATTACCCATGTATATTCTTTGTTTTTACTTATTATTCTCTCAAAATATCGCGGCGGAAATACAAATCTTTCATACTTTACCACTTCTGTAACTCGAAAACCGTTGTTTTTTTTCGAAAAATGCCTGATTAAAATGTTGCTACATAATGTCTTCTTTAATTTGGCCGTGTCATATTTTCAGTTTTCGAAAAAATTGCGCCTCGTCTACATAGCGGTAATCATATATTTTAGTATTTATTAATACTGTAACTAGAAAACCGCAACTCTTTTGAAAAAATTCTCTATTTAAAGGCTTCCGGAAATCGTCTCATCTTAAATTCAGTCGTCTCAGATTTTCGATTTTCAAAAAAAACTTCCCTCATCTTCCTTCGGGCCGGTTTTTAGAGGAAAGCGATTTTGGATTTGAGTTTTTCTAAATATGGGACCATTTCTCAAATCTCTTCTTTCAAATGAATCTAAGGTCATCTCAATCGGAACACATTTACTATGCAAAACACGCAAATAGTCATACATAGAAAAGTAAAAATACAATCTAATTGTTTACCTCCTACGTCCTCCTAAGTCTGTCAAAAATGAACTCTACTATACAACTATTTCTCGTAACATATTCCATTTTGCTATTTTCGAAAGAACCAAAAATATTGATTCTGTGATTGATATAATTCACGTGCAATGGAATTTTAGATTTTTTTCTCAAAAAAGCAAAAGGAAGGTCATAGATACATTCACAGGCCAAGAAAATCAGACCCTAGGCATTTGTTAAGGTTGAAATCAAAATCAAGATGTTAACGGTAGATATTCTGTTTATCCTGGAATGCTCCGGACCCTCCAATCATTACAGACTTTGAACCTTTATATATAGCTTGTTTGAGCGTCACACTATCAGTGACGACTAAGAAACAAATATTTATTTTCCTCAGTTAATTTTCCGTGAAAAACCAATAAATTTTATTAAAAAGTGTGCATTCATGCCAGAGAAACATAATTTTCTTACAAAACTTCAATTTTCAATCACCGTTTTATCAAAATTTTAAAAAGCCCATATTTTCCAGCATATCCCGCTCTTGCCACTCCATTCATATGCTTTCATGAAGTCCTGTTACGCAATCGATCCATCTTAAATCTCCTTATGGACAATTCAGCTTAGGCAATTCTATCATCAAGGCTGCGCATTGTCGCCTGTATACAATATATCAGTAGTAGAAGGTTTTATCCGGTCGAAGGACCATAATAAATACTTATCTATCGTATATAGGCAACATACAATGCACCATCCTGAATTCAGAATTGTCTAGCTTGAATTGTTCAAAACAAATGTTAGGACGGATCGATTGCGTAACAGGACACGATGAATGGAATGTCATCGACGGGATATGTGTGAAAATAAGAAGTTTTTCAAATTTTGGTAAAATTTTGATGAAGATTTGACAATTTTCAGTAAAATTATTCTCTTTATTATAAAGTAGTGCTTTTTGTCAAAATATATATTTATTTGATGAAAAGTTAACAATAAAAATAAATATTTCTTTCATAGTCGCCACCGACACTGCGATACCCAAATAGGCTTTATAAAAAGGATCGAAGGTTGCAACACTCGGAGGGTCCGGAGCATTCCAGGATAAACAGAATACCTATTGTTAACATCTTGCTTATGATTTCAACCTAAATCAATACCAAGGGTTTGATTTTCATGACCTGTGAGTGTAGCTATGACCTTCCTTTTATTTTTTTATCAATGGATAATGTGATATTCCTTTCATATTAATTTATCCTTTATGGTTTGATTAGCTTTTTTCATTATTTATATAATAAATGAATTCATATGTTTATAATTTTCTTCATTAAAAAACCCCAAGCAAAAAACTACAATGATTTAAAATTCTGTACCTAAAATATTGAAGAAATGCTTTTTCCATATTTTGACTAATAATGTGCTATTTTATTAAATTCAAAGTCGTTTAATAAAGTGGTACCTTGCCACATAGAAATGTCACTTTACCATACAGTAATGTCACTTTTAGGGAGCATTCCCATGGACGTCAATTTGACGTTGTTTTTACAATGAAACAGAATATACAGTCGTTTAAAAAGTGACTAATTTTTGCCCGCGACTTCGTGCGCGTAGTTTTTGCACAAATATACAGACAGAAAGAAAAAATCTAAAAACTGTTGTTTTAACAACACCAAATTTATTCATTTCTATTTGATCTTCCTGAAAAATATTATAATTCTCCATTTGCATTCCTAAATGATCTTGAGGTCCCACCGGTTCTTGTTGATGAAATATACTTTTTGAGATTTTCAACTTATTTGCAATATGTACTTTCCTCGATATTCCTTTCAGCCACACCAGTTGACTGCCGTCCTCCATGCCTTTTTGACCGACTTCCCAAAAGGAGGAGGTATACAATTCGACTGTGTGCTTTTTTTTTTTTGGTTTGTGCGCGCCTTTCATATAGTAAACGTACTCCGATTTTGATGATTTTTGATTCATTTGAAAGAGGAGGCTTGAGAAATGGTCCCATATTCATAAAAACGGGAATCCGACATCTCGTTCCCTCCAAAAACCGCCCCCGAAGGGGGTGGAGGGGGCAAATTTTGTCGAAAATTGAAAATCTGCGTTGATATAATTACAGATAGGACAATATCCGGAAACGTTTAAATGGAACATTTTTTCAAAAGAGTAACGGTTTTCGACATAGAGACATTTTAAATTCTCAAATATACCTATTTTCGCTATGTGGAGAGGGCGATTTCTGTCGAAAATTGAAAATCTGTTTGCAGTACATGAAAGACATAATTATTTGTAGCAACATTTATACTGAATATTTTTCCCTTAGAGTTACGGTTTTCGAGTAAACAACTAAAATATTCAAGCGTATTTCCGCAGCGATGTTCTGAGATCTCAATAATAACAACTACAAGCAAGGAATATACGTGGGTAATAGAATAAGTACTATCTTCATTGGTATTAGTGAACGTTCAACGATTTTCGTGACTAATGTTACACTCAAAAGTGTGAAATAAATAGCCCCAATAGAATTAATATTATTTAATACTTTTCAGTGCACCAACTAATAAAGTCGGTCCAATTTTTTGTAAAAAATATTTATAATTTTTTGATTGTCAGCTCCACTGTCACCGAGAAAAGTAGCAGATGTTCTCCTCAAAGAATCGCTAGTGTAGCTGAATGCATCTGGGAGCTTTAAGTATTCCGCAACTGGAGTGTTTTTGCAAAACTGTTGATGCCGACTGGTTGTATTGTGCACTTACCGTACCATAATAAATACAATATAATCTAATCTCAAACGAGAATACTAATGATACATTTCATATCCGTTACACTCTGATTCTACGGTAAATACAAGTCTTTTTTAGTTTTGGTATCATGTAAAGTTATAACCAACTTTTCCCCTTATCTTTTACACTTAAGCTGCACAATTCTTCCAAATATTGTTAATAAGAACTTGTCATCTGGAGCTTCTTCTACATAGAACATAGTAACGGTCTCCTTATTCAAAACTTTTGATTTCTGTACTTCACAAGTATCATTTTGAAGTTTTATATCTTCTTATATCGTGTATCGTTTGGTAAAACTTTAATTTTAAAAACTTGTTCAATTTACCTTTGTCGACGATTGAACTTGAAAGTAGGCTTTTCTAAGTCTCATTTGGCATTGGTAAGTTGACACTTTTTGCCCAAGTGCCGCTATAAAGCCTTTTCGCTTTCTACCACTAAAAAAGTAATCTGGTCAGACTTTCAAACGACGTGAGTGAAGTTAATTGTACTCCACAACATATTAATTGCTACTCTCAGAATATAGGTACTTATTCCATCCTATTCTCCAAAAATAGCAAAGTAAAAAATCTTAAAAAAACGGGTCAAGTGTGAGTAGGACATGCACACGAAGGGTTCCATACCATCATTTTGTCTACCTTTGCGGTGATTTAAAAGAAAAAATTAAAAAAATGAAAGTAGTTAAAATAATTTAATTAGGAAATGTGAGGTACTTTGAAAAAAATCAGGTAGGCAGATATTTTTTTTAACAGTGGTGTGATTATTGGATTCAAAGTTGGGCGGTGTTGATATTTTTTTCTCGGAAGAATAAAATCCAATAACTCCTTCGCCCCGAAAACCGACCCTAAAGGTGGTGATGGTGAAAAAATGTATAGAAAATTGAACATTTCTCACAAGATTACCTAAGGATAAACCTGCCCAAGCTGGGCACTATCTTATTATGATACCAAATCTGTCACGTACGATATTAGCTTTACCTCAAACAAACCAATCGAGTATCGAACTTAGAATTGTTTGTGAATATGGTTGAAGATCATTTCCAGCAACTGCAAAATGAAGGAGAAAATACCTCTTTTTAGTCAAAGGAAATGAGGAAGTACATCTACTCTAGCTTGTAAAGCTGCCTCTGACAAAAATACACTTCTTCAATATAAGCTTCCATCTTCGGACCACAAAACAATGATTAAAAACTTCATAATCAACATCTAGCAATCTACATGGTCCCAAACAACATCCAAATCAATAGAGGTCTGTCAATGAGAAGTTATCCCTACACACAAAAAGAGGAGACATCAAGTCATCATCGATCACCTCCGCCTAGAACAAACACTCTTAACTCACCAATACATCTTACAAAAGGATCCCACTCTTTTCTGTATCAACTGTGCTACCAAAGTCTATTTAAGGAGGTGCTGCCCAACTTACAGTTAAACATCTCCTCGTTGAGTGCTCTCTGTACAATGATGAAAGAAGATCCAACAACCTTGGTACAAACATCAAAACAATGCTCAACAGTGATGTACAGAAAGTATGTACTTAGTTTCATAGAGTACTTATATTGTAAAATCTAACTACATATTACTTGTATTTTGTCTGTTCCTGCTGACAACTCATTGTAGTTGATGAAATCTGAAATAAATTTGATTTTTACGAAATATGGCTATAATTTGAATCATTATACCTTTTATAACCAATAAAATAAAGAGATGAAGTAAACATCAACTTAATCTAGGATGAGATTATGCGGATGTTTACGTCACTTTTTTTTTTCTTGGTGACTATTTCTGTATCTTTTTTCTTTACCTCTAATCATTATATTCAGAATGGAGAAAAACCTCTGTTTGACCCATCTCTCTACTGAATCCCATGCATTTTTGCGCACATCCTCTATAAATGCTGACAGTGTTAAGTAATATTTGCCCCTGGCACCAAGATGACCGCGATGAACTTGCTGATAAATGCGAGCTCTACTGAAACAGGTAACGTAACACCTCTCTGAAGTAGGCACGAACAATTCGGCAAAATCGAAACGCACCTATCAAAATGCTTAGTGCTTATTTTGAGCTAATTTGTGCTATTGAGAAAAAAATTGTACCTCGTGCCATTTTGAAAAAAAAACATGGTGCTGCAAGCTTCATATGAAGTTAGCACGACCACAACAAAAAAATAATAAGAAATTAAAAGCAAGTACACAAATAAAAATAGCATAATTTATGCTAATTTTTGCCCCGATTGTGCAGGGTAATAGTGGTTAGTTCCGTAGTTCACCGCACCAAAATAAAACGTTTGTTTCGTTCTTCAGACAAACTTTAAAATTCAATAAAAATAATCAGATATATTTTAGTGAAACAAACTCAATAAATCGACAGAGATTTAATTGGAACTTACAAATGCTCAAACCAATATTATTGAAACCTTTTAATAGAAACAAACTTCAAAATTCATCAACAAACAAACTTTGAAATTCATAACTTATATTTTATAATAAACATATTGATAAAACAAACTGAATAAATTCGTAGGTATATAAAGTTCTAACTGTGTACAGGAAAATTAAACAAACGAAGAATTCAAATAAGTATTTTAAAACACAGTTAGAAATTCAGCCATAGTTTATATTTGATTTAAAATTTTATCTTCATTATGCGGTTTGTTAATTTGAATGTTACAAATAAATATTTACGTTGAAAAAGAAGAAACTCCAAGTCATCTATTCATTTTATTGTATTTTAAATTAAGTTTTGAGACATGTTTTGGTGTTGTACAACACCATTATCAATCACATTATGAATTCATGTTTTTTTATAATTTAATCCATATACCAGAAATTCCTTAATTAAATTAAATTAAATTAAATTAAAAAATTGAAAATAGAATAAAATTCTAAAAAACTAAAAATAAAAAATAAAAATAAAAATAAAAATAAAAATAAAAATAAAAATAAAAATAAAAATAAAAATAAAAATAAAAATAAAAATAAAAATAAAAATAAAAATAAAAATAAAAATAAAAACAAAAATAAAAATAAAAATAAAAATAAAAATAAAAATAAAAATAAAAATAAAAATAAAAATAAAAATAAAAATAAAAATAAAAATAAAAATAAAAATAAAAATAAAAATAAAAATAAAAATGTGTTGATCGTCACACTACATCTTGTTTTCGTAGGTGAAACTTTTTCTTTTTCATTTTCACCAACGAAAACAAGATGTAGTGTGACGATCAACACATTTTCATTTTTTATTTTTAGTTTTTTAGAACGTTATTTTATTTTGAATTATTTAATTACTTAATTTGAGTATTTTTGGGGTATTATGGACAAACGTTAATTTAATTTTTGCATTTTAATAAGGAATTTCTGGTATATGGATTAAATTATAAGAAAACATTAATTCATAACCTTTATGTGATTGATAATGGTGTTGTACAACACCGAAATATGTCTCACAACTTAATTTAAAATACAATAAAATGTGCAGATGACTTGGAGTTTCTTCTTTTTCAACTTAAATTCTAGTCCACTTTGAGATCATGGACTTTTACTTACAATAATAAATATTTACATTAAAGAGTAAAAAGGTGTTCCATATATTTTGGTATTTTAACTTTTTAATAGTCGCAGCTGAATTCTGATGATACTATTGAGCATTAGCTGGTTTTTGGATGGTTTCTGATGAAATGCCGCTGGTACTAATTCTGCAATTTAGTACCACAAAATAAAATACAAAATTATCTGTTGCAAGATTTTCGATATAATTTTTGGTTATTATATTATCAAGTGCTTTTTAACTGAATGCGAATATGAATTTCTTTTTTATAGCACAAATTAACACAAATTCTGCTCTTTCTATTTGTGTACTTGTTTTAAATGTTTATTAAACTTTTTGTTGTAGTCGTGCTGACTTCATATGAAGCTAGCAGCGCCACGATTTTTTTAAAACTGCACAAGGTACACATTTTTTTTAGTAACACAAATTAGCGCATAATAAGCACTAAAAAGTATGATAGGTGCGTTTAGATTTTTCCGATTTGGTCGTGTCTACTTCAAAGAGGTTAACGTAACTTGAGTATCTTACATGGAAAACCTTCTATGTCCTCAACAACAACAAAAAAGTTGAAGTTAAAACTTGATTTTGACAGTGCACATGGAAATTTCAATTAAAATCATCAAACAAACAATTTATCGAAGACACATTGTTCAAAACTAAAAGTCACACATAATATTAGCATCATTTTACATTAATGTACAATTAACGCGTCAATATTGTATTCATAATCAGTTCATTTTTGTCGTCCGTTTGTGGTGATTGCCTTGCACCTCCACCAACAGTTAGAGAGAAAAAAGTCTTCTGTCCAAGTGTTGCTGTTGCAGAATGTCCACAGATATGGAAGCCAAAGGGGTTGGCAAGCAACCGCTATCAAAGGCAAGGGACACAGACTGGCTGAAAGTATTATTCCAGATTCAAATCACCATATCTGCAATCTGTTCCATACATTTTATGATCTACAACTGTTATTGGGTTACAATATTCTACAGTAAGTACCTAAATTCATACCTACTTTACATATTTCTTATCAAGTGTCAATACAAATCTTATTTTATATGGAGACTCTTTAATATCTTCGCAAATATTAACATTTAAAAAAATCGACCACGTGCCTGTTGGACTTACACACAAAGGGTTCCATACCATCGTACTAGAACTGTTTCCCTGCTGCTATTACGGTTCGTTGGTACCCTTTGAGTACGGAACTGTAAAAAGCTCTGACACGTAGACTTTTTATTTCAATTCTTAGCTATCTTTTATGGAAACTTTATTATTTCACCACCTCTTACTTTCAACCTATGACTTTGTAGTATTTTTTAAATATGTTAATAATTTGAAGTACACCGAAGCTTCTCTATATTTTCCGAATGTACTATAAATATATTAAAAATGATAATTCGCAGAATGATCAACTACGATAATCGAATATCTAATATCCATAACAGAATAACTCCCAACTCATCAGAAAATTAACTGAAATAAAATACAGGTAATTAATTTTAATATAAATTAAGATTGGACATCCGCCATATTCCTTGCCGATATGTCAAATACAATTACCATGTCGGATCGTGAGTTTCATCTAATCCTCAAAAGGTGGCGCTACCAAGAACAATATATACGTTAATATATTAAGTTTAGCTAAAACTTTATACAGCACTCATTGACTCTTGAGCGGTACAAAGTTCGCCGGGTCAGCTTATTTGAAATAAAGGTGAAATACGCTGAACCCGTCAGTTGTTATTTCTGGCAAGTCACTCTGTGACATAAGAAATACACCTTCTCTCTACCCCCTCCAAGAAGGGTCATGTGGTACTTCATTGAAAGGGCCTTGAAAAACATAACTCAAAAATGTATTACATTCAAGTTTCATATGTCACAAAAATCAAAAACAAAAATTGATGTTTACTTAAAGGAAATTAAAGCGGAGTCAGAAGAAATGCATGTTTCAAAATAAAAATTATATTAAAACGAAACAGTAAATGTGTTTAATTTTTAGATACAGGATGAAATGGAGCTTAGTCTGTTATTGAATAGGCATCGTTTCTACACCTTTTCCAACTGTAATTCAGAAAGCATCAATTTAACTTCAGAAGATATCAGTTGTAATTCAGGATGATCTATTAAATTTTAGAAAGCGTCAAATGTATTTCATGTTTGTCAATTGTAATTCAGAGTTCGTTGAATGTTTTTCATATTAGTGAATTGTGATTTAGCACGTATCAAATTTAAATTAGAACTCATCAAATGTATTTCAGAACATATCAAATATAAATCCGAAAGCATCAGATGGGTAATTTAGAACATATGTGTTAGATCACAGGTTACCATGGTTACGGCAATATTTGTTTAGATTAATAACAATAATTAGATTAATAATTAATTATTAGATTAGTTTTTTATTCACATAAAATATATTCTGAATTACATCTGATGCTTTCTGTTTTATATATATGTTCTAAAGTAAATTTGACGAGTTCTGAATTACAGTTCACCAATATAAAATACACACGAATTCTGAATTATAATTGACCCATATGAAATTCATCTGAAGAGTTCTGGATTACAATTGACTAATCCGAAATACATGTAATGCTTTCTAAAATACAATTAACTAATCTGAATTGCAGTTGAATAAATCTGAAATACAATTAAAAAAGGTGTAGAGAGAAACTTTTTTGAACATAAAATAGAATGTAGGTACAAAATCATTTTTGGCAAAGATACGAAAATGTCTATTTATTATTACTCCTGAAAGATATGTGAAAGTTTAATCCAAATAACTCAAATCACAATCACGACTTTGCATTTTTCAGATTTTCCAGTGGCTTTTAGAGAACTTTTATTCTTGAAGATAAATCAGCAAACTTAATAATATTTATACAAGGTGGGACATTAGTGCGTATTCGGACGATTACGGGGTTATTGTAATAATTAGGACAAAATGTTAAGAACTAACCCCATCTTATTTTAAACATTGTACAATATAGAAATATCTTCAATTATACCTTGAGTTTCTAAATAGTCGGAACTGTACACAACTTTGTTTTTTTTTGTGGTATGTGTATAATTCAGATTTATTTTTGAGATAACAATGAAAAAATAATGTCATTTTATTAATATGACTTTATGTTTAAAGCTAATATTTTATTGGATATTAATTATTTTCAGAAAATTTTGACAGGTAAATAGCATAATTTCAAAATCCATATCTCTGAGACTAATTGAGATTAAGAGTTGAAATTTTTATGGACACTTCCCACTATCGATACATAATTACAAATTCGTAAATATTTCTGAAAAATCATTATGATACCTAGTTAAATGTTCAGTTATTCCACTGTAAAATTATCTGATCTTCCCATCGGCAGTGTCAAAATTATACCGTCCTATTCGAAAAAAAATAATTATATCTGATTTTATCAAAACTTTATACAAATAGGTTTTGATTACATCCTGTATAATTTCAAGGACCTATAAATTAACTGGAATATATTACTCGATAGTGAGCAGTGTCCATAAAAATTTCAACTCTTAATCCTAATTAGTTTCAGAGATATTAATTTTTAAAATATATGCTATTGATCTGTCAAAATTTTCAGAAAATAATTAATATCTCTTAAAATATTAGCTATAAACATAAAATCATATTAATAAAATGTCATTATTTTTCCTTTTTGATCTGAAAACTAAACTAAAATTATACACATTCCTTAAGAACAAACAAATTTGTGTACAGTTCCAAGTATTTAGAAACACCCGGTGTAATTGAAAATATTTTTAAATTGTAGAATCTTTAAAATAAGATGGGGCTAGTTATAAACATTTTCTTCTAATCTTTACAATAACCCCGTAATCGTCCGAATACGCACTAATCTCCCACCTTGTATTTATATATTTGATGTTTCAAATGTCTCTTGAAATGATATAGTAGTCTCACAAATAAATCTGTGTAAACTTTTTAGGTATCTAATATATTCAAAGTATATGTGATATTATATCAGATGTTCGATTATATAGGAGAAGAAAAGATCTCGCATGCGTGTTTTGTCACATTATGTATTCGGCCTTTTGAACTTTTGTTCATTACCATATATAGCATTAAAATCAGGCATTGTAGTATTGTAAATCCATGATTATTGAAAGCCTACCTTGTCATGGACACATCGAAATTCAAAAAAAGTTATCGGGTTCCTTTTAATTAAAGAATTGATATTGATTAGGTATATTCATGCTAATGTAGGTAAGACAGTTAGTTCAGTAATAAATACATGTAGATAATTCAAATGATACTACGAATAGAAGATATGACCACGCGCATCTCTAATGACGTCAGTCTGTGACCAAACGTCAAGAGAGAATAATGAACAATGATCTAGTGAAATACAAATTTAATTTGCCAGAATATGTCGATATATTTATGTTTGATTCTCATGTTTTGTTACGGATTGATGAAATACCTTGTTTGTTCTGGTATCATGTATAATCCCTAATGACCAAACATAATGTTTGAGAAAAATATGTAAACTTGCTTAGTTTCGTACAATACCAACTGAATGTAATGCAGTTTTCTTTTTGTTGACATAACTGACATAGCTGATATGAACATTCGGTAGAGCCCCATTTTCTCCCTAAAATCATTTTTTTCAGTGGCATTTCAACTGTAGCCATTTTAAAACAACAACTCGAATAGATCACGATGTAATGAAAAATATATAATTGCAGCCGCATTTCTCATACTTCTGGGTCAAATTGGTGTATCAGCTGGAGCACACAGACTTTGGGCTCATCGATCCTACAAGGCACATGGAGCCCTCAGGTTCTTCCTAATTATTTGTCAAACACTATCAGGAACTGTGAGTATTTCTAATAATAATTATTATCCCTCCAAAAATGACTTGAATGCCGATCATCAGGGTTTTATGAATGTGAATTTCATAACCAAATTACGTGGTTCAATTTAAAAAAAATCCCGATGGCCTGTAGTCGGCGGAAAGGTAAATTTTTCAAAATTCATTGAATTGAAATTTTAACCTTTTCATTGCTATACCTACATGTTATTACAAAAACTTCTTGTATGTGTCTTAGCCTTGCGGTTAGAGGTTTTTGTTTTGGCTGTTGAATATAAAGCAGACAGGGTTCGAGTCCTCTTCAAGGCAGATTTTTTTTTTCGCCTATTTCTTTTCAATAAATATGCTATATATTTTTTTAATCAGGGTCTATATTAAAATCTCCATAAAATGTACAATTACATCAAATTTATATTGAGTGTTCATGTTTTATCAATATTTGTTATTTTTCTTTATTAAATTTTATTTTTTTCTGTGTATTTTATGAAAAATTTCTTTGGACAAAAGTTGTAGGTACTGATTATATCTATTACCTAAAATTATCTTTAATAATATTTACACTACGGCTCCTTTTTGATAATTTTTTTAAATGTTTGATAGGTCGCCATTTTGAAACTACTTACCCGATATTGCCCAATAACGAACTCGACCGAGATATTTGAGAGATATATATATATATAAACTTTTGAACCAAATGTTTTTTTGGACTAACTTATAGACATATAACAACATGCCGTTGAAATTTTTTCGAAATTCAAAAGTGTGAACGATCGCAACAGGTATATTTCTATAAGAAATTTACCTAAAACTCTTCTATAGGCCTTTAGCGTTTATCTCAAATATGAATTTAAGCAAAAGCATATCTTTCTTCTAGGGTTCTATATATGACTGGGTAAGATGGCATAGGTTGCACCACAAACACTTCGGCACCGACCTGGACCCATTTAATCCTAACAAAGGATGGATGTACGCACACATTCAAAGTGTTGCACTCAAGCTCAGTCCAGCTCAAGAAGCGGAGCTAAAGAAAATCGACATGGACGATTTGGAGGAAGAGAAAATGATTATGTTCCAGAAGAAGTGAGCAAAAACATTAAATCCTTTCACAAAATATCCACAGTCTGATAGATAAAGTTAATACCGCTTCTTTATGTTATTCAGTTGAACATTTATTTTCTATTTGCGATTTTACTGGGAAATGGAGCGTTTCCCTTCATGACCTTCGACATGACTAATGTTTCAGAGAGTGTCTAAGCCCTGAAGAAATTGTCGCAATATGCTATCGTAAAGAATATTATTTTCTCCTCCAATTAATATGAGCTGAGTGGTACTAGACAACTATGACGTAATAACTGAGTAATACTATGATGTCATAGGTATTTAGTACCGCCAAGGTTATCTTTTGAGATTTGTGGGGCATACATGCTGTTCGAAGCCCAAATGTTCAGGGAAAGTTTTGAAGGTTAACGCCCCATTTCCCAGGATTCGGAGTCTCAAAAGATCAGTTTTCTATGAATAATTATTTGTACGTGCATGGATTCAAGAACTATAACCTAATATTGGTATATTTTATAGATGGTACTCATTGCTCTACGTTGTAATAGTGCTGCTACTTCCAATCAATGCCCCAGCCGAATACTGGGGTGAAGATCTCTATGCTAGTCTCTTCTTGGTTGGATGGTTTAGATGTTTCTTCAATTTGCACATGTGCTGGTTGATTCACAGTGCTACGCAAATATGGGGTCTCAAACCAGGAGAAAAGTATGTATTGTTCGAAAAATATTGTTTAGGTACAGAATAGTACTTCACCGATGCTGCTCGTAGCTCAATATCAATTAGATTTTAATGGTGATTGAAATATTTATTAGTTGTTGCTTTAACGAACTGAATCGGGAAGAAATCCAAAAAATAAAGTATGTTTAACCCCTCTTGAGCAAAACTATGAATAAATCATAGCAATACCATGAAAAAACTTAAATAAAACTTATTTCTGTTTAGAATAAATATATTGATTCCATCACTTATGTCATATTTTGACCATTTCAGATATTCTAAGTAACGAACAACTACTCTTAAACAAATAGAAAAATATTTGAACTAGCTTCAAATAGTTTCCTCTTCCGTATGATTATTTCCCATAAATATTCTTAGAAGTCGTAAAATCACAGCATGAATAACATCGAATGGCGCGAAAACCTTGACGCCAACTTATTTTTGTTGAAACAATAACTGTGAAATATCGATGGCAATTTTACATTTACTGAAGATGGAGAGATTAAAAAAATAATTAACTTTAACATAAAGTTCTATTTTGGAAACCTATCTGTTCAATAGATAAAATCAGAGTCTTCTAACATATTAGGTATATAACCAACAATTTTCAATATCCTTGTATAACATAAAATAAATCTCTTCAAGATACCGAACATATATATAGAGGCTTTCCGACTTTAAGAGCCATGACCAAAGCTTTATCTTTCAGAGGATCGAAATCGCGGAGCAATAGAGATGTAAATAGGGCTATATTTATATAGTTTGTTTCACATATGATGGCTATTGTCTGTAATCATTCACGAACTACGTACATCATCTTATACTTATTATGGCAACTCATTATTATGAAATGTTTTACTACTTTTGTCCGTCTAAGCTACGACATCAGTATTTCAAGGTTATCTTCCTCAAAACCATGATAGGGCGCTGCTCGAATGTCCGAAGGCAACGTAATCTTTATTTCATAGGCGTCACAAAGTCAAAGTGACATTTCAGAGAATTCAGATGAATTAATTTATTTTTTATAACTCAAGCAAAAGATTTGTATTTCATGTTTCTGCATTATTGTTAATAAGAAATCTTTCATATAATCGCTTATTTAATCAATCGAAGCATTTTTCTCCCTAATTATATGAATTTCCTTAAAACATTAAGTATAAAAAAAAATCAGATCATATCTCAAAATCGTCACGCCACTGATTTTACTCCCCTTGCTTGAATTGATTCGTGTTTTCAAGGCAGACGCCGTCATTCGTGAAACAAACTATTTTTCCTTAATTCCCCATTTCTCATAAAACTGTGTGTCAAAAACAGTAATAATTTACAGAATACCTCACTCAATGAGAGCTGTAAATAATTTATTATTTAACCTGCAACGTTGTAGATTTCAAAATACTACCTGTCTAATGAACATCATTAACTAAACAAATTTAGAATCATCAAAATGGTATTATGGCTAGTTTTACTTATAGAGGATGCACACGAAGCATTTTTGACCGACGAACCCCGAATAGAGGAAGGAATACAATTCGACTGACTGCTTTTTTATGCCTTGTGGTACAGCTACAGTCTGGTGATAATAAGATGTACTCAGTGGTCTATTTGGGATAATCTTTAACACAGGCTTCTGGGTGAATCTCAAGACTGTTAGTATCAAAGACCATAAGATAAACTCTGGATGCTTTAGGTTATACCCACTACCAACCCACTTCCTTCAGATTCAGTTTAAATTTTCAAATCTGCTGGCGTGGGTTGGAGCGGGTCGGAGTGGCGTCGTGTGCATCCAGCTTTTTAAATGTACAAGATGCCATCAACCCCATATAATGTATTGCTCACAAAATTGGAGCCACGATAAACACACCATAATTTTCAGATACCCATGTGATACAAATTTGGTGTTCATCATAACCAAATCCAACTGGCTATCTTACCATTACCTTGCCCCATGGGATTACCAGACCAGTGAGTACGGTCAGTATGGCACTGACACTTCATCGAAATTCATCAGAGTTTGTGCAGCCTTGGAGTTGGCTGAAGATCTCAAGACAGTGGACAGCAAGACAGTGAGGAAGGCGTTGACAATGTCTGTCAATGAGAACAAAAACATTACCGAATGCCTGTGGGAGCTTTCCGAACAGAGTAATCTGCCCAAAGATCACTATCTTAATAGCAAAGAGTACTTCTGATTTTAGGGGATCATCTCATATATTTTAAAAATAAAATTATTTAATATATATATATATATATATATATATATATATATATATATATATATATATATATAGGTGAACGTGAAGATACCAGTCCATCTCCCTCTTATCGATTACAAAGAAAGTATATTTTTGCATCGTAGATATTATGATGTAACACTATTCTTAAGTAGGAATGTTTATTAAAGACACTCTTTATTACAGAGTATTTAATTTTTTTTCTACTTAAGTAAACGTTGTCCTATTTCGATCAAAAAAAATACAGTTTCAGCCCTCCTTCTATCCCCTTTTCTATTTCGAATATTTTGAAAGTAGAAGCTGTTTTTAAAGAACATTTATAGTGGCGTACACTCTAAGGGGAGCTGTTTCTTAACAAAAAACAAACATACACTTTTCATTAACAATTAAGATTGAAATTCGCAACCATATTCTAGCAAATATTTAAAAAAATTACCATATCATATTTTCCTATTTTGAAAGTGTGTAATTTCCTTAGTGTAGATGGAAGATTGAGTTTTGATTTTTAATTTTGCAAGTTATAAAGAATAAAAATCAAATTGATGATTATATCGAATATTTTAACATTTATTTTATAAATTGGTTATTTCTGACCATTCAGAATTTCTTTTAGATTAAATTTTATGATTGAATCGTATTTTTTTAGCTATATGAAAATACCTAGTATTTAGATTTAGATATATTCTAAAGCCTAATGAAAATTATATATATCATTCATTTGCTGCGTAGATCTGAGACAATTATTTGATTGAGTTATGCCGGCTGTACTTACATTACGTGCTACATGCTGAGAACTTGGAAAATACTTAGACAAGTACTTGTACTTCTTACCCGTTTTCGGTAAACGATCACGCGTTAATGGATCAGAGTAACCCTCCATTGAAAAAGATCTATCGATACTTGTTGCATAGTGCATATGATCTAGTTGTAAGTGTGCTGTCGCCGAGTACAAGTACATATTTTGAAAAGTGACGCTTAATGTTCAGCCCGCTTTAGGCTATGATATGACATACAAATCCTAATTCTGACGAGAAGCAGGTATACCACACTTATCCTCATCAGCGTGAGCCTTTTTATGCGTCCACTCCTGAACAGGCCTCCTCTTCACTGCCTTATCAGTATTGCAACTGATAAGGGGACCTACAGCTTAAGGTGGACTCCGAACCACCGATATGTCTCTAAGAGACATACCATTCTACCAGATCAGAGGTTTTTTTGCGGCTGACCTTACCACGCTGCCTCAATACAGTTTGGTAAGGGGCAAGTGATGTCGACCGCTAGTTTTTGCCATTTCTAGCGATCCCTCTACTCCCGGACTTTTTTAGGAAATTTTCATGTATGTTAAAAGTCCTTGACCTAGTTGAGCTCGAATTTACGACCTCTCGGTTAGGTTATCAACTAGACAGCACTTATAAATCAGTTGAATACTTAGGGTGCAAGACTAGACATCTCAAGTCCAGTAATGTTTAACTAAAAAAAAGTTGAAGCAGGATCTATTATGGGTTATAGGGCGTATAAATAGTGATTCTCACGAGACCAACGAGACGAGACTTTCATAGAGTATTGTCTCGTGCCGCCGATGAAATAATAAGTCTCGTATCAAGTCTCGTCTCGTTATAATGTGAGAGTAGGAAGAGAAACTTACAACTGTTGAAAGATAACATGTATTTGATATTTAAGTAGATCTAAACAAAATGAAACATTGACATTAATTTAGAAATAACTAAAAAAACATCAGCTTGATAGATCTAAATAAAAAAGGTATAAAGTTAACATTACATTACATAACAATTGTTAGTAATACAGATTATAAATAGATGACGCCTTCTACATTCCTTATCTAAAAACGGTTTTTATAAAAAGTTCTTAAAACAAACGTTAATTTGAAAGTATTGAATATGATTCAAAATATGTCGAGTTAGTTCATTTTATTTGCTTGATAAATTATACTTTGACAAAGAATTTGACTAAATCTAAAAGATGACATCAATCCTCTACAACTTATAACACTTCCAACTCAATTTGAATTCTGGCATCAACTTAATCAGTGGCCCTCTACCCTCTTGAGTTGTCCACAACGATTAAACAACTGAACAAATTTCTCATATATAAATAAGCATTTTGATTTGCCAACCTCCTGAAAATATCTTCTTTCTTCGCTAAATAATTTAATTTCTATTAAAGTAGTGTTCTACATATTTTAAGTTTCTTAACATACATTACAGTTAGACATATGTTCAACAGATGGCGACATTATCATGTCTTAACCTAACCTAACCTTTTTTAGAGACTATTTTATCATTTCATTGATTTTTGTCATTTGCGAGGATCGTAATCGTCTCAATCAATAATTTTGATAAATTATTAAGGAAAATATGGCGTGCCGAAGAAAAAAAACACAATTAATATATATATATATATATTGATACTGCAAACTAACACTTCTCGTTATATTTTGTGTGTAAAACTTAAATCAGTCTAATCTAACATAATACTGATATACCGAATACAAAACTAAATTCCAAATCAATCATCACAAAGTGAATGGATGTTTTGGATTTAATCGGAATCGCTCACGTCTACTGAACTTCTTTTTAACATTCAAGTAGATCACTTGTCTTCTCAGCCAGATGCATTCTAATATCATTAATATTAATCCAAAAATGTGACCCAAAATCAGTATCGAAAAAGCTGTAGTCAAATCCGTGAGTCCAGCACTTTGAAATGTCTTGCGGCTCTCACATGCCGGAAGACTTGGGTAGATGGATGAATAGAGATATTTGTAGATTCCAGACTCGAACATTTTAATGATGCTGCAAAACAAACAAAAAATTATCTCACAGTTTTTTTACATACCAAAATAGGTAACTAATAAGAAGAAATTTGAGAGTTTTAATTTAATATTATAAATCAAACACCAACACATCTGTTTGTTGCCTACAAGTAGTTTAAGAATTAAAAAAAAGTTTCCAAAGCTGATATAAAATGAAACAAATAATGTATGGTTATTCGGGAAAGACTTTGATCGATATCTACAAACAGTCTGAAAATTTGGTGACATACTAAAATCATTAGGAGACATACGTCTAAAACATTTTAACGTTAGTGGCCAACTTTAATATTTTTAAATGAATAGCCACATTTTAATACTTATTGTACGATTTTGAAAACATTTTATGTATAATGTCCTATAACTAAGTCTAACCGTTTTTGACATATTTCAAATTTCATGTAAAAAATTACGTTTGACGTCCAAAACATAATTATTATCAATCTTTCCTATGAGGAATGATCAAAAAAATCAAAAGTATTTTTTTTCAAATGGAAACCACCGTTTTTTGGATTATTGTAAATAAGGCAAACGGAATATTCCGAAAATTATTAACTTTTTTTAAATAATTGGCAATTTTTCAATTTTTTTTTAAATATGTAAAATATTCATATGTAAAAATTCTATAAGTACATATTTAATGGTCTGTTATAAGTGGCCATGATTGCATTAGAAAATAAAAATAAATGTCAATAAAAGTTAAACAAGCGTAAAAAAAATCAATATAATAATTTTCTTAACAGATTTTGGTGCTGAATATTATTATTATTAGTATAATATATTCTTGAAATAACTTTGTCACATTCAGCATAAATAATAAATAATTTCAAATAATCTTCATTTGTATAATAAAGTCTTCTCTGCTTGATAATCACTAAAAATTTGCAAATGAAAAGTATTATATTGGCTTTTTTGACGCTTATCATACTTTTATTGACAGTTGTTATTATTTTACAATGTAATCATGGCCCACTTCTGACACAACTATAGAGATGTGTAACATTTTTACTTACAACAATAAGAAATTGTCAATGATTTAATAAAAACTACTAATTTTCGTCCTACTTATTTTTGCAGGTAAGTACAATAAGATAATAAAAAACAGGAGTTTCCATTTGAAAGAATTGACTTCGGACTTTTTGGGATCTAATTTTCAAGCTTCTTTTTTGATCACTCTGTGTAAATTATCTTGAACATACTGATAAAGTAGATCTTCTTCTACAAGAAAATCAACCCAAATTGAATATTAAAGAATCCCTCGTAGGAAAGATAATATATTTCGGACTGCAAACTTAAGTTTTGACATCAAATTTGAAATATATCGAAAACGTTTAGACCTAGGTATAGGACATTGTACATAAAATGTTTTCAAAACTATACAAGCAATCTAAAAATGTGGTAATATACTGGATATTCCATTAAAAATAACAAAGTTGGTATGTACTTCCCCTATAATCAGAAATGCGACTAATATGAAAATATTTTAGACGTATGTCCCCCACTGACTGAAGTATATCACCAAATTTTCAGATTGTACTTAGTTGTTATCATTTGCTCACAATCGATCGATGTCTCTCCCAGAAAAACACCCTGTATACATATAGAATCAGAAATATTCAAAGTTATGAATAAATCCCTTACCTTAAATTTATCAAACTCTTGTAGGGTGACGTCTTACCCATAGCAAACCCAACATGTTCAAGGGTATACTTGATAGGTAACTCATCTATATCGTACATGCATTTGTAGTGGCTTATGTTCTGCAATTGTTTTCTTGCTATTTGGCTTGAAGCGAAGAAGCCATAATTTCCCCTTGTCACCTTCAACAAGCCGTCAGTAATGTTCATCACATCGTTGTGGAGATATCCTCTGAGGTAGATTTGGTTGAGTTGGGTGTTGTTCATCAACTGTTTTAAAATATATAATATGAGCAATTATTGAAAACTATAGATGACTAAGAAAATCACTTGATAAGAATAAATAGAACGATCAGGAATAAGTAAGAGTTAATTAGAATCAAGAACTTGTATATGAACCTTTTATAGAATAGAATAGAATAGAAAATCTCTTTATTGACTCCAAATATACAAAATTATTACTTATTAGTAACAAAAATAAGAATAAAACAAAATGTTCGAATCAGCAATACATGCATCAGGTAATTAAAAAAACCTGTTTTTCATCCGCCCCAACAATTATTTAATGCCAGCACTATTCATGTAGGAAACCCAAGCGCACAATGACAATAAATATTTTTTACAAAAAATTGGACCGACTTTATCAGTTGTTGCACTAAAAAATACAAAATAATATTAATTCTATTGGTGCTGGTAATTTTGAAGTTGTGCCGTTGTAATTTGTTGTTGTATGCACCAACTCCAAAAGAACCAGCACCAATAGAATTAATATTATTTTGTATTTTTTAGTGCAACAACTGATAAAGTCGGTCCAATTTCTTGTAAAAAATATTTATTTCACATTTTTGAGTGTAACATTAGTCATGCTAATTGTTGAACGTTCACTAATCCCCAAAAAGTTATAGGTAGGTTTAGCTTGTACTAGCGAAAATACGCATATCACATATTTCATACTTTGCGAAACTCGGAAACCGTAACTCATTCGAAAAAATGTTAAATGTTTCCGGATATGGTCCCCTTTCTTATTTTCAAATCTCGAATTTTCGATTTTCGGAAAAATTTGCCCCTTCCACACAGCTGAAACACATATTTCAGACTGTACCGCGGAAACGTATGATTATTTTAAAAAATGTCCAATTCAAACATTTCCGGATATGGAATTTTCGTTAATTCTGTCGTCTCGGATTTTCAATTTTCGAGAAAAATTGCCCCCTCCACCCCATTTGGGGGCGGTTTTCGGAGGGAAGGACATTTTGGATTTGATTTTTCTCAATATGGGCCCATTTCTCAACTCTCCTCTTTCAAATGAAACAAAAATCGTCTAAATCGGAGTACGTTTACTATGCAAAACGCGCGAACAGCCATAAAAGAAAATTAAAAAAAACAATCTTACAACCGAATTGTATACCTTCTCCTTTTTTTGAAGTCGGTCAAAAACACCTGCGTAGTGTAAGAATAACTCACTGATTAATCGTCAAGAGAGACTTTAATTTTTGTTTGAAAGAAAATGTTGAGAGCTGCTTACTGCTTTAAATCATTTGGAATACTATTGTAAACTTTGGAGACGCAGTAATTTTAGATTGCAGCTCTGAAATTTATAACAAATTCTTGTAAACACCCAGCTTTTACATAAATCACAGTTTTAATTAGTTATTGTCTTATTAAATAGGGAAATTTATCTCCACTTTAAAGAAGTAAATTCAGATTTTTTGTGTTCCTTATATAAATAGTTTAATCTTGAGACGATGCCATTCAACATGACAGAAATTATGTAACAACGGCACTACAGAATATGTAAGTTAAGGTCACTAGCACAACGAGCCTTGAACGAGAAAATAATTGATGATGGATGGTTGTTGATGACCTTTTCATTATGAACAAGACTATTGGGCTTTACAATAGCTTTCTCCATTTAAATAGTGAAAATATTGTTGGTTAGATCAAATTCTGTAGAAATGTAGTTTGTTAAGATATTTTTAACAACAAAATCATTTATTTTCACCGACGAATCAAACGGAGGAGGTATACAACTCGACTGTTTTTTTTTCATTTGTTAGAGTACTATGGATAATTGATCCCATTGAAGAAAAAAAAACGGAAATTTGAGACGACATCATTAAAGAAGAGACCATATTCGGCAACGTTTAGATTGGACATTTTTCCAAAAAATCATAGCTTTCGGATTTCAGCTGTAGTAAAGTCTAAAATATGTGTCTCCGCTATGTAGTGAGGACTTATTTTTCAAAAATTAAAAATATAACACAGCCAAATTAAAGAAGAGATTATATGCAGCAACATTTAGATTGGATTTTTTTCAAGAGTTCCGAGTTACAGCAGTGGGAAAGTCTGAAATATGTGTATTTCCGCAATGGATTGAAATCTCTAAATAAGTATAAGCATAATTTATAATTGGTGCGCAGAAAAATACAAAATAATATTAATTCTATTGGTTCTGGTACTTTTGAAGTTGGTGCCAAAAGTTTTCAATCTAACTACAACTGCATAACTTCAAAATTACAAACAGAATTGATATTATTTTGTATTTTCCAGTGCAACAACTAATAAAGTCCAAGATCCAATTTTTGGTAATAAATATTTAATAGTATTTAAACGCAGAAGTATCCTTTGGAATGAGTGTAGATTTGAATCTTATCATTCGTCGTTTTCAAAATGTTAAACTAGTATAAATTAAATAAAAATTGGAATAGGAACTTAAACAAAAATGTCTCAAACTCGTAGATTTTTGTGTGAATTTTACAGTTTTTCTGCATGTGACAGAAATACACAGCGTGAGTCAGGAACGAAATATCAACTTCTTTACTATCAACCCCCATTTCTTATTCCAGATACTTCCAGATCACTAGTTTTAAATCCTCTTGATTTCTTCTAGATACTTAGAGAGTAGACAAGAAATGTTATATAATTTAGAAGCACAAATACACCAAGAAATTAAAATGATCATTTACTATTTTTCTTGATCATTTTCGGATCGCTAAAGTTAATTCTACATATTGTTGTTCTCGGGTCTCATCGATTCCGTGGGTATATCCTCATAAAAAGTTAATAAGGAAACGCCCATGCCAATTTTGATAATTTATTATCTACTAGATACTATCCTTCTTGCTGCAATCGGACAGTTTTTTCAATCTTCTGAAATTTTAAATTAATCTAAATGTCATGCTTCGACGCAGTTAATCGGATAGCACGATAGAAAAAATGATTTTTGTATAATGAAATCGTGTCACAACTCGTTGAATTGAAACGAAAATGCAAAAATATGTTAAAATACAGTACTTTGCTAAAATTGTTACAGTCGTTATTATACTGCATTTTCGCCTATATAGATAGTCTTTCTCAAAAAGCTTCATTTCATTATAAATTAATTCCTGTTACATCAGCTTTTTTCAATAAGCATACCCTTCAAAATAATTCAATGACAAAAAAATAATTTGGAAATATTTGCACTAAACGGAAACAAAAAAAATGAGATAATAAGTAATAGATAAAAAGGCTAATGGCATGAATCATCATCTTTACGACTGTGAAATGAACACTATACGATTTCCAAACATTTATAATATGTAATGACATCGGTTTATCTTAGCCATGATCTGAACTGCTTACATTGAAAGTAACGATGGAAGGAAGCATGCATGCAATGATTAGTTGACAAAATACTTGAACGTCTATACAAATAAGTAAATATAATTCCAATAATTTTCCACCAATCGAGCACTAATGTATCAACGGAAAATCTTGAAGACATTCTATTAATAGCGAATATTATGTATTTACCAGTTGGACCTCATTGAAAACAAAATAATTGCCTAAAAATTATTTTTGCATCAATTGCTATTGCTTTTGTAATTTTTAAGATCAAATGTAATAGTTCTGGAAATTTCGACTGTGTGGTTTCCAGGGTTCTGAGAAAGATGAAAAAAGGAACCTCATAAAATCGCTTTTTCACACTCAAGTCCCCCTCTACCAAATATCAGATAAATGCCCTGAAAAAAATTGGTGAAGGTTGCAGGATCCATAAAATGACCACTGTAATAAATATAGTTGAATGTCCTCCGTAAAAACAACCACAATGTCACTAGCAGTAACTGCAACAAAACTTGAATTAGAACTAGAATTGCATAACCCAGAACAAAATATCACAAAGCTTCATAAGTGAAATGATTTATACAGATATATATATATATAAGTATTATTTATATAAGTCGATGAAACCACAAAGGCCGCTTGGCTCAATGATACATTTGACGTCCTCTAATCATAGGGTCGTGAGTTCAAGTCCCAAGATTGAATTTATTTATTTGTTTATCACTCACTACTTCAATCCTACAAAGTCCTTGAGTTTACTATGTTTTAACTTGATACAAATGAAAGGATCCGATTTGGAACAATTTTCTTTCATTTGAAAGACTAGTGTGGGAAATGGTCTCATATTAAAACAAAGTCAGTATGTCCTTAAAAACATTCGGAAATGTTTTGAAATCCCTAAATAAAAGTTAACGTTCAACAAATTTGATGACTAATGCTGTGTTCAAAAATGTGGAATAAAAATGTATTAGATGGTGCACTGAAAGATAGAGCATAACATTGATTCTACTGGGGTTAGTTCATGTGAATTTGGTGCCAAAAGTCCAATATCTATCAGAATTTCCAAATCACAATCAATAAAATCGAGCACAGGTGTCAAACTTCAATCGAAAAAAAACCTTTGTCTGAAATGAAAAGTAATAGCTTAGATTGGAAAAGGCTTACTTAGGAGGTACATTGTAGATCTTCAGGTATAAAATATGTTTGCATTTATTTGGTCAATACTATTTTAGATCCAGTAGACCGATTATAAATAAAGATCTTCATAAATATAACTATTTAAAAGAAAATATATCTGACAAACTCAAGAAAATCATGCATCTGTGAATCGAATACCAATAACAATTTACTGTATCTAAACTTACCCTGAGGTAGACTTCATCTTGGCTATTTTTTGCATAACCAATATCATAGTCACTATTGAGAAGATCATCAACTGTACGAATATTTGGCAAAGTTACCGATAGCACCGATGTAATAAAAGCTGAATAGGAGTTGTAAATTAGCAAAGTAAATGCTAATGCTATCAACACAATTATTTGATCAGAATAACACTTGGGTTTGAAAATGCTGCCTGAAAAATAAATGAATCATAATAATAATTTTGTTTTGTCTAACTGGACAAATTTGCCGAAATTTTCGGTATATTTGCTAAACATTTACTGTCCATGTGATGGAAGAAACCCTATAATAATGTTATTATTTCTGATGCAATGCAATATTATTTTTTAATACGATATAGACTCAATAACATTTAAGATTATAACAAGTTCATTTATGAATAATCCATATGTGAAATAGGTCAAAATAATCAGATTTTGAAAATTCAATTTGATCTATAAAAATTATGATACTTGATGCATAAAAGCACTCTTTATTTGCGATAAAAATATGTTTATATTCATAATTAAAAAATTTCGTAACATGCTACTTTTAACTTTGCCTACAAGATTAAAGAATCGAAGGTTCTATTCAATTTATAGAAATTCTGGTTATTCTTTTATGTACGAGTCCCATTTTGCTTAATATAATTGCATTAATTTGGATGTTTGTTGTTTCATTTGAAAGATAATTGTTTATAGATTGTCTTAAAACAAATGTTCACATTCAATATGCCTTTCCCACCAAAACATACTCAAATGGGAATAGAGGGGCATTTTTTGTTTTCGTTACTGTTAAATTTCATAATATGGTGAAATTGAAGAATATAGATGTTTAGCATCTTTTAATTTTGGTAAAATCAAAGGTTTCTTTTGATTAATGATAAAGACTAAAAAGTGCAGCCAAGTGCGAGTCAAACTCGCTCACGAATTGTTTCGTACCATTGAGAAAGATAAATTCTACAGTCTACCTATTATTATTAATGACTTACAGACGACTGACAGAAGGACGGATGGATGGACCTAGTATTTTTTTGTTACGGCAGAACCCTAGAAAATAGTGAACATAATTTGAAAAAAAACTGGGACCGACTGTGTTCCTTGCACATCTTCAAAATCACCAGTAGGTACCACCAGAAATCTAAGAAGGTTGTATATCATCAAACCCTTAAGTTATCATCAGGCGATCTACGTAGAGTTGTACTTGCTTTAGTCATTACATTTTGTTTTATAGGGAAGTATAATGGGTTAAGATAATTATTAAGAACAAGTGGAATTAAAAAAAAATAGTTTTTATTAGGAATCTAAGATTTGAACCGTACGGATGAGTACCTACTATTGCTCTCCTTCTCTCGATTTGAACTATATACTTATGTATATCTGTTTGCCAGCAACAGCAATTCCATAATCCATAACAAATTACTGTTTGTCTACCACAACACATAACCACAGAGTAATATATACGACGATCTGCCAGAGAGGACCTATATACCAGAGAACAGAGACGTATATATACGCTCCATACTCCATGCTCGTGCGTAATTCCAGTGACGGATCCCATTGTCCGACATTGTTGTTCCATGTCGAAGAAAAAGTGATCTTGCTTGAATGAGATAATTATAATTAATAAATATTGGGTCAGACTTGGAGCTTAACAGGCGGCGAGATGTCTGCGATCTAAGTTCGAATTCGAAATTTCAAGTCTCTAGACCGTATGAGAAATCGCTGCGGAGTCCATTGATACAAAAACCGAAAGTAATAAAAACTATTTAAAAATCACTTGAATATAATTGAGAATTGCTTATGTATATACAATATATTATGATATATGTGTAATAAGATAAGTTTTTTAGAATTAAACTTAATATACACATACTTGCGAAGTTGCCGTTTTTTGCATTTTACAAAATTACTCACGAAGATCAGTTTCACTTTCACTGTCAACCTCGAGGTTTTTGCTGATATTTACGTTTTCGGGTTCCTAGATCACGAAAATCATGGTATCTCAAGTCCGTCGGTATGTCTGTCTGTCTGTCTGTAATCTGTCTGTAGTCTGTTGGCGTTGTAGCTCAATAACGGCTTGACCTAGGACAACAAATTTTGGTATGCATATTAAAGGACTACCGGCGACGCAATGTGAGGGTTTTCGTTAATCATATATACAGGGTGTCCAAAATATTAAGTGTTAATATAAGAACGCCAGAAGCGACGAGGTTGTTTCCATCTCGAAGCGGGGTGTTTGTCGACACAGTAATGTTTGCAGTTTCTTTTTAAATAAGACCTACCACAGATGAACTTAAGGTTGGAGAAGTATTATTTCTTCGAACGGTTGATTTAAGCTGATGCCATATATGTTCAATATACGTGTAATTGTTTTTTGTGTACTTTTACTCAAAGTACATATAATTATTTAACATAATATATTCTTGTGTGTGGCTTTGGTGTCATTAATTTGAACATGGTGCTTTACCAGGTCTTCGACTGTGGTAGCTAGCATTATCCATGACGATAATACTTTAGGTTGGAATATTTGGTACGTATTTATTTTGGAACCAGTCTTCAAATAATTCGGCTGCAATATCATCATGATAATCGACTAAAGAGTCATTAATTTTCTTTGCCGATAAAGACAACGCATTTGGTATAAAATCGTTTTCGCTTCCTGCGTTATTTATCATAATGCGTTTTCCTTTATTAGACAGCGCCTTACTTTGGCACAAGTCAACTTTTGTTTGGAATATCGTTTGTATGGAACCAAGTTTCATCCAAATACACTACTGTTCTACCATATTCTCTAAATTCTCTTAATCTTAATCCGGACCTGGAAATACTTCCAGGGACAAACACTTTTATTGCTTATTATATTTCGAAGAATAGGTGATAATGAGGATCGTCGGCTTATATTGATTTACAGCCTACTTAGATTTCTGCTATCGTACTGTACCAATTATACCAATAGAATAAGTATTATTTTTATGGCACTATCTAATAAACGTTGATTCTAGTTATTGTTAAAAGAATTATGACCTCATGTACTTATTGAAAATAAATATATTTTAATCGGTTCATCCTGCATTTCTATTTTGGTAGTTCTAATAACTTCTTAATAAAGTTGGCTTTTTTTTCTGAACATTTTTCATTCCATCTCGAAGTCTTTTAGTGGAACAAGGATATAATAAATATAACTTTATTACCCACATAACCTCCAATATTGCTTTATTACAAAGTAAATAGCAAGACATTAGGCAAAGTCATAAACGATGATAATGATACTATTATCTAGCAACATCTCGACTAGATACAAATCGGGTGAATGGGAAAGCAGTTAATAATTTTGGAATTATGCAATAATCGGAGCTGTTAATTGATTTTGCAAATACTGTTCATCATTTTTGTAGAACATATTTTAGACAGTTTTTTTCATTCCATAGTATCTCATAAAACATTAATCAAGCTGCTCAAGATAGATTCAGAAAGGGTTTTAGGTAAACATGCGGCAAAAATTCAAGCAATTTTACGTGTACTTTTTGATAATAAAATGTTGTTATAACCGCAAATTTGATTCGCCCTGTGTCTTCGGAACAAAGGACAAAATATTCTTAGAATAGGCCAAGGAATAACCCCCTGAATTTTTGCCGCATGTTTACCTAACTCAGTAAATATTTTGATACTAAGAACTTTTTTCAATGCACTTTCCAGAGTTCGATAAATGCCCTATTTTGGGTCTTTATTCATTTGAAACTATCAACACATTTGAGTGAGTATTATTTTGATAAATTCTTCTAAAAATATTTGAAAAGTATATCATTAAAAGTGCCCACTCCTTCTCATTGTTGTTTCTGCCAATAGGTTATGGTTTTGATTTTAAATGCTGTATATTATTAGACTTTTGGAATAAACCTTCTTTCCTGATTCTAAAAATAAGTTATATGTCTCCCCTAACCGTTTACCCATTCTGAGTTATTAAGCATCGACTATCTTAGTTAAACTAGTATATAAGTATATACAAAATATGTATATAAAAAAAGTTTATTCAGGAAATTTGACTATAAATGAAAATATGATTGATCTGTCCACCAATATTATCATTAATGATAGTTCCTTCTTTACAATTTAACATTTTGAAAGTTTATTTCAAGTCGAATCGTGTCTTTAATGACTTTAATATAATAATTATTATTACTGACAATGAATTCTGGAGATTCTCATAGAAATGGATCCATAGGAGTCCAATCTGGACGGTGAGGTGGCTATTTATTTGTTTCATTATTTCCTTTGACCGTAATCTTTGATGGTGTTGGATGATTTGAATATAATATCTTATATGGTACCCTCGTGGTACCCTTTTGTTTTTCTTATTTGGCTCATAAAAAGTAAATGTTTGGACTATTTCTTCATTTTGATTATTAAATTGAAGACATATCACTAATCATTCATAATGGGTAATTTAATTACAGTACTGAACTAGATGGTAAATAATAAATAACTCAACGAATAAGGGTGAAAAATAGGGAAAATGGGTAATTTCAGAGTCAATCATATATTGAGTTATTTAAAAATATATTATTTTCTTATATCCCCTGGGATTTTCACGGCAGATACACCATACTTTTGATAATTATTTAAACAAAATTCATTGATAATCTTTTTTTGATTTAAATCTTTTTTTATTCGCAAACACTTTTCTCTATAAACAAACGAAACGGCAGATTTTTTTAAAAAGAAGCACAGCTGAAATTCTCATATATTTTAAAAACCACTGCTAGACTATACAAGTTGAAATAACTTTTTTATTATTTATTTGAAAAATCACAATTACCTTGTTGCGAAAAAACTCCAATACACCAAACAATACATTCAGAAAATCCACCTTGATTCTGATTCTGATCCATGGTTCTGTAGATATGTGATATCTTTTGTATAATGGTCATGGCAATAGAGAATATGATGCCTGTCATCAAAACACAAAGAATCAGTCTAGAATCAAAGGGTTGAAGGAAAATGTCTCGAAAATCTGAGGACTCTTCGGGTTGAATGTAGATATTTCTCCTATTAATAATATCAGATAATTAGAAGAAATTCAAGAAAGATAAGTGATGATCATTATAAATTTAAATATTATTACATTTAGGTCTTAATTTTTCTTTCTTTTGGATACATAATTATGTGGATCAGGCTCTAGTTATTATGTGAATATGTTTACCATGCTTCAAGGTACTCGATAAATCAAGAAGTTTCCTATTCACGTGATCATGATGAAAATTAGGTAGGTATCATTTTTAATAAGCTACATCTATCAAAAAGACAATAATATTTTTCAGATAACAAGTGGGGAGGGGGGAATCAGGTGGCCATTTGCAACGAAACGTGTTCATTTTCTTAACGTTCAGGTACGGATCTCTAAAAATATCAACATCCCCGACCCAATGAAATGTTTGTCTCTTCTCAGTATGCTATAGGGTGATTGGTGATATTCAATTATTAATGCTTCTATGAAGTCGTACTTTAATTAAACCACACTGTAGCAATTAACTGTACAACAACCCAAATATGACCAGAACTACCGGAGACATCTAAATAAATTTGTGATTAATTATCGAATTCCTGATAATATTATTCCATGAAGTAGATATTTAACGCCAACAACAACTATTATCCAGTTTATTACCACGCCACAATGCCCCGTAAATATGGCGATACAAACTACTAAATATACTGATTTAACTAAAAAGAATCAATATTAACAATTAGTGATGATTTTTGAAATATCGCAGACCAGTTATCGAAGTATTTTATCACTGCATGCAAATCATTTTATAAAGAAATAAATTTTATAATTAAATAAACACTGATAATTTAAATCATGGCTCTGCCGAGTGTATTATTATTACATACTCATTAAATTCTAATGTAAACAATGAATAATCAATATTGCCATAAACATGACCAAAATTAGAATAGTAATTTGAATTATAGTATTTCTCTCTGGCTGCATACTGTTTGGTTCCACATTCCACATTGCAGTTTGGTAATTATAGATATAAAACGCTGATGCCCACAACTTCATCCGAAAATAGAACCCAATTCCTTATTTTATTGTTAAATTATCATCGATGCCGATGTCAACTTGACTGGCAAAATACGTGTCGGATTGTAAAAGATAGCCGCGACCATTCTCTGAGGTTATGTCTGTCAATAGAAGTCCTGTCAATATCAAGTAAGCCAATTCGGATAAACAAGCAAGCGAACAGGACTGAATTTGGTAAAATGCTTGCTTAGGATTTTGGTGACGTACAAAAATCACATAAGATTAAGAAAAAAACCTCTGTTTACATGTTCAGATAATTTTGATATTCAAGAATGTATATATTCCGTTTTTTGGTCGCATTTCAACTGGTAAATATTGATAAGTTTCAGATAAACATATTTATTTTAATACTTTCTGATTACTCTGGCATTTTTATTAGTCATCAGCGAACAAATTAACAATATCAAATAGCATGACCTCTATGCTATTTCATCTGACTTATGAAATCAAAAATTGAGAAATTAAAATTCAATTTAACTTACATGGACATCATTATGTCATGCGTAAAACACATATCTTCACAGCGTTCCAGTGTTTTGATGATGCCGTCATATGTTATATCGATATCTTCATTGATCAAATCACCAAAAAGATCCGACCACTGGCCATCAATTCCTTTGGAACCCAGCTTTGGATACATTTTCAGGCTCAAGCTTAAATTAAATTTTTAATTAAGTTGATTATTATGTGCTGACGTACAGAAACCAAAAAAATGACGTGCACAGTTTATAGGTAAAAAATATCGATTTCAATTTTTTTGCAATTCAATATCCCCTTGGTAGTTCTGAGCACTTCTTCCACTAATAATCACTTTGTCACATGTTATTATTAAAAAGCTTTGAAAGCTGGGTCTGTACCGTCTGTGCCCAGCCTTAGATAGCTATAGTTTAGGCGACGAGAGTTTACTTAATACAATACTAGTGAAAACTATCAGACGTTCTAAAGACAATGTTGGCTCGTGAAGTATGCGTTTGTTTTTCAAGCGGAACTCAGTGGCATACTCTGCACTCACTGTGCCAAGATAGTCCAAGATAAACATATCCGTGACAAAAACATTCAGATATCAACAGACAGCACTGGGAAGTCACAGGATCACCTCTGGCCTGGTGCTTGAATGCATCCAAGATCTGAATGAGATATCAACCACGAATGTCCTGTCCCTTTGTTCGGTCAAAAGACACCAAGGAAACGAGGACAACGAGAACGCGCAGATGAATTAGCGAAACACGGCTCAAACAGTTCTCCATGCGGAGCTGAGTCGATTGTCGCCCCATCCGTAAAAAGCCTTCTAAATCAAACTATCCAAGAGCTGCATTCATGCAGACGGATAAATAAAACTGGATGTAGGCAAGCGAGGGCAGCAATCACAGCTCTCTCCAGCAAACATTCAATATACTATCTGTAGTTGACCAGAGCCAATCTACCGAGGATCGCAGGGATTTTAACTGGACACTGTAAGTTCCTCAACAGACTGTGAATTATGGACAGCCCCGTATATCGTGGAAGTAAAGAATCAGATGAAACGGCATGTGCTCTCTGTCACTGCCCTCATCCCTAACGTCAAAAAGAGGTACCATGTTGGGGGGACATCAGACCTGACATGGTCAGAATCTTAAGGTTGGGATGACTTGGGGAGTGACGGGCCGGGTGCCGCTGAATCGGAGGTCGTACAATGGGCCTGACGGCAGCCCAAGTGCGTGTGAGTTTTAGTACTTGCCCTCATAACTATAATACAAAATCCAGACTTCTTCTTCTTTGAGTGCCGTACTCGTATCCGAGCATTGGCGGCTTCTCTGCCTTGAAAGTGTTGCCACAGACAAGGGGACCTACAGTTTAACGTGGATTCCGAACCACCGATGTGTCTCAAGATAAATCCTAAGGGCACACCCTTCCAGAGAGCTGTACTAGGGAATATATACTCTCACTGGTTTCCCGTTGCCTTGCGAGAGGAGGAGAATGCAATGCGACAGAGACTCGAACGCGCGCCCGCATCAATGGTCACTCGTCCAAGCCGTTTCCATCGAATAGCGCTGCTTAACTTCGAAGATCGAAGTCGGTCAGTGTTAACCCGCAGCTACGCGCTCCTCTAGAGTGAAAACCAATTTATGTATATCAGATTCAACACATTTCTTTGGTTAGTCAAAGACAAAGACGGAACTACTCTGCCTCATTTTAACGTTTAGTCGACAATGCTGCCCCAACTGAAAGTATGGGTTTAATCTTATCTGCTCTAATAAATCATCAGCAAACTGTTATGGTCTCAAATATAACAAGTGTTTCATTTACCTACCTGGAGTTTAGAAATGAAATAAAATAAAGAAGAAATTCAGCCATATTGTAGTCGTCATCATCATTTTCAATGGACATTTCATCTTCAGTTACAGCTTTGGTGGTATTCTTACGTCCAATTATTAATGGAAAGTTGTGGAAATTATAACGTTTGTCAATGCTGAGAAAAGGTCTAAGCAGTTTTGACGTATTCAAAGAGGTCCAAAAGCCTAAAAAGTTAAAATAATATAACAAGTAATGTATTTTTCACTCTCATACCGCTACCCTCAACAGTCCAGAAAGAAGAATATTGTAATCCTGCTAAGTTTTCGATGATCTTGAGTCCAAAAAAATATGTTCAGCCTTTGGTCTGTCTGTCTGTCTGTGTCAATATTTTCCCAGGAATGGATGGAGCGATTTTGTTGCTTTCTTTTTTTTAAAGCCCTTTTGCCTACAGTTATAACGCGTATCTCTGAGAAAAAGCAGATTTGTTTAAACTTTTTATTCATATTCTGTCTAAACTGTTCCTCCTACGTCAAAATTGTTTATGACCATTCTTGTTTGTCTTTGCACTCTGACAACAATGAATAATCACACGACCTGTTCAGATGATTTTTATAATCGATGGAGTTCGTTTGAGGAGACACACTGAATTTTTAGAATAATGATTCTTATGATATAGATACCTACCTAACTGATATAGCGCCAATGAAGTATTGTATCTTTCTCTGATCTTGTAGACTTGTACAATGCAATAAATATCTTGATTCAATTCGTCAGCATTATAATTACAGAAAATAGAATCAATGTCTGCCTTAGTGGCTTCAGCTATGAATGGAAAATAAACATTCTCCTGATTTTGTTTAATTTCGGCCATTGTTAATAATTCTTCTTTATCAGTGCTCTGAATATTTGACTGAAAAATAAAAATAAATACTTTAAGGATTTTTCTTCATACATTATTTATATTCTATGAATATAACCTCGTTACGAATATTAAGAATTCACCGATTTTGAGGATTCCTCTTTTTGACCGACGAACCCAAACGGAGGACATATACAATTCGACTGCCTGTTTTTTTGGTTCGTTCGCGCGTTTTATGCAGTAATCCTACTCCGATTTTGATGATTTGAGAAAGAAGACTTGAGAAATGGTCCCATATTTGTAAAAACTCAAATCCGAAATCTCCTTCCCTTAAAAGAGCGAAGAGGACAATTTTTCTCGAAAATCGGAGATCTGAGATGGCAAAATTAAAGATAAGAAAGAATCCGGAAACGTTTAAATTGATTTTTTTTCAAAAGAGTTACGGTTTTCGAGTTGCATTGATGTGTGAATCACAAATAAGTGTATTTTTGCTATGTAGCGGAGGAGATTTCTTTCGAAAATTGAAAATCTGAGAGTACCACATGAAAAACAAGATTATTTGTAGCAACACTTATGATGAACATTTTTTCCTTAGAGTTACGGCTTTCGAGTTACAGCGGTGGTAAAATGGTAAAATCTAAAATACTTATGCGTATTTCCGCCGCGATGTTTTGAGATCTCTACAAAATAACAAGTAGATACAAGCAAGGAATATACATGGATAATGAGATAAGTATCTTTGGTATTAATGAACGTTCAGCGATCTTCGTTATCAAAATTATCCTCAAAAGGTGATCCAATGGTCAAATTTCTTTCGAAAAACGTAAATTTGAAAGGGCAAAATTAAAGATAAGAAAAATCCGGAAACGTTTAAATTGATTTTTTTTTCAAAAGAGTTACGGTTTTCGAGTTGCATTGCGGAGGAGATTTCTTTCGAAAATTGAAAATCTGAGAGTACCACATGAAGAACAAGATTATTTGTAGCAACACTTATGATGAACATTTTTTCCATAGAGTTACGGTTTTCGAGTTACAGCGGTGGTAAAATTGTAAAATCTAAAATACTTATGCGTATTTCCGCCGCGATGTTTTGAGAACTCTACAAAATAACAAGTAGATACAAGCAATGAATATACATGGATAATGAGATAAGTATCTTTGGTATTAATGAACGTTCAGCGATCTTCGTTATCAAAATTATCATCAAAAGGTGATCCAATGGTCAAATTTCTTTCGAAAAACGTAAATTTGAAAGGGCAAAATTGAAGTAGAGACCATTTCCGAGAATTTTTACATTGGATATTTCTTCATTAAATGATGAAATGAAAAGTAATGACATCTAACACAAAATTTAAAGAAATCATTAATTCTTATACATAAAATATTGTTATTTTCTGCTTTACATGATACCGTTAAAAAAACTCGGTATTAATTTTATTTAAAAGCTGCTTTTTAGCAGCAAGTTATTCTCCCATTCCCATAACAGATAAACTTCCCAAGTTATTATTGAACGTATAATAATAGAAATGGATGTTTGCGAATATATATTATCAAGTGATGGAAACTTTCCATTGTTGTGAAAAAGCTCATATTATTACAATAATAGTCCAAAGAGCACAAGAAAAGGAACACGCAAGGTGGATTGTAACGAACCCTGAGTCTCCTACACGACCTCTGATAATATGAAGCAAATATACATTCTAAATGGCAAATTTCATTGATTACCCAATTTTGTTGTTATCGCAAATTATCTGAGCCAAAGCCATAACATTATATAAATGATTTGAGGAGTTTAATTTCTGATTGATAATCTTGTAAAAACTTGAACGTTTGAGGAATCACGTAGTATATAGGGTTTACGTAAGAGCATAAGTAAATGCGAAAATATCAAAACAATATGAATGATAAGAGTTTCGACGAACCCTCAACAGAAACACGAGAAGCAATATTGTCTGATCATATTATAACCACGTAAGACCATGACAATATAAAATTCAATTCAATAGATGTTATTGTAATAGTTTAATCTCAACAGGAATACGTCTACGTCGTCACTATCTAAGGACTTTTGAGCAACAATATTAACTTTTGCAATTATGCAATTTATCAGTTTGAACTGCAAAGTTTCAAAAAGTATCAATGTGATTGATTCATAAAGTTGTTATTGAAATAATAGATAAATAAAACGTCTTGTTTACATAAATTGCTGAATTCAAAGTGAATATCTTGTTCAAATTTAATATAAAATTCAGTATGTTTAAAGATGATGAGGATGATATAGGCCCAAGTACTTTTAATATGGGGCTATCCAGAAAACTCCAAATTCGTTATGTACATGCTAATGAAATATTTCTAGCTGAAACTTTTCACAAAAAACATAAAATTCAACTTTTAGTTATGTTATCCTAGAACCAAATCATTTTAGGAAAATTTGCACTTCCAATAAAAAGGAGGCTTACATTTCGGTTGCACGACTGCTTTTAGGCTTCCTTACCCAAAGGGTAACAATGAGTGTCTCCATATCCATCGTTCAACGGGCTTTATCTCATAAGTATATCATTGAAATTATCAAAAACTGAGTATTTCTATAGTTGCTATAACATTGAATAATAAAAATAACATAAAATGCAAAATAGAGGGGGCCCCAACACCAAAACGTGATTTCTTTGGGGTGTATGTCTTGAAACGTAAAAAGTAAACACATAAGATTTTCAAGAAGTAATACTATAGCGGATATAATAACACAATATCTGAGCGACCGAGCGTTGCTCGGGTAACAAAGAATTTAGAGTGGGTCTATAAGAGTTACTTTAAAAGTTAAAAAATGTGCATATTTATAGTTAGAATGTATTGCGATCGGTAAATATTGCTTTTATCATTCACATGGCTCAGAATTTAAAGATTTCAAAATAAATATGAATGTGAAACATACCAGAACTCAGCTGTATCACCAATCGACTTCTCAACCCCCAAACAATATACATACTGAAACTTTTATCTACGGATACATTCTTGAAATAGCTAATGTGGACCTCGAAGGTCACACCGATTGAATATGAAGTATCGTCAATCGATTTCTCGACTGCGAAAACCCCTTTTTGCTAATTTTTACCAAAATCTGCTAACCCTTCCTTGAAATAGCTAATGTGTAGCTTAAGAGTAGCAATATATTAGATGTGTACAAATTTTCTGTGAAAATTTCAGATTATATTATTAGAAACTCATATTAAATTAAAATCTTTTATATACAAAATGGGTTTCGTTAAAAAAAACTCAAAGGTGAACAGGATTCGAACCGAGGAACTCTAGATTCATACCCGGAAGCTTAACCATAGCACTATTTTTCCCTATGATACTATCGGGTTCATATTGATATCTGATATATAATCTGTAAAACTCCTAAAACGGGCATATTAATTGCTGAAAACGATTTTTCTTGTGAATGTGAATACAACCAATCGATCAATACACTCTAGAACCCATACATATGAATTTTCATCGAAATCGGTAGACCAGATTCCGAGATAAAATTTGCATACTATATTAAATATATGCAAGCATCGCTCGTTTAATATAATTAGATTAGATAATGAAAATTAAATACAGTTAGAGTTAGAGAGTCTGCAAACAATAAACTTTGTTTTATCTTTTGAGCCATAAGTATCATAGTACGGAACCCTTTGGTTGCAGGTCCGACTCGCTAATAATATTTAAATTGATGCAGTTGTAGTAAGTGAAAAGAAGAACCATCTTCGAAAGTAGATAATTTTGAATTTTTCAGTACACTAACTGCTAAAGTCGTTTCTATTCTTTTTAGAAATATTTATTTCAAATTTTTTTAATGTCTCATTAGTCATGAAAATTCTTGAACGCACACTTACATTGAGAATTCAGGGCGATATAAAAAATGTCCAATTTAAATGTTACAAGAAATGATATGTTTTGGAGGGAAGGACAAACTGGACACACCTCTTTTAAATAAAAAAAAAATATCCAAATCGATGATCGTTTACAATGAATTGTCTACCTCCTCTGTTTTTATTATTGTTATGTTTACAGGGTGTTTAATATTGCTGATACAGGTACCAACTTTCTTATTTTAAATAGAACACCCAATATATTTTTCGAGATTATGTCTTTTTGAGAGAAAAAAAATGACAGTTGCAGATATATGAATTATCCATAATAAGTAGGTAGTAATTCATACTATAAATTAAATAGCCAATATCATAAATCTTGTTTGTTTAATTAAATGTCAAACTGTCACTTGTGTGTGCTTTTGTAGAATGTCAGCAATTTATCATAGTTAGACAATCTGAACCAGAAAGGTTTCATTTGTTAGAACATTTTATTGAAAACAATAGAAGTATATGGCCCTAACAATTATCGACTTCCCTGGAAGAAGAAATCCAGAAAAATTAATTTCGGCAAATTGAACGAGACCTAAGTAATCACAGTTCTATAATATATAAAGAGAAACAAATTTTATAAAATGTCGAAATTTAAGATAGTTTTCAAAAAGAAGATGCATTTGTTGAATATAATTCTTTAACGAGTAATTGTTGGGTATGGAAAAAATGACTTCATTATTTTAATAAATTAAGTTCTTTAAAAGTTAATGCCCTTCAGGGCAATCTCTGATTTCGTCGAATAATATAGAGAACAATTAATATTCAAATTCAAAATTAACAAAAATATTAAAATTATAACAATTGAGCTGCATGTCCTCAATTTTCCGTTATACATGTGATATAAATGGTTTCCAATTTTCTTTCCGCGTTAACTAGGCAGTTTGTCCAATTGAGGGCTTCTACTTCCAACCTTATTTTATTTTTTAAATCTACATTGGTTTGGTTCTGGTACACACCATCTTTCAACGTATCTCACAGAAAGAGGAGTCAAACCAGGACTTCTCGGTGGCAGCTCGGTGCAGCATATGGTCCAATCCGTTCTTCAAACTGTTCGCTAAGTAAATTCCCAACTATCGCTGTATTATGAAACGGAGCTCCATCCATTTGGTATATAATCTTATAATTATTTTCTTCTTCATTGTCTAATAAAGGGATTATTTGATTTTGCAATAAATCAAGATATCGAATCCCATTTAAATTTTGATCCAAAAATAGAGGTCCTAAAATATATGCCTTCTAAATACCATAACAAAATTGAACAGTTCAGGACTTTTTCGCGATCAGAAATTACAATCCTTCCTATTAAATCACCCTGCAGCGGTAAAGACAGCTTCGTCAGTTCAACAGATTCGTGCAAAGTCATTGTGTTGAAACTGACGGTCCATCAAAGTACAACAAATTCCAATCGACGATCCTATTCACCAATCTGCAACTCTGGTAGGTTTGCAAATTGATATGGTTTATATCTGTTTATTTTCATCGATGCGTGGATCTAGCGACATCCAAATAGAATTATTTAATGAATTCTATGGATTTTGTTCAAAATATAGTGATGAATTTTGCTGCGTTTGTTCTGTTAAAACATTAGATAATTTGTTTCTCTTTTTATATTTTCAAACACGGTGATTTCTTGAGTCTCGTTGGATTCGCCGAAAAATTTATGTGTCTGGAATTCTTCTTTCATGGAAGTTTACTACCAATAATGCATCCATCATTCGTATATCTGCTCATTTTTTTCTCAAAAAAGACAAAAACTCGAAAACTACAAATACTAGCTATAGGGTTAGTTACACAAAGTTAACCTAGAAGTTTATGTAGAATCCAAAAATATATAGAGTGTTCTATTTAAAATAAGAATGTTGAATCAAAAATGCAAAATAGCCTGTGAAAGCAATAAAAATAAAAAAAATCGAAGAAATTTACAAAGATTCTACCGCTATACTTTATTTGTGAATCATATTCTGGACAGCCTTTACATACTTTTTTCTCAATTATCATAATTTGCTAATATACTGGGCAGTTCATAATGTGAAACTTGATAGAGAGTTTCAATTTTCTTGATATAAAACCTCACAAAAAAAACTTATAATTAATTGAATTTTCAACTCTCATAGACTCAAAGATTCTAAGAAAGAGAACGAAATTTAAAATACCGCTCACGATTTTCAACCGTTAGATATATAATTATTTAAATAGAATTCGTCATTCAGACAGTAGGTACAAATTATTTTACATATCAGGCCATTGAAGGAACTCAGTAGATCGTATGTTTACTATACCTACTAATGTTTCCTTTGATACAAAGTTCAAGTTAAACAGAATAAACACAAACTTGCATGTTACAGTCATGTAGAAATATATAAGTTCAAAGCATAGGCCACGTAAGAGTATATTGTTGACTATCCACATAAACCTTATTTGTCCTGTCATGATTATATTATTACATGATTCATCATACTCTGGCGAGTTAGTGTATTGCGTTAACTTTTTAATTATTGAGCAATAATCATAATAATTCAAGAGAACTTCACTAATAATTATGTCAAGAGTATAATAATAGATTGAAGATAATATATAATATACAATTTCTGTTAATGATGACACTCTCTCCCCATGATTAAATTGATTTTTGTTTGACATTATTTTCGGCTGCACAATACTACATACTTATAATTTAATGATGTCAATCAAAACTATTAAAGTTTAAGGAGATATAGTCAATGCAGTCTATTGGGTAACAAAGTGATTTATTGAAAAAGAAGTAACCATGATTTCAATAAAAGACAATAGTTGATTTTGCGATGCTAAGAAATTGCTACTAATCTATGAATCACATTGATTGATAACAAAATTTATTACTTAATGGGTATTGTATATAGGAAACAAAAACGTAGGTTGTTTATAATAATCTAATTATATTAAACGAGCAATGCTTGTATAGCCCCCTAATAGGGGGCGCTTCAACCCCTCCAAATTGAATAGGGGAGAGGGGTTTCGAGATACGTTATTTGAATGGTCTTGGAAGCCTCTTTACAACGGTGTATGTAAAACGTAAATTTGATGAACCGTTGGCGCCAAAAATTAATTTTGTAGCTTGAATGCGTCAAGTTGAAATTTTGGTTATTTTTACAACTTTGATACTATCAATCATGAATTATTACTTAAAAATTGGATCAAATTGGAGTGAGAGGATTGTCTCATAATCTTTTCTGTTTATCAAATCAGAAACAACAAATCAAAGTAAATAAATCTATAAGTGGAACAAATATCATATCATGCGGTGTACCACAAGGAATTGTTTTGGGTCCGTTACTTTTCATTATATATATATTAATGACTTTTTCTCAATTAAAACGGAAGGTAAAATTATTTGTTTTGCTGATGACACTGTGAAAATAGCAGTTGGAAAAAATTGAACCTTGAGATTGAAAATGATTTCAAGAAAATTGTACTCTGGCTTAGTATAAATCTTGTTTCCATCAAATTCAAAAAGACATTTTTTTCCCCTTTTGTAGTTATGGCAAAGGTATTTCAGAATTCAAAGAAATGTCCTTAACTTTACACACAGTTATTAGATAGCCATTTTAGATGGGATAGGCATATTTCTTTCCTTAGTAAAAAAACTAAGGCGAACAGTATACAAATTTAAATTGCTTTCAAATATTTTGGATTTTAAACATATGAAAATATTGTACAATAGCCTTTTTAGACCACATCTAGAATATGGTTTAATAGGATGGGGAGGAATTTCAAAGACACATTTAAAACCTATTGAAATTTTACAAAAGCCATGTTTGAAAATAATATCAAAGAGGGATGATAGATTTTCAAGTGATGTATTATATAAAGAAACAAACACTATTGATCCAAGACAAATGTATTTCAAAATTCTTGAAATAGATCAGTTTGAAAACAAAAAAATACAAAATACAGTTACTCATGATTATGATACTAGACAAAAACAAAATATCTCAGTACCATACATGAAAAAAAACTATAGGTCAAAAAAACTTTATATATTTAGGACCAAAAGCCTTTAAATATTTACCTAAAAATATTAAAAATATAAATTCAATTAAAAAACTCAAAGTTGAGATTGATGTTTTCTTAAAAACTAATTCAAGGAAATCTATAATAAGAATTATTGAAAAATGATTTTTTCTACCACATTTTCATTTTGATTCTTTTTAGCTGTAATTTTTAGATACAACTAACCAAGTGTATGTATGTATGTATATAAGTATATAGGTGTGTATTTATTATTTTTTTTTATAATCTGATAGGTACTTAAATTTGTAATAATTAATGATAAAATAATTAATAATGTATTACCATCTACATACAAACTTAAGAGTCTCGTAGGTTATTTTTTGTTTATTGACAAATTATTATTTGTTATTCTTAGATTGTTAATAAACGTTATAATTATTATTATTATTATTATTATTATTAATTTTCCAAACAATTTGATAAAATGATTTTATTAATACTGGGACGATTTCAATTCAAAATTTGACAACTATCATAAGTAAGGAATGACCGAACGGTTATAGTTTTTCATTATCTGCATTGATATGATTGAGGTACAATGATTTGAATGATAATGAATTAGATAATCTAAAATAAATATGTTTTACAAAAAATTGGATCGACTTTATTAGTTGGATTCCTTTTTGCAAAGAAATTAGTTTAATTAAATCGCAGAAAGCATGTGATTACTATTTGTTAATTACTTTTTAATATGGGTAGGCGGTATGTTTTTTCTTAGAAACAATTATATGTACCTATAATGATTTATTGACAAATAATTATCGATAAGTTTAGTTTAAATAAGGTGAACATTGTCATCAAGAGTTAGTTACAGGTTAACCCCCTGAAGATGCCAACTTTGTTGGTGAAACAACTGTTTGGTTTGACAATAAAAAGTGTTATTTTCGATTCTGTTTACGCCAACGGTTCCAGATTCCAAATAGTGTCAGCAAGTTTTCTTTGAGTAAGTTAAACGTGTCTGTCGTCTGTCTGTCTGTCTGTCTCTTTGCGGCAACGTAGCTCCCAATCGGTTGAAATAATTTAGATTTAGATTTTTATTTCTGTAAGGTGACATGATCGAGAATGTTCATGGATAGTTTTTTACGTAAATGTCTTATAGAAATGTACCTATTGCGATATGGGATATTACGAAATTTTTTAACACGATAGAGGTCGCAGGTCTCAAATATCTCGGTCGGGTTCGTTATTGGGCAATATCGGGTAAGTAGTTTCAAAATGGCGACCATTCAAACATTTAAAAAAATTATCAAAAAAGAGCCGTAGTGTAAATATCATCAAAAATAATTTTAGGTTATAGATATAATCAGTACCTACAACTTTTGTTCAAAGCAATAGGTATACCAATGAAAAGGTTGTTCAAATTTCAATTCAATGAATTTTGAAAAATTTACCTTTCCGCTGACTACAGGCCATCGGGATTTTTTTAAACAAGTTTAACTTCTCAAGACGATGAATCGATTTTGATTTATTTTTCTAATTGTTTGAAAGGTAACTTGATGGAGAGGGGAGTATTCTTGTGATTTTTCAATCTAATGTTGGTTCAATTAAATATAATATAAAATGACATTATCATAATGAATTATTGATAATTTAATTATTTTATTAAACGATTTAATTCTCACAAGAATGCAAGATACCATAACTTCAACTTACCTTTTTGATTGGTGAAATAGTTGGTTTTATTCTTGTGACAATGACTATATCAGAGTTCAAAGTGATTTGGGCATCTCGAAGAGAATCTACCATTCTCGAAAAAATTCCTGATGCAATTATCATCCAAGAAATGTGTTTTCTGTATGGAACTAATTTGGAAGCCTGAAAATTTATTTATTTCGGATAAATAATTACTAACACGCCTAATCTTCACTTTAGGTACTCCAGTTAACCTAACAATCTACAAACTCAACAAACTTCGGAAGTTTATTCTTAAAGTACTATAGAATAAGCCTTGAAAATTTGAGACCAGCTTATTGGACTTAATTTTGTAAGTAAGTCAACTTAAAATCTTGACGGAAGTAACAAAGCATATCATGATATCTTGATTAAAAAATCTAAGGTAGCTTTCGAACAGCGTACAGAGAGTATAGTCTATTTGAAAAGGATAGTGAGTAACAAATCATTTTCGACGGCTTTGTTTGTTACCAATATCACTCGCCGGTGGCACTGAATGAGAATCCTGTATGAGCTGTAGCCAAAAAACGTGATTTGCTCAAGACTATAGTGCGAAAACGGCTCTAAGGATTTTGATTAAACCTAAAGTATTCTTCTGAGAGCCCTTTACCACCCACATGTAGCGCCATCTCTGAGAAAAAGCACAAATAATTTATGTTTGAATAAAATTCCGTATTTTCCACATGTTTCTTCAGATTTTGGCTAAGCGTTTCATCTTGCGAAAAAATGTTAAATGACCATTGTTGTTTGTCTTGACATGCTGAAATAAATGAGTGGTAGCACGATTTGACCAGAGGATTTTTACTTTACTACCGCTATTATCGTCGCTATGTAAGGAAAGTATTGTAATAGTGTAAAATTTTTCATTCACTGGAATTTGTCTCCGAGCGGTAGGAATGTCGTGTGAGTGGACACACCAGATTTTTATTGTTGCATTTTACCAGTTTGAAAGTTATTTTATAGTTGTCACGTCATGTCGTTTTATTATAAGTAAGTTATTTTTCAAAATTGTCAAAAATGGAAAATATTTCAAATTTCACCTCAATTAAAAGAACGATTAAATATGATTTATCCATCAACGAGAAAATTATAAAACTCAACGTATACAGGGCTCTTAAATGTGTTAAACATGGAAGTAGTATGGAAATAACTTCATACATGACGGGGATTGGAAAATCTACTGTTATAGATATTTACCTGAAGAAAAGTGAGGTAAATTGAAGGAACCGAAACCGGCTCCAGGAAGACTTAGTGTGATGGTCGACGACTTGGCCAAAAACGAAATAAGAAAGAAGGTGCATGTGTTTATTTAAATAAGAAAATCTCGACCTTGGATAAAGTCCTGGTAACCATTAAAAGTTATGAAAATGTGCCTAAAATTGGAAGAGATAAGTTGTAGAAAATTCTACGGGATCTATAAAAAAATCCGGAATGAAAGTATAGAGATATCTAAATGAAACGTGGTTTAATGATGGCTCTACAAATGTGGAAAGTTAAAAAAGTAACTTTGTCTCGTCAAGCTTTTAGAGAAGGTTTATCTATCAAAAAGGCCGTAAGTGAAATAGATGGAGAAAAGTGGTCTAAATGTATTGCATATGTAATAAAAATTTAAGAAATAATGTGGGATATAGATCACTACATAGACGAAACGATCGAGCCAGGAAACGACAAAAGTTTCTCCGATTGGTCTCTTTCCGATAACGAGCATGAATGAATCATTCTATGTATATAAAATATAAAATTTTACAAGTAGATGTTTCTAATATAAAATCTGCTTTTATTTTTAATAAATTCATAATAATAAATTGTACAATTCAAATTAACTGTATTGTTAATTATATTCCGGAAGTTCATTGAACAATTATATCCTAAAAGTTAAATCATCTTTCATTGCCCTTAACTAAAGATACGCTTATGACATTATTTAGAAGCAATATCACAAAAATAACCAAGGCAATATGATGTACGATTTCCGTTGTATTCCGACCCTTAAGAAGCCCAAACAGGGTGAGCTAGACTGGTCAAATAAACAAAACTATTAAAGATACTTAAAACTTCTTCAAAAGTTCCAAGAATTATAAGGATCACCTTGTTCAGGTGAAATAGTACAAGAGTTCACTTTCTTGGGCGCTCTAATAAGTAACAAAGGCGGATGCGAAGCAGAAACACAGAAGACGTACATCAATTGCAATAAATGCCATGTCCAACTTAGTTAAGATCTGGAAAGACTGACAGACAAATCACTAAGAATGCTTGCTCTGGATACCGTGGTCAGCGCCCAGAATTAACGTTTCGATACTAGACGAACTCCGAGTACGAGATCGTTTATTCACAATATGCCGGAGAAACATATTAAAATACTTCGATCATGTTGCTAGAAAAAGCCATGATAGCTTAGAAAAAATAATGGTCCAGGGTACGATCGAGGGGAAAAGCCCAAAGAGGCAAATCCCCGATAAGATGCATAGACCAAAATAAAGATATAATCGGACAGCCGCTGCAAACCAACTTGAGGCAGAAGATCGCCAACACTGGAGACAATTTTGAAACAAGTGCGCATAACCTTAGTATCACAACTCTTCAAGCATGAAGACAGGACTAAGATGAAGTACAGGTTTTGCATATTTAATTAGAGTTTATAACTCTCTTTCCTATTCAAACGGACTATAAAACATACAAGTTTTCGTATATTATGTATAAGCACTGATACCGGAAAGCTAGTGCTTGATATAAGATGATTCCGATGAACTTTTTAATATAATAATAATTTATTGTTAAATATTAGTTGAATTTTAATCCGAAGAATCAAAATCAATACCTGATACTTTATGTCTTCCTCTGATACATCTCCCTCAATAAAAGTTGCAACCGCTACACTATTGTAATCAACCATCTTCAACAATGCATCAATGGAACTCAACGATGTCTGTATTGATATGTAGATACCGTTATTTTCGAATAAAGGTAACATTCTACCAAGTAGTTTCATTCTATCACCTAAAACTCAAAATAAGAATGTAATTGCACTGAAAGATGTACTTTTCTGTAAGTCATAATAGTTCGTTAATCACCATTTTTGATTTTTGGATCTATAAATACGACTCTCCCAATTTTCCGCCATGTTACATAGTCCACAATTAATCTCAAGCTATTCTCATTCCAATTAGTAAGTGATGAAATTGTCTTGGGCTTTACAAAGTTCAAGCTTATCCATAGAAATAGTAGACACAGGTAGATAAGCTTTGGTGACATTTTTCAACCATATATGGATTTGAAATGATTTGGAACGTAACATAAAAATGAAAATAAGGAATTTCTACGGCACGCGATAAGTTAATTAAACTAATTAAAAGTTTTTTCGGTGTTATTATTTGAAGTGCCTTTCTATGAATTTTGATTGATAACTACTCCCTAATGACTCTCCTCAAAAGAATAAGAAAACAATATTTCAAAAGAATTGATACATTTCGTAATATCGAACTTTTTGCTTTGAAGTTTTCATACTTGAAAAAATATTAATACTAATTAATCGATAGACCTGAATAGATCGTAGCGACCCGTAAATAGAAATATGCTCTCATGGTTTCTCCACCTTTTTATTTACAATATAACAATTCTCATTCATTTTTGACCAACGACTCAAACGGAGGTATACAATTCGACTGTTTGTCTGCATGATTTTTTTATGGATGTTCGCGCCTTATAGAACATGCTCCGATTTTCATGATTAATTTTTCATTGGCCCCAAAGAAAATCGTCAATCAAAATGTCCTTCCACTCAATTTTTTTTCAAAAATAGAAAATTTCAGACGACAGAATTAAAGAAGAGATCATATCCGGCAAAGTTTAGATTGGACATTTTTCAAAAAAATCATAAGTTTCTGAGTTACAGCAGTGGTAGAGTCTGAAAAATGTGTGTCTCCGCTATGTGGGCAATTTTATGCGAAAATTGAAAATATGAGATGATCAAATAAAAGAAAAGATAATATGTAGCAACATTTAAATTGCACTAGTCTCGAAAATCTGAAACGGCAGAATTAAAGATAAAGCCGTATCCGGAAACGTTTAAATTGAACATTTTTTCAAAAGATTTACGGTTTTTGCAGTTGCAGCAATGGTAAAGTCTGAAATATGTGTGTCTCCGTTATGTGGGTAATTTTTTCGAAAATTGAAGATATGAGACGACCAAATGAAAGAAGAGATTATATTATGTAGTTAGAGAGTTACAGCAGTGGTAAAGTCCGCGATGTTTTGAAATCTCTGAATAAGTATAAGCAACATTATCTTCTATGGTGAATGTTGAATGATTTTGATGACTAATGTTACACTTAAAAGTATGGAAAAAATATTTGTACAAAAAATTGGATCGACTTTATTAGTTAGTTGGTGCACTGAAAAATATAAAATAATAGGTATTATGTAATTATAGTGGTTCCGTTAGCTTTGAAGTTGGTGCCAAAAGGTTTCAATTTATCTTCAACTGCACAACATCAAAATTACCAGCAACAATAGAATTAAGTCGGTCCAATTTTCTCTCCTTAAAATCTAATGAAAATGCAAGCGGATTCTTATTAAATGATTCTCTTCATTGCAGCCATTGCGAAGATTTCTTAATCAGGATAATTTAAAAAAAAACTTTCATACGTCTCAAATTCAAATTGATATAAAGATTAACATAAAATAAATAAACCGATTGTCTTTGAAAATATATTTCGAATATTGGCTTCAAAACCGTAGGTACTGGGTTAGGTTTCTCTTTTGTTATGAATTATGAAGAAACTGCATGACATAACAGGCCCGTCTTATTTCGGATGGCTTAAAATTGATCTTCGGGTACTTGTTGAAGAATAAATATAGTGGTTCATTGCCTCATCGCAGCAGTAGTTGGCCCTCGATGTTTTTTTTTCGTCTTCTTCGGTATTTACACATTGTTCTTGTGCGACATTAAAAGTGCAAATGTTTTCGGTGCATACGCACGTTTTATTTAATTTATTTATAATAGGTGTTCGTTGTGCCATCAAAACCTTGGTCTAGCAGAGTGAGTCAGTTCATCTGAAGAATTGGGTGTATCGGTATTATTATTGTAGTGTTTGTTGGTTAATTGTTGGTTTTTTCGATTGATTGCGTCCAAGTGTTATCAGGGTATCGTAAGTACCTACTTGATAGTAGGTTTTTTTTTATTTTCTTTCTATTTAGTGTATGCCTCTAATTAGGTACTGTATCATTATTTTATCCCCAAGATAGTCAAATGGCAATTAAGTGCTGTTTGAGGAAATAGTGAAACACGATCGTTTTAACTGATATTTTTTGTGAAAATGGAAAGTAAAACCATGTTATCTATCTATATATACAAAAGTGAGGACTATAATTTCCATTGTTTTTAATTTTTGTCGGTTTGTTTGTCGATCAGGTCAAAAAGTTTTCTTTTAAGTTGATTATATTTGGCTATTTTATTGACGATTGAAATATAAATGAATATAAGGATAAAATTAATGATTGTAAAAATAATTGACAATCATCTACTATGAAACAAATATTATTCAAAATATATCAGCTGATTTCTCTGTTATTCCAAGTGGTTTGAAATAAATCGAAATTAAAACAAATCATCAGCAATAGCAACAATCTGTATAGTTATTTATAGATTTATCGAAGTGAATTATTCTTATATGAAAAGTAAAATTTGCATTTGTACAGGTACAATTATTATGTTAGTAGATATTTAAAAAAAATGGGTTTAGGACACTTCGCCCAAAATGATATATCGACCACTTTGCCCAAAAATGTCGTACTGAAAACAGTTTCCTGAGCCATTTCACCCAATTTAATTAAAAGTCTGCAAAGCCCAAAATGGACACTTCGCCCAAACTAACTGAAAGTCCACAATGCCCAAAATAGTCACTTCACACAAATTATTTATTTATTTTGATCGAACTCTGTTCGGACCTTAGTAATAATTTAATATTATAACTGTTTAACTTTTCAAATTCAAAGTAGTGGAATGTTAAGTTCATTATACTTATTACTGTTTTTTTAATAACATCTTCAGTAATCTACGAGGTTTAAATAATCAATATATAAATTTATAGATCTTAATTAAGTCATGTTTGGGAACTGCATTATTTATTAAATAATATAATTTTGTTAAAAAATAAAATGAGCTCTCTGCTTATTTTATATAATAATATATTTATCATTTATATTTATTGAATGAACTTCTATATTAATTTCTCGGTGACATTTTCTTAACTAATGTGAAGTTGAATTACAACATTATTTTATGCTGGTCTACTTTTCTAATAAAATTTAAACAGTTATAATATTAACTTATTACAAAGGCCCCGAGTAGAGTTCAATAAGAATAAATACATAATTTGTGCGAAGTGGCCATTTTGGGCGAAGTGTCCACCAACGAGTTTTTGGGTGAAGTGGACATTTGTGGACTTTTAATTACATTGGGTGAAGTGGCTTGGAAACTGTTTTCTGTACGAAATATTTGGCCGAATTGGTCGATATATCATTTTGGGCGAAGTGCACAGGTCCCCTGAAAATTGGACCGATTTTATTGATTGGTGCACTGAAAAATACAAAATAATATTAATTTTATTGGTGCTGGTACTTTTGAATTTGTGCAGTTGTAATTAGATAGAAGACTTTTGGCACCAACTAGATAATTTTCATTCATTCTGACGTCTCGGATTTTTAAATTAATTTCGGAAAAAATTGCCCCACCGTCAACTTTAGGGATAGTTTTGGGGAGGAGGGGCATGTCTAACATTGATTTTTTTTAAGCGATCAATTCTCAATACTCCTCTCTCAAATGAAAAAAAATCATCAAAACTGGAGCACGTTTATTACAGAAAAGGCGCGAACATCTATAAATAAAATAATTCAGACAAACTGTCGAATTGCATACCGTTTGGGTTCGTCTGTCAAAAATAGCGAATCATTGGAATTTCATAACGAGGTTCAAACGGATTCGTATATAACACACAAAAGATCCTTCTACATATTTGGAAAGATGCTCGTTATAAGAAAAACGCTTTTACCAGATGCCAGGGTGATTTTCTGGTGTTTAGATCTCGTACTACTTCCTCAATACCAAAGATATGGTACAATACCCCTTATTATACATCTCCAGCGTCGATAATTGAGCTCTCTAAAGAAACTTCGTAGTTCTATGCGCTCTGCCCGAAAAAAAAATCTACATCCCGTCAATAGCTATCTGGCGCTGGCGATAGCTTTAATTTTTTCGTTATTTGCACCAATTTGAATCTTTAAATATAAATATCTCGGAAATAAAAGTTTGATGTTATAGTACCATCCTAATAAAATATAGTTCATAATTTTCAAAACAACCTGATCGAATTGTCAATTTTCTTAAAAATTCAACTGCATCTCATGATTTCTGGGTGAAGGATGGTTGTCTTTGCCAAAAAAAAAAAATGTCGAATGCATGCAAGTACGACTGGGTACCACCCATTTAAATTAACGTGTAATAATTTTAAATCGAAATCTCTCCTCTTGTGTTTCTCGTCCTTCTGCGCACTTTCTACTCAACAATAAAACTTATAAAAGAATAAAAATATAGGTACCTACATTGAGTATGTAGACATATTATGTAATTGTTACAAAGAAGAGCGCGGATAATATACACAGTCAATGTGTTAAAAAATTATCTCTTATTATTGACATACCTTTTGCAATAACTTGACGGGGATATTTATGTGCAAATGAATATTTGTTAATCTCTTTAGTATCTTCGACACATTGTTTCATGTTGGTAACAAGTTAGTGGGTTTGAAACAAACAGGTAATATAATTACTCATAGTATTATTAAACGTTCAACATTTATTTTGGAATTTGATGCTACGTACCTTAGATGTTTATTATTTTTATTTTTTATTGTAGCTATGATTGTTTTTTTTTAAAAAAAAACGGGTTTTATTTCATTAAATGGTGCACCAAAAAGCAAAAAAAGTATAGTTCGTATCAAAAAATAACTGCAAGATGAGTACCAGGATAACAGCGCTTCTCTAATAAAAGTAGTGAGATTTAACTGGAACCAAGCTATTTCGAAGTTTCTTGAATCATATCTCCTGGAATGCACTTGCTTGAAAAAAATTTTCTTTTAAATAAATCGACATTATGTATACCTATCAGATGTCAGGTTGATGATATGATTTAAGTTGCTTCCAGTTAAATCTCACTTCTTTTATTACAAAAGCAGTTTTCCAAGAACTAATCTTGCAGCTCTTTTTTAACACGCTTTTATTAGCTTGGTATGTAACGGAATCTTTGGACACGATTTTCACCCACTTAAAAACATCAGATCGACTTGAAACTTTGTATACGTCTAAAGGACCGATGACAATACAATAAGTTCATAGTGTGTATGTGCTAGTGGGACTCTTTGATGGGGGGTTCCATACTTATATCTGTGAGCTCTATGAATGGGTTCTCATAGAATTTTGCTTGTGTGTTTGCACGCTTTCATATCAAACCAAACTAAAGATTACAAAAAAAATTTAACAGTTCAAATAAGGGATGGGTGATTAATAAAAGATATTATTTTAATGTAAAAGCGTAGGGTGCTTAATGTCCACTGATTATTGATTTATGTTGATAGATACTATTATAACATTATCTTAAAAATCACTCCATGTTTTTTTATATTAAAATGATATATTTTATAACTATATCCTTATTTGGAGTGTTAAAAGAAATCTAATTTTTAGTTTGGTAAGCTATTAAAGCGTGTATTTTAGTTTTTTAAACTTTTTTTGTTACTGACTTTCATTGCATTTTTTCATTTTTATGTTTTTTCTGGGTTATCATTATTTTTTGTCAAGTATTTATTTTCCGTTGACGTTCATTAATTTCCAATTACTCAAGTAAATTCAATGTTTGATTATTATCATTGAGATGTAGCGCATAGTTTGAATTAGTTTTATAGTATTTTTTTGTGTAGTTCTTTTGTAGAAGATCTCAATCCCCAACTTTATTTAAAATAATATATTATATTAAAAAGAAAATTCAATTACAAAAAAAGATGAATCTTTTTTGTTTTGCGCAAGCAGTAATCTGTAAAACGCTTGAAGATTTAGAAAATGTTCAATTCCATTTGATCACTAATGAAAATCCTGATTATTCCTAACTTATGATTTTTGGTCAGATTTGTGTTCACGTTCACTACACTCAGACAGACAGAAATCATAGTAATTTTATGAATCTTCCTCTTTGACCGACGAACCCCGAACGGAGGAGGTGTACAATTCGATTGTCTGCTTTATTTTTTTAATTATTTTTTTTTTGGTTCGTGCGCGCCTTTTATATAGTAAACGAGCTCCGATTTTGATTATTTTTGATTCATTTGAAGGAAGAGGCTCGAGAAATGGTCAATATTCATAAAATAGCAAATCCGAAATCTTCATCCCTCCAAAAACCGCCCCCGAAGGGATGGATAGGACAAATTTTCTCGAAAATCGAAAATCTGAGGTAGTACAATAAAAGATAAGACAATATCCGGAAACGTTTAAATTGAACAGTTTTTCGGTTACGGCTACAGTTTTCTAGATAGAGGCATGTTAAATTCTCGATTATATGTATTTTTGCTATGTGGAGAGGGCGATTTCCTTCGAAAATTGAAAATCTAAGGGTACTACATGAAAGACCTAATTATTTGTAGCAACATTTATAATGAACATTTTCTCCTTACAGTTACGGTTTTCGAGTTATATCGGTGTTAAAATGCTTACATCTAAAATACTTATGCGTATTTCCGCAGCGATGTTTTGAGATCTCAATAATAACAACTAAAAGCAAAGAATATACTTGGGTAATAGGACAAGTACTATCTTTATTGGTATAAGTGGTCGTTAAATGATTTCCTTGATCAATTTTACAATCAAAAGTGTGAAATATTTTTTTACAAAAAAATTTACCGACTCTATTAGTTGGTGCACTGAAAAATATAAAATAAAATTAATTCTATTGGTGCTGGTACTTGTGAAGTTGGCGTTAAAAGTTATCAATCCAACTGCAACTGCACAGCTTCAAAAGTAACAGCACCAATAGAATTAATATTATTTTATACCTTTCAGTGCACCAACTAATAACGTCGGTCCAATTTTTGAAAAAAAATATTTATTACATTAGATGTTTCGAACCGTAAAAAAGCAGACAAAACATAGATATGTTTTATCTAGAAATTACATTATGCCTTTATTTCTCTTACAGTAATTTTGTTCTTCTGTGATTTTTTTTATTTAAACAATGACTAATACTGGGGTTTCCCTTTGTTGCATATTTCACAGACTGACGTAAATTTAATACTTGAATTACTTTAGGCATCATTAACAGGCTATTAGTTAATAAAGCATTTGATAAAATCCAAAGAAAAACGTATATACTTGTAAGCATTTCATTAAAAATATATAAAATAATCATTAGATATATTAAGAATATATTAGGTATAACTATTAGTATTCTCTAGGAGCTGCATGGGTGAGTGCAAAAAAATTGACAAAGTTAAAGTCAAACGAAAACGTGAAAAAAATATTTTGTTGGGTGAGCATAAAAATTCTCTCAAAAATTGTATCTTCATTAGTGAACTTTGATATCAGCGTAATAAATTTCTCAGACTAATAAACTTTTTGTCTTTATAGTTTGCTTTTGTTTGTGAGAACAAGAAGAATTAAAAGAGAATATTCGAATTTGATTACATTCATACAATTTCTTTACAGATAATAGCTACCAGAGGAGCATCGTATCAAAATGACATATACCACTACTGTGATTTGTAAACCTTTGGAGAAACAACAAAAAACAATCAAAGAACCAATCCACAATATAATTAACAAATATGGGAAATACAAATTCCTTTGGTGGGAATTTGAAACACCCCTGATATGGAGTAATATTATACTAATTACCATATGGCATGTGATAGCAGTCTACACCTTTTTTGAGCATCCTTGGTTCAAGAGACCCGGCATTATTATATATTGTAAGTACCTACCTAAATCAATCAAATTAATGACAATTTTATTTGCATAATAAATCCTTACAACTTCGGTATGGTAGAACTATTTAATTTCACTCATACATACTGATAATTATTAAATAATCTGTAATTTCTGCTTCCGATAATATCTATCCTGGCAAATCCTGATAGATAGAGTTTTAAAATACCAGTGGTACAAGCCTTATTATTACCCATAGTGTCGGTAAAATGTCTTTAGAAATGCCTACATTTTGTATACACCATAGAGTGAAAGATATATTTTAAAATTGAACACGGAGTAATTTGAAGTAATTTTTTATACTTTTGGATGATGTTAGTCTAAGTTAAACCTTTGCGGCCGCTCCCTAGAAAACAGCCTACCGTCATTTTTTGTTATATATCTATATATAATAGTGAAGGACTTACAATCTTTTATACTTGCACAAACTTTCTTCATTCCTTCCTGTAGTATGCCATTCAAGTTGCTTCCATCCAGTTTCTCCCAGGTGTTCTTTGGTCGGCCCCTTTTGCGATTCTTCTGTATTCTAGATCTCTATACTTTCTTCCGGTCTCCACCAAAATAGCTGTCTCTCTTCAACATATTCTAGGGTTGTCTTTATTTCTAGATCTTGTCTTATATCTATATTTTTAATTCTGTTTCTTTTGGTGACCCCTTTAACTCTTCATAAGTACCGCATTTCCACCGCCTGTATCTTACTTTCATGTTTCACAACCAAAAGTTAGTACTGGTCAATATATCTTTCTAAAAACTTTGATTTTTGTCTCTCTTTTCTGTTTATGAGTTTATTGATCAATGCTAAATAGAGCTTATTGACTTTTTGTATTCTGGTGTTGATTTATATTTTCTGTTTCCCTTTTTCGTCGAGAGTTACTCCTAGGTATTAGAAATAATCTACTTGCTCTATATGGTCTCCATCTTGACTCTTGTTTTATTTGTATTTATTCTTAATCCATTCTCTTCCAATGCCGTGCTCCATATGTTTAAATTCAGTTACAGGTCATTTTTACTTTTAGTCAGTATTACCACGTCATCTGCAAATGCTCCTTCGCTAGTTGATATTCTTTCTAGCCGAGTATGTCCTATTTCTAATTTCTTGGTTCTAGGTTTGCATTTTTTTGATAATGTGATCCATGAATATGATGAACAAATACGGACTGAGGCTCCCTTCCTGTCTTCTTCCAGTACTGACATGAAATTTGTTGAAATTAACCTGCAACGATACTTATATATTTAGAAAAATAGTTTATTCCTTTTTGTAGTTAATTTCATTACCTTGTCACTTTATTAGAGTTTCATACTGAAACTCCTTTTCTTAAATTATACCCAAGACTTGAAATTTTTGATGACATAGGTATTTCCTAATATTTTGATAGACACAGATTTATTTTCAACATGAAACTAAGAAAGTTATTAGAAACTTGGATCTTTCTCCATAAATTTGCTTGAGTGAATAAATTTTAGGCAGAGTATTTGACCAGACAGTAATTGTTCTCTATATTGCGTAGTAGTTGTGTAATAACGAAATCTAAAATTAATTATAATGTCAATAATTCCCAGTAAATCTAACTAGCACACTATTTATTTTTACAGCTCTTATTCTGGGTGGAATCGTTGGATTTGGTATAACTGGCGGAGCCCACAGATATTACACTCACAGATCCTTCAAAGCTAATCTCCCATTGAGACTAATTCTTATGATTACCTTCACAATGTCCGGACAGGTACTTCAAAATTTACTCTCTATATCATTCAAAACTCTGCACTGTCTTTAATCCAAAGATATCCTTATATGCATATAAAAGTCATGATTTTTATAGAATTCCATCAAAGAATGGGTGCTCGATCACAGAGCCCATCACAAGTTCAGTGAAACAGATGCTGATCCACACAATGCCAAACGAGGATTCTTCTTCTCGCATGTGGGCTGGTTGATGATGAAAAAGCATCCAGAGGTCATAAGAAGGGGTAAAACAATCGATATAAGTGATCTCTATGAAGATCCGATTGTTCGTTTTCATCAAAAGTATGTAGTAGTAAAGTCATTTTGTCGCTCAGAAATAAGTCAAATCAATTTAAATTTATTTAAAGGTCTTATACTTCTTGCAGTTTATTTTAGATGTGATAAATTGCAAAGATAGCATTCCTGATCTTTTCATGCAACGGATGACTCTGACATTTAATATGGAGAGCGTTCATTAAGTATGGGAACGCTTCAATAGCTTCTGATAAATTTAGATATGAAGAAAATCTCGGACATGTCGATTTTTGATAATAGCATTTTTAATCATTCTATGCCACAGTAGGTACTTACTGGTGCTTGTAATTTTGGATTGGTGCAGTGAAAGTAGATAGAATATTCTTGTCACCATCTTCAAAAGTACAAGCACCAATAAAATTAACCTTATTTTGAATTATTCAGTGCACCAGCTAATGAAGTCGGTCCCATTTTTATGTAAAAAATACTTATTACATTTTGTGTGAGTGTTTCATTAGTCAAGAAAATTGTTGAACAAAATATGGGGCTAACTTTCTTGCACTTTTTTAGTGCCGTAACTCTGAAACCTTTTGTTTATTTTTTTTAACTGCCAAATATGAAGATTACTGGAAATTATCTTCTCTTAACCCCTAAAAAAAATTTTAAGGTGGAAACTTTCATGGTGAAGATTAACTAGACAAAAGTCGCTTACGTACATAAAAAAGCAAACTATAAGATTTATTGTATACCTCTTTCGTTCAGGAGACATGGACATGGGTCAATAAAAGATAAAAAATCGAAGATTCAAATACCTTTGATCATATATTAAAGGCCTATTCTCATCTAAGCGGCAACAAGCGAAACGGTGCGGGGCGGCGCGGCGCGTCAAAATGACGCTCACAATAGTTTGCGTGTTATTGAATGAGACGGTCCTCACTTAGACGGAGCGGCGCCAAGCGCAGCGTTCGGGCCCGATGCGTCAACGTCTCAAAGCGGCCGGGAGCGTTGGCACGCGTCAACTCATGCTTTGACGCTCGTGAACGCCTGCCGACCACAAGATCTTGCAGTGCAAAATTAGTTATGGATGTGGAAAAAATTGATAGATACGAGGAACTATATGACATGCCGAAAAAGTATACAGCAATCAAAAGAAACGGGAGAATGTATGGTCTGAAATTGGAGCGAAGAATAACGAAAGTGTTAAGTTTCTTTTGCATTTTCGTCTCAAGAGAACCAACTATATAAAAAACTAAATTATCAAAGAGTTAATATGTATTTCTAAATTGAAATTATTTGAATTAAGAACTGTTTGGGAAAGAGTTATTATTGTTGCATCTGTATAGGTTGTTTGTTTATTTATTTATTTACGGATTCATTCAATTTTACAATTTCAAAAATATAGATACTAAATCCTACAAATTATAAAAGGCCATCTTCTTAAATATATCTACTTAAAATGGTAAAATCTTGTTTTATCATATAAATTACTGATATAAAAAAAATTAAAAATAAGTCCATATTATATTACAGTAGATAACAAAAATTCATAGATAGAAATCATCAAGTAGAAAAATAAATGTTGTCAACAATTTTTAATCACAGTTTCTTCTTGAAATTGGCCCAAAAAAAACAAAAAATACAAAATTTTCGTTTCTGCTGCTAGCAAATGCCGCTCAGGTGGGAATAGCCTATACGAAATGACGCTGCGCTTCGTTTCGCGCCGAACGTTTTGTATAAGACTCTTAAAGTTGTCGATGAAATATACATTTTAATTATCCAAAGAAACTTTAGTACTTTATTTAAAAATTATAAGGAAGAATAGACATGAAAAAAAACAAAGATTGCTTATACATTTTCAGATATTTCCTAATTTTGAAGATTTTCCTTTGCTTCATCATCCCTACCGTAATACCACCCTTCTTATATGGAGAGACATGGTACACGAGCATTATTGGTGCTTGTTTCGTCAGATATGTTGTCTCTCTCAACTCCACATGGGCCGTCAATAGTTTTGCTCACATTTGGGGAGACAGACCATACGACAGGTAGGTAAATATACAGTGTGTTCCTAAATACAAAACATTAGCCTGGCCAGGCTTAAATTATTATGTTATCAGTCAATGTCATATTCCTATATCTGTCAATTTTTAACGCTGGCCAGACTAATGTATTGAATTTTGGAACGACATACGTCGTAAAAAAAATGATTTTAAAATAATTATATCATTGAAACTGTTATTAATTCAACAAAAATATGTTATGCTTTTATAATCAGTTTTTAATTTAGAAACGGAAATATATAAATAGAGAATTCCATTAAAAAAAAGATGACACCATATATCAAACGGTGATGACGTAACAAACTGGAGTAACTGACTATATAAGATGTACGACGAAATAAAAGTCGATGCGTCTGAGGCATTTTCTAAATGTCTTAAGTTTGAAAAATACTAAAAACCCGGTCTCATCGAGTTTATCAAAACTTTGAACACAAAAATAGCTTGAAAACAGCTGAAATAAATATTGACGTTACTTATTATGTTTTTGAAATCTGGTGATGTCATATTCAAAAATATACAGATGATTCGTTAGATAGAACTTAAATTGCAGTTGTTTATGATGGGCTTAAATCGCAAATATAAAATGTAATACAGGTCAAAGCAAGTTTGATATTTAATGTTTTTCCGGATTCTGAACATCTGTTCCTTACTGTAAAGAGTGGTCCGAATTATAATGGATAAATTAAATTAAAATTAAAATAAATAACAGCGTATTCAGCAGATTAAAATAATTCAAAAAGTTCATATAAACTTATCACAAAAATGCTACCTTTTGAAGACACGAGGTGTTGAAATATTGCGAAAAAAAATCTTTTCTGGATTTTACTTTCAAACTTAGTAGGTATTATTGCCACTCAAAAACAAATTTATAGCATGATAAACTTGTTTTTGTTTTAAAAGTGAAAGATATTAATAAAAGCATTAGTACATAACAGGAGCTGTTATGGAAGAACTTGTGGTTAAAATTAAAAATGTTTGTTAGACTCTTCAAAATAATCAACACCGAATCAGGGTGGCCGTACACAGAAGATGTCGTAACATAGAAGCAAATAGCATGCATTTCAAACAGCTCCTGTAATTTATTAATGTTCTCATTGGTATCATAAGTTGTTTAGTTGTTGATATTAATTATTCACTAATTTAAAAAATAGTTTCTAGAATTGTTTAGTAATATGCTTTCATAATACGAGTTAAAATAGCACAAATTGTTCTAATTTATTTTGCAAACCACAGTATTAGGTGCACGTGCAAAAAAATATTCGTTTCGTCTTAGTGAAAATAGAAAAGACGCCATTTTTGTTTAGAATTGATCAGGATATCTAAATTTAATAATAAAATTGCGGTAAATCATTGGCGTACAACTTTTTTATTATTTAAAATAATTAAAACGGTCTCACGAACGCCACTGGTAAAACAAAAACAAGTTCATCATGCTATAAGTTTGTTTTTAAGTGACATATAATACCTACTACCTAAGTTTAAAAGCAAAATCTAGAAAAGTATTTTTTAAATAAGAAAAAACGGGTTTTTCGCAATATTTCAACACCCCGTATCATCTCCATAACGAAGCATTTTTGAAGATAAGTTTATATGAACTTTTTTAATTATTTTTATCTGATGAATACGTAGTTAAAGTTTCTCCATTAAAATTCGGACCACCTTGTATATTTCAATTGTTTAAAAAAACGATTAATAACATTATCAACATTCTACAGAATCGCTAGCTTTTAATTTATAAAATAATTTGAGGATTCTTTTCTACATCATTCTTATTACATGTTTCCAAAAACTTGTAACTTTCACTTTTTTTGTTATGAAAACACAAATATTTGATATATACCTACTTGACTGTTAACTGATCGTTAATTGATATTTGATACATGATGTAGGCAATCCTTATTTGCGATTTAAATAAACATTCACTGTGAATCATACGGTTTCGATAATAGCTTATGATAATAATATATAGGTAATAAGCTGACGTAATATAGCAAGGACCTTATTTTTAACGTACTTGAAAAAAATGCGGCAAGTTCTAAAAAAAACCCGATAGCCTGTAGTCAGCGGAAAGGTAAATTTTTCAAAATTCATTGAATTGAAATTTTAACAACCTTTTCATTGGTATACCTACATGTTATTAAATAAAATTGTCATAGCCTTGCGGTTAGAGGTTTTTGTTTTGGCTGTTGAATATAAAGCAGACAGGGTTCGAGTCCACTTCAAGGCAGATTTTTTTTTCGTCTATTTCTTTTCAATAAATATACTATATATTTTTTTAATCAGGGTCTATACTAAGATCTCCAGAAAATGTACAGTTACATCAAATTTATATTGAGTGTTCATGTTTTATCAATAATTGTTATTTTTCTTTATTAATTTTTATTTTTTTACCTGTGTATTTTATGAAAAATTGCTTTGAGAAAAAGTTGTAGGTACTGATTATATCTATAACCTAAAATTATTTTTAATAATATTTACACTACTGCTCTTTTTTGATAATTTTTTTAAATGTTTGAATGGTCGCCATTTTGAAACTACTTACCCGATATTGCCCAATAACGAACTCGACCGAGATATTTGAGAGATTGATTTTTGTAGCAAATTTGAACTTGATACCTTCAAAACTGCGACCTCTATCGTGTTAACAAATTTCGTAATATCCCATATATATATATATATATATATATATATATATATATATATATATATATATATATATATATATATATATACTGGATTTATAATAAATAAAAAGATGTTCTTGGGGATGCAGTCATATATTCAATAAAATTCTTTGACTGAAGCCGAGCTTTCGAGAATGTTTATTCTCTTCTTCAGGGCAAAAATCGTGAATTTAGAATAAATTAACCAAAAACAGGAAAGATTTCATATCCATCAATTACAAATGTCATTATTTTTATGTTTTTGGTTAATTTATTCTAAATTCACGATTTTTGCCCTGAAGAAGAGAATAAACATTCTCGAAAGCTCGGCTTCAGTCAAAGAATTTTATTGAATATATGACTGCATCCCCAAGAACATCTTTTTATTTATATATATATATATATATATATATATATATATATATATATATATATATATATATATATAACAACATGCCGTTGAAATTTTTTCGAAATTCAAAAGTGTGAACGATCGCAATAGGTATATTTCTATAAGAAATTTACCTAATAATATGATAAAATACTTTGACTTGATTCATTAACAAATATCATATCGAAAGTAATTAATCACAAATAAACAAGGTATTCCCCTGAAGTTTATTCAGGATTTCAAAGAATAATCTGGAATGCATAGCATTGTATAGATTAATATTGTTATTCAGTTGAACATAAAATTGCTGATAAGAATATTAAGATATCTACCTATGTATATGGCGTGATATAAGAATTATAAAAACATTCGTGTGCTGATTTATATACTATTTTACCTGATATCTAGTTTCCCTCTTTCAAAACTTAAACTTATATTTCAAATCAGATAAAATAGATCAAATTTTGAACTTTGCAGTTTTATCAGTTTTTCCGTGAAATTTATAATTACTTCTCCATTTCCAACATTAAAAAAACAACTCGGAAGCAACACAATTATGCAATACAGTACGTACGGTTTTGTATACCAGATGCAAAAACGGAACGGAAATATCACTATACTTGCAAGACACTCACAGTTCCGTAAACAAACAGCAAATTGGTAGAAAACAATTAAAAAAAAACTACACGGTTTTCTATTCTTATTATTTTTTCTACCACACAGAATGTTTCAAGTAAAAGTTGTTGTTACAATTAATCTATATAAATCTAAAATATTTTTGATTACATTTATCCAATGACCACTTTTTGAGAATTTTTAAAGTTTAGATTGCCCTTATTAAATAGTTTTTATTACTTTCGGTTCTTGTATCAATGGACTCCGCAGCGATTTCTCAGGCCCCATACGGTCTAGAGACTGGAAATTTCGAATTCGTACTTAGATCGCAGACATCTCGCCGCCTGTTAAGCTCCAAGTGTGATCCAATATTGGTAATTATAATTATCTCATTCAATCTCATTCAACCAAGATCATTATTTTGTCGACATGGAACGACAATGGGATCCGTCCTGGAATTACGCACGAGCATGGAGCGTATATGTACGTCTCGTTCTCTGGTATATAGGTACTTTTTGGAAGATCGTCTATGGTTATGTCGCAATTGTCAGACGTCAGACGTTACTGTTAATTTAAAGTTTAATTTTGTGTTGTGGTAGACAAACAGTAATTTGTTATGGAATTGCTGTTGCTGGCAAACACATATACATAAGTATAGTTAAATGCCCAATAAAAACTATTTTTAATTTTTTTTCAAAAATTTCACTTGTTTTGAAACTATTTTGTCGATCATGCTCATTAACTAACTCAACTGAGACATTCAAAAGACTCATTTTTAAAATATATACTCGTACATATAAATGCGCATATTAACAAATTTCGTACCAGTTTTAAATTTCTATTATTTTTTTAGAAAAAGCTTTATACAAAAGTTGAAGTTACAAACTATAGCTATCTATAAACCAGAAATACTTTTGATCGCCTTCACTGAATGGTCAATCTGAATGATCTTTTGGTAATTGCCCAGAACAGATACTCTTGGTATTTTCACTATTTCTTTCAAGAAAATGGTATAACACCATTGTAGAATGAGTTTTCAGGTAGAAGTATGAGGCGCAAACATAGAGCAGGGCAAGGGAAAGCATAATGTATGAAAATATGGCAAGAATTTAGTAAAATCATTGTTTAGGTGCGACGGATGATACCAAGAAAACACAGGCAGACAACGTCGCGCTAGTAAGACAAGATTCTCATCTGTCAATGGTGAATAATAATGTATATACTCTCTTAATTACTTATAGATCTTCCTAGCACTAAATTAATTTTGCGCACCCAGTTTTATTCTCAGTACTTACTCGTACATAGAAATCCAACTAAACTAGTACCGAACTAAGATTTGTTTATGAATATGGCTGAATATCTATTCGGCAAGAGGACGTTTTCCAAAATAACATGCTCCGATTTTGATAAATCTTTTTTCAATTGATAGAAGATGGCTAAGGTTTGCTCCAATTCCAGGGTTCGATCAATGTTTTTTTTCTATCTACCTAATTTCTTGAAGTATTTGTATTTACTTAAAAATTCATGGCAATCAATAAAAAGACTAAAATGGATATTATCACGTTACAAATTTAAATTCTCATCACGAATGAAAGCTTCAAATCTAAGAATCTCATCAACGTCATCTCATACTGCAGGTATTCGTCATATTTTATTTAGACGTTTGATATTAAAACTACCTATAATGTGTACGTTTGGTGTCGCAATCAGATTACAAATTCATTCATTCGATTGAATTTCAAATAAAGGATGTAGGTACATTAAATATTCGTCGTGTTGAGTAAATGGTATAAATTTTAATGAATGTATTTTTAAATAATCTCATTTCAATCAAAGGTAAGTACTCTTTTATGTATGCAACATATATAAATCAATGCATGTTTGATTATTCATTTATTCCGTTGTGAACGTGATGATTTAAATACATAAAATATTTGCACCTTTTATATCGAATATAACTTTTGAATCAATTACCTGCGGGCAGGCAACACAATAACGATCTAGCTTTGAGCTAAAATTACAGGATTCGATTGTCAGTATTCTGTATTTTTTGACCGACGAACCCCAAACGGAGGAGGTATACAATTCGACTGTGTGCTTTTTTTTTGGTTTGTGCGCGCCTTTCATATTGTAATCGTAGTCCGATTTTGATGATGTTTGATTCATTTGAAAGAGAAGCCTTGAGAAATGGTCCCATATTCATAAAAACGGGAATCCGACATATCCTTCCCTCCGAAAACCGCCCCCGAAAAGGGTGGAGGGGACAAATTTTCTCGAAAATTTAAAATCTGAGGTGGTATAATTAAAGATAGGACAATATCCGGAAACATTTAAATTGAACATCTTTTGAAAAGAGTTACGGTTTTCGAGATAGACGCATGTTAAATTCTCAAATGTGCAATGTGGAGAGGGCGGTTTCTGTCGAAAATTGAAAATCTGTGGGCAGTACATGAAGGACATAATTATTTGTAGCAATATTTATAATGAACATTTTTGCCTTAGAGTTACGGCTTTCGAGTAAAATCGATGTTAAAAAGGTAACAACTAAAATATTCAAGCGTATTTCCGCAGCGATGTTCTAAGATCTCAATAATAACAACTACAAGCAAGGAATATACGTGGGTAATAGGATAAGTACATTGGTATTAGTGAACGTTCAACGATTTTCGTGACTAATGTTACACTCAAAATTGTGAAATAAATATTTTTTACAAAAAATTGGACCGACGTTATTAGTTGGTGCACTGAAAAGTATAAAATAATATTAATTCTATTGGTGGTGGTACTTGTGAAGTTGGTGCCAAAAGTTATCAATCTACCTGCAACTGCACAACTTCAAAAGTAACAGCACCAATAAAATTAATATTATTTTATACTTTTCAGTGAACCAACTAATAACGTCGATCCATTTTTTTGTAAAAAATATTTATTAATAATAATTTATTCAGACTAGCATCTTGATTTAAAATAAATATTTTTTACAAAAAATTGGACCAATATTGGTACTGGTACTTTTGAAGTTGTGCAGGTGCAGTCGGATTGAAAACTTTTGGCATCAACTGACTTATTAGGAGCCTTACAAACCTATAAACCCCTAACGAGATGCAAATAGCATCTCTGATATAAATGAACTCGCAATAATCGTTTCTCACTAAAAAGGTTGTTTTGCTTATTAAACGTTAAAATTGTGATACCACGCTTTTGTGCATGCCCTAGTGCATTTGAATGAGCTGAACCCCACCAAATACTCTCATAAAATAGAACGCTACAGAACAAAGCATGCTATAATTTTATTGAATCATTTTGTCGAGAATACATCTCATTTTATGGAAAACAAAAACAAGGTATCTTACTTTTTTAACAATACTAAAAACATTTGTTTCCCCATTTCCAGTTTTCATCCAGTACAACAACAAGATATTTAACTTCATTTATTTTCTTTATTTTATCATATTTACAATTTAAATTATAATAACAAACATCATCATGTATTGCCAGTCTGTTTATAACAAGGAGCTTATCCGCGTATAGAGACACATTTAAAACACTCGATTTTGACATATTTAAAGTCACTCTACGATAAGTAAACCATTTTCATATAATTTTTAAGGAATTTTTAGTTTAGACTGTAACTTCATCCCAACTGTCACCACTACTCTTAATGACTGTGTCATCCGCAAATGATACAATAACACCTGGTATATCAAGTTGCAATAATCCATTAATATAGACATTAAATAATACTGAACAGAAAAGTGAGCCTTGATGGACGCCAGCAGTGACTAAGCTGTAAGAACTTTTAACACACTGAAATTTATTTGAGAGATAGTTCCACATCAAAGCATTAACAGTCACTCAATATAATCAACAGAAGTTCGTGTTTTACCGAGGGCGGTTTTTATTGGGAATGAGATAATGGATTTGAGTTTCTACGAATTTGGGACCATTTCTCAAGTCTCCTCTTTCAAAAGAATCAAAAATAATCAAAGTCGAAGAACGTTTTCCATGTAAAACGCGGGAGCAACACTCAATTGTTTTTTTTATTCTAGTGATTTCTTAAAATCATATCTCGAGAAATCTGAAGGAAAGTTTTATAAATATTTTTTACAAAAAATTGGACCGACTTCATTAGTTGGTGCACTGAAAAGTATAAAATAATATTAATTCTATTGGTGCTGTTACTTTTGAAGTTGTGCAGTTACAGGTAGATTGGTAACTTTTGGCACCAACTTCACAAGTACCAGCCCCAATAGAATTAATTTTATTTTATACTTTTCAGTGCACCAACTAATAAAGTCGGTCCAATTTTTTGTAAAAAATATTTATTTCACACTTTTGAGTGTAACATTAGTCACGAAAATCGTTGAACGTTCACTAATACCAATGAAGATAGTATTTATTCTATTACCCACGTATATTCCTTGCTTGTAGTTGTTATTATTGAGATCTCAGTACATCGCTGCGGAAATACGCTTGAATATTTTAGTTGTAACCATTTTAACACCGATTTTACTCGAAAACCGTAACTCTAAGGGGAAAATGTTCAGTATAAATGTTGCTACAAATAATTATGTCTTTCATGTACTGCAAACAGATTTTCAATTTTCGACAGAAATCGCCCTCTCCACATAGCGAAAATAGGTATATTTGAGAGTTTAAAATGTCTCTATGTCGAAAACCGTTACTCCTTTGAAAAAATGTTCCATTTAAACGTTTCCGGATATTGTCCTATCTGTAATTATATCAACGCAGATTTTCAATTTTCGACAAAATTTGCCCCCTCCACCCCCTTCGGGGGCGGTTTTCGGAGGGAACGAGATGTCGGATTCCCGTTTTTATGAATATGGGACCATTTCTCAAGCCTCCTCTTTCAAATGAATCAAAAATCATCAAAATCGGAGTACGTTTACTATATGAAAGGCGCGCACAAACCAAAAAAAAAAAAAAAAAAAAAAAAAAAAAAAAAAAAAAAAAAAAAAAAAAGCACACAATCGAATTGTATACCTCCTCCTTTTGGGAAGTCGGTCAAAAATGAACACTCTGTATAGTTAATATGCGCCTTAGCATGACTACGACATTATTATCTTTGCCAATTTTTATTGGACCTAACATTGATAACGTAGGTATCAAGTTAGTTATTATTTACGGGGCCTAGGTTTGAAATAGTAAGATATGAGAATACAGAAAACAAATATTGCTGATCTTAATTTTTATATTCACGTCAAAATTGATCAAATATATTAGCGTTGTATTTTTTGAAAAAATCTCCAATATTGCATTTTTATTGGAACATTTTGAGAACAAGTTTGATAACTTATCAAAATCCATTGTATTTTCTCAATATATTTCCGTTCTTCGATATTCTATATTAGGTGCAAAATATCGTGATTTCGACAAGCTTGTTTGGGGATCATTTTTCTTCTTTATTATGGTAAAAAATTATTATCAGGAGATTTTTTTTGTGAAATCTCGTAATTTCTGTCCTAATATCAAATAATGCCCCCAGGTGGCAACATACTAAATTACAATCACAGCCAAACTACGACACCAAGTTTGCTAGAATCAGTCCTGCCACTTTTATGTTTATTTACAAAATTATATGAACTCTCCCCACCACATTATTTTTAGACATAAGGAAATAAGTTGACTTTTTTGTTACATTTGTTACATTAATTTGGTTAAATTTCGAGAAAGATTACTTTTTTAATTCAAGATAGAGATTTCAGCTCTCTTAGAAATCTGAAAATAATTGATAAATGAACATTTTCATTAATTAATTTAACTATTTAATTATTATTATTATTATTTGAAGTACCAGCATCAGTAGAAATAATATTCTTGTGTATTTTTCAGTGCAACAATTAATAAAGTCGGTCTTAGTTTTTGTTTTTGCACATTTCTGATGCTGTAACTCGTATTAATTTAAAAAAAAACTAAAGAGAATTACCCCTCTATTCCTTTCGCAGGAAGGATCTCTCAGCTCTCTTCTGCCCAATGAATAAGGTATCGGTGTAAACACAATACATTACACATGAACATGAATAAAAGAGTAATCTTAAAATATAATTACAATTCCCTTGTTGTTTCAGGATCTGCAGAAAATAGCAGTGGCTAGTTTAATGTATTATAATCTATACTATTATAAATTATTATAATAGATCCCATAACAAAAATTTCCTTACTTAATTTTGGCGGTTGGAGGTTATATGATTTTTGATGTTAGGCGATGTTACGAAAGCGCTTGCCATTCTAAATAATTACCAATCACGTTCGTTCTGAATCAAATAGAGATTTCTTTAGGATTACCAGTTTCTTCTCCAGAGTGAAGTCCAGAGCACCAGTTTCTTTACAAAATAATCTAAATCGTAATCATAAGCATGCTAGTAGTTTTTCATTAATTTATTGTTTTCCAGGAGGATCTTTCCCAGTGAAAATCTTGTTGTGTCATTTTTCGCGATGGGTGAGGGCTACCACAACTATCATCACACATTCCCATGGGACTACAGAACTTCAGAACTGGGTAAATATCTGAATGCCACCACATTGTGGCTGAATATTTTCGAGAAAATCGGTTGGGCCTACGATCTGAAAACAACTCCACCAGCTCTGGTGGATCGAATGGCTGCCAAACATGGTGACGGAAGCTACAAATTGTGGGGTCAAGAAGTTAGCTTGAAAGAAGCAGAGAAAATGAAGTAGTTGTAGAATAGTCGACGAGCCTAGTTGGATTATATACTTTGAAACCTCGGACGATTTTTCATAAAAACATATCCACAAAAGGACAGCCCTGTCGGCAGAAAATTCGCCGGAAGTAATTTTAATTATTTAATTAGTTGACCCGCTATGTTTTACCCGGAAACATAAGTGTATCTCTAGATTGTGCATTTTAATTAGTGCGTTTAGAAAAACCCATGTTGTTGCGTTCCATCCTGCCGAATGGCAGTAAAAGGGTGACAAAAATATGTCACGTCATTTTTGAGATGATTTTTGAGTATTTCCATCAATCAAATTTTGAGTACGGTAAGTCAATGCAAGCATGGCATATTGTATAAAAAATGAAGCGTACTCTGTACTTTGTCACTCTCGATGTCTTTTTATATTTTAAAAGATAAATTAGTGCTTTCAAATACAAAGTTGTCGTTTCAAAATTGAAGCTAATGAAAAATACATTTACTCGTTTCTTTCAAAATGCTATGTCCAACCACGTGATATTTTAATGTGTACAGAGAAAAATAATTTTAGTATAGAAAATACACGTAATGAGTAATTATTATTAAATTACATTTAAACCCGGGTTGAAACCTGTCACCCCAACAGAGTGGCCTTTTTGTATATGTGTTTTTTATATAATCCAACTCAGTTCTCTTACTATAAGATTTGTTTTACGTTTATAACGTACTATTGTGTGGACAGTGACTTAGGTATCTTAGTTATGTGCTTTTGAAAATTAAAACATTTACATGTTAGAGTAGATGTGAGTTTTACAGTTAATTATTTATTGTTAGCTTTAATGATAAGAAAATAAATTTTATACGATATGAAATCAAACCTCCTTCTAGGTATAATGAAGTTTAAAAATAAAATTCATTTATATTTCTTTGATAAGATGAAACCTGAGTAATCCAATGTTAAATTACAATTTAAACCCTCTGCTCTTTGTAGTGTTCCATACATGTGATGAAAAAATGAAACAATTTCAAGATAACTCCGGTGCCTCTCTATCGCGAGCCCGACTCTTACATCATTTTTTTCTTTATCTGAAAAATAAGCAGCATGTCCATGTCACGTCCTAGAAAAAATTTGGTGACTTTCGTACAGAACTTTTAAATACATGCAGCAAACAGGGATGGGCAACTGATACGAAAGTTTCACTCAAGTAGAAGTATTTGCATATTTTATGTACTATTTAGTGGTGTTTGCAGATTTTCCGCATACGTCATATTTTTTAAGATTATCGGATAATATTTTATATGGCTCACCCTTCATTTATATTTTTTCTAGTAGATCTGATTTTTCTGAATTCACTGGTACCAGGTTTAGTGGCTCAGTGACTTACGGTTTAATAAGAAAAAAAATAATTTAATATTAAACATTAATTTTATTGTCTAATACAAACGATAATTGAAAATTTCACATTTACATTACATTACAGTAGGTAAAGTGAAAGCCTTCGACTTCTTGACTATATCCTAATCTGTCAACAAATGACCTTAGCGAATTTTTATTAGTTTTAGGTGTTATATTTTGAACCGCCGCTGTAATTCAATCTTCTAGTTCTGAGATTGAAGTAGATCCTTATAAATTATATACTTCAAATGAACCCAAAGAAAAAAGTCTAGTGGAGATAATTCTGGTGATCTTACCAGCCACTCAATATTTATCCTTTTCATCCCACCCACCTCTGCGGAAATACTGTGTTCAAGTATTCTTCAACCCTGGAAGCATAATGAGGTGGAGCACCATCTTGATGGATATTCCAAACCAAACTTTCAGCTTTTGTTCATATTGTGTGTGGCATTCATTTTCATTTAGTACTTGATGTACTTGCAATTTATAAGGATGGAATTTATTTCCTTTGAGTATCCCTCTTACAGATCTCTCATTAATATCTTTAATTAATCTTGAGAAATATGACGTAAACCAAAAATCTGCAAACATCACTTACATAGTAAGTAAAATATACCTACAAAAACTTTTAACCAAGCCAAATTTACGTACGTCATAATTAAGCAATAAATAAGGTGTTCCGCTCATTTCGCCCTACCTTGTATAATAATCATTATTCTGTGGTTTCAATATTCGCTATGATATTTGTGAAAACTTTGGTAGATATGTATAATAGGCTGTTTATTCCATTACCCCCAGTATGAGTACTGGACAATAATTCCTTCCGAAAATTTTGATACAAAACAGATCTGAAATAATTTATGGTATCTCATAGACTTTTGCCATATACTGTGAGATAGAAACATTAGATTTTCGTTTTAGCAGTGATAATTAGTATCGAGTCCACTATTTCATTTATTATCTACTTTTTCCACTAATTAAGCAAAAATAAATAGTAAAATACTTATCTGTAGCTACCACTAGTCATTTCGATTTCGAACTCATTAGGAAAATAATAAATATATTTTAAAAGTACACTTGCCTTGAAAATAATGAAGGTCTTTTTAAATAATTTGCATACAAAATCATTATTTTTTTGGGCAAGATCTGACAGCATCATTAAGTTAACAATACTGACAATGTCTTGAGACTCGTTTGCGTATTTAGAAACAAAAGAACAAATAAGCAGATAAGAGCAAACACCCTAGATAGGTAAGTATTAGACAATAATATTTCCTTAGAATAAATAGGGACGACTTTTAGTTGGTCGATATAATTAATACCACAAAATAAATCTGAAGCTTGGTAAAAAAGTCAATATTCGAAAGCTGTAAGCAAATAAACTTGCTAAACTTTTGTGTTCATATAAAAATCGCAAGGAAGATTTATATCCATGCTCCGCACGTGTTACAGCTTTTGACATATATACCTATTATATACATACTGGCTTAAGTTTATCTTCTTATCAATTTCAGTTGACCCTTAAATGGACATTGATTTTTGTTCCTATCCCGTACTAATATTATTAAATAGGTGTGTAGGTATTATTATTGTTTAAAGTCTAGGATTTGAAGAGCGCAAACAATATAAAAATCTCTTTAATGAAATAACAATGATTAGGTAATAATTTCTTTACCACGCCCATGACCGACGTTTATATGTCAATAATTTTCTTTCAAAAGTTAACAAATTTTAATTTAGGCGGTCTGCTTCGATGAAAAGTTACTTCTGGGTTCGTGGATTCTATTTTATTGCACAGTTTGCAACGTCTACTCATTTTTTCAAGTTTTGAAACCAAAGAATATAATATAATATTCAAAAACAGCCAAAACACCAAGTATTTAAATAAGGGGGGGGGGGAGAAACTGATATGCGATGAGGCGTGGCCGAACAAGGGATGATGTCAACACATTGTTTACAGTTCCGTCTATCTCTGTTAATAGGTCATTGACCAGCACCAACAGAATTTTGCAACGAAAATTACTGATCAGAGAATATATAGAAAATAAATCTTTCGATAAATATGAACCTATATAACTATTTACAATTTTTTTTAAAAATCCCTCTTCCAAAGGCTGTAACTCTGAAGCCGTGGTAGTTTTTGAAAAATTTATAATTGAAGTATTTCCTAAAATGATCACTTCTCTAATTCTAGCATCCCAAATTTTCAATTTTATAAAATAAATTATCACCCGTCACTCACTCCGTCTAGTGGAAACTTTTGGGGAGAATGCATAATTTTACAAAAAATCGGATCAACTTTATGAGTTACACTGAAAAATACAAAATAATATTAATTCTATTGATGCTGATACTTTTACAATTGCTGCCAAAAGTCTACATATACCTAACTGCACAAATACAATAATATCGGAGGGTAGATACCAACAGAATCAAATATCTACTATCTTGTATTTTATATTATACCAACTAATCAAACCGATCATATTTTTTGTAAAAACTACTCATTCCTTTATTGGTTTTAATGCCTTTGAAATTCCATACATCAACTAATGATAAAAGTCATTGCTGTTTCTAGAATACATGTGCTAGGTATCGTTATCATCTTCCTTCGGAAACCAATCAAGATATTAGACCAAAATATTTCAATTAAACATCCAAGTGAATCATTCGTACCGTGTATTTTAAAAATAAAAATTGATTCAAAGAACAATATTCATATTCACTGTATTCTGATAAATACAAATAATGATGACTTGTTTGTCGTATTTAGTAAAACGTATCATAGGTATTATTGCAGAATTATTTTTTTGTTTGAACTGAAAATCACCAAAACTCTTGAAAATGAAACTTTGATTCTTTGATACACGAATATCAGCTAACAACTAAAATGTTAATTAGCATGATCAAATCATGATAGGCATGGCATTGATCCAAAGTTACTACCCCACACAAACTATCAACTATTTTTTGATAGCTTGACAATCCAAAGAGTCCAAGACTAGTAATATCTGGGAACATGGATAGTGGCTGACCTATGAATCAGACAAAAAAAAATCACGTGTCAAAATAGCACAATTTTTTTGTTCAAGCTTAAGAAATGTCTTTGCTATTGGGATTTAAGATTGTTGTTAAGACACACTTTTCTATAGGACGGAGGCCGGAGGATCTGCATTTATAGAGAAACTAGCCGCTTTCGAGATCTGGTGATATAGAAGGATTTTACAAATATCCTGGGCCACAAGAATTACAGATACTGAAGTTATTAGGGAAATAGGAATTTAACCCGAAATTCTCTTAACAGTAAAAAGAAAAGCACTGGAATACTTTGATTTATGATTTTTTTAAATGTCCAAATTAAACGTTACCGCCGAATATGGTACCTTCTTCAATTTTGTCGTCTCAAATTTTCGATTATCGAAAAATTTGTCCCGTCCAACCCCTTTGTATGGGGATAGGACATGTTGGATGTCAGCGTTTTTTCAATGGGACCAACTCTCAATAGTCCTCTTTCAAATAAAAAAATCCCGATGGCCTGTAGTCAGCGGAAAGGTAAATTTTTCAAAATTCATTGATTTGAAATTTTAACAACCTTTTTATTGGTATACCTACATGTTATTAAATAAAATTGTCATAGCCTTGAGGTTAGAGGTTTTTGTTTTGGCTGTTGAATATAAAGCAGACAGGGTTCGAGTCCACTTCAAGGCAGATTTTTTTTTTCGTATATTTCTTTTCAATAAATAAACTATATATTTTTTTAATCAGGGTCTATATCAAGATCTCCAGAAAATGTACAATTACATCAAATTTATATTGAGTGTTCATGTTTTATCAATATTTGTTATTTTTCTTTATTAATTTTTATTTTTTTACCTGTGTATTTTATGAAAAATTGCTTTGAACAAAAGTTGTAGGTACTGATTATGTCTATAACCTAAAATTATTTTTAATAATATTTACACTACTGCTCTTTTTTGATAATTTTTTTAAATGTTTGAATGGTCGCCATTTTGAAACTACTTACCCGATATTGCCCAATAACGAACTCGACCGAGATATTTGAGAGATTGATTTTTGTAGCAAATTTGAACTTGATACCTTCAAAACTGCGAGCTCTATCGTGTTAACAAATTTCGTAATATCCCATATATATATATATATATATATATATATATATATATATATATATATATATATATATATATATATATATATATATATATATAATTTTTGGACCAAATGTTTTTTTGGACTAACTTATAGACATATAACAACATGCCGTTGAAATTTTTTCGAAATTCAAAAGTGTGAACGATCGCAATAGGTATATTTCTATAAGAAATTTACCTAATAAAGAATCATCAAAATTGTATACTATTATACAGAATGTCCGAAAGACAGCGACGCAGACAAACGATCAAATTATATGCCTCCTCCGTCTGGAAGTCGGTCAAAAATCAATTCTTTTAATGTATTGTAACGTGGATAGGTAGTCATGTACTTACGATTGTTATTCGTTTAGTCTCTATTTATTTCTACTAGCTTGTTTACTATAGTTGTTTCATCTATATTTCATTAATTAATTCTGGAATTAGTAGATCTATTCTCGATCCTTCCAGGAACTATCTGGCTGGTTCCAAAATTCAAAAATTTAGTCTGGTCAGGGTTAAAATGGCCGTCGGAAATTGACAGATATATGAACTCGATATAGGAATATGACATTGACTGATGACATAATTTAAGCCTGGCCAGTATTTAGGAACACACTGTATATGTAAGGTACAGTTTGTCATACTATTGTCAGTTTGACAAGCCTCTAGAACATTATTATGTGCGTCTAGATAATCATAGAAAATTCTCGATGAATGCCATGTCATGATTCAGGTATATAAAGCCGTGTAGATCACGGGACAGAGTCAGTCTTATAAAGTCAGTTCATACTAGTCAGTCTGTGGAATCAGATGTTAATTGTAGTTCAGTCGATAAAGACAGTGACAGTTTAGATCACAACGTTTAGCACATGGTTAAACGTTACATTATGATATCAATATGTTTTGTTATGGTGGTAGACCCAAAGAATCTAAAAGGGATACATAGCTATATAAATGCAGTTGAATTAAGAAAAGTTTTTTTGGATTTTTAAATAACACCAATAATAATAATTGTTGTTACAATTTCCTCCTCCGTTTGACGAAAATTTATATTCATTATGTTCATATTTTGTTCAGTGGGCAGAAAATTCAAGATTTTTGGAATGAGAAAAGATATATTTCGTTGTCCTACTTAGAGATGTTTTCTAGTAGGTGTTTGTTTTTGTGAATATGTGTAAGTATGTTACTAAGAAATGTTTGTCGTAAGTACATCGCGTATTCTTGCTTGTGAAGTGCACCCAGTATACTTTTTTTTCTCGTACCCTAGGGGAATACAATTTTTTTTAATAAAACTTCATAGTGCTAAGTTTATTACTCGAAAGCTACGATAATTTAAACAACATCAAATATAAATGACTTTGATCAACAGTAGATAAACAGGTAATACTAATTACCGTACCTACTAGCGATGAAAACAACTACTCGTTGAGCAAATACTTCAACTCGCATTCGATTACATCATCGCTGGTAGTTGCAATATGATCAAAAATTTATTCAGTACAAAAAAAACGTTTAACCCTTATATGCTTTTCTTTCATTCGGAACATATCACAGTTGAATCAAGTGTACGATCGCCGATTAGAACTCATCAGATACACATATGACTTGTGGATGTACCCTAAAAAGTCAAAGTACCTACTTCGGGATGGAGTACTGTTTTTGGACTCCTGAGAAATACATGGAAATAATATCGTAATGATTGACTTTTCAATTTTATTCACGGCATTTTACGAGTAAAACAAAAAATAAAAGAAACATTTTACTTTCAAACGGTCGTAGGTTTTGAATGGAGATAGTTGTATGCAGTTTTAACTGAAATATCGTTAATTTAATAGAGTACGTGAAACCGGAAGAAATATACAGGGTGAGCAATTTGAAAAAAACTATATCTATGAATTATTCAGCGGTAATGAACCACCCGGTATATATGTTTATGTAAACCTATCATAAATTAGCCCCTTTCTTACGCCAACATAATTGTCTTCGCTACTTAAATCTACATTTTTCATTATTCATGCATGCGACTTTCAGATCGTCGAGAAGAAAATCTAATGAAAGAATAATGAGTCTGGGAAAATGAGAATGTTGGTCTAGTGATATAAAGTTATGTTAAAGTTGGCTTAATGATATCAAATGACAGCATTGCTGTTGCCTTGAAAAAGTTTGATTAAGTATACAAGGATGTAATTTAATTTCTAGAAAGTTGGATTACTTCTCCTCAACCGAGAAATTTCAAATGGATTCAAATTATGCGAACATTGATATTTTGCGTGCTGTTTTGGGCAGAGAGTATAGGAACATAACCAAAACTAACAATCTTCTTTTGAATTATTGATCTCATTATCAGTTTCAAAAACGTAAAAATTAACTTAATCCACAAATTGATTAGAATCTTGAAGATAAAAAAATAGTGCCTAAGTACATACCTAGGTACTTCATAACTCAAGTAAGGTGCGTAATTCGATCTCACCACAATTGATTGTTTTATATTGTTTCGTACAACACTAATCTACTTTTGAAAAAGATCATAGCGATATCCCAAAAAAGTAACAAAGTTTAATGGCTCGATAAACATCGGCCATAATCCACAATTATTTGTTTTGCTTTTCAAACTCAATTATTACTTTGTCCACAGAGAAATACTTATTTATTAATCGTAATACTTGGATTATGGTGACATATAAAATAACAACAATTGATGTCGTAACTTTCTTAGCGTTTTACATTATAGTTGGCCATGACCTTGGACTTGAACGTATTGCATATATCTAATAAATATTTATATATCCATTATAGTTTATGATTAGTTTTCTTTATAATTATAGTTTCGACATCATCTGTCAATAATGAAGCTATTCATTCGAAAAAAAACAATCGACTCTATACATATTTCGAATATTATGAATGTTAATAAGCTAAGAAAGGTTTCATTTTATTGACCGACGAACCTAAACGGAAGAGGTACACAATTCGAGTGTGTGCTTTTTTTAGTTTGTGCGCGCTGTATTTAGTAAACGTACTCGGATTTTGATGATTTTTGATACATTTAAAATGAGGAAACTTGAGAAATGGACACATATTTCCAAAAACTCATAATCGAAATCTCTTTCAACTATTTTCGTAATTAATGAGACACTCAAAAGTGTGAAATATATATTTTTTACAAAAAATTGACCGACGTTGAAAAATACAAAATAATATTAATTCTATTAGTGTTGGTACTTTTGGAAATGTGCACTTGCAGTTAGATTGAAAAATTTTGGTACCAACTTCATAAGTAGCAGCACCAATATAATTAATGTTATAACGTCTATCCCTTTTTTTCTAAAAAATATTTATACCTAAAACTATTACGTGCCTTACATATAGCCGGAAGATGTAATAAAAACTAATGTAAATATTTTCTTTTTCTATCTTATCGCTATTTGATATTCTGTTTCATATTTGACTTAAGGATACTTTGAAGAAATAATTACTTACAAGGAGTTTTAAAAATTGAGATGAAAGCTTATAGTAATTCTTTTGTGGATTTTAGCACTGTTAGAATCAAGCAGCGCTATAAAATGAGTTTTGAATAAACTAGAATGAGAGGCTATTTAATCAATAAATAGATGCTAATAAATTAACTCAAGTACTCATTTACATTGAAAAGATGTCGCCGCCCGTGACTGATATTTGCATTCTTATTTACATATTTAATGCTTTTGATATTAATTGGATAGTTTGCATAATAGTCAAACTGTCAAATAACGCCATAGCTTTAAGCATTAAGCGAAAACAAAAAGGAGAAAAAAGTGCGAGTCGAACTCGCACACCAAGTGTTCCGTAGCATTGTAAAAGTACCCCTGTCTACCTTTCACCGAAAGCCTTTTTTGACCGACGAATCCCGAACGGAGGAGGTATACAATGCAACTGTCTACTTTTTTTTTGGTTCGTTCCCGCGTTGTATAATTGTAAGCGTACTCCGATTTTGAAGGTTTTTAATTCATTTGAAAGGGGAGACTTGAAAAATGGTCCCATATTCGTAAAAACTCAAATCCGAAACCTCCTTCCCTCCGAAAATTCTGGATAACAGAATTAAAGATAGGACCATATCCGGAAACGTTTAAATTGAACTTTTTTTCAAAAGAGTTACGGTTTTAGAGTTACATTCATGTTGAAATCTCACATATGTGTATTTTCGCTATGTGGAGAGGGCGATTTCGTTAGAAAACTGAAAATCTATGGGTACCACATGAAAGACAATAATATTATCATCAACATTTATAATGGACATTTCTTCCTTAGCGTTGCGGTTTTTGAGTTAAGCGTATGTAAAATTGTTAAATCTAAAATTCTGCAGCGATGTTCTAAGAACTCTACATAATAACAAGTACAAGCCAAGAATATACGTGGGTAATAGGATAAGTACTATCTTCTTTGGTATTAGTGAACGTTCAACGATTTTTGTGACTAATATTACACTCTAAAGTGTGAAATAAATATTTTTTATAAAAAATTGGACCGACTTTATTTGTTGGTGCACTAAAAAATACGAAATAATACTAATTCTATTAGTGCTGGTACTTGTGAAGTTAGTATCAAAAAGACTGCAACTGCACAGCTTCAAAAGTAAAAGCTCCTATTGAAATAATATTATTTATTTTTCAGTGCACCAACTATAATAAAGTTGGTCCAATTTTTTTGTAAAAAATATTTATTAAAATCAAATTAAACTCTTTATATTTAAAAATTATTATTTTTAAATGTGAGTGTTTGAAATTGATGATTGGAGGGTAGATTTGCAAAAGTGATAATATTTGAAAACCATAACGTAAAACTTCATGTGTTAATCCTACTTTAATAAACGAAGATATTTAATATAAAGTAGTTTTGTGATAGCTTATGATTCTGATATCTTCGGTGATAAATTTCCCCTCTCGGTGTGGTTATGTCTTCAGACAGCTAGTTATTTTGGAAAAAGCAGAGCTGATAGAGTTGAATATGAACTATTTCTAAAAGTGAGATAGACAAAGAAAATGCTTAACACACAAGATTTATGGCTATTTATTATCTATCAATATATAAATCAAGTATACCTGATGTGTCTATGCATCTGTTTGTCCGTCATAGAGTCGTGGAGAATACTAACTTACTTCCTCAGCCACAGTCGTCATACCTTGGGCAAAGATTAGAAACACTTTGGGTCCAGCGTACAATCATATAGTTACTAGGCTTTCGATTTACCTAGATTCACTATAACTTTCTTGATTTTAAAAATATCTTGGTAAATAAAAGAACAAAATGCATGTTTAGTACTCAAGTTTTTTTCTGTTACATGTCAACCAAAAAACACTGAAACTTTTCTTACATATACCCCATCTTCTTCTTTGAGTGCCGTACTCGTATTTGAGCGTTGGCGGCTTCTCTGCCTTGAAAGTGTTACCACAGACAAGGGGACCTACAGTTTAACGTGGATTCCGAATCACCGATGTGTCCCAAGATGAATCTTAAGGGCACACCCTTCCAGAGAGCTGTACTAGGGAATATATACTCTCACTGGTTTCCCGTTGCCTTGCGAGAGGAGGAGAATGCAATGCGACAGAGACTCGAACGCGCGCCCGCATCAACGGTCACTCACCCAAGCCGTTTCCATCGTATTGCGCTGCTTAACTTCGATGATCGAAGTCGGTCAGTGTTATCCCGCAGCTGCGCGCTCCTAACATATACCCCTACCTTATGTTTTTTTTAATGGAACACCCTGTATTTTACATATGTATTCAATAGAATACTTTATTGCGATTACAATAAAATAGCACACTTTATATATAATAATCCTCTCATTTTTGACTTATGTGCAAAAATATGAATTTTTATATGATATCGAAGAGTGCCGCGACTGACAATAATTGAAAACATTCTTCTCGTTGTACACAGCAGTGTCTGATTACCAATCGCTTACTAATCATAAAGTTGACGTTCTTAATGACATCTATCACTAAACAATGTGCAACATAACCTATCTTTTGTTTCAGCTATTTCCTACTTCTATTATGGAGATCTACCTTTTCCTCTAGCGTATAATCTTTTTCATTATAAATATATTGTTTCTTTTTCCATTTTTAATTTCTCTATATATGTGTAATTGTCGAATTGATGATGATTTCGAGATCGAAACACAACAAGCGTTTTGTTGACCATATGTCAAATTTCTGATATATGATTGGTGCATTTGTAGGTACCTAAGTTCTGCTATCTTCGATTGGTTTCATTGTGTTTTGTATCTCGAAGTAATCATGTTTATTTCAATCCTTTTGAGAAACGTCAGTTTGACAAATAAGCTGAGCGATACATCAGTCGTGTCCACAATAATATAATAAGTGGCTACGGATTTACATTTCGATTGGTAATCAGTCATTTCTGTGGGCACGACTATTGCGAAAAAATGTTCTTTTTGAGTAGGTATATTAGACTTTATCCTTTATAGTAGGTTTATTTGAAGCAAATCCAGTTTCCGCTATTACACTACCACAGTACTATTGATACCACAGTACTTATATCAAGAGACCAATCAACTAAGTTTTGAAGAAGTATAAATAGGTATACTGCATATTTATTTCGTTAAACCCAAAAACTTAGTGAAGAAGAAGAAGGAGGTGAAACTGTTTTGTTTTTTTTTTCGAAATATTTTATGGACCGTTGTTTAAAGTTGTAGTTTGTAGATAATAGGCACACTACGAGATTTGATCAATAAATAAACCTACAGGTACACATCCCTGCTAGGGTATCATTCACTTAATACTTGATGTGGTGTATATAGTTATAGACATATATTGGTCCGATTTATAGACAAAAAGTGTACGAAGATCATATTGCATCTATTAGAGCACCATATAGCACAATATATAGAAGATTTACCCCGAAAGGTATCAGCGCAAATGATATGGCAGCAAGACGGTGCGCCTCCTCACAATTTTATGAAACTCGTAGATATATTTTCTTAACATGGAATATCTCAGGAGTTCGATAGGAAATGATGGAAATATTGGTTGTGGCTAGTCAACAGCCCGACTTGACAATATAAGGAGCACAAAACTTCTTGTGATAACGTTCTGGAACTTCGGCAAAGATTTTTCAGTAGCAATCAACCATTTAAGAGATTATGTGCAATGAACCAGAAATTTGATATTGTTGCCAATATGTCAAAAAAATAAAGTATGCTATATCATTGTAATCGAAATAACGTTTTCCATTGAATACATTATAATACACAAAGTATTCATATTCATTCATATGTCCGAAAATTGTTTGTTTTGCTGTATGTATGCATATGTAACTTATAAAAAAAACATGGCTACCAACCCTACATTAGGTTTTTTTAATTTACCATGATATCTTGAAAAACAAAACAATTAAAATGTTATCAAAATGAATTGAACGGACGTTAGCTTTTTGGATCCAAACCTTTGCACAAACCAATTTGTTGACAAGTTATTCGAAATTTTAATTTCGTTATGGGTTAAATATTTCTTTAATGATAATTTTATTGAAACTTGCATTATACCATCCAATATTAATTGCTTATTTTCAATTAAACTATATCTTATAACATGACGTCTAGACGACAGACTTTATCGTCGATCGTATGTTTAACTGGTATCTGATATTTCACTTCTAGGAATCCTGCAATGAAATTTCCGAAATTGTACCTATATGAATTGCGTTCAGAATGATAGAGGCCCTAAAATGCTCAAATTACTCATGACCATTTTGATGTGGTGATCATTGCCCTTGTAACCTTTTGCCTGCAACTTCGCCTTACGGTCCATTTTTTTTGTACATGCACCACGGTTCAGAATATTGAACAACATTTAAGCAAGAAGGGCCTGGAATATTTCATTTATTTACTTATTGATTTACATTTTTTTTTCACAGTGTAAGAGACAGCTCAAAATAGGTTCTAGAGACTTGATCATGTTCACCTGAGCACACGATTGGAAATGAAATCTTGCAAATAAACGTAAGTCTGTAAGTTGAACTACTCAACTACATAAAAATAATTGACGCATTTTTAAGTGTGGTACCATCCTTGAAACAAATGAACGAATTTATATACCAATTATAATTCTCATATCACTGGGAAGTTTAATGAAGATACTTTGTTTATCTTTTTCTATTCGATGAAATACCTGCTTAAACATTTTTAGTAAGTAGGATAATTTTGTTATTGGTAATACTAGAAGATCAGATAAATACTTTGCTTGGAGAATTTTGCATAATTTTAGTCAATGGAAAAACTTCTCACCTTTCATATAGTCTATGATGATTGAAAAAAGGCAAATTAAATCATTAAGAGGGTGTATCACCCATCAGTGATAATATTATTTAAATTTCATGAAATATAAAAGTCATGTATTTAGTTTTACTATGTATGTGGTTTTCCCACATCATTATAGAATCCACAACTAGGTGTCCCAAGATTCAAGATTTTGCATTATTCTGCTCTATTACGCCTAGCCACATTCATGAATATCTACTACGAGATTTGCTTTGAATTTTGGATGCTAATTTCAAAAAAACCATTTGTAGATTACATTTAAATAACGTATAAACGGTGGATATAAACACCTGACAAGTGGAATCCACTCATTAAACGTGTTCAATGCATCGCTCATATTGGTCTCCACCATCAGTTCAACGCTGAAGATTGATACTTATATGAGCTCAAAGAAAGATTGGTTATCGGATTCGGCTCATCACTCTGCCGCAAACTGAAGATAGGCAATATCCTTGAAATCATGAATGTGGTGAGGTAATGAATCTGATGGAGCTATTATTATGCAATATTCTGACCAAGGAACAAATTGTCGCAGTAGTTGTGTTGCCAGCAAAGTTAGAAGGCCTAGCGTAATCTAGTTATTTGTCAGAAAACGGCTGATACAATATAATAATCTTGATTATATAAGAATTTGACTTCATATTCAGAGATATCATAACATAAATGACAAATACTTATTACTTGATTCTCTAGTAGTAAAGACACGCTCCCCATTTCAAATGCCTACTGCGAATGTTTTTTTTGCATCGCTCGATATGTTTTCTTTTGAACTTTTGAACAATTCATGTCATAAAACTCGTTTTTATCTTATGCATTACACTCTATTATTTATATTTTTTCTTTCTCATCCTTTTCCCAAATTTTAAATCATATTTTCTTTATACAATCATTGTCTGAATTTATATATTTTGTTAGCATTTTTAGCTTGACTTGTTTAATATGTTATCCTTGATATTGTCACGTCAATATGGTGGACCAATGATAAACTTAGCAGCAAAACCTCACCAACCTGGTGACTTTCTTGTCATGAAGATCTTTCTGAACGATTTCTTCTGCAACATAGAAATCCTAAGTAAAATCAGAAAAAGCAACTTGATTTCATTTGCTTTTAGCTATTAGCTTGAATTCTTGAAATCATACAAGCCATATGTGATGACTATGACAGGTGAATGAATCGAAAACAAAGTACAAAATTCTTTATTGTAGTCATAATAAATTATTCTCCAAGCTTATCTTTTATCTGTTGAGGTCATTGATGCCTCCTACAAAAATGCGTAATTTTTTAAAATTAATTTGTAAACATTTCAAATAACAGTCGCTTAGTAGACTTAAAACGAGATCACCCGGGTTAATTTATACCTTTGGAACAATGAATTGACGCGGATTTAAAAATTCAATTACATCAATCAAATTTGACAATTTCGTCAGAAAATAATTTCACCAACAGCAGATGCCATGAGAGAAAATTTGTATACGTATTTGTATCAGTTTAAATTTTGTCCAAATGATTGCAACAATCTGAAACCTAGAAATGAAGAACACCTATAGTGAGTTTCAAACTGAGAATGCAGTGTGAAGTTTCATGGAGAGCGTTATGCCGAACTCGAGCAACCATCAGGTCCGGCCGATTGTGCCTAAATTTTATCTCAACATTTTTATGTTCAATATTATATTAGAGAATAAACAATGAATTTTTCAAAGAAATTATCAAAGGTTATTAAAAGTTAAAGATCGGCAAGCTTTCAGATGAGATCCGTCTCATTCGACTTGTAAGCGTTTATCTAAATACATATCTGGCGAGTATCCCACTACTGATTGCCAGCAGCGACCATGGGAAACTTTCTCAACAAAATTCAGCCATATGCAGCAAAAATAAATCAAATGATTTGCTGCGGGGTGAGCCGACTAGTTTATTTTTACCATGCCTAGGTAATATCGTTTATACAAAGCGTGGAACATGTTCCTCATTTGACACCCGAATTTCCCTGAATCAGTGTTCATCAACCGAATTCACCATTTAAAAATGTCAGTTGATGTCTTGACGATCGACTAAGTTGATAAACATGTTGAACTGTGTATGGGACCCTTAAGAGTTTCAGGTATAACTACCTATAACTGAAAATTCATGTCTTGCACAACTACAACGTCCAAATAATTTCTAGTTTTTGTAAAAAGTGAATTATTTGTTATTTTCATAACATTTTTCCATTTCCGTCTATGTTGCTTATTAAGGGACACATTTTCCGGAGAGTGACAGATGAATTTCAATTGTTGGTCCAGCTGAAATAAGTCAGGACATGACTCTACATTCCACAGCCTACGAATTCTTCGCTTGTATGGATCCAGCATGGATCAATTTGGGGTTATGTCACAGTCTATCCCTTAATTACAGACAATTTTTATATCTCAAGCACATTTTGCCTTTTATTTATCTTAATCAAACCGAAAACGAAACAACCGGACCGGCATAATAATGGAGTGTGAATTCTTTTTCTCACGAACGTAGGTGATCGCGAATTTCCACTGACAGAATGATATGGATATGATAGACAGAAAAGAGGCCTCCTCAACGATGAGGAGACACAAACCACAGACAAGGAGAGAAAGAATAAAATGAAAATGACTGGATCACGCCACTTTCAAACGGCCAAACGCATTCGAGCACCGCCAATAGGGGAATGTGGCGTGATGGCGCGAGCTTCGACTGTTTCGAATGACCGGCGCGCCACAATACGACCATCACAGCCAACTAGACAGACTGGGAACCGCGTGCTCGTGTCAAACGAGTGCAACGCGCGGCGTGATAGCACTTTATTCTTCTGCCGAAATTCACGGTCAGCGCCGATATCAGTGCGTGTCCCTTTGCCGGTATATAAACATTAATTTGCCAATTTTGCATACAGTGACTTAGTTGGAGCTTAGATCGTCTATAGCATAGAACAATAATATACAGGCAATATATTGAACGGGAATAGTTGTTAATAATATACTCTCACGCAAAATTGTGCCGCAGTGTTATTTAAATTTATACGCTCTTCATATTCCAGCCAGTGGTAGTTAGGATTATTAATTATTGTTCATCAGCTGCTACATAGCAACTCAAAAGGTGAGTTTTATTTTATCCCAGATCATAAAACATATTTAGGCATTTCATGGAAATACTTAGCTTCTCAGAACTATTCAACTAAGTAACATATTTCATATTTAATGATACCCTTTTCTCATTCTTTATTTCGAATTTTAAGTTACTTTTGTTAAATCCTGAACAAAAGGTTTTGAGGTTAACTATTAATTATTGTACCTACCTAGTAAAAAAGTAATTCAAGAGAACAGAAATTTCTATGCGAAGAACACCACATTGAAAAAAAAGACTTCGGTTCAGTTATTTATTCGTGATAAAGATTGAAATTCAGTTGGGAATGTTTAAAATATCAAATCAATCTGATTTGGAAGGAAAACAATTTTCTTGGAAAGTATCAGCTTTCAAGAAGGTTCGTCATAGGCTATAATTTTTTTACACCTTCCTAGATATCACTGCAATTTGTTGTTCGGGCTACGGAATTATGAGAGCATATTATGTAATAAAATAAGTTATTTCAAGGCTTATTCTAAATCAATATTTCATCTAAAATTACTTTTATTCTACTTGACATATTGTGAAATAGCGTTCTGACAATAAACAACCCCTGTTGCAAAATTCAATAACCGGAAGTTTGCCGAAAAATAATTGCCTATTTTATCGTAATATCCTCATGTTTTGTACAGCACTTAACACAAATAATAGTCTAACAAAGACTGCCAAAAATTCTGTTCTATTCACAAGGCTAGTTTCTCATACCATTAACTCATTAGACAAATAATTGGTGACATTGGACTCATCGTTGGTACCTACAAGCAAATAAGTAAATTTCATGTACCTAGGTACAAGGAATAAGTTGATTGTTCCATACAAGATTATCAAAAATAAACTTCATGTTAATGTAATGAAATTCTCAGAATTTGGTATTTTAGCATCAGATAATCTAAATGTTTACACATTGCTGTAATATTTTTTTATGATCGTCGTAATTTTTGTCGATATTAAAACTGAGAGATAACTTACAAAAATATGATTAAACAAGCCATATACATACTCTATATTTTTCCAATAATTAATTATCTCTATTAATAACTTTATTTTTCTTATTGCTATGGCACTTGGACTTGTTGACTTTTATGTTTTACAAGACAATATAGGTAGGGTAGGTGGGATTGTAATAAACAGGAGCTCCTTAACTCAAGTACCCTGTTTCTTGTCTCATCACTGAAAGTGTCATTTTTAATTCAGATGATGATTTAATTACTTCAATAGAAACATGAACAGTTTTGTTTTCATTTTTAAATTAAAACAATATTATGTTAATTATATATCTTCATTTATTGATCGAGTCCTTGAATGTGCACATACAGTAAAAACTATCTTACAGCTATGACAAGGAGATTGGATTTTCTATTTTAAAATTGAAATGTTTTGTTGCACGTGATTTAAAAATAAAAAGTTTTATAGGTAATGACTGCTCACTTGTTGGTCAGTGCGAATTTTCAAGGACTTGGCACAGTTCTATTTTTTTTACTACCTACTAGATGAAAATTTCAGACTAGGTATGTATCCTGAGTTACTTTGACAGTGAAACCAATTTCGCATTTTTGTGGCTTAAAATTCATTTCCAAAATCTACATATGTAATACATTTTGTTTGTTACATTTTCTATTGTAGTATGAAATTTATTACGCAATAAGAGGTGCCGAAAATTTAATGAATAATTAATATACAAGATAATGATGAAATAATGTTTATCCAAATTAATTGATTATCAATTGATGCAAATGTAATTGTTGGGTAAGACGATTTTTTTATCTAAGCAATAACTTGCTCTAAATACCTATGAAACAATTGTGCTGGGAAACAATGGTCTATTATTATTATTGACTCGTTTGTAGGTGACGGTAATTTAAAAAAAAAGTTATAGCACCTCAGTATATCTACTTGCAATTATAATTAGTTGACAATTTATTTGAATTACTGCTAATAAATTTGTGGGGAAGTGAACCTTTAATAGGCTGTCATATTCTCATAGGTAGATCGATTTCTTGCGAATCTACATCCAAAATTTAATTTTGTCATTAAAAATCTCGTTTAGAATTCAACTAGATACCTCAAAAAATATCACTGTTGCAATTATTTGTCTTAATAATGTATTTCTATATCTGGTTATTCAGCTTGTGCTCAGGCGTCTCAGAGAATTAAAAAACACACTCACCCACTTTCAGTTTCATTGCGCAACTTATCTAACGAACTACTTCCTGTTCATAGAGGGTCTTTCTTGTTGTATCTCTTCTGGTCTCGTTTATACAGGATGGCCTACAATAGTTATCAAATACTATGATCTTTGAGTAAACGTACCTACTCCGATTTTGACGATGTTTGAATCATTTGAAAGAGTAGACTTGAAAAAACTTAAATTCAAAATCTCCATCCCTCCAAAAACCATCCCCGAAAAGGGGTGGATGGTGCAATTTTTCTCGAAAATCCGAGATGGCAGAATTAAATATAAAATACCTAAATTTTTTTTTATAAAAATTGGACCGAGGTTATTAGTTGGTGCACGGAAAAATACAAACCAATGGAACTTTTTAAGTTGTGCAGTTGCAGTTAGATTGATAACTACAGGGTCATTCATATATAATTGGAAATATTTTATCTGGTAAATCTTGGAAGATTTAAGCCAAATTACCTCAAAATAATATTGCTCTGAGTTACAGGGTGTTTTACTTAGACATTCAAACATCTCGAAAAACAAAGAATATTTCGTGAAGTAGAGCGGTAGAGAGCAACAGAAGCCAAAACAACAGTTCTTAGAATTTCTGTCTGTCTGTATGTTTGTACGCGCACCACGCAAAAACTACTGCATGGAATTGAATGCAGTTTTCACCGATCTATTATTTCAGATCTAACTTAAAATAAAGGCTCCATTTTACCACTTCTGTCTATCTTTCTGTATGTTTGTACATCCTTCACGCAAATACTACTATATGGAATTGAATGCAGTTTTCAACGATATATTACTAGAGGTCTAACTTAAAATACAGGCTCCATTTTACCGCATCTGTATGTCTTTCTGTATGTTTGTACACGCATCACGCAGAAACTACCGCAGGGAATTGTATGCAATGTTCACCGATGTATGGCTAGAGGTCTAACTTGAATAATAGGTTCTGTCTGTCTGTACAGTCGTGGGCAAAAGCTAGTACATAATAAAATTGTAACAGGCCGATGTTCGTCCATTATAGATATTTAAGAAAAGCTAATATAGGGAGGGTCTTTATTAGATCAACAGAAGCCAAAACAAGAGTTTTTCTGTCTGTATTTTTGTAAGGGCATCACACAAAAATTACTGCATGAAATTGAATACAATTTTCACCGATGTATTGCTAGAGGTCTAACTTAAAATATAGGCTACATTTTATCGCGTTTGTCTGTCTGTCTGTATGTTTTTATACGCATCACGCAAAAACTACCGCATGCCGCATGAAATTGAATGCAGTTTTCCACGCCCACAAGGTCTCGGGCCAAAGCTAGTTCATAATAAAATTAGAATTGTACTAGAGACGTCACGTTTAGAAAGGGCCAGCGTCTCAGACGCAAATGTATCTATTTAAAATAAAATAGAAAAGGAATATATAAATCTATTGTGTTTTCACAGCTTTTATTTGGAATAAAATGATGTACTGAACCTACAATTCCTGCAGATTACGGTTATATTTTCCGGACACATAGATCGTAGATGTCGTGTTCATGCCCAACTCCCCACGGCCGTGTTTATAACACATCCAACCTTTTTTCGATCGCTCTTTAATAATTCAATCATTCTGTGTCTGGACGGATATTATCGCGACATGACTGCAAAATTCTAGTGAAGTGTAATACCTACATTGATATTACTTATACCTCGATACACCATTGTATTATTTCATCGAACAATAATAATAGAAAATTGATGGATTCGAATGAAAATTGTTTTTTTTTTCTCTCTCCTACATTTACAAATGAATAAATCAAGTGTGGAAAATCGAATCGAGAAACAACAACTGAGCTGTAACTTGTATAACAGAAAATGTAAGGTTTTGTCGTGGATTTTCATGCTCTGTAATTTTTTGTATCAACTGCTGATCATGCTTTTTTTTGTGTCCATAATCTTGTTATGATGGTATTTGAGTAACAGTTAAATTCTGAATTCTGTCTCTTCATCATTCAGTCGGATCTCCTTCTGAAAAATTTGGAAAACTTTTTTATTCAATAATATTCCAATAATTGAATATTTGCATGTTGTCTCTAGCCATTTGGATTGAATGGTGCCATTCGGTTAAAAGGCTAAATCATTATTGTAGAAATGAAACGTCCAAAATAATTCAGCCATATCCGTTCGCATCGGAGATCAGGCAGAAATAGTTCAGAGCATTATTTGCTGCGGAGTGATCCTACTAGTTTATTTCTACTATGGCTAAATGATCATGTGTAGCAATCAAATGGAAAAAGTATAATTGTTATTCAGCAAATAAATATCCATTATTTTTAATATCGCGCCTATTCTATATACATTTATTCATGTTATTATCTGCGATATGACAATGAACATTTGCTTTAATTGCAGCAGGTAACCTGTGAGTATAGATATTCATTGTCATTATTTTTTCAATAAGACAAGGTTAAAAAATATTGCGAATATAAATTAAATTAGCAATTAATTCCTCATCCCTGTGTGCTCTTTGCTCGCAGCGTTATATTAAGAAATGATGAGATTCAGGTACAGACTGGTAATGTTTCAAAGACTTAATCAACATTTTCATCTGTTATAAAAAACAGAAAATTTATTAATTTGAGACTGCTTCAGTATAAAATAAAAATTATTTCTGGAAATCTTTAAAAGAAACATTTTTCAAATAACTTTTTACAAAAAACTATGACCGGCTCTATATGATGTTAAAAAAGTTTCTACTACCCGTAAATGCACTACTTCAAAATTACCAGTACCAATACAAAAGTTATTTATTATACAAGGGAAAAAGTATTAGATTTTAGCTAATAGTCTTCCGTGTATAATACACAATTTTTTTCTGTGACCGGAAGAAGGATGATTTATTATTGAAAAAATATTACAATATATTAAAGTCAGAAAATTATCGAAGATAAATTTGAAGTTTTAAAGCATTAGGCGACAATTTGACATGCGTTGCTAAGGAAATCTTTAAATTAATCAAATATCTGACAATTTAATTTTGTGATTTGATTTATATTTATGTGTATTTATCCCGGAAAAAAGTACTCATTTTTTTTCTGTGGTAAAAAGTGATACTTTGTCACCTTTCAACAGAGATAAAATGTCAAACTTTTTCCCGTCACAGAAAAATAAATATTATTTCATCCAAAGGCCTTCTACTTGTATTATTTCAATCTCTTATCGCATGAATATATTATGAACGCAATTCGGATTCTTTTGAGACACACCTCGTATATTATTAATTAATATTTTCTATTAATGACAGGCTACCTTTTTCAAATTAAATTTGAATAAAATATTGAATTCTACTTGAATTTAGTCAGTCGGACGATTGATAATATATTTATACTTATACTAATTGCAAAAAGATATAGTTTAGCCATGGCATACTTAACTTCAAAATAAATATAATTAGAAGCATAAATAATTATTTAGCCCTTCAAATGTGCAAAATTGAAGAATTAAGTATAAATCAATATAGTAAGGATAAATTTATTCATTCATTCATTTGGTAATTGCTGCATTTTGTGATGAAATTTGATGAATCATTGTTAATTTTGTTAAAAGGTGTTGTAAGATATCTGAAAATTAGTTTTCAGTCATGCGGCCAACCCACTTTTCAAATGTGGTTGGCTAGCTAATCACCGTGACAAGCTTCAACCTTTTTGACCGACGCACCCCGAACGGATGAGGTATACAATTCGACTATCTTTTTTTAGGTTTCTGCACGCGTTTTATATATATGAGAAATAGTCCCATATTCGAAAAACTCAAATCCGAAATCTCCTTCCCCTTTTAAAACAGCTTACGAAGGAGGTGGAGGAGGCAAATTTTCTCGAAAATCTAAAATTCGAGATGCCAGAATTAAAGATAGCACAATAATCGGAATCGTTTCAATTGAACATTTTTTCAATAGACTTTCGGTTTTCGAGTTACCTTCATTTTAAAGTCTCACATACATACCTATGTGTTTTGGAGGGAGCGATTTCTCTCGAAAACTGAAAATCTCTGGGTACCACATGAAAGACGACAATAACTATTTGTAGCAACCATTATAATGCACCTCACGATTTTCGTGACTAATGTTACATTCAAAAGTGTGAAATATGTATTTTTTACAAAAAACCGGACCGACATTGTTAGTTGGTGCACTGAAAAATATGAAGTAATATTAATTCTATTGGTGCTGGTACTTGAGAAGTTGATTGATCAAAAATTATCAATCTAACTGCAAATGCCCGACTTCAAAAGTACCAGCACCAATAGAATTAATATTATTTCGTATTTTTCAGTGCACCAAGTAATAACGTAGGTCCAATTTTTTGTAAAAAATATCTTACTAATTATACTGACTATATATTTTGGAGAGTCAGTTGGATTGGACGGCGCTATTCAATCAAATGGCTGGGTAATTCAACAAAAACTAATCATCAATCCATTTTAGTTGCGACGTAGGTACAAGGGGTGATTCAGAAATATTTGCGAATATTTCCAACTATGTTTCATCATCTTTAATGTCAATGATTTTACACTATTGAAGTAAAAACAATGAGTGCATCATAGTTCAATATCTCGTAAACAGAAAAACACAAAGGAATTCTTGAAAGTTTGCCGGTCATACTATATAATTTCACGAATGTTGGCGTCTGCCTTGAAAACTCGGAAAATGGATCAATTCAACTGACGGGAGTAATCAGTGGCGTGACAATTTCGGGATAAGATATCGTATTTCAATTTTTTTTATACCCTTCAACAAGAAACTTCATATATAATTAGGTAGAAAGAAATATCGATTGATTAAATAAGCAGATAATATGAAAGATTTATTATCAACAATAATACCAGAAACACAAAAATACAAATTTATTGCTTGTGTTATAAAATAAAAAATGTATGCATCTGAATTATCTGAAATGTCACATTGACTTTGTGACGCCTATGAAATAAAGATGGCGTTGCCTTCGGACATGCGTGTAGCACCCTGTCATTGTATTGAAGGAGGTAAGCTTGAAATACTGATGTCGTAGCTTAGATCGACAAACGTAGTTAAGAATTTCGTGATAATGAGATGCGATGGGACCAATAGCTCATTCGTGAAACAAACTATAGCTAAAACTTGAAATACGACATACATACAACAAACTACACAGATTTCAAAGAAGTACGGGATCATTCAAAATCAGAATGGGTACATAGTTCGTTGAATTAATTCTTTAACCTAATTATAATGGTTCACAGTTAGCACTTTGTTTCTTATTAACTCAATGAGAACGTTTTAAGGATTCTAATCCGAAGAGATGTCTCTGTAGTATCATCAAAATCTTTGAATAATCCCAAAGACCTTGGTAGGTATCATGTTAACATGATCGCTGAATGTTTGTTGTAAATCTCTTACAAGAATCACCAACCAGGAGCTAAGTATAATATTTTAATGTTATTTTTCAAAATCTCTTTTTTCGTTTAGCCTATATCGACTAGTTTAGCTGATATTTAATGAGTCAAGGCAAGCATCGACATAATAATGTTTTGATTGAAAAATAAACCAATAGGGGGTAGAATTGTTTTCCAATTATCGACAATCGGGCGCAGATAAGTACCCTACTGTGTGGAGGAGGGGGGGACAGCGACGGCAAGGACGATATGACGCGATTACCAGGCTGTCGTCGCCGTTGATGACGTCACTGGATGATCAGATTCTCGCGAGAGAAACAGGAGGAGGAGCAGCAGAGCACCACACGGCCGCCAGACTCTGGAGCATTCGATGTGACCCCGTGACCTTTGGAGGTGGCAGAGGAACCCTTCTGCCGCCGCCGGCCGCCGCCAGTCGATACCAACTGCCTGTTCAAGAGAGACATGTGTCTCTCCCTTGCGGTGTTACCATGGAGGGTCAGTGTGACGACGACGGCAAATGGTGCGTTTTGGTGTTGTTTCAATGTAATTTCATTGATTTTATAATAATTAGGGTATCTATCTACAGCAAGCTAGCTCAAGCAGTGAAGCTACTTCTAATTGTATTAGCCTCAATTAACGGGGTGTATAATAGTGTTATGCGATTTGAGGTTATGTAGCTTTGAAAAACTGGTTCCTTTCGATTTCTGTTCGTAGTTTTTGAAGCATTTTTTATGTTTTTTTTTTTCAATGGATGTTAGTTACCTCGTTTTGCATAGTAAACGTGTATCGATTTTGCTGATCTTTGTTCATGTTAAAAGAGAATTTTTGCCCAAAAGATGGTCTCACGTATTTTTTTCTGAATCCAACAAGTCGCTTCTCCCACAAACCTTCGCCCAAAGGGTGGTAACGAGACCCTTTTACAAAGCACTTGGCCGGTTTTATAGGTACCTACTTATAATTATAAGTTTTTTCATTCATTATTAAACAAAAAAAATAAGCAACTAATTAGGTATATTTGGGACGCCAAATCTTAATTTGCATAACTTAACAAATACAAACTCGTGTCGTCGAATATTATTGTAGTTGTCATAGTAAAAGCTTATCTATGAATATTCAATTTTTTGAACCATATGAATGAATTTCATTTTTAAATTTTGAACTATTACCAAATTAAATGCTTAATCCACTTAATTTGCATATATTCACATGCGCTCATTTGAATGGAGTGTCTTATCCTCAACCTCGTGTAGGTAGATATAACCTATTGTGCTTACATTCTCCTACACATAAATTTCACTATTGCTTTTGAAATAAAATATATGCACATTATTTACTAGCAAAGTATTTTTATACATAGTTTCTTTATATTAATTCTTTTGACTTTCATTTTCTTTTTATCACAATGGTAATAGACGATCAAGGTGAATTAGTTTATTTATTTAATGCTTCCATATAATAAATATAATCAATTGAATACATAGATACTTTTCTCATTATGAGATAAGTTCTAAGCTATTTTTTTATTTTTATTCTGGTCAAACTAGCGAAGATTTCCACAATGAAAATATTTTTTAAAACAAATAGGACCGATTTATTAAGTAATAATTACAAAATTATGTTAATTATATTAGTGCTGCTAATTTTGAAATGGTGCAGTTATATGGAAATAGAGGATTTTTGGCACAAACACACATTAACTTGGACCTATTTTTTTGTGAAAAAAATATTTTTTACACAGTCATGAAGTTTCAGTTTTCGAAAAAAATGTATTTTTGATTCAAAAAACACTTCTTCTTCCAATAAAAAATAATCAAAACCAGTACACGTTTACTTTGCAAAATACGCGAACTTACATAAAAAAAGATCCGGATGAATTGTATACCTAGGTACCTCCTCCGTTTTTCTTAGTCGGTCAAAAAGACTCAAAACCAAATAGTTTATCCAATTATCTGTGAATTTCATTCTCCGAAAATATTGAAAATCTTATTTCTCAATAGTACGTATATTAAGTAGTACCGAATATCTTCAATATTCTCATAAATATATTTGTAATGGGTTCTAAATTCCTTCAGTCATTGTTGAGAAACTTACATAAGTAGGTCTGAATTTAAAAAAAACCGTTGCCTATCAACTAAATTGTAATTTTCGAAATTCAATTAAACCTATAATTTTAAATATATATAAGTATATATGTTAAATGGTCCGGAAAATATAACGCATAATTTTGATCGGTTGGTTATTCTGTTGAACTATTATTTTTTAGTATTTTATTGTTCGAAATGTAATAAGCTGGTGAATTTATTTGGCATTTCTCGACCCTAATGACCAAAGTACGTTTACAAAATAACATATAAGATAAAAAAAAACATATTTTCGTTTGCGATATTGAACATAAAAAAGAGATTCGATAACGAAAGCATAAACCAACTGGTCAGATTTTGTCAATATTGATATTAATAACATCACTTGAATGTTGAATATACTGCACAAGTCATTCATCGCTTCGTTCAACCTCCATTTTCGCGAACATGTGTTTAGTAGGTATTTTCATTTTCACGCATTTTTTTTACTAATTTTCAAGGATGTTACCGTTTAATAAAATAATAGAATGCAAGGATGATTATATACTACATATTTGGAATTGAAATAAATATTTTTTACCATAGTTAAATAAGTGAAACATTTGCGGTATTTTAACATTTCCGAAATAAAGTGAATATAAATATTTTTTACAAAAAAATTGGACGCACGTCATTAGTTGGTGCACTGAAAAATACAAAATAATATTAATTCTATTGGTGCTGTTACTTTTATAGTTGAGTAGTTTCAGTTAGATTGATAACTTTTGGCACCAAGGTCACCAGTACCAGCACCACTAGAATTAATATTATTTCGTATCTTTCAGTGCACCAATTAATAAAGTCGGTCCAATTTTTTCTAAAAAATATTTATTTCACACTTTTCAGTGTAACATTAGTCACGAAAATCGTTGAACGTTCGCTAATACCACTAATATCCTATTACTCACGTATATTCTTTGCTTGTCTTTTATTTAGAGATCGTAGAACACCACTGCACAAATACGTATAAGTATTTTGGATTTAACCATTATACCACCGCTCTATCTCGAAAACCGTAACCAAATATTAAATTCTAATCTTTGCCGTAACTCTAAGAAAAAAAATGTCAGTATAAATGTTGTTACAAATATTATTGTCTTTTATGTAGTGCCCACAAATTTTTAATTTCCGAAAGAAATCGCCTCTCCACATAGCAAAAATTCACATATTTGAGAATTTAACATACCTCTTACTCGAGAACCGTAACTCTTTTGAAAAAATGTTCAATTTAAACGTTTCCAGATATTGTCCTATCTTTAATTATACCACCTCAGATTTTCGATTTTCAAGAAAATGGTTTTCGGAGAGAAAGAGGTTTCCGATTTGTGTTTTATGAATAAGGGACCATTTCTCAAGCCTTCTCTTTCAAATGAGTCAAAAATCATCAAAATCAGAGTTACGATTACTATATGAAACGCGGGAACGAACAAAAAAAAGCAGACTGTCGACTTGTATACCTCCTCCGTTCGGGGTTCGTCGGTCAAAAATACTTTCAAATCGAAAATTCTAGCTAAAAGTCATAAGTCCTAAGATAAGAACACCATTTTATTTGTTTTATTAACAAATCATTAAAAACAGCATCTTCCGCCTTAATTTTATTGAAAGCTATGCTTAGCTACTTTAATTGTTTTTTTCTTCATCTCCCATTCTCAACATTCTCCCTTAACCCCCTCTGGGAAACTTTGTCTGAAATCTAGGAAAATCAGAGGCAACTCCTAGAATTAATTACAAAAATTAAGTTTTTTGATACCTACTTAACTGTAGTTCCATTGTTCGTAATTCATGAAGACCGTTAAATGATACGAAATACGTAATTAACTATTTGGCTGCAAAATAGGTCCGACCTCATTATCCAGCAAATTATAAATTCAAAAATATTATATTGCCTGGAACTATTCAAAGGTCATTTGTTGACAGATTAGAATACTGTCTTGTAGTCGAAGGCTAACTGTAACACGGTAAATGTAAAATTTTCAATTATCGTTCATTTTTGTATTAGACAATTAAAATTATTTTTTTTTCTTATTAAACCGTAAGTCACAGTCCCACTAAATCTGGTATCAGTAGTAAGTAAGTTCAGAAAAATCATATATACTCGAAGAAACATAAATACAGGGTGAGCGATTTAAAATATTATCCGATGACGTCATATCTTCAAAAATATGACGTAAACAGAGAATTTGCATACTATTTGGAATCTGGAACCGTTGGCGTAGATAGACTTTTATTTGCGTCAAATTTTCGTACCAGTTATAATTAAACCATAAATCAGGTGTTCCACTCTTTTTGCCGAACCCTGTATAGGTATGCTTGTATCATTGAGTTTACCTCAATAGCTGCCTATATCAAATAATCATAGGAACAATACTCAATAGTGTAACAAAATTTTCTTCTTTAAATCTAAAATCGATAAACCTATAAATTATTTTACATAATCTACACAATAATGCTGGTTGAACACAGTTGTTTCGATCTATTTTAATTGTATTGCGGTTTCATTGAACTATATAGTCATTCAAAAACAGATTCACGTTGATTAATTTGACATAATATATTTATTTGTATTAGATAATAAATAAATACAGTTGTATCTCTCCCGTTTGGAATTTTGGAAGCGATTCGCTTTTGAAGCAAACAGGTAATCATATATTATATTATCTTGTTTTCGACGTTCCGTTATGACAGACGTCATCGGACAATGAAGAAAATGCTTATTATGGTGTCTGTTTACGTCTATAATACACCGACAAAAAGGTCATTGTTCTGGTAAATAATAGTCCACAATGGATCGTATATTTTACGGAGTTTGGACAGGAAAATGTAATAAGGAATATTGGATGACGCAGGAAACCTGACGTAATGTTGACATGAGAAAAGCGTATGTAGTTACATATTAGCAAATTTATATTGATGATATAATAATTGATATAAAACAATAATAATAATAAGTGGTTAGCTTCTAGAAAGATGATTTATTATTGTCACGAAAGCCATTATTGGAATTGAAAATTTATAGAATAGTATGCGCTTGAAATAATAGTTAATAATTAGATCCTTGTTCTATAACCCCATAGGTCTCTGGTCATAGAGTAATGTGAAACCGCCCATACGTATAGAAAAGTCATTATGACATAAATAAACCGGAAGCATTTACTAGTTTTGCTATTCCCATGGTAAGAATTTTGGAACAGAGTAGGTACTACGTCTCGTTCAATTATTGGTTCATTTTGAATTTCTTGGTCAGTTATTGGTTGATCAAAAACTGCCGCCACTATGTATATACCTACCGGAACATGGACAGTATCTCCTTAGTGATCTGTGGTGTTTCACTATTATTGTCATATTGTGTGAACAGTGGAATGTATATCAAAAGATACAAGAAAAAATCTCAAAATATCTATCTATTTGTTTGCTCGTGTGATATTAATGATGAAATTTTGTTGCAGCTATCAAAAAATGGCACCAAATGTATCCATGCCAACTGGCGTGCTCCACGAATGTGACGATGAGGTGTCGGCCAATGTCATTCCTGCAGAAGTGGTCAAACCCAGCGACAGAAAGTTGCAGCTGGTTTGGAGGAATATCATCTTGTTTGCATATCTTCACTTAGTCGGCATATACGGCCTTTATCTAATGTTTACCTCTGCCAAATTGGCTACCTCCATCTACGGTAAGTACTTTTTTTTAAATCTGTATATGAAGGTATCCTTCCTACAATACATATAGAAATTCTAATAGGTTATATCTAAGGGTTCAATTGCTTCGAGAACCTTTTAACTGATGGCAAATCTTCCGAGAATAAAGACTGATAAAATGCACTTCCTAACCTCGCCAGTTTTCATTTAGAAAACTTATTCCTGTGCTCGAAACTATACTTCGCTTCAATTTACTACCAGTGGACATTTTAATCCTAAATGATTGAATTCCCTTCTTCAGATCATAAATTGTTAGTATCGTTTATTAGAATTAGCAAATCTTCTATCTACGCCAACTGTTCCAAATTCCTAATAGTAGGATTTATAAGGTTGATATTTTTTCATAATTCATGATTTCATCCAAAAAGTTTTACCACAAACAAATCTTAGAAATGTGTGGAGTGGTGTTGCTTTATTCGTGCTTGCCGCATTTTTTTATCAATGAAAGTCAAAAGTTTGGTCACATAAAACCCATTATAAAAGACACCAATCATCCACCACAAGATGATAAATCAGAAAATTTCCAATCACGTGAATTTGTATCTTGAATCAGCAACGAAAAACAACATTTACAATAAATAATAATTACTGAATATGCTCTCTCCACACACAACTGATAAAATATTATGGCATCATCTCTCACCTAGACTGTGTGGAGCCGTCGAAGCTGCTCTGATGATACCAATGACATTGACGGTCGGGAGGGGTCACGTTCATCACAGCAAAGCAACGCAACTATAGTAGTATGAAGGTACTACACGCCCGAGAGTGCGACTCTGTGACCTAGTCAAGTTCATGGTGACCACATTGAGTGAACGAGAAGAGTTGTTAGGCCAGCGTGTTATGCAAAAGCCACGCATTGCGATTGTGCATCATATCATATCATGCGGGGCAGGAGGTCAATTAATTATGATTAATAATAATATAAAGTGTCGACACTCTCTCATGATTTGCGTGTAGTTCATCTCTGTATCAGCAATTAAGATAAGAGGATTGCATAACATAATTTATATAAGGTTTGTTCCATCCACCATGAAAACCGTTCAAGAACGATCACACCCATGCGCAGTAGAAAAAAAGTGTTCCAACCAAAATGTGATCGTTCACGAACGATTTCATTAGCGTTCCAACCAATTTTGTGTTAGTTTATGGATAGTTCTGAAACGGTCACTTCGGTACATGGCCAAGAGTAGAAACTAAATGGAATGACATGCGCATTAGAAGTAAAATTTTAAAATTCAATGAACGGATCGGTGATAGATTCATATAACATGTAATTATTTCATAATTGTTTAGTTGTGCTTTATATTATAAAAGTGATTATTGTGTTTTTCCGTTATATTTACATCAGAGACAACCTTTACGTTAATTATGAGTATACAAGGAGATAGCGATTTTGAATCGGATTTCTCAGAAAGTGAAGACGATTTGGAATTTGAATTGACTGAGATAAGGAAAAAAAATGAAAATTTTCTAGAGGAGATAGTACCAGAGTATTCAGAATGTGTGTTTTTCGAGCATTTCAGAATATCCATAGATCTTTGTAATAAAATTGCTTCTATGTTCGAAAGAAGCCCATATTACAAAAAACAAGTAGGACAATATGGCAATACACCTGCCTTGCATCAAGTAAGTAGCATTTAGAATACTTAGAAGTACTCTCCATCAATTGAGACAATTCTCGGGTGTAACGAGGAAATAAATCCTCAATTCCTCTGCAATTTTTTGCCAAAGCATTTTATTGTTTTTTATCAGGAATGTTCCCAGCTTCTTGTGGTTCTTTTCATATGAATCAATTAACATTTTCGTCTGATTAATATTCCAACGAAATTCTATTTTCTGAGTCTGAGGTGGTCCCTTTATGCAGATGAACTCTTGCAGTTCTTAAAAATGATAAATGATTAATTACATATTTATTTCTTTATAGATTTTCAAAATTGATATTACTCACCGTTCAAAGAATTTTGGGTGCTCACAACAAAACAAAAAATACAAACCGATACAAAGTTATCAGAGAACACTACTTCGAAACATTGTCAAATGTCAAAATTCAACTTTAACAGTTGACAGCAAAATAGATATCTAATCGTCACAGATTCGTTCCAACCAAGAGTTTTCATGGAATCATTCAAGAACGGTGTGAAGGCAGCACATGCGCATAAAATGATCCAAGCGTTTCTATTTTGGTTCTATCACCGTTTCGTGACGATCCTGAAACCGGCAGATGGAACAAACCTATAGATAACTTCAAAATAATCATTTAGGTATATTTTTAACTAACCGCGCCTATACTAGCTTCGTAGGGTGACCAAGTACTTGAATATTTATTTTCAGATTTCGTCGGATGCGCCTCAAGTTATTATCATTATGTAATTGACGGGTATTCGGGCAGGTCCCTTTATGGGGCAATTCAAACCTAAGGTCTTTTGTAACATCCCGTGATGTTATTTCTGGATTTAAATCAAGCCCCTTGAAATAATTAATTAGTGCTGTAGCACCACAGACTTTTAGGTCCTCATAGGTGGGAAACCCTGTTCCCAGGACTTGTAGTCTTTTTTGTGCTAAATATTCGCATTCAGTTAATATGTGATTTGCAGATTCAGCTTCTTCTATACAGAATCTGCAGGAATTATTTTCAGCAAAACCAATCTCTCTAAAATGGTTTTTGGTGGGATAATGACCTGTGTTGATTCCAACTTATTCAGATCATTTAATTATTAGGAGAAGTAGGTCATTTTTCTTTGAGTATTGCCAGTCTATCAGGCTTTAGGCTTAGTAGAAGCCTTTTCTAGCCAGAGAGTTTGCTTTTCGTTGTTATGAATGTTTTGCTGTCCTGGTGTCCATATGAGGCAGAATTTGTTACCTTTTGCCAGTTGCACAATACCTTCATGGGATTAATTTACTAATTTGGATGTTTTAGCCTCAATTGTCACTGCTTCTTTCAGTCTACCATCCGTGTACCAGGTCCCCCTTCATTTTTCACAGATAGATGAATCCTTATCCATTCGTCCACTTTTATCGTAGTCGTTATTAAAAAAATAAGGTCGATTCAAAAATGTATTATTTGAAAACAGCATTTTTAATTTATTATATGCATTCCATAGATCAGAATTCGATGAAGTTTTATGGTAACCAATAAACTGCCTTTATTCAATTCGTGCAGTTCATGCACCATCCTCGAGAACAATTTTCCTTTTTTATTTTTCTGGAGATGTTAATTTATAGCAGTATCATTCCTTTCACTACAGCTACATCACACAGTCCATTTTGATCAATAATTTCACATATTCCACTGAATTTAGTTTCTTCTTTTTGCCTCTGAAGTTTAGGTATATACCTAACTTCATTATCTCCAGTGTTTCTGTGAATTTTATCCAACGTGTTTACTCATATTAATCTATCTACTTACCTTTTCTAACTGCCTACTTTCACAAAGGTAACTCTAAATAAGAAAAAAACTTCAAGACTTGAACCTATTTGTTTACATATCGATCAAATATCCACAACAGTAGAATATGTTACCTTACGATATACGAATATCGATCCTCTTAAATTCTTAACGTCTCATACACCCATGAAGCTAAAGGACAATAAACAGTTCCAGAAATCATTTGTCAATGATAATTACTCCATCTTATACCAAAGCGAATTTGAATTATCATGGTATGTTATTATAGAAAATGTACTTGACCTCATAGAGACATAGTAGGCAGTATCTATTTAGTTGAATCAATTCATTTGATCGTTTTCTTCCACATGTAGTAAGTGTGTCACAAGAATAGAAGTTTTAGTGTTATCGTTGTAGTGTAATAAAACGGTACTAAATTACTTGCAACACTGATTCTGAGAACATTGTTTGAACTGATCGAAATCAGTTAAATACTCTCTTCGGATAAGTAATTATTTTAGAAATTAAACTCATCTGACTGAAGATGTTATTCATTATTTATAAGCAAATAATAAATAGAGCTTATTTTATTTATGCTTTGTTGACAATAAGTACTGCTTGAATTTCTTGACTCAAAATTGAATGATTCTACTTACCCTACATTACATGACATAAATCATGAAGAATTTGCATTATTGGACTACAAAAAACAAAAACAGGATGTCGGTGATCATCCAAGCATAAGTAACTACCTATTACTTTATTTTTCAACAAACATTTTTTCTTCAAACACAGACGAAAGGATGTATTTTGACACTTGTACTCTAAAACAACGTCTATTTTGATTAATTATTCCTATAAGTATATTGATTCGATCAGTTTGGTATATGTGAGTGAAAGCTCTTTGGGGAAAAACTAAAATTTATCGATTTATTTCAAATTCCAGGTATCCTGCTCTACCAAATAGGAGGTCTGGGTATTACAGCCGGCGCTCACAGGCTTTGGGCTCATCGTTCCTACAAGGCAACATGGCAACTTAGAGCACTTTTAACACTCTTCAACACTCTGGCATTTGAGGTAAGATTGCATTTGACAATTTGAAAGAACCTCTGCCATATGTCATATCACTGGAATGTGCAATAATTGCTTGCATTATTGATCAGAAAATTTCTATTATTCAAGATGCAGTGTATATGTATTTAAGATCTGTTTAAAAGTATTTTTGCACTGACGTAAAAGTCGTAGCAGTTCACTGCAAACTAATCGATACATGCTATAACTTAAATAGCAAAGCGTATTCATGAATAAAACATTGCTAACACGCTCTTATGAACGGAGCTATATTACAATGCAAATTCCACTATTCAAGTGATACAATCTTTTCTAATGATTGCAATCTACAACCTATAAATATATTAACATTGATAAACAAACTATTTATATTAGTGGGATTATGGAGGGTAGTCCATAAGTGGGACAGTCATTTGTAAAATGTTACTTCAAAGTTGGTCAAATTTTCGGAAATTTACATACTCTTCTTCAGTGTTAAAGTCGTTGGGTTGAATAAAATTAAGTATCTATATCATCGGTTGCTTCAACAACTGCTTATGGTTAACGTTTACATTGTATGACATCAGTATTACATACAACCTCAATCTCTTCCAGAATTCTGTGATAGAATGGTCCAGAGATCACCGTGTCCACCACAAGTTCAGTGAAACAGATGCAGATCCGCACAATGCCAAGCGGGGTTTCTTCTTCTCACATGTGGGTTGGCTGCTTTGCCGCAAACATCCCGAAGTCAAAAGCAAGGGTAAAGGTATTGATCTGTCAGATTTGGAGCAAGACCCGATCTTGGCATTCCAACACAAATATTATCTACTTCTGATGCCCATTGTATGCTTCGTCATACCAGTCACCATTCCGATGTACTTTTGGAACGAGACCTTCGTGAATGCTTTCTGTGTCAATATCTTCAGGTATATTCTTACCCTCAATGCCACTTGGTTGGTCAATTCAGCAGCTCATCTCTACGGACACAAACCCTATGACAGGTAAGAGGAAATTTTGCCAGGTTGTTTTTTTCACAGCAAGACCTCTAATAGCTCTGAATTATTATTTCTGCAGATTCATCAACCCTGCCGAGAATCTGAGCGTATCAATTTTGGCTTTGGGTGAGGGATGGCACAACTATCACCACACATTCCCATGGGATTACAAGACATCCGAATTGGGAAAGTACAGTGTCAACTTTTCGGCAGCTTTCATTGATTTCTTTGCCAAGATTGGTTGGGCGTACGATTTGAAAACGGTCTCCGAGGAGATGATCAAGAAACGTATCCTGAGAACTGGTGATGGAACGCACGAGGTATGGGGCTGGGGTGATAAGGATCAACCAAAGGAAGATTACAATGACGCTATTATCCTCAACAAGAAGGAATAGAATAAATTTATTTAAATAGAATTTACATAGCAGCTGCTCTCACGAATATGCAAGTAGTTTATATAATATATATATGAAAATACCTTGATGATAGTGTGACTCGCAGGAATCTCGTTGATTTCGTACCATATATAAGTACCACTTTGGTAGGAAAGTGACTACTAAAAATAGGAAATTGGTTGTATAAATCCATTTAAACATTCCGATGCTCATTGTTCCAAAGTCAATTAAGAGATCACTGCCACAAGTTTGACATGAGGTCGTCGAGCACAATTTCTCCTAAAAATACATGAAAGAAAAAAACCAACGAGATTCCTTCGCCATATTGAACGGATGAGAAATTGACACCTATTTATGGGAGAGGTTATATAGAATCTGTAACAAAAATCAAAATCAAATTATTTTTCTAAAGTGACATTTTTTTTATGTGACAGTGAAGTGATTATATAGATCGGTAAAGAAAACTTGTAAATAATAATTAGCTTAAGATATATAAATATGAAGAGACTGATTAAAAAAATTCATGACGTTTTCTACTTAATGTCTTTGGCTGTTTTGTAAACAGAATTACCTATTTATAAATGTTTATGTAGGTATATTATATCGGACAACATGCAGTATATGAATTGAATTCAGACTGCAGCTTGTTACATTTTTTTTACAAAAATCCATGTTTTCCAAATTATCCTTAATTTTGTGCGCGATTTAAATTATGTATTTGCAAAATTTATGGACTTTTTGATTTTTCCATGTTTAGGAAGACATGCATTTTTGTGATACCCAGTGATATTTAGGTTTATGAAAATGCTTTTGTTGTGAAACATAGAAAATAAAATTTAGTTAGTATTACTTTTCTATCGCTTGTAGTTTGTTTCCTAATTTATTTTTTATTGTAGAAAAAAGGTGGTTAATCTAAGAGAAGTGTTACTAAATTAATTTGTAATATATCTGTTATTATATAAAATATTTACAGAACAGCTTTTTATTTAAATTTAAAAAAATCCCAGCGGTCTGTAGCCGGCGGAAAGGGAATTGCCCGTTTTTAACCGCATGTGTCAAGCCTTGTGGTTAGAGGTTGTTGTTTTGGCCGTTGAATATATAGCAAATAGGGTTCGCTTTCCGCTTCAAGGCTGTTTTTTCCGCTTATTTCTTATCAATAATTTAAATATATATTTTTATAATCTGGGTCCATATTAAGATCTCTAGAAAATGTACAATTACATCAAATTTATATTGAGTTTTCATGTTTTACCAATAATATTAGGTAAATTTCTTAAAAAAATTTATATTTATATATATATAAAAGTTTATATTTATATATATATATATATATATATATATATATATATATATATATATATATATATATATATATATATATGGGATATTACGAAATTTGTTAACACGATAGAGGTCGCAGTTTTGAAGGTATCAAGTTCAAATTTGCTACAAAAATCAATCTCTCAGATATCTCGGTCGAGTTCGTTATTGGGCAATATCGGGTAAGTAGTTTCAAAATTGCGACCATTCAAACATTTAAAAAAATTATCAAAAAAGAGCAGTAGTGTAAATATTATTAAAAATAATTTTAGGTTATAGATATAATCAGTACCGACAACTCTTGTTCAAAGCAATTTTTCATAAAATACACAGGTAAAAAAATAAAAATTAATAAAGAAAAATAACAAATATTGATAAAACATGAACACTCAATATAAATTTGATGTAATTGTACATTTTCTGGAGAGCTTAATATAGACCCTGATTAAAAAAATATATAGTATATTTATTGAAAAAAAATAGACGAAAAAAAAATCTGCCTTGAAGTGGACTCGAACCCTGTCTGCTTTATATTCAACAGCCAAAACAAAAACCTCTAACCGCAAGGCTATGACAATTTTATTTAATAACATGTAGGTATACCAATGAAAAGGTTGTTAAAATTTCAATTCAATGAATTTTGAAAAATTTACCTTTCCGCTGACTACAGGCTATCGGGATTTTTTTTTGCTTCAAACAAAAGTTGTAGGTATTCATTTTATCTATAACCTAAAATTATTTTTGACATTTACACTACGGCCCTTTCTCGATAATTTTTTTAAATGTTTGAACGGTCGCTATTTTGAAACTACTCACCCGATAATTCCCAATAACGAACTCGGCTGAGATATTTAAAACATTGATTTTTGTAGCAAATTTGATCTTGATACTTCCAAAACTGCGACCTCTATCAAGTTAACAAATGTAATATCCCATATATATATATACACAAGCTGTTTTACCCAGCACTTCCTGGACAAACACTTTCGTAAACTATGCTACGAAAACATAAAGTCTTTAAAACTCCTGAGTATGGAGCCCTTCTATGAGACCTACTCGTACGTAGAACCAGTCCGAACACCAACTCAGATCAATCCACAGATATGCATCAAGAGAGAATAACATGATAGTTTTTTCTACATATGTCTTAAGGATTTTCCGGTATGGAACCCTCCACCTTTAAATTCCAGACGCACCGACAGACTCTCACAAAACAGCCCAGTGACATACTACACCCAAATATATACCGAAAAATCCACCAAAATTCAGCCATACAGATATGGAACCCTCAACCTAGGAGACCCATACACTGAAAATACATTTAAAAAAAATATCGAAATCGGATAAGTAGTAAAGTGTGAACGATCGCACATTTTTTTATGGGAGACTATAAATATTAAAAGAGATTCAAGATAAGTATTTGAGAAACGCCTAACGGGAATAGCCAAATCAACAAACTCTAGCCGCAAGGCTACGATACATTTGGTTAAAAATAGGCAATTTGCATGTAATGACATATACCTAGGGTATAGGTATACCAATGAATTTTGAGAAATTTACCTTTCCGCTGGCTACAGGCCATCGGGATTTTTTGTATTTATATTAAGCCTAGTTTCCAATGGATGGCAGCACATGTTAAGTAGCACAGTTGACATTTTATGGTAAAGGGTAAGATCAGAAATATTCGGTGCGTTCAACAAAGACACCAAATCTAATTTTTATTAAATTATCAGAAACCTAAGCCCTCTCTATTATAGTGAAACCCGTGAATTCATAGGTTACCGGCTGGAAAATGTAAACCCATAGTGGGGAATTGGGGTTTCCGAGTTGTATCCATAAAAAGGCATGAATAGGGTTTTCAACAATATATTTTTGGGAATTCAGCTGATTTCCGTGTCCAAAGCCGAGTCGAGAATTTGTTAATAATCATTGAAAGGAAAAAAAACTTATACCCAAAAATTAACATTTTTATTCACTGTAATGTTAAACACAAAATAAAATGACTAGAATGCGATATTTGGTAATTAAACTAAAATAACTACTCTTAACAAAAAACAAATTGACTATTAGGTAACAACTTTGCAATTATATGATGAGTATTATACATACATTTTTTCCTACAAACATACAATAATATCTCTTAGATATCTTCTCTAGATTCAATGACTTTCATCATCAATCAACGATACATTTTCAGTTTTTCCGTCAGCACTGGCAGAACATTCTGTTGTGACTCCCTCATTTTCCTCCTTGTCATCCTGGCACACTTCTTTGTTAATATTAATATTTTCCTCAGGTTCAGTAATTTTGTCATCAGATTCGCTTCTCTTGGTATCACCAATGGAAGTAGTATGAGAAATATCTTCATTTGAAATTTTAATGTCGCTTTCTTTGGTGATATCTGCTTTACCATCTTTGATTTCCAGAACATGTTCTTCTCTCTTATTCTCTTTGGTTTCTTCATCTTTGGCATCTTGGCATGTGCAAATATGATCGTGTATTTCTTCATCGATTTCTTGTTCCTCCTGTGAGTCCGATTCCTCATTGTCGGAATCATCTTCGGACTGCATATCCTCTCCAACCATGTCGTCATCGGTATTTTCACTAGTACGCAGATCACTGTTCTCAGACCTTTCGGAATCCGAGTCTGAACTGTCTGAATGCCTTTTTTCACTGAGTTTTCTTTTTATAGCTACCATACCTGCAAAGGGAAAAAAAGTTAAAGGAAAATGGGAGAAGCTTTCATCAGTAATGGAAAATTACATTTGAGCGTTTGCAGAAACATGTTTTTGGGTTTTCTCATGGATAGCATTCTGAAATAGAGAAATGCAATATATACAGACAAATATCATAACAATTAGAGAAAAATGTTGAATAATTTCCCCTTATAATTTATAACTGTAAACAGAAATTTTTGAAAAGTCATAGACAAACTAAAACCTCCCTAAAACTTTTGTATTTCACTAGCTATAAATGATCTACATTATATTTTTACATTGATGTATCATTATCTTACTTATCTTTACGCGCCTTCATTTCTTCCCGCAATATCATCAGATTATACGAGTCGTCATCTCTTGGTTTGAACAAGGAGCATTCTAATAATGTACTAGAACACCAACTAACGTATTCAGAAGCATTCTCTACAATTTCCGATTCCTCGCCCATGCCTGCCTTCTGGCGGATTTGCTTATGATATAGCCAATGATTAGCGAGCTTGAAAACGATCTAAAATAATACAAGTTTAGGCAAGTGCAATTAATTATTTTTGACGTATCTGCCTTACCGATTGCGAAAATTCTGTGACCAGCCATAAAACCAGATTAAAGAACAAGAATATCAGAAGAGTATTGGGATAATCGGACATTATCTTTATGCCCAAGGGAATTATAAACGTCAGAGGTATAACAATGACATGGATGGCCAAGCTAAAAATACATAGGTATAGATATAAATAATAATACGATGTAGCGAAACATAATGAACAAATACGGCCAGAATTGAATCCTTGCAAAATCATACCCCGAAGTAATAGTCGGGCTTATCCCCAAAAAGCATTTCTATTACTTTGGAATTCATCAATTTATTGACGATCCTCTAAACTCAATATACTATTTACCGCCATTTAAATTTAAATAATTCTTTTTAGCTTTTGAATTTTACCTATATAATTATGATCATACTTACTAGATCAATAATGAAGCAATATAGGTTGCACCGACAGCAATTCTGGATAAAAGTGTTTCCTGTATAGATGCCATAAAACAACATCGAGTGAATTCTAGCGCCACTTGAGCAACACTTATAAGTGCTGTCAATGTAAAAGATATCTCTACAATCCTATAAGTATCGAGACAAAAAACGTTGATATGTGTTAAAACTGAAATGCCCTATTTTCACCTTAAAATATAAGAGGAGACCATGAATCCAAACAAACAGAAATAACTGGCCATTTTCAAGACATTCCCCTCACTTAGGCCTTCCCAAAAGGCGCTATGCAGATAGAATGTACATATAAGGGTGTAGCCCATTATAACTTGCATGGGTAAATTACTGTTTGATAGAACGTGCATCTTCTTGAAATTGAATAGTTCAACTTCATTTTGAGTCAACGTCGCTCCACAATAGACGACAGCAGTACCGAAAAAGCCCAAGTACCACAAACTACTTTTTAGTCTCAGGCGCACATACTCTCTGTATCTTAATATCTTGAGAAAAGCCTAAAAACTCAAATCAGGTGTAATGAAACTTAAAATAATTTTGCACTTACGTTGCAGGTCTTATCAAAAGCAGTATGAAGCAGACACCAGAGCATGAAAATCCAAGTGGCCCCATTACATAGAGCATTATTATAATAGTTTCCCAAGTATGTGCTAAGCAGTCTCGGTATACACGTTATTTCAGTTTTTAATACAGAATTTAAATAGGATGACATCTTCTGTGGACTAAAAAATGAGGTTAGGAAGTTGTTGACAAATATGAAGGCGCAATGAACAACTAAAGTAGGTACATATTATTTCGCATTTCGCAACTCACTTATTATTTGGCTGCTCAGTTAATTTATTTATAAACATTCTTACGAATGTTTATGTAACATGTTCTCATGGACTTTTATAGTGAAAATAAATCTATTTTCGGAGTAACCACATACTTGGTATACCTACTTCTCGATTTGAAATTCCCTATTCCACTATTTCACGGTTCTGAACTGGAAACTTTTTGGTTTGCTCATATGAATAAAAGCCTTCTGTTCCTGACCATTCTGATTAGATTATGTTATTTTATTTTTAATAATCTATGTTGTTTTCAATCATAAATCAATCATAATGACAAAAATTATTTAAATAGAAAAGCAAAAATATTAAATTAAAACCGCCATCTGTGTATGCGTAGCAGACTTAGTACTTAGTATACGGGCGAACTCCGAGCTTTGCACCATACCGAATAGCCAACACGAATTTGAAAAATTTATATTCTTAAATATCTCTGGAAACTCTATTTTGTGACTCAATATTTAATGAGTTATTATATTGTAAAATAATTAACACCGATTAGTCAACACGTCTTGAAAATAGACCTTACATTCTCTATTTTTTTTTTCAAAATTTATCAGAAATCGTTTCTGAAACACAAATATAATAATGAAATCGTTTGTGACTCTCTATTCTTTTAGAAAAATCTAAATTCATTTCAAAATGTGTAGATTTAGGCAACTAGCTATACATCACTGTTGAAGCGTCTATTAATTTGAGTAATAAGAAACGTCACAATACAAAGTAATAATAAATAATAACTCGATACTTTTGAAGTTGGTGCCAAAAGTTTTATATCTAACTAAAAATGCACAACTTCAAAAGTACGAGCACCTATAGAATTAATATTATTTTGTATTGTGACGTTCCAAACGAAATTATATTTAATGACTATTGATTAATGATGTATTGTTAGTTGCCAGAACCTTCAAATTTTGAAATCAATTTAGATTTTTGTAAAACAACAGGACAGTCACAAACGAGTTCCGATAAATTGATTAAAAAATAGAGAAGGTAAGGTCTATTTTCAATACGTGTTGGCTAATAGGTATTCAAATGATCTAATAACTCGTTAAATATTGATTCACCAAAAAAAACAAACGAGTCACAAACTTTCACGAACGATCTGTATAAACAGAAATTCAAAAATTCAAAATTTTCAAATTCGTGTTGGCTATTCGGTATATGGTTGATTGGACTGCTCTGTTAGTACCAGAGAACACTACCTCCAAATTAGTACCAATCCCGATATTTTCATAGATACAAAAAGAATATTAAATAACTTATATCTTCAAATTCACTGGGTTTTGTTTTATTTGAATTATTCTGTCGAGAAAAATATTTAAAATTAAAAAATAGCTCATCATTTTTATTGCAAGTTCGTTAAAATATATATAAAATATTTTGCTGGTTCATTCTTTCATAAAATAAAAGAATATTCAATCGTTGATACATATATAAGTAGCATATCATATATAAGCAGAGTATTTAAATTAATATTACAATTAAAAGACAATAAAAAATACACTTATCTTAGTTTATATCACAAATATATATCAACATTCCCTGTTTTAAGAATGCCGGTTCTAACTTTATGGATCAAATTATGTACTTATTATAAAAGATATTGTTTCATCACTGGCCCTTCATTTGATCCACAAATATCGATCTAATCCTCACAGAAACAACCATCTTGTGAATTTTCAAGGATCCAATCTAAATATCTTGTTATTCTCGTATAAACACCGGGGTAGCCTGGTCTAGCGCAGCCATTACCCCAAGATACTACACCTGTAATAACAAAATTACGGTTAGATCGTGTACAACGTACAATCATTACGAGTACGTGTTGATATGGTACAATGAAAAGTTGTTAGAAACTAAAAGCATCTTTGTTATTTCAAATTTTATTAAAAAAAAAAAATGGGACACACTATATATTACCGTATTTTTTTAATTTTTCATTACTTTCTGATTATTTTTGTCTTTTACTCACCTATACCTATCTCTAACGGTTCTCGAGATATTAATTATTTTCCATATTTTTTATCCAAAACATAGCTCGAATTAAATGTTTATTTATGCAGTATTTGGATTCCTAGGAAGCTGCAATTCTGTTTATACGTAGTTCATTAAGATCATGTATATTGATTCTGTATACATAAGTTTGTTCTGGGTTATATAGGGTCGTTCAAAATTCGTGATTTTACTGCTTGATAAAAAAGGGGTGGAAAGTGCGTTTTTAGATGGAGCACCCGGTATATTATGGAATATCCTGAAAGGTGACTCAATTACCTTCGAACTGATATATTATGTTCCTACACCGAAATAGCAAAAATTCCGTGATAAGAGCAATTTTATAAAAAAATCTAATTATTTTTCTCATATTCATTTATTACATATCATGTTGCTACATGAAAATTTTAAACAGGGTGTCCCATTTGAAATAGCAAAGATACTGCTATTTTATGGTATGGTATGAGCGGCAACGCTGCATCGCTGAAAATATTTTGGAGCGATAGATCAAGAGCAATTACTTGAGGAAACAAATTTTCAGAATTATCCTACGTTCCATTTACCATAAAGGTCTAAGGACTAAGGTAACATTGACCTTGACCCACTCTTTATAACTTGAAATTGACAACAAATGAAAGCTTAAGGTCAACAGACTACACTAAAATTCACAATTAATGAGAGTTTCTGAAAGTTTTCAATAAAAACCAAGTATAGGTAAACATTTCATGATATTAACAAATGCCCAATGTAGCGTACAGCGAGGCAGGGACGCAAGCGCGGGTGGGATCTCACAGGGGGAAGTTCAATACATAGACTTTTGTGGGTCGTTTCTCGCCTTATACGATTGTATCATTGCCCGTTATTCGGGGCATAGATTATATAGTTCTTTACATAATGACAACACATTAAAAAATTGTCAATGACAAATTCCAGTTTACGACTTGCCAACTTTTGACTGAATATTTCAGTTACACCAACTCTTCTGTATTGAAGATCAACTCTTCTTCTAGATAGACTTTCTTTATAGAAATAATAATTAAGGTATATTTACCTATGAGTTCGTATCTGGAATCATCTTTTTTGGTAATCAAAGGACCACCACTATCTCCCTGGAAAAACAAAATCAACAAATATTCTAAATTCTAAATAATTGCATCATACCTGACAAGAATCTTTCTTTCCTTCTTGTGGATAACCTGCACACATCATATTGTCAGAAATCATCTTGGAAGAGTAGTTGGTCTTTCTGCAATCCTCATTACTTATAACTGGAACTTCCACTTTTTGTAAAATACACGATGGCTTGCCTTCTTCTTTCAAAGTACCCCATCCGGCTGCGATACCTGTATGTCCCACGTAGAGATGATCTGGAGAAACAACATGTGTAATCGACATATTATATTTGTATTAATTGGTGTGGAGAAGATTTCCCTTTTGGCATATTACCGAACAGAACGTAAGACTGATACTTTCACCTAGCAGTGTATTAGATAGAGATAGCTCGTTGTTATTTTTTGTTTGTTTCAGTTCATACTGTGATTTCATTGGTCATGTCCACAGCAGTCTCTGATTACCACTCGCTTAGTAATCATTATAATGACCTAGAAACAGAGATAGACGGAACTGTATAATAAATTGGGTTGACATCATCCCTGGTTCGGCCACTCCCCGTCGCGTAACCGCATTTTCTCCCACTATTTAAATACTTGGTGTTGTTTTTGAAGATATTCCATTATTTTCTTTGGTTTAAAAATTGTTGAAATGTAGAAGTTACAAAGTGTGCAATAAAATAGAATTTACGAACCTAGAAGTAACTTTTAATCGGTAAGTAGCCGGTCCAAATTAAAATAGGTTTATTTTTAAATTTTCAAAAGAAAGTTTCTAAACGTGGATAATGGACGTAGTAGAGATAATAATACCTAATTATTGTTATTTAATTAAATCGAATTTTATATTGTTTGTGTTTTTAAATCCTAGACTTGAAAAAAATAGTTATTATGCATACCTATTAATTATTTCAACTTATAAATTTCAATTAAAGATAATGAATAATATTTGATTGAATTTAAAATCATCAATAACGACAAATAAAAACTTAAAGAACGAGACGCCACTGGCGTCATATTTCCTGCGGCAAGAAGATGCGAAGATGCATGGAGGTAGCCGGTGTATCCCCCCTTCTGACCGCTTCTACAGCTCACCTCCCCTGACCTAAAAACATATTGTCAACCAAACAAAACTTATTTTATCAATGGAGTGTTTCGTGTATCTATGGTAATCAGAAAGTTGACGTCTCTAATCAGCTATAAGCAAATGTGAAACATAACCTATCTTTTGTTTCCGCTTTTTCCCAATTCTATTATGGACATCTATAGTTTCGTTAACCACACAATCTTTTTCATTAAATATATTGAACAGAAATTACCGTTTTTTCTTTTATTTTCAATTTCTCCAATATGTGTACCTAATTGTCGAATAGAACTATTTCAATTCTTTTGACAAAATAAATGTCAGTTTGACAAATGAGCTAAGTGATACATCAGTCGTGTCCACGAGAGTATGAATAGTGATTACTAAGCGATTGGTAATCAGTGACTGCTGTGGTGGTAGGGGAATCTTCTCACTGACAATTAATGTGAATAATTTTGATTTTACCTTTGTTTTTTGGTAGACATATGGGTTTGATAAACTGAGTAATGGGTACTCTATCGTTGAGCCTCAGAAGAGCAATGTCATTGTCGAAATTGAGGAAACTGAATGCTCCCGATATGGCACGTAGAACGAACCTGGTTTCCGGTCTTCTGTTGTCATTGCATCTATCGTGCTCCCCAAACGTCACTTTGATCATGAACCACATAAACCTGTATGTAGTTATGTAGAATAAGTTAACCTTGAAATTTGTATGTATTAAGTCAAGAAGTATGGATGAATAAGGCTTGTTCAAGGATGTTATAAGAAGGATAATCAACTACTGTTTGAGAAAGCATGCTCTAGGTTGTCGAGTTGGTGGGCGGGTCTACTAATGAGATTACAGAGATATAGGAAATAGAAAAGATGTCAATAATAGTCAATACGCCTAGGCAGTTGCTGTGCTGTTTGGCCACACCCACCTCCTCTACAATATAGATAATTTTTTCCAATAGTCGGATACCCCGAGTCGCTTATCCTTCGTATAATATCCTTGGGCTTGTTATTTGTTATTGATATTTGATAAACGAATTTATAATCTATAAAGCCTTTTCCTAAATAAAAACCATTAGCCTGGCCAGGCATAAATTAAGTTATGAGTCAATGTCATATTCCTATATTGAGTCCATCAGCGTGTTCCTAAATACAAACCAATAACCTGGCCAGGGTTAAAATGGCCGTGGAAAATTGACAGATATACAGACTCAATATAGGAATTTGACATTGACTGATGACATAATTTCAGCCTGGCCAGGCTAATGGTTTATATTTCGGACCAGGTTGATAGTCACTTGGTGTTGATAATCATCAGGTTAGAATTTTATGGAGAAAAGGTTTCGAGATTGTTCACTTCATTTATAATCTCAGTATTAATTTTTAGGATTTCATTGATTCATTCCAATTTGCTCTTATTTATATCGATTATGAATCGATTGTTTAAGCTATGCTACCGTTTCGTTCTTTTTATTTAGCCTCTCAATTTGGGTTTAGATCGGAATTTGAAGTACCTATACAATTTAAAGGTGGAGAATTATAAGAGGCAAAAATGGAAAAACAAGTCGTTACTGATCTTTCTAAATCTTTGCATATAACTTCTTTCAAAACATTTATTTCGAAAATTACTTCATTTTCATTTTACTCTTTAGTCAGATTGTCCGCATGTCAACCGAACTATTAAATGATAAAGAATTCAAAAGTTAGCCATTCTAAAAGTGTTTCCATTCTCATCACTATTTGCTATCTTTGAATCAGTTCAAGCATTTTACTAATACCATATCAGAGCATTGATGAATCGGAAAATCTCCATTCCAGCAGATCTAAATTATTCAAGACTCTCTGCTATCCACAACAATCTATCTAAGTTCCTTGTAATTGCAAATGGCATCGTCACGACTTCTGTTATTATGGACACTACGCATCAATGTAACTTTGAAGAAGTTATCCAAAGGTCATCATCATCTTCATCATCAAGTGATCGACAACGAGTAGCTGAAGATATGCACGAGTAGAAGTGCCGGTTTTGCTCCTTTTTTTCCACATTGTTCGATAAGAGAGAAGCAATTATGCTAATGAGAGGGAAGATACAACCATCAGCACTGCTTGGGGGCTATTGCAAATAATGAGAGAGGTATTATCCTCTTTGGTTTTGTTTTGTGCTACCTTCTTACAACTTAGTCAAGATAATTGATACACTATTATCATTTAGCTTCGGTATTCAGCTTTAGTTATGTTAGAATGAATATCTTTCAGCCTAATAGCATAGAATCACTTTCTTATTATCTATTCAAATTTGATAATGGCCTACAATTACATATTGCTAGAATACCTGGATCTTATACATATTATTGCATGCAATAAAACCACCACTTTCAGAAGGGCATGAGAGTGTTTTTTGAACTCGTTTGGTTTCTGAATACAAGAGCAATAGGATTTCAAATCTACTCAGTCAAGCTGAACACACTGACTTAATTGAAAAGGAATTAAATCAATGTCTGTTTGTTGAGTCGAAAAGAACTTACCCTTTAATGCAATGGGCGGCTGTCAAAACATATCTGTCATTAATTAACATCCCTCCACAATAGAATCTATTGAAATATGACAGTCTAGCCATCCAAGGGTACTCATTTTCTGTTGTTGGTTTTCCACCCACAATTCTGCTGTTTTCATTTTTCTCACCGCACGCTACAAAATATATAAGTATAGATGAAATCATATTTATTTTGGATAATGTAGATAATATTGATTAGTCGGGTTAATGCAAAAAGGCTTTAGACACCTTTCGACAGGTAGTTGAAATTTAAAATGGCGATCAAATTTCGATGGTATGTAGACCGTCATTTTGCTTTGAAGGGTTCCATGTCCCAGTAATAGTTAAATGACGATAATATTAATTAGGTAATCTTTATTGGAGCAGTATTAAACTTGTCAGGTTGGATTTTCAGCAAAGACAATTTCCCCTTGAATGCAAAATGGTGGTCAAGTGATGCCCCATCTAAAGATTAGAGAAATAAAGCCTGTGTTCCAAAATTTCATGCAGTGTGTAGAGACGTCACCAACAGACGTCATTATGCGCTGGTCATATGAGATGGATGCATTTTCAATACAACTATCCGCCTTTGGTAACAAGTTCATATCCAGTTCTGGAAGAAAGCTTGGACCGGAATACCAGTGTAGTGTTAAATGATGACATTACCCACAGCTGAAGGAGGTTAGGTTAGGTTGACATTACCCAACATTGACCAGTATACTGGATTGAATTTAGGAACACAGGCGATATTACTGACGGGAATTTCTTTAGCCCGACTGGGCTAATATTCGTATATATTTGAGAAAATATCGAATTGAATTACTATGTGCATAAAAATCTGCTTACTGCATCGACATGGTGAAGCTGGCGTATCATGGCGTGGTGGAGGGTTGTTTCCATTGCCAAAATATCCGAATTTTGGGCCAAAGATCTTCTTCGGGAACGAAGCAGCTGTTTGTTGGGAATTTACCTTTAGAATAAGAATGGATTAGGTAGTTGGTGAATTTTTGGAGTATCTAATTTATATTGTTGAGATTAAAAGTTTTTTTTCTGAATATATCAGCATTGACTTCCATTATAACAAATACATTAGTATTTTATAGTATATAGTATTAGTAGTATAAAGCAAAAAGTAAATGAAATCCAGTTGATTAAATAATTGGATTGTACTTTCTATACATAAATATTTTTAGCAAAAACTGGACCAACTTTATTAGTTGGTGCACTGAAAAATACAAAATAATATTAATTCCATTGGTGCTGGTAAGTAGGTACTTTTGAAGCTGGTGCCTAAAGTCTTCTATCTAACTACAATTGCACCAACTCCAAAAGTACCAGCACTGATAGCATTATTATTACTTTGTATTTTCCAGAGCACCAAATAATAAAGTCGGTCCAATTTTTGACCGAGTTCCAAAACGGAGGAGGTATACAATTCGACATGTTTTTCTTTATATTTGTTCGCAACTTTTGCATAGTAAACGTGCTCCGATTATGATGATTTTTTTATTTTAGTTTGAGAGATGAGTATTGAGAATTGGTCCCATTGAAAAATATCAATATTTGATATGCCCTTTCCCAAAGGGGTTGGTGGTGGCAATTTTTCCCGAAAATTAAAATCTTATACGGCAGAGTTAAAGAGAGTTCTATATCCGGAAACGTTTAAATTGAACATTTTTTGAAAATAGTCACGGTTTTCGAGTATTTGGAATCGTGTAACTTTTCAGGTTAGGATCTAAGAGCTTTTGTTTACATGAAAGAACCCTTTTAGTTTTCGACAAGGATTCACCCCCTAAAAGCTTTCGCACTTATTTGTAACCACCCTGTATATTCAATAATTTATACAGCACACTTCGAATGAGCTTTTTCTAGGATCGCTCGATACTGTTGGGCCTAAAAAACCCTTATTGAAGCAATCGAATCTGTTTCCTATACTGTTGTTAACCTAAATTGTTAATCCACATAATAATCTGAAATATATGCCTTACTTTATGTTTACCTCGTATACATACTTTACTTTGATATTATTATTACTTATTATATCACAATGTGTTTTTTATGATCATACTAGTAGGTACTTTAAGTTTCGTTAACCACAGGAAGTGAAGTTTACGCATTCGCTCACGTACTAAGACGATTACAAGCCATGTAATGAAGAATTCCATGCTAAAGCCTCCTTACATTCACTGCGCGTGGTGATCAATATTTATGGACTTGTTCGGTTTAACGGTAAAAATGAATTTGCATTTTCTCAATCGTTTAAATTACCAAATACTGGATGGTTTCTTTAAACAAATGATAACAAATAATAGATAATGTTTTCAGTTTCACTCATATTTCTCAGAAACGAATGAAGATATTTAAATAGGTTTATATATCTACCTACTTGATTTGGCAGCTTTTCAAAATTTAAAAAAAAATATTAAAAGTTCTTAGGAAAATATTTTCAAATTAAATTTCTTGATGTCAAATTATACAAATTTCAAAGAATATAAATATATCTTACAAAAAATTGGACCGACGTTATTAGTTGGTGCACTGAAAAATACAGTGCAGTTGCAGTTAGATTGATAATTTTTGGCACCGACTTCACAAGTACCTACCAGCACCAATAGAATTAATATTATTTTGTATTTATCAATGCACCAACTAATAACGTTGGTCCAATTTTTTGTAGAAAAATATTTATTTCACACTTTTGAGTGTAACATTAGTCACGAAAATCGTTGAACGTTCACTAATACCAATGAAGATAGTGAATCCTATTATCCACGTATATTCTTAGCTTGTAAGAAGTTGTTATTATTAAGATCTCTTAACATCGCTGCGGAAATACGCAAGTATTTTAGATGTTACCATTTTAACACCGCTGTAACCCGAAAACCGTAACTCTAAGGAAAAAAATTCATTATAAATTTTGCTAAAAAATAATTATGTATTTCATGCAGGTAGTACCTACCTACAGATTTTCAATTTTCGAAAGAAATCGCCCTCTCCACATAGCACAAAATACACATATTTGATAATTTAACATGCCTCTCTTTTGAGAAAATTTTCAATTTAAACGTTTTCGGATATTGTCCTATTTTTAATTATACCACCTGAGATTTTCGATTTCCGAGAAAATTTTTCCCTTCCACCCCCTTTGAGGGCGGTTTTCGGAGGAATGGAGATTTCGGATTTACGTTTTTATAAATATGACACCATTTTTCAAATGAATCAAAAATCAACCAAATCGGAGTACGTTTAATATATGAAATGCGCGAGAAAAAAAAGCAGACAGTCGAATTGTACTTATACCTCCTCCGTTCGGGGTTCGTCGGTCAAAAAATGTGAAGAAATGTCATAGAAAACTTTTTTTATCAATTAATTTAAGAAATTATGTAGCTGACAGTCAATTTGTATATGTATTTCCTTATGGAAATTTGGTCAAAAATTGGTTAAAAACTCAGTAAATGAGCTTTATATTATCACTATTAGCTCTACTTAAATTACTTTAATAATCAACTTCCAAAAAAGGAGGAGGTTCACATTTCGGTTGTAAGTTTTTTTTATGAATGGCTGTTCGCGCTTTTTGAATAGTAAACCTGCTCTGATTTTGATGATTTTTGATTCAGTTGAGAAATGGTCCCATATTTAGAGAAACTCAAATTCGAAATCGCCTTCTCCCTAAAAATCACTCCTGAAAGGAGTAGAGGGGGTAATTTATCCAGAAAATTTAAAATCTGAGCCGGCAGAATTAAAGACGCGACCATATCCGGAATATATTTGGCCCCCGTTGTTGCAGTTTCTCTTTTTTAATTTATTCTATTATAATTAAAGCTTTTGAAAATAAATAACTGGACCATAAAAGTAGTACACACCTTCATATACCTTTATAGTTTATACATTCAAATATTTCTTACTCCAAGTCTGTTAAAACGGATACTTACATTAACTTCTATATATTCTCAACAGTTAATTGCGTTATTCCAATGTCAGTGTCAATAGACTGTGCATACATTCCAACAATCTGTCTTACGAGTATTTTTTACTTTTTAACTAATTTACTTTGTTTTGGTGAACAGTTCCCAGAATCTTGCTCAACCTGATTAGCTCGTTATTCAATAAAAGATCATTTTATTGACCGACATCAAAGAGGGACGAGGTATACATTTCGATTGTACGTTTGTTGTTCCCGCATTTTGCATAGTAAACGTGTCCCGATTTCGCTGATTTTTGATTGATTAACTTTTTCAAAATAGTTGCGGTTTTGGAGCTACAGCAATGGTAAAGACTGTAATATGTGTATTTCCGCTATGTGGAGAGGGCAATCCTTTTAAAAAATTGAGAATATGAGATGGCCAAATTAAAGAAGAGCAACATTTAAATCGAAATTTTTTCAAAACAAATTACGTTTTCACAGTTACAGCAGTGGCCAAGTTGGAAATATGTGTATTTCCGCCGCGATATTTTGAGATCTCTGAATAATAACAAGTACAAGCAAAGAATATACATGGGTAATAGGATAAGTACTAACTTCTTTGGTATTAGTGAACGTTCAACTATTTTTTACCAAAAAATTGGACCGACTTTATAAGTTGGTGCCTTAAAAAATACAAAATAATATTGATTCTATTGGTGCTGGTATTTCTGAATTTGGTGCCAAAAGTCTTCTATATAACTGCAATACCACAACTTCAAAAGTACCAGCATCAATAGAATTAATTTTATTTTGTATTTTTCAGTGCACGAGCAAATAAAGTCGGTCCAATTTTTGGTTAAACTTTTTTATATGTTTTATAATGCTGAAAGTACGAACTGTTTTCAGAAATCATTTCAAAACTGATCCATAATTAATAAATGTTAACATACAATGTTTATATTTTATTTAAACATGAATTGCTAAAAGGCTGTCTACCTTTAGTGTGTGCCTAATTTGTTTGAGAACCAATAATTTTTGATTAACTTAGCAGAATATATATCGGAGGCAGCTTTCGAAAATTTTCAGCAGAATTTCCAATATATAATCAAATGTATTCAGGTTACGATCAACACAATTAATGCTTGGAAACAATTAATTACTTTCTCAAGGTTATCGAATATTTTTATTTGGTAAAAGTTTGCAAAGATCATTTAAATTTCAATGGAATGGAATTTCTCTTTAGGCAAAAGGCATCTCTCGCAGATTATTGTTTTCAGTGCCTTCTAATTCTCAATAATAGAACAGAGTTTTATCCAGGTTATAGTGCAAAAATATAAGAATTTTTGACATATTTAAAGGAAATTCAGCTGGAAAAATAACAACGTTATAAAGACACAGAAATAACGCTGAAAACCATTGTACTCGTGATTCGTACCTATAGGGATCATGAGGACTAAAAGTACGTCAAAACACCAGAAGCTGGGAGATATTTAATAAAATAAATCCGTTTGGTCGGATATTAATGACAAATAATTAAAATAATGTGAATTATTTGAAAGATAACTAAAGCTGATACATATTTCATCATAAAGTCTCATTAAATTTGATAGTAATTGATTGTTTCTATAAAATGATAAATATATGTTAAATATTTATCCATGTGGGTTTACTACACGATAAAATGCCCAATAAATGGATTTATAAATAATGAACTGAGACAACAAAATGTGAGAACTTTACGGTGATAAATCCACGTACCGATAATCACGACGTAGATAAATCAATTGAGATAGATAACAAACAAACAAATGCTCCGATCGATTTAAAAGAGAGAAGACTTACTTACAGTTCCACTTTCCTGCAACGCCAGCAGCCAGCAGAAAGCAATCCCCACAGGGATGACATGTCTCTGAATGGTCATGGTATCTTTGTTTGCTATTAATGTATATCTTGCAGCAAGCAGTGTAGTTGGCAATTGGTAGCGGTGTTCTTCTATATTTGATCAAAAACACAACAAGAAGTTGATGGGTCGCGGCACCCAGCAGGACTGAGAACGAACACTGTAGGTTGTTGTTTGCACTGCCGAAGACTTGACGGACGCACAGCAGGAACAACGGGTCTTCATCATATTATACTGGTTTTTCTGCCATATCTCGGTGCGTGGTTATTTTCTTATAGGTAGGTAAGTCAGCATCAGGCGGGCTCTTGGCTTCTTCAACTGTTTGTTCAGTGACAAAAATCGGCAATACATACCTACATAATATACAGGGTTAGTAAAAAGTACCGGAACTCTTGAATATCTTCAAAACCGCTTCAGTTGCAAGCATAAAATTTGGTATACGAAAAATTTTAAACATGCGGAATTGAACTATGATATCGGAAGTGCTGCTTGCTAGTTGCTGAAATATGAAAAGAACGAATTTCCAGGCTAGCTACCGGAACCCTTGAATATTCTCAAAACCACATAAGTTGTACTTGAAAAATTTGGTATTCGGGGATTTCTGGGCACGCAGAATTAAAAAATGATATCGGCACTGCTGCCAGATTCACCACTTTTTCGGCAGCTTCCAATTTGATGCAATAAAAATAAATGGGGCTTTAATTGAAAAAACAAAATAGCTACTTCTGGCGCAAAAGTGATAGATCTAGCACCAGTGCCGATATCATAGTTCAATTCTGCATGCTCAGAAATCTTATTAAACGAATATTAAATTTTGTGCTTGCAACTGAAGCGGTTTTGAAGATATTAAAGTATTCCCATACTTTTCACTAACCCTGTATAAAAGCAAGGAGATGCTGGCGCCAGTCAATGAGTAATTCTTTGAAATTGGATATTGCTTCGATTTTATCTTTTTTTTAAAGTAAACTTCTCGACATATTGATAATTTAATAATGGAAATATAATATTGTTCTTAATTATATACAGGGTGGACCAATAGTGCGCCAGAGTACATAGTTGCTCATGTTCTAGGATAGGTTGGAAGATGAGTTAAAAAAGATAGGCAGTACTAGACTGGACAACAGATTCTATAACCAGAAATTATTGCCGCATATACAGGTTGAACAGAGAACATTTTTCAGGATCCAGTATTTAAAAAAAATGGAAGGGCCCGTATCTCATTTTTTCAAGCAGTTTAGTGACCTCCATGTACCCCGTTATTATTATCTACCACCATAAAACCATTAAAAGCTATGTTGAAATTGTTGAATTCGTGTTTTTAAATGGAACATCTCGTATATTTTTCGGCTATAAGAGGCTAGAACGCAAACATTTTTTGTCTGTAAACTCCAGGCTATTTCTAGCCGTATAATTGCATTTTCAAAAATTATCTCCTCTTTTTAGGGTTCCGTACGTCCGAAAAAAAAACGGAACACTTATAGGATCACTCGTGTGTCCGTCGTTCACAGTCAATTATCTCCGAATCTACTCGGCCGATTGAATTGAAATTTTGTACAGATATCAATTTCTGTGACTTAAACGTACAGGTGTGACATGAATAGATGAAATGTGTGTAAGAGGGGTATTTTGGGGGGAGGTGGAAAATAGATTTTTTTTTGAAAACTGCATCCTGTGAGGTATCAAATGGAAGTTATTGCTGTGAAGATCTTACATGTATTCTTTTGTATTGTTAAAATAAACAGTTTCCAAGTTATTCAAGAAAATAGACGAAAATTGACCATTCCCCCCCCTTATCTTCGAAACTACTGAACCTAAAATGTTGAAAAAAATCCAGAAGTTAGTTTTCTGCTTATAGGAGTTCAACTCGAACTTGTCCAGTTTTTTATATAGAATATTCCTACATATGATATATGAGAAGAAAGTGATTATTTCTTATTTATACACCTCAAGCAAAGACAATCTTTGCCTCTAGGATATTTGTGATCGTTTTCTATTCGTTGATTTCTGAAAAATTTCCGAGTTATCTAAATGGAACTTAGGAGGCCAATATTCTTTGTTTGTACACCCCTATGCTATTTCTAACCTTTTCCTATTCATTGAATTTTACTTCCACCGTGACACATTCCTAGTTTCCTAGGTGCCCTAAAAATATATTGAGTTTTTATGCGAATTCGTTTTATGTTTTTATTTATCGATTTTGTCTATTTTTTGACCGACATATCAAAAAATGAAACATCTCGGCCGAGTTCGTTATTGGGCAATATCGGGTAAGTAGTTTCAAAATAGCGATCGTTCAAACATTTTAAAAAATGACCAAAAAAGAGCCCTAGTGTTAATATCATCATCATTTTAGGTTATAGATATAATCAGTACCTACAATTTTCGTTCGAAGTAATTTTCCTTGAAGTAGAACGCGAACCCTGTCTAGGTACTTTATATTCAACAGCCAAAACAAAAACCTCCAACCGCAAGACTATGACACATACGGCAATTTTATGTAATAACATGTAGGTATACCAATGAAAAAGTTGTTAAAATTTCAATTCAATGAATTTTGAGAAATTTACCTTTCCGCTGACTACAGGCCATCGGGATTTTTTTACTATTCTAACTTATCATCAAAGTCGTTCAAGGTTCCAGGTTCACTTATATTGAGAAGTTTAAAAACAGCAGTAACATATATACCCATTTCAGACTTAACTATTGTTATAAATAGGAAACCGTTAAATTGGATGAAAAACGTCAACTAAATGTTTATACTATTTATGTGAATAGATCAATTCAATTCTTAATCCAGATATATCTTGCCATTCATATATTATCCATGATTTATTTCATCCATTGTTTTATTATTTCGCACTCATTATCTTCTATGCTATCTAGTAAAATTATTACGTCGAATAGCACAATTACTCTGTACATTCTCTACGTACCCACTGCAAATATGAACATAGCTGTATCACAAATTACCACCGGGTGAATGAATCCTATAGGAAGGCCATAATGACAAGAAAAAATAATTATAAGTTGTATGTGGTGAATGAAACAATGACATTCGGTCCGCTTTTAAGAAAAAATCTCATGGAAATGTTCAGACTTTGATAAATCTCCAATAGTCCGTTTGAAAAGGATAGAGAGTGATAAACCCTAATTAAATATGGAAAACCTGTACAAGGTGGTCCTTATAATTCATGGAACTTTTGAACAAGGTTTTGTTTAGCTCACCCTGTTGTTCGGGCTCATCAAGGGTCGAAATACTCATGGTCTATAAACTGGTCTGAAGAAATACCTACATCATCTTGTATGTAAATAAGGTCATGAGTGTTCCTTCAGGTGAGGGCAGTGACTAATGAATTTATTTACGATTGAATTGTTCAATGAACCTCCGGAATATAATTAAAGCTAAAGATGAATTGAATTCATAAATCTCTTAAAATTACGAATTTATTAAAAATAAAATTAGATTTGATGTTAGATACATCTATTTGTAAAATATTATGTTTTGTAACGTAGAAAGATTCATTGTTGTTCGTTATCGGAAAGAGACCAATCGGAGGAAATTTCGTCGTTAATAATCTGTGGTTTGATCGTTTCGTCTATATGTAGTCAGCTTAGGTATGAAGTGAACTGGTAAATAATATGGTTTCTGCAATATTTTTCTGTTTATTTTTTGTTCGTGTCGATGATGAGGAATTTTAATTCATTCAACATGGACCGGTTGTTGTGATCATCGAGAATCATTGACCTAACACACCTTGACATTGAAATGAGAGTCAATCAAATCATAATTTATTCCACATGACGATCAAAATACACAATGATCTAATAACGGAAGAGAATAAAATTCGAGATTAGTGGTAGAAAAAAAAGTTGTACCTATAGAGTCGATAGATTTTTAAAACGCTAAAAGATTAAGGAAAATTAGGGACTATCACAAACCAATTCTCCATTCCTATCAATTTCAGGAATAGAAGGTCTTTAATAAAATGTGTTGATAGCTGAGAATATATGAATTTACGATTATTGTCCTGAAGATGGCAATAAATATTTCCAGAATCTAGGCACTTTATCAAAGGGACTACTCTACTAAAATAATAAATGAATATTAAGTGCAATAAATATTTTTTACAACTTTATTAGTTGGTGCACTGGAAGATACAAAATAATATTAATTCTATTGGTGCTAGTACTTTGAAGTTGGTGCCAAAAATCTTCATCTAACTACAATTGCACCATTGCTGCAACTCGAAAACGGTAACTCTTTTGAAAAAAATGTTCAATTCAAATGTTTAAGAGATTTCGGATTTGAGTTTTTCTAAATATAGGACCATTTACACGTTCAAATGAATCAAAAATAATCAAAATCCTCCACCTTTTTTTGAAGTCGGTTAATAATAAAATGATCTTTTATGGAATAACGAGTTAACTCGGTTGAGCAAGATTCTGGGAACTGTTCACCAAAACAAAGTAAATTATTTAAAAAGTTAAAAATACTCGTAAGACAGATTTTTTGGTGCTGGTAATTTTGAAATAGGTGCATAAAGTTTTCAATCTAACTACTACTGCACAACTTCAAAATTACCCGTACCAATAGAATTAATATTATTTTGTTATATAACCAACTAATATTTTTTTTTTAAATACGTATGTATTGTGATATAATTATAACTTTAATTATTACAGTTTTTAGAGAAACATACTAGATATTATAATCAGAAATATTTTGAACTTTTGCAATTTATAAGGGATGAGTTATCTGTTAAAGATATATAGAAGGTTCTTGGTACCAATATTTTTTTATCATTTTTAAGATGTTAGGTTATGTTGCCTGTAATTACCCGTTGTTTGATTCACGTGATATTCCTTAAGTTTGTACTTCTAGTACTAATAGAAAATATATGCACTATTTTTTGTATCAGTGCATCATCTATTAAAGTATGTCTTTGTTTTTGTAAAAAGTTATTATACCTACATCGCATTTTTGTGTCATCCTGATTATTGTACGATGATGTTTTCTGAAAACTCAGCTGAAGTCTGAAGAATAGTTCTATCTAAAATCTGCTGAAAATTAGCTTTTTGCCATATCAAATTTCTATTTTTCGGTACTAACTGTCATTGGTGGTATTTTTTTTAAAGGAATACATATTTACAGATAATAAACTAATAGTTGCATGATTTTTCTTAAGATGAACTAGCTAAAAACTTTTGACATATCTCCACTTGCATGGATTAACTTGAGCATCACGATTGCAAGTAATGATATCGACATTGGACTTGCTTCACTCGATTCATGTGTAGATAATTAAGCTAGAGTTCTGATATGATGAACTAACAATCTGGTTAGATTAAAAGTATTTTTCTTGGTATTATATTTTAACATTGGTATGGTTTCTTTTTCATTTTGGGAGAGAATAAACTGTTTTTTGTTAGGTTAGGTTAGGTTAGTTACATACAGATGGTGAACTTATGTGAAACATTCACGTAGAATTGGGTGAATTGTGTTAAATTTTCGTCTTATATTGGAAATATTGATATGTATTAGTGGGGTATTGTGTTAAATATGAGATGTAGGCTGGTTGTATCTGGTAAAATGTTAAATTGGTTTCAATTTGATAGTTGTTCTCCCAATAATGTTAAATAGGGTTCAATTTGATAGTTGTTCTCCTATTCGGTATATCAAATTATTATACTGTTGTCACTATTTTCACGTCGTGATAGATAGACGATGGTATTTCCATGTGTAACTAATAATTAAATATACAGTGTGTCCAACGTAAGGTTGGGATGTCATTAAGTTCTCGAAAACTATAACGGTGAAGTGTATTATAGATATAATCATCAAATCAGCAATTTACCGAATGATAAAATGATCCGATGTCGAAAATTATGACATTTATTTTTGATAAAATTTCCTAGTTTTTGATTTCTTAAGAGAATATCTTTTTATTCAATATGGACATCGGTGGCTTTACCAATCATATGTTGTGTATTTATGGAATATAAATAACCAATTAATAATATTTATAGTGTAGTTACTTAAAACAAAAAAATGTTCAGTCCAATATTACGTTAAACAGAAAAAAAAATGTATGATAGTTTCTAGAAAAGGAAACGTTTCATGATTTTTTGAACGGAATTTTGGAGAGCAAATAGAGTTACCATGAAGAAGTACGTTTTTCTTTCAAATTTCGAAAACCAACAAAGTGATTAAATTTTTGTCACCATGATTTCGATGACCAACAAATTGCCCTTTTGGAGTTCCTAATCCTATCGCAACCTAATCAACACACTGTATATACTTACTATAAATCATCATTCCATCGCCTATTAGTTTCGTTCTTCGAAATAGAAATTGTATCTATAGATATAATATGTAATTGTCACTCATTCCGAGAAGCTGTTGGCAATAATAGTGGGTCGCAATTATTTTTGGCAAGGATGCAAATGAAGATACCGGTTTTCAATAACAAAAAATCTTTATCGAAATCACCTCTTCAAATCAACATGTAAATTCAGCTTAAATGATATAGGAATGCTGTGGAGAAATTTTATGTAAGAGTACAATGGGAACGTAGAAACAGGATTTTACACTTCATGGGTGGCCCTCCCCTCCATAGTCCATTATCATATCAGAAAATTTTTAAGCAAATTGGCGAGAATATTAGTTTGCAATCGACGGTATCTATGATGTAAATCAAAAAGGGATTATTTTTAAATTGTGATTTATGAGATAGAATAAGTGTTTAAACAAAAACGTTTTTTTATTATTCAGGAACAATAATTTACATAATAAATAAACTAATGGTAACTTCTCATCCTTGATTCTAGTTACATAAACACGAATCATCTAGATTGTATTTCAGCCAGTTGAGATATTTGGATACTCTAGTGTAAACGCCTGGATAACCTGGTCTGCCACATCCAACGCCCCAAGAGACAATACCTGTGGAGAATTTAAAGCTTAAATTTTGTCGTGTCTCGTTTGAGTTATATAACTGAGGAAATTTGCTATGAAAATATGCAAATAATGCTTTTCTAGTCTGGATAAAAACTTCAAAACTGTGTTGATTATGGGCGTAAATTTCAAGTCCAAAAATAAACAATTGCAAAAGTTATGACCAATTAAGTAGAGATCCAAGAAGGGTACATAGTTTCTTGGAAATTACCTAGGAACTACGAGCATTAACGTTAGAGATTTTTCTCAAGAGAAAGAAATAAAAGAAAATGTCGACTTTCAGATTTTTGCACATGTTTTTCTTTTAATTTTGAAAATTAATTTAAAAATAAGTTGAAATATTAGACCTTAAAATACTTATATAACCTCAGGAGGCCTTCCAATATTCTTTTCTTTAAACTCTCAATAGTTCAATAAATTTTTATTTCTGGTGTATCTTTCGAATAGTAGGTAATATATAGGCAGTACTTGTACCATAGTACGGAACCCTGTGCATGTGGTTCCAACTCGCATTTGGCATTTTTTTGTAATTGTCGAATATTTTAACGTTTTTAATTCGCATTATCAAGTATTGACATGATTGTGAACTTGTGAACCAGAATATAGTCGACTTCGGAAATAGTCGGCAGTAATTTTCAAGAAATCTAAGAGGGTTAAAAGGACAAGGATGATGATAGATATTAGATTTCTTGCTATTTTTGTAACTGTTTTAATTTGCTCCAAATAGTCAAAGGAAGACCCATACAAAGACTGAATTTTTGAATCTTGATAACCTACAAAAATTCCATAATAGACTTCTCTACTCTATTTTGCAATATACTCACCAACGATTTCATACTTATCACCACTGTGGACGAGAAGAGGACCACCACTGTCACCTTGACAGGAATCCTGTGAGCCTTTTCCAGCACACAGCATATAAGTGGTAATTCTGGATGCTCTATATTTCATGGCTCTGCATTGTGACAATGTCATGATAGGGACTTCCACCTCATGGACAATGCTTGGTAGTATTCCACCTTCTGATGTCCTGCCCCACCCGACAACTGTTCCGGTTCTTCCTGCAGGATCTGTGACTGATAATTGTAATATTTTTTTAGTTTATTAAGGTTCAGAGAGTTATATCTGGTTGAGTAATGCCTAGACTTATAAATACAAAATTGTGAAATACTTGTTTTTAAAATTGCTGTCTCTCTTCTCGAATACCGTGCGTAGAATTTTGAGAAAAAACAGAGCATAGGTATTTACTCAAAATTCACAGGAAAATCTGAACGAGTCCTTAGTACGAAACCCTATCCTTGTGAGCCCGACTCGCACTTGACCGTTTCTTTTTCTAGCTTCGGAGAAAATAGATTGTCACTGAGGGATAAACAGATCTTGTCTTATAAGGGTTTTGTTTTTTCCTCTGATTTATAGACACCATTCTATATGGCTGAAGTCAATTCATTGCAGTGCCATCTAGCGTTAAGTTATAAAGAACTAAATAGCGTAAAGAAATTCTCAATGGTCTATCAAATCAATCATAGTGATTACAACGGTGTAGAAGTTGATCTACTGCAGCGCCATCTAGTGGCCAGATATAACAAAGTCTACTTTATGCTATCTGTAGCATAGAGACCCTCTTCTTGAAAAATTACATATACATGTCGAGTTTCATGCTATTCTATTTTTATATATAGTATAATACTAGCTGTTTTCAGTAGATTGTGGTACGAAAACAGAAAATCATAAAAAATCTTGAGTATGGAACCCTTCTACCTCGGAGTCCTACTTGCAAGTAGAATCAGTCGGAACACCAACCCAGATCCATCCACCAAGATAGAACTGCATAAGAATGTCTCCTACATATGTCTTGGGGATTTTCCGGAATGGAACCCTCCACCTTTGAGTCTCAGTCGCACTGGCAGACTCTCACAAAACAGTCCAGTAACATACTACACACAAACATAACGAAAAATCCACGAAAATCCAGCCATTATGCTCAGAGATATTTCTTTGGGTATTACAGGGATAGAACCCTTCACCTAGGGCCCTCTAGTTACACATATATTCATTCCAATAAATTCTACAAACATACATGATAAGAAGACCATCAAAATCCAGCCATAGACTTTAGAAATATACAACTTTCAGGTACGGAACCCAGCACATAGAATCCCATGGATAATAAAAGGTAGCCTAGGTTCTTTCCCAAGGGCTAGTCTATCTCTGTACCAAATTTCAGTTCAGTGGCTTTGGCGTGAAAGCGTAACAAACAAACTTACTTTCGCATTTATAATATAAGTTAGGATAGAAGATTATGCTATAAATATTTTTAGACTAGACAAATATAACCTCTTGACTTAACACTGTATGCTCATTCTGTAAATGATGTAATATGTATTTCAAAGTTGTCATAGAGAAACATACTAAAATAGAGATATTGAATCATATTCTCGCTTCAAAAGAACTAACTAAATTTTTAAAATTCTGACTACAATTATTTTACCTAGGTGTAGCAAATGGGACACCAGGTAGTTAAGTGTCAAGTTCCGACATTTATTGATGGTTTCATAGAGACTCACTTTTTGGCAAACAGATAGGCCTTATCTGTTTGGTGAAATCAACTGGTTTCCTGAGTTTCAATAATGCTATATCATGATTGTAGGTGTCAGTATCGAAATTTTTGTGCCTGATGATGGCGGAAACAGCTCTCATCATTGCTGGTACTTCGCTGGTTGTTGAAGCGTCATGATCGCCAAGAATCACTCGGATTTTCGACTTTTTCAAGCTGAAATTATCAAAAAAAAAAACATATCAACATATTCACACCGGTGATTTTCGACTTACCGTCTAACACAGTGGGCTGCTGTCAGAACAAAGTTTTCGGTCAAAAGGGACGCCCCGCAGTGATAGTGTCCATCATATAGAATCCTTGCTACCCAGGGATAACGATTGATTCCAGTTGGACGTCCACCGACAATTCTGTTCTCTTGATTGGAGACTCCACATTCTAAAAGCGGAAACGCATGTAGCTTGACCTCATTTTTTTATGAAGGAGAAGATAATATGCATATGGAATATTATTTATTTATGATGGTTATATGAATTGAAAAATTATAAAAGAAAAGAGCCCGTATGATTATGACATTGAGTTTTATTGTACGTAATAGATGTTGCAACAGTTTATCTATTGAAAACCAATTACAGGGAGACAATAGCTATTTTGCTATTTTGAATATTAAAGAACTTATCATTAACAATTTTATTGATGGTACAGGTTACTATGATTCTGGTCATACAAAGCTAAAGGAAGGAAGGGTAACGGGATATTTATTTATATTGTTATTTTAATGTTGTTGGTTTTCTAGTATCCTTGAGTTTGAGAGTCATCTACACGAGTTTTCTAGTAGCCCCAGTAAAAAAAGTCAAACAGTGGCAAATCGCATGATCTAGGCGGCCCATCAGTCTATATACAATTATGAAGACAATAGGATTTATAAAATGTCTCGCAACTCACCACAAGAACAGTTCCTTGATTTGATGTCATCATCTCCATTGTCAATGTCAGTGTCAAATTCATCAACGAAACCCGTAGTTCCACCAGTAAGTAGACTTGCCAATCCAAACAGTTGATTGAACTGATTGAAAAATATGCGACCTTGTCGATGTGAACTGTTCTGGGAGATTTGATTTTGATGAATGCTCTGAAATAATAATGAGAAAATAACTGTTTCAACTTTTACAGATAGGAGAAGGAGTTCTATGTATATTTATATTACATTTAATATGTATCTATTATTTAAAAAAACACTACTAAATAGAACCAAACCTAAGCCAGTGGATTTCCTAATTCCTTGAAACATTCAGATATTCATGTTTACACTAAAATAAACTAGTTTACTTTATTTATACAGTTCAAAGGTCGTCTTTCACTTTTTTTATTGCTTCAGTATTTTTACGACAACGGCATACTTGATTTACTTTTGAGCCGTTGTTTTAACTTTCTTCGGCAAAGTTATGATTTCTTCACATCTCAATGATTACAACAAATGATTTCTTTTTAATATAATTGTGTTAATAACAGACGAAAGTAAGTGGAATGAAAGTGTTTCACATCCTTTTCGACTAATTGTATACGAATTATGATTATCAGGGGAACAAGAAATTATTTTGATGAAGTTAATTTTATTATGTGGAGTCACTCATAAAAAAGGTATCAACTGTTGAATTTTCTCAAGTTTATTTCGATGTGTTGCTATGATAGGCAAGAAAGTAGGCTAAGATAATTTTGAGATAGATAATAGTTTCATTTTAAGTTTAAGTCAACTTAATTTGCTGAACATTGGTGATATGTCAATATCTTTTCATATTGAAGTGTCGAAGCCATTGGCGGTTAAATCAAAGTAAAGCTTAGAATAGCCTAAAGATTTTGAGAGCATTTGTTTGGAGAAACAGCATACTTTGAACATAACTCAAGATATTGCAAAGATTCTGTATGTCAATTATAGATTATTTATGCTATACGAAAGGTTGTAAGGATTTTTGAAGTGGAGTTTTATATTCAATATCTTCAATGATATGAACTTCATTTCATATGAAGAAGAATTCAGAAAATAAGTATATTTTTTATTTTTTTCTAATGAAAATTAAGCAAAAATAAAAACCTACAGGAACTAAAAAGTATTTCTCTTTCACTACTTAAAAGTCTGAGTTTAGCATAAATACCTATGTTTGGTTTTTGACTGACTTAATAGAAAATAATACTTATGCATAAAATGATTGCTTTTAAAGGTAGATTTCATAGAAATATACCTTGTTGCAGAGGTTTCGACTTTCTTAGTACTTATAATTCGTAGAAGAGCTCGGTTGAGTTCGTAGATTAACAAAATTTGTTGCTAAATGGCGGTGGTTGAAATAAGAAACAAAAACATTTCAAACGGTTCAAACAACATAAGTGCCATTCGATAGATCTCTTTAAATAGTACAAGTTTTGTTCCAAAGATTACTACAGTTCGAAAAAAAATTATTGGTCGTATTTACATATGCAGTTTCTCGCGAAGTTTACGATTTTATTTTAATGATTTTTTTATTGAAAAGTAGGTACCAGTAGAGTTAAAATTGTTTTGATTTTATCAGTGCACCTAGTGGGTTCTAGTTTTTGTTACAAACATTTATTTCATATTTTTGAGTCTATTCATAGTCGTCAAAACCACTGAACGTTCATTCATATACAGATAGGTACATCAATACATAGAGGAAACACACATATTTCAGATATTCCTACGGCTGTAACTCGGAAAAATATCGAATTAAAATCTTGGTTGATACGATCTATTTCTTAATTTTGTCGTCTCAGATTTGTAATTTTCAAAAAAATGCCTTTCCACCCCTTATGGGCACAGTTTTTGAGCGGAAAGAAATGTTGAATTTTAAATTTCTGTAATTACGGGATCACTTCTCAACAAATCCAATTTCAAATAAAAAAAATCAAAATCCGAGCAAAAAAGCAGACCGTTGAATTGTATACCTCCTCCGTTTGGGAAGTCGGTCAAAAAGCAAACACACCATCCATCAAAAAGAAGGAGATACGTTTCAAATGTTATTATATATAGTTAGTAGTTAAAAATAATAATCAAAATTGGAGCAAAAAGCAGACCGTTGAATTGTATACCTCCTCCGTTTGGTAAGTCGGTCTAAAAGCAAACATACAATCGATCAAAAAAGGAGATACCTACATTTGAAATTGTATTATATATAGTAATAGTTTTAAATTTTTCTTTCATATGTCGATATCTCACAGATAATTATTTGACAAATATTATACATAATATACAGGGTTTTTCGTAATATATGCGCAGGACTTGAGGAAGTGATAGCTCGTCCAAAATATGAAAAAAAGTTTATATTCACTTCCCCTCTAAAATGCACCATTTTCATGATACAGGGTGTTGAAATTAAAAAAAAACGTTTTTTGTGAATATCTCCGAAACCGTTTATGGTATAAAAACGGCTTTTGCAAGCAATTTCCACTCATAATAAGCTAAGTTTTGAGTCAGAGAAAATGTTTTGTTAAGTCATAATTGGTGAAGATTTTGAAGGAGTAGTGGGTGTTTTTCTCCCCAGTTTCTATGCCAATGGAAAAATTACGGTTTTGAGGCGCCCCTTTGAACCGCCAATGTTTTCTACACAAAAAAGGTACTCTTGGTCATGAGCTCTTAAGTCGACCGTTTTAGAGAAAAATCAAGTTTTATATTGAAAAAACAGTTTTTTTTTTCAATATAAATGTTGATTTTTCTCGAAAACAGTCGATTTAAGAGCTCACGATCAACATTACTTTTTTTGTGTAGAAAATATTAGCAGTTCAAATGGGCGTCTCAAAAGCGTAATTTTTTCATTGGCGTAGAAATTGGGGAGAAAAACACCCACTACTTCTTTAAAATCTTCACCAATTATGACTCAACAAAAATTTTTTTCTTACTCAAAACTTAGTTTATTATGATTGGAAAATGCTTACAAAAGCTGTTTTCTGTACGATAAACGGTTTCGGAGATATTCACTCAAAAACTATTTTTTTTTCAATTTCAACAACCAGTATTTCGAAAATGTTGCATTTTAGAGGGTGAGTTGATATAAACTTTTTTTCATATTTTTGGACGAGCTGTCACATCCTCATGTCCTACGCATATATTATAAAGCAATCTGTATATTAATATTATATGAATCAATCAAAGTGATGACAATGAGATCTTCATAATTAACATCGACATTTTTTTATCTAATCTACATAATTATTATTCCAGAAAAAGTTTTTGATTTTAGAGACGATAAAATTATCAACAAATATCTGTACAGAGTCATCCATTTTAAAAGCCATTGGCGGGAATTTTAATTTGAACGTATTCATCTAGATTGATAATTTCATGTTGCATAAAAGTTTAACGTAGAAAAATAATGATTTCGAGAGACATCTTTCATATTTACCTTTGACTTATTCAATCACTTTAATGTCGTTTGTTATTTATTAGATAATTTTGGTTCTCAAATATTTTTTTATCAATAATAAGATCTCTAGTCTGCCGATAAAGAAGATTTAATTAATCTAGTTTTATAAGTACCTACATATTCGATACAAGAATGGAAAATTTAAAAGAACTGTTCTCATATTTCGCGTTATAATCGTTATTTACCAGATATTTGTAAAAATAATTTTTAGATCGCACCCAGGCCCTATCTTTTCGGAAGAATTATAATGATTTTATTGATACAAAACACAAATTAGAAGAAAATCCACGTCGGTTTTATTCAATGACAGAAGGTTAAAGGTATTCAATTGTAGGAAATTCGGAAACAGTACCGAATAATCAATGTAGACAAATTTACTTACATTTTCGTCTAAACTCTGACCAGTTCTACACAAACCACTTTCAAACAATACAAAAAAGCACAAAATCACACAGGCAATGCGACGCTCCAACATTATTCAAACTATTAATATTTTTTGTCACGCATAATAGTAGAAATTATTCAAATCGACTTCAATTATTATATCAACAACAGTGAATGTCGTGGTGTGCCCTCTTGCTTGCCGATTATGTACAAAAAAAACACAAGAAACAAAACACCTTCAAACTCTGTCAAGGTAAAATAATAATGTAACGATGTCACTACTTGTTAGATAATTGAGAAATTGTGCAAAAAAAAACTGACGTCGTAAGCGGGTTCAGTAAAAGCGATTCGTTTATGATATTATTAAGTTGATGATAAAAACGACAGTCAGTAAAGAGTGAGTGAGTGTCGTCAGCACACCTGTTTTGGTGCTTTCACCGTCTTCGCACTACTACTGACATATTATTGTGGAGGAATTCTTTCTCCTGCGCGTAACCTTCAGAAGAAAGTAAGTTAAGTTTATGCGAAATATAAACGTTACCGGGGATGGATGAGAGGTTATATGTGGGTAATTGGTCTTGGATTTCACTCTCACTTTCGTAAATATTGAAAGAGAAATGGACGAATGGAAAGATCAATTTTGAAGAAGATGTTTCAAGAACAAAGGAACGTTGAGTTTTTTCTCGTAGCCCCATAAAAAAGTCCAATGATGTAAAATAGCTTGATCTAGGCGGCTATTCGACGTCTCCAAAATGTGAAATTACTCGATCATGTTGTGTGTGGCTTGTGGCACCGTCTTGTTTAAACCAAATATCGTCAAAGGAAATAATCTTCAGTTGAATGTCAAACAAAGTTCGAATACCATAAGAGCCACATGAAAGGTAACTGTCACATCTTTATCGTTTCCAAAGAAAAATAATAATAATACGTTGCGAAGATGCCTCCAGTCTATATTGTTCGAAAAATCGTTGTTAACAGCAAATTTTAGTGCTAGATGCTTAAAACACAGAAAATCTTAACGTCGTTAAAGTATAGGTACTGCGCTTAATTGATCCTTTTTCATGAATATCTGGCAATAAAATAATCAAATGACGATTGCAATTACAGAGTTTGTTGACAGATGGCGGATAATACATTATGGTTTTGATACCAAAAGACGGATAGTTCACTCGTGATCAATTATACCTAAATATAAATAAATATTGACTCTAAAGGTAGGTATCTAAACTCTACCACGAAATTTAAGGAGATTGTTCTTGAACATTTGTAGAATGTACCATTGAACTGCTCTGGCAATTCAAATGCATCAAAATTATGTTGCAAAGCAATGTTGCCGGAAGATGGATTTCTTATCGTAGTTACAATTTATTGATAAGTACTGAATGAACTCTAATTACCTAAACTGATTATTGGTAAAAGTCTAGTTTACCGGTTTTTCTTATAAAGGCTCCAAAAAATCAAATTTTTGCAAAAATAGATGTACCTATGTTAGCATAACTTTTAATATAATTCAGGCGGAAGACACCTATTTTTAATGATTTTTTAATAAAAATGGTGATCTTAGGCCAGACGACTTTTAGCTGGAATTTTCATTTTGGAAGTATCTTTTCAATCTCAAATAGTATATAATTATCCACATTCTATTAAACGGTAACATCCTCCAAAATTAGCAAAAAAATTGTGCAGTATATTCAACATTCAATTGCCAACGCTGCCATTATAACTTTCGCAGAATTAGATCATTTTTTGAATACCATTTCCAGGAATATTTGCTTTAAAAGGAAATAACGACAATATCTTCTAGTAAAGCAATCGCAGAATTCATATTTTCGAAAGCCTGAAGATAAAGCTCATCACTTTCGTCATCAAAACATGCCATAATATAATATTTTAGCTCCAAATCGAAAATTTTATCTAACAGTCGTAAGTTCTCAGAACACCATTTTTCCCTTTTTTTATTAACAAATCATTAAAAATAATGTATTCCGACTCCATTTTATTGAATGTTATGCTAAATCTGACCACTTGGATTTTACTTTCATTATAGAATATTTAAAAAAAAATGTTGAGTATCGTTATATTAACAGTTTTGGCAACATTGGCAACAGTTTTTAAACGTCAAACATACTGCACAAGTCCATTATCAATTCGTTTAACCTTACTTTTGCGCGATTTTTTTTTTGTATTTTTTAAATAGTTTTTATTACTTTCGGTTCTTGTATCAATGGACTCCGCAGCGATTTCTCAGGCCCCATACGGTCTAGAGACTTGAAATTTCGAATTCGTACTTAGATCGCCGACATCTCGCCGCCTGTTAAGCTCCAAGTGTGATCCAATATTGGTAATTATAATTATCTCATTCAATCTCATTCAACCAAGATCATTATTTTGTCGACATGGAACGACAATGGAATCCGTCACTGGAATTACGCACGAGCATGGAGCGTATATATACGTCTCGTTCTCTGGTATATAGGTACTTTCTGGAAGATCGTCTATGGTTATGTCGCAATTGTCAGACGTCAGACGTTATTGTTAATTTAAAGTTTAATTTTGTGTTGTGGTAGACAAACAGTAATTTGTTATGGAATTGCTGTTGCTGGCTAACACATATACATAAGTATAGTTAAAATCGAGAAAAGGATAGCAATAGTAGGTACTCATCGGTACGGTTTAAATCTTAAATGCCCAATAAAAACTATTTTTAATTTTTTTTTCAAAAATTTCACTTGTTAAGTATATTTTTTATAATTTTGAAGGATGTTAGTGTTTAATAGAATGCAAACATGATTATATACTATTTGGGATTGAAAATATACTTCCAAATTGAAAATTCCTTGTTGTAAGTTCTAAGAACACCATTTCCCCCTTTTTTATTAACAAATCATTAAAAAGCGCCCTCCGCCACCATTTTGTTAAAAGTTAGGTTAGGTTAGGTTAGGTTAGGGCTTTTGTAGCAAAAGCTGCTAAATTAGAGTATTAGGTACCTGATTAATTCAAACAAGAATCCATTTCGACAGAAAAACCTGATTTCAAAGATGCGTATTTGATTCGGTGACTGCTGATCTATGTTTCATTAACGTTTTGTGAAGTTGTTCAAATAAAAAAAGATCCAAAAGCAGCACAAATAAGTGTCATTAAGTGTCAAAAATAATACATTTCTTGTCGTTAAATTACTTCATCAAAATTTCCCTATATTAAATTGCTTTATCATTATTTCAGGAACACTTGGTTGGATTCTGTAAGGACAATTTATTTAGAGACAACCCAGAAATGATTCATATGCTGTCAAAGTTCACGTATTTGGTGGTATTTCTATGAAAAGTAACAAGTTCTTCAGCATGTAATCAACTTACATATTAACACAATTGTTGAGCAGCCGAGTAGTTATACAAGATATTCAATCAAACAACAAATGGATATATAATAGTTGATTATAAGTATTTGTAGATATCATTGGCCTACTCTTAGTAGGTAGGTATTTACCTAATTCTTATCGTTGCTATGGCATGCATTCAAAATTCACAGTTATCTATCTATTCAAATGCTCTGTTTGAATAATATACTGGCTGGCTATAATAGTATAACTTTCCCTAGGCCGTCAGAGACCGTTTGTTAAATGAATGAACGTTTTAACTTTCATCTCGCATTCTTTTTTTGGAAGAAATTTAATATTATGTTCTCATTTACATCTAGTAAGCGATTTCTATGAAAAACAAATGAATTGTCTTGACTGATTGAATAAAATTTATTCTGTTTGGATCTTGATCTAAATCAGATTTTTATTCGGAAAAAGAATCAGCTAAAATAAAACTTTTTTTTTACAAAAAGTAGGACCGAATTTACTATTTGTGTAGACAGAAGAGTTTTGGTACCAACTTGAAAAGTACCAGCACCAGAAAGTAGAATTGATATTATTCTGGTAAACATTATTAGATATTCCAAATGCAAGAGAGAAAAGGAAAGTAAGTATGAGTTTATTAATTATAAGAAATTAAGTAGACTGTGTAAACATTTTGAATATATAGAGAATGTAATGAGTAGGTAATTATGTAAATGAGATTATTGATCAATTAGTTGATGAAATTAAATCATTTATTAAGGATTGGACATTTGTAAATAGACCAAAAACGCGCTTGAAAAGTAGATCAGACTGTTTAACACCGGAATTATTGTTTGTGATAAAAAAAAGAAATTGAATAATTTAAAAACGAGATTTCCAAATAGGCCAGATATCAAAGAATAATATAAAGCTTTTGTGAAACAAAAAATTAAAAATAGCAAAGTGTAACTAGGATAAAATTTATAGGTATAAATCTGGTGATTAAAAACCAACAAGTAATTATCAAATTTGGCTAATATATCAGAAAAAGTGATTCACAAGAGGCTTAATGATTTTCTATAGGAAGAGGGAGAATGATAAATGGAAGGCAATTCGAATTCAGAAAAATTAAATCAACTAATAATGCTTTAAATTATGTCAATAACTTATGTGTTATCAACTGGACCATAGCAGATCGGTAATAGCTGCATTTCTGGATATAGCGAAGGCTTTTGACACGGTTGTACATGAACTTCTATTGATTATACTGTGTGATGTGAGGGATTGTTAATGTTTTGTTGTGGAATAATCTCTCAAATAGATCACAGTGTGTTGTCATTAATGGTGTTAGTGGCTTAGTCACTTGTGGAATTCCTCAAGATTCAGTTTCGGGTCCATTATTATTTAATGCCTATACTTACTAATGGTTTATTGCACCTTAATATATCGGGTGTTATTGTGTCATTTGCGGATGTCACAGTCATTATGTGCAGTGCTGACATTTGCGACGAAGTTACAGCCAATGCTAAACATTCCTCAAAAATCATAAGAGATTGGCTTAATTATCACAGAGTGACTTTAAATATGTCAAAATCCAGTGTTTTAAATGTGTCTCTAAGCGCGGATATGCTCCCTGTTACAGACGGACTGACAATACATAATGATGTTTGTTATAATAATTGAAATTGTAAATGTGATAAAATACAAAAAGTAAATGAAGTTAAATACCTTAGTGTTATACTGGATGAAAATTGTAATTGGGAGAAAAATATTTTTACTATTGTTAAAAAAGCAAGATACCTTCTTTTTGTTTTCTATGAAATGAGATATATTCTTGACAAAAATGGTTTATTAAAATTATAGCATGTTTGTTCTGTAGCGTCCTATTTTATGGAATTATTTGTTGGCGTTCAGCTTATTCAATCGCATTAGGGCCGGTAGCCAGAATACAAAAGCGTGCTATCAAAATTTTAACATTGATTAAGCAAAACAACCTTTTTAATGAGAAGCGATTGTTTAATATCAATCAATAAATTATTTTGGAAGCACTAATACATAATTATTGTATTTTCTACGGGAACAGTATACTATTGCTGAAGCATCTTTATGTTCTAAACATAAATTGCTTGCAGTAAATAAAAATAAATAGAATATTGGTCAAAAAACATGTTCATATCGATCCAAACTTAATTACAATAGATCAGATAATCATGTAAAAAAATTAAACTTTTCTAGATAGTGTATTAAACTTCATATTAAGAATTGGACTTTAAATAATTTGAAGATATAATATATTGTTATAGTAGGTACTTATATATTTTTTGTAATAATATTTAATATTTCTTATATCATATGATGATTTCTATATTTCTAGTTGAATTTATAGTTCTGTGGTATTTTCATTTTATTCTTTGTTTATTTGTATTAGTATGTATATTTGGATGATGTTGAGGTTGTAGATTTTACTATATTTTTATGTTAGCCTGGATAACTTATTATTATTAATATTTATTTTAAAATATGGGACCGTTTCTCATGGCTCCTCTTCCAAATAAATTAAAGAAGCGAGGTGGGTTCCTTTGATTGTCCATCTGACAGTTGCGTTAATTTTCTAGCATCAATTAGTGTGCGGAAAAATATTTTCTATAGTAAATTAAATCAAACATTCAAAAGAAAACTAAAGAAAGATAGTCAAACGGCTGAATGATTTTTATCGCTTCACTGACACGCTTTTATTGATTGCCTCAGGGACATAATAATATTTACACAGATCAGCAAATATTTATTCATTCATACAAAAACTTTCTGAGTCAATTATTTATTTTATTATTTAATAGTTGAAATATTACAACTTTCATATTATTTGAATGATGAAATTACTTCGGACGTGTATTATAACTCATTACTCAACATGAATAAATTTCTTTGGGCGAAAATGTGTCCATGTACAAGTTCGATTCATAAACAATTGAATTCCCAACAGATTTTCTTACGAAAAACAGTGTGCACAAGTTTGTTTTTATGTGGCATTTTAATTTTCAGCGTAAAGCATACTTTGGATGTGTATCATAGTAATGAGTTTTCAATGAAAATCCGTGTATTTCTTATATTCCATGGATTTGTAATGAGCGCAATTTTTATATTTCTAGCTGAAAATACTACACTCTTACATCGGAATAAAATGAGGCAATTGATGGAAATATCCAGAAGAAACTTGCTATTCTTCAAGAGATTATCAATTGGAACTGGAACATACAAAGCAAGTCATCAATTCGAAACTGTTGCGATACTGGTCGCAATTCTCATACTGTTGATAGATTTTGTTGGGACTGGACACTTTGGTATAAATCTAATACTTCATCTTTACACTGGCTATATTTTAATTGAGATATTCATGATAAAGTATTTCATGAACATGATCCTTCACAACTTTTATTCAATGGGAAATGAGTTGCATCGGATCTTGAAAACTCTTGAGAAAATTACGAGTATGGAAATTAATCCCTATATAATAAGTTATACATTAACGAAGCAGTGTTACTTTGATAAGGTTCAAGAATATTTTCTTGATATACTCGAAGCAATAAGGTTGTTTAATGAAATATTCGGAATGCAGATATTTGGAATATTTGTGGCAATATTCATGCAGACCTGTGGGCAATTGCTCGTTTCATATCCATGGAATGATTGGTTTAACATGCCTGAATCCAATTTTTATCGTATAGCAAGTGCGTCGATGAAAATATTACACATGACGGCCTGTACAGTGAGTAAAAATACTAAATATATGATAGTTTAATTATTTAGCACTGAGCTTTGCGGGTTCCTAATAAACGGAAAAACCGTTTGTCCTACAAAATCGATGGTTTGACTGAAGCTTCCGCCACTCCTAACTGTTGCCTGATAAAAATTTGTAAAATTGAATAGACACATTGTCCTACGAAATGGATGGTTCGTTGTGGCAGTCCTCCGACTCGGCGGCTCTGAGCAAGCAATTTTAGTTCTAGGGTAACATTTTTTCTATTACTAACTTTAGGACAAAGATAAAAATAATGTATGCTTGTACGCTCTACCCAAATAATATATTTTTATTAATATAATATCACTAGCAGTACCCGGCGTGTTGCTGCCGTAGCAGTAATAATTGTAGAGATATATGAAATTTGAAATAAATAGTTATGTTGGTTATTGGCCATGTGCAGTCCAATAGAAAAAATGAATAAATAAAAAGAATTTCAGAGTAATCACTTCAATTATTAATTTATTATCTCAATTTTATACGACGATTGATTACAAAAATAACTTCCTGCTTTTGTACACTTCAGTAATAATATAATATTTTTATTGTAATGCTTTATGGTACACGATATTTTTTTACTTGCTTGATTATTTCAAATAATTTATTTTTATGACCTGTATTTCCACAGTGTTAGATGGAGCAGGTTCAATATTTGTCCCTGTCCCTACCAGAAGTGCTGCCCTCTCGTAGCAAAAGGCCACACTCTTCTTATGAAAAAGGCTCATTGTTTCAGATAATATAGGTGTTCTTTGGATAATCGTTCTTGACGTGTATGACATATCTGACACCACACTAAGAAAGCGTATTGGAAAAGTGGTGTTTTCACTATTTTCTTCGCAATTTTTACGATTTTTCTCTCCATAAGAACCTTCCCTATGCCTTAACCAAAATATAAAAAAGTATCCGAATTGGTCGAGCCGTTCTCGAATTTTGCGCCTAGCAACGCATTTGGCGATACATTTTTATTTATATAGTATAGTAATCATGCTGGAAATTACTGGCCCATCACCCAACAGGTCTTGGTTCTACTCCTACCACGTATAGGATTAAGCAATTAGCGACCGAAAGAAAGAAATGTTTTATTTCGGTTTATTGAATATGTTTCAAAGAATTATAACTTAGATATATTTATCATTTTTTAACAGAAAAAAGTTTTTTTTTTGTAAAAAAAGAACTTAATACTTTCGGGATGGAGACGAATTTTTGACCGACAAACCCAAACTTACACAGTAAACGTACTCCGATTTTGATCCGAAATCTTCCCCAAAAGAGGGTGAAGGGGATGAATTTCCTCGAAAATCGAAAATTCGAGATGGCAGCATTAAAGATAACAAAATATCCGGAAATGTTTAAATTGAACATATTTTCAAAAGAATTACGGTTTTCGAGTTGCATTCATGTTAAAATCTCACATACCTAAGTGTATTTTCGCTTTGTGGATACGGGGATTTCTTTCGAAAATTGAAAATCACTGGGTACCACATGAAAGAAAATAATATTTGTAGCAACATTTATACTGAACAGTTTTTCCTTAGAGTTACGGTTTTCGATATACAGCGGTGGTAAGACGGTTAAATTTAAAATACTTATGCGTATTTCCGCTGCGATGTTCTGAGATCTCTACATTATAACAAGTACAAGCAAAGAATATACGTGGGTAATAGGAAAAGTACTAACTTCTTTGCTATTAGTGAACGTTCAACGATTTTCGTGACTAATATTAAACTCAAAACTGGGAAAAAAATTATTCTACAAAAAAATGGACCAACATTATTAGTCGGTGCACTGAAAAATATAAGGAATAATATTAATTCTATTGGTGCTGGTACTTATAATGTTCGTGTCAAAAGTTATCAATTTAACTGCTACTGCACAACTTCAAAAGTAACAGCACCAATAGAATTAATATTATCTCGAATTTTTCAGTGCACCAACTAATAACATCGGTGGAATTTTTTGCAAAAAATATTTATTAGATCCTATATTTACGAAACTAGACAAAGTATCAACACAAACAATATATTTACTTAATTATTATTTCTGTATATCATTGTCATCGTTTGAAGTGTTTGAACGTAACAAATGTTGTCTGGATAATGAAATGACAAATACTTATTACTTGAATCTAGGAATTACATAAGACTATTTAGACATATATATGATTATATGGTAATATTTTCGTAGCGATAATGCAGTTTCCTATGTCAAATTGTCAATGCCAGTTTCCAAAGATCAACTGTCTCTTGTCAACGGTCATATGACCTAGAGCTTAAGCCGGATATGCATTTTGCGTTACTTGTCAGCAATTATCAGTAAACATTCACACATCAAAGGACTCACATCCATTGAAAGGGATTGTCATACATCGATACTTGCCCAATATTGTGTATAGTTTACACGTATACTGTATGTAGATGACTACTTTGACTTGTCATTGATACTTGCCAAGTGGCGTGTAATGTGTAGCCAGCTCTACAGCTTTCAAAGATGGATGAAATATAACCACAGATATGTAACTATATTTATATACATGATTCAGAGACAAATTACTCTGATATGATTGTGAAATTGTAGTTCAGGCCTCGTTGTGAAAGCAGTCTTCCGGGCTTCAAGCCTGTGACTTGGCCGGAGCAACTCGTCTGTCAGTCCGGAAATGATCCACTCTTGGACCTAGTGTAAGAAAATATTACTAACCTTAATATTTGAACTTGTTCGAAGCGGAAGACGCTTCAGACCGTCAATTTCGTTGACCAAACGATTTTTCCTTGTCATTATTCTATCATCGCAAGATTTAACTAGACAGAAATAACAACTGCTGGTTAATAGAATAATTTAGTTTCATAATAATTACAAGGAACATGTCAAATTAACAACTTTCTCTATAGTTTGTTTCACGAATGGTGGCATCTGCCTTGGAAACACGAGAAACAGATCAATTCAAGCGAGGAGAGTATATCAGGGGCATGACGATTTTGAGATAAAATCTGGTATTTAAATTTTTCTATACGCTTTAAGGAAATTTATATTATTAGGGAGAAGAAGGCATCGATTGATGAAATAAATATGAAAGATTTATTATTAACAATAGTGCAAAAACATAAAATACAAATATTTTGCTTGAATTTATTCATCTGAATTCTTTGAAATATCACATTCACTTTGTGACGCCTATGAAATAAAGATTGCGTTGCCTTCCGACATACGAGCAGCGCCCTATCTTGGTATAAATCTTGAAATACTGATGTCGTAGCTTATCGATGGACAAACAAAGTAGAAAATTTCATGATAATGAGATGTGATGATAAGTATAGCGTGATGTACGTAGTTCGTGAATGATTACAAGCAATAACCATCATTCGTGGAACAAACTATATGTTTCTCTAATATTGGAGATGTTTCAAAAATATATCATACATGTAAAATTTACAGTAATGATTGTAATGATACTTCATAAATCTCATCCACTGAATCATAAGAAGTATTTGAAAGAACTTTTTTTATAGCTTTTTCTTACATCTCTGGCTCAACCAAGCATGGCATTGGATAAAGAAGTAGAAAATTGCAAAAGTTCCTGTCGAAAAATACTGATCGAACTACCAAAGCATAAAGGAAGTGTTGATCAGCAGATTCATGCAAGAAGGATTATCTACTTTATCAAACAAATGGACTTTCAAAAACCGTATTTCTCAGCAGCCAATTTTTTCAAAGTTGATTATGGAATGCTCACTTTAGTTTTGAGTGGCACTGTGACTTTTATTGTTTTTTATGCTCAGTTAAAATGAATGTATTTCTAGTCTACGTAGTTCAGGTTTGGAAAAATTCTTACTGTGACTTATTTGCACTATTGAATGTTTTAAATACATATTTGGCTGCAGAGTAGAGAGTTCCTTACTGTTTAAACTTGATATATTATTGACTCTATGAAATAGTTTAATATATATACTATATACTATTAGTCTTGAACGAATTTTACGGATTGTAAAGACCTACCTACGTCTCAGGCATCCACCTGACTACCAGACCTAAGCCTTCAATATCTGAGCCACTATTTTCCAGGTGGAGTCTTAGTGCAGGTTTGCTTTTCCTACAAATAGTTCACTTCTTTAGTTTTTTAGTTAATGTTAGTTAATGTCCATCTTTCGTTCCATCAAGCATATCTTTGTGGTCCTCCACTGTGATTTTTTTTGTTTAGACCCACACACAAGTTATCTTTGTCCATTGAGTTAACAAGAAAATTGGTTTTACGATCGGCCATGTGAGTTCCAGACGTGCAGATATCCCTCGGTGAATGTTTTCAACCACGACACCACGATATGATAGTAGGACAAAGGGTAGTCCACGTTACGGCTTTCGGACTACTAATCTGTTTGTCCCAGATTCCTTTTCGTGAAGAAGTGCGCCATGAGCAGGTATAACTTCACAGTTCCACCCAAGACAATGTAGGCCCCTCAATGAAACAACTCTGAAATAATGACATCGTCGTACATCTGCAACAAATTCATTAATAACGATACTGGAAATAATCGGGCTTAGTTGTGAGCCCTGTGGAAGACTGCTGATTTTTTAAAATATAAATCTAGAATTGTTATTCAAAAAAAGATGTGGCCTCAGCTTGAGCTGTGGGAATATATTAAAATTTATGATATTAATAATTTGTGCTTTGTGGTAAACTATGGTACAAAACATATTTTTTATAATGTTTAATTTGACAGTTGATCAAAAAGTCTACCTATATGTTTGTACGAGCATCCAAAAATGTTATTGTGAATCACAGAATAATCAGATACACTCTTAGATGTGTGGATGGTGCGATTTTAAATGCAAAATACATTGATATTTTGAGCAAAAATAAATAGATTAGTCGAAATTGGACACAACGCGTTATAAGAATAAGAAAAATAAAATATCTGGGTACATTGTGTGAGTATTTAGAGATGTATTTTTCCAAACAGTGAGCAAAACCAAAATCCATTACAGTTATTTGTAGGTAGGTAAGCTATGTTACCCACAATGCATAATTGTTGGTGCAGTATTCTCATGGACCATTTTTTATGCCCGCACATGGTGGTTATTGCGCTGCACTTATCCAAAGTAAAACATCATTGGTCACGCAGATGATATTGAACTATTTTTTTCAAATTCCTATATTGTAAATTCATGTTTCTATAAGAAACGATTCGTAAAAAACACATATGTCTATGCATTCAATTTAGTCATAAAATGATAGAGAAGCTGGCAGATTCTTGTTGTTTCCATGAGAAGAGAGAAGTGTAGGCCAAATATTTCAGAAAGTCGTAGACTTATAATACGATGTACAGATAACCTAACGGACGTTCTCTGGTCACAAAGGTAGGGACGCTTTCTTCCACTAACTTGTAGCAGGAAAATTTCATACAAGGAAATAGTCGTTGACCAATTAGGTTTCGAGTCCATGATGATGAGGAGACCTGAAGAACGGCCGTTCTACCTATCAACTAGGCCAACAGGTGCCGGACTTACCTTGGATTGAATCTTCTTTAAGTGTCGTCCTGGAGCTTGATCTTAGGCGACTTCTTTGCCTTGAAAGTCTTGCCGCAGACATAGAGGACCTACAGTTTAACGTGGATTCCGTAGCTTCGATATAAAGTTTGATGAGAATTCCTATAATCAGCGATATGTCTCTCAAGATAAGCCTTCCATAGAAGCTGTAATGGGGAATATATTCCCGCTGGTTTCCTCCTTGCTTCGTGACAGAGTCTGATGAAAAAGCGACAGACAGGGGATTCGACCGCGCACTCCAGCTAGCGTATCTATGGTTACTCATCCAACTTGACTCGCCAAATTCTGCGTTGCTTTACTTCGGTTATCAATTTCAGCCAACGTTAGCACGAAGCCATGCTTTCCTTCTATATTGCCTACATACGAATGTATAAATAATGAGTTATGAATAAATAAATTTGTTTTAGTTTGATAGCGTTTTATTAAAAGTATTAGCAAGTAAAGTTTAGTGAAAATACAAGTATACAGTACAAGAGTATAAAGATATAAGCTGTATATTATAAATGTTTAGTTAATTGTAAACACTCACGATAATATATCCAACTCGTAAAATAAGCAAGCAGAGCTAAGCTCGTGTGTTTTTTTTTAATTAAATACAGTCAAGTAAGTATTTTATTATGTATGATTATCATGTCATGTTAAATGAGGTGTTTCAACATCTAAACATCTACTTAGTTCTTAAGAAGAATTAAATCTAAAAGATGAGAAATAAAACATATATTTAATATTGAACAAATAATGAGCACAACTGTTACTTGTATGTTTGTTCTGCTTTTTGGATTTTCTACTACAAGTTATGTTGACATAATTTTCCAGAAAGATACATATCTGAAATATGTAGATGCGTACCATTCTGTTTGAATATATCTATGAAAACTGTTTTGAGCAAAAAGTTTTCCCAGCACTTTCTGTCCAAGTCAGTTTTTTGTCTAAATTCAAATCAAGCTACCAACAACATACAATCACAGCATTTTTTTTAAATTTATTTTGGTAGTATCACAAAATATTCCCAGTATTTCGGTTACCACCAAACTTAATTTCATCAAATTAAGTCAAGCGTCTATATATTATATAAACTATCAGGTATGATATTATCAGGAATCTTAATAATATTTAATAACCCACTATATCTAAGCTTGGTGCTAAGTATATTATCATTATTATCCTCTAAATATTCTTGTGCATTTGTTTCATAACCTAAATATATAGAACTCGGACTATTATTATATATATTTCGAAGTAAATTCTTTGAAAATGAGAAAGAATTTACAGAACTATGTTACAAATTGAATTAAATATAATATATATCAATATTTTATTTTTGAATGTGATGACTGGACAATATTATCAACTTCATGGTCCCTAACATCACCGTTACTACCGAAGTAATAAATATTAGATTGTAGAAATTCAAAATGCTCGTAGCATCGCTATAAATATTATGTTAAGGTTTATAGGTATAGATACGCGCGTGTATGTATTATATAGGGAGGAGCGAGCACTGCACCGCCATTTTAGTTCATAGCCTTCGTCTTCTTCTTATCATTTTCTAAGCCTTTGGCTCCTGTATTTCCACTGTGACACACTCCAACATTGGGGTAGTGGCCGAATTGACGACCGCTGTCGGTGCTGCCTGCGGAGGACTCTTGTTGTTTGACCTTGTCGATGCCCCGGAGATGTTGCTACTGCCCCTGGATCCTCGACGGGAGCCTAGAAACAAACGCCCTGTGGTAGGGGAGCGTCCTATGATAATGACTTTATAAAGTGCACAGAGAGCTTTGAAGTGGTCTACTAAAACTACTTTACCTAATAATGAAAGTTTGCAATCAAACAGATCACATCAGTAGATGTTATAATACAATTAGACACTTAGATCATCGTATAAGAAACAGGACCAATCGCCTTAAGATTACTTTTATGTATGAATGATCGAGATCCTATAGATAAACCACAGGACCTACAACGGGTTCATGAACTAGATTTTTGAACCTAGTTGATCAACTAGATAGAAAAGAGTTGAGCTTTCCATTTTCCATATGCCTTAGACACCAAATTAAACTTCATTGAAATAAAACAAGGGAACGTGTAGAGCTTACATGTAGAACTTGAGGCTTGAGGATCATATTGAGTCTTGAATGTTTTTGAAAAATGCATTTTTGGTTTGATCAAACACCCTTCAGCTGAAGAAAAAAATGGAAGCCTTATCCCTATAAGATCACTTTGGTGTCTGTCTGTTTTCCCGTCTGCCTTAGAATATTTTCTCAGAATCCAGGGAATGAGAACAGCGTTCAAATTAAGTACCTACCACTTATGTGACCGTATTATGTATATTTAACCAGAATAGACGAGTTTTGATTTTAGGTATTAAATTTGTGGAGCAAATTATAAATTGAAAACAACATACCTAATTCTAAGGCTCGTTATGGAAGTATAAAATATACGAAAATTGGCGATTCCAATTAAGTTTGGCATCTGGCGCTACACATGTTTATATGATTCTTCATTGATTCATTTTTGATAAAATTTAAATTGACGTCCAGGATGATTGCTCTAAATTGGTATATATTTTCACAACTCATATTATCATCCTTAAAATCTATGGATTGTAGATCAGTATAGTTTGTTCCACAAATAATGGTGTCGAAACTTGGTCACTTAAAGCCAGAACGCTAAATCGGATCGAAGCTTTTGAGATGTGGACTCTCCTCCGATTGCTGCGTATTCCCTGGCCAGCCCACACAACTAATGATGAAGTTCTACGAAGAGCTGGCACAGAAAGACATATATTGGACACGGTAAAAAACGTAAAGTATCATGTCTGGGGAGGAAAGATAGAAGGTAGAAGGGGGCCAGGTCGAAGACAACACTGTTGGCTCCGCAATAGCATAACATGGCACCCGAAGAAGAAGAAGAATGGCATACATTGGGATCGATTGGTCCTTCTTTTATACGGTGACAAAATAGTTTAAATTCGATTAAGTAAGCAGAAATTTATTTTTTAACGTGCCTTGAATCTGAAAAGCTATTCTGTAACCTGCATCGGTTAATGTAAAGATTGAAGATTTTTTAAAGTTGATTGGTACCCTGCATGCAAAAAGTAGCTGTTCAATTTCAATGTATCTGGCTTCAATATTTCATAATTGGTATTGAGGTACATTTTAAAGGCTCAAGACCAGTTTTTGTAAAGTTCAGTTAATTCAACCGTCGGTTGATCGACCGCTGGTTGAAGCTAAACTGTCAGTTGCTGTCAGTTCAACATTTGGGGGCTTGGGGTGGCTTATAATACGTAAAGTCACGGTTGACCCTCGGTAGAGTTTCAACATTCGTTCAACCGGACTTTACAAAACCGGTCCTTAGATACCTATGTGTTCGCTACTCTTCAGAATATTCCAAAATAATGCAAATAATGCTGCTGTTCTATGATTATAACCAACATTTCTGAAGTCGATGATTTCTGATAAAAAGCAGTTTTGTTTTATTCAACTGATTTGACTTTTTCATAAGTACCTACATTTGAACTTGAGAGATGGCTCTTGTTAGAAAAATGTAAGCAGCTAAAAAATTAAACTTACAGAATACCAATTTACTTTTTAACGAAAATATATTTTTATTGAATGCTTGCTGAATTATTTAAAAAGCCAATACATACCTATTGTATATATTATGTTGAAATAAAAATTAAAATTTAAGCTGCTAAAAGATAAATTTGAAGCACAGGCTATTTGAAAATCGAAGCACATTTATAAGCAAAAGCAGTGAAAGATATCGAGAGAAAAATGTGCAACAGTAGAAAAAAAAATTCAATATTAACCTGCTTCTGTACATCAGAGGGCACAACAAAAAACTTTGTTGTTAGTACCATACAAAAACTTGTTTGGTTTCTAACATGAAAAATACCTATATTGCGCTATTCTACCTAAATTGCCCTACTACATGAAAAACCATGTACTGTACTGTCTTGTACAAATTTTTTCTTTGATATTAATTTGGTGTAATTGTTTCTCGGACAGTTTTAAAAAGACTTTATATTATGGGATACCTATCCAATAAAATTAAGAAGGCGAACTACTTAATTGATAGTGACTTTAGCAGTAAATCCAAAATACCACCATCTCGCTGGTCCAATTTAAAATTCCATATTTTATTATTCAATTTCTCACTTGTTTTCTTTGGGACTCTAAAAATCTTTGTCAGGACCGGTTTTACAGGATTTCTCTCATAGGTAAGTACCTACGTTTTAATATGTATTAAAATATACCCGTGTCTTCGTTCACGCATACATATTTGTAGCGCTTGTAGTTTGTGTACGAATCTATTCTGCCAATTTCGTCGCCTTAATGAACCTAGTTAATAATTAATGGTGTGACCGCATAGTTAGATGGGCCTTATTGTTTTGTGATCTTGTCGGTTAACAGCAACAGATGTCGCAACGGAATTATTCTTTCAACTTAATTCGAGCTGTTGATTTTTGTGTCCTACCGGTGAAATGGTCCTCTTCTTGAGGATGAAACGGATAAACAAATTTTATTATTATTAGATTATTAGATTATTTTTCACGTAGTATGCGAACATCGAAAAAAACGCCAACAAATTTATTATATGTATAGATTTCCAGTTTTATGTGTTTTAATTCCTTTCTGGTGATTGTTCCTTACTTTTATTATTTTAAATAGCTTTCAATTGTAATTTTTTGTTTGATTTCAAAAATGTAAATAAACTCAACCTTATCTCCTAGATTCAAAAATGCTTGACAGCTTTTACGGCAGTACCTCCGATAGTTTAACGAACAAATAACAAGCAGATTATTTTAATTTTAGTTAAAATCGAATTATTTTGCAACGTTGTTAAATGCACCGTTTTAGAAAAATAATCTAAAAATACGGTTTCAATCGGTTAGAAAATTATTAGTGATTATAAAGTATGGAACTTGGAAAATTGGCCCACAGTGTAGGTAAATGCACCTAGGTAAGCTAAAAGTTTAAGTTTCGTATATCGAATTAAATGTTGCAAATAAGGCTTCTGAAAATCATATTTATTGAATATGTTCTTAAAAAACTTTAGGTATATATCATGATGCAAATATCTAGTTCTCAGAAAATGTTTAAATAAATAATTTTCTTCTTATTTTTTGTATCAGCCAAAAGCATATAAACGATGAAATATAACTTCACAAGGGATTGTATAAACCTATCGACAATTTTTGTTAAGCTTATTGCTTTAGGCTTATAATAATATAAGTTAAAATTAGCAAAAAACATTCTCCTAAGGTAAGTTATATTTTTTCCAATGTTTTATGAAGACTAGAGTATTCTGGACTTACTAAAACTCGATTTTTATAACAATTTCTGAATTTGTCGATATGACTGAAATAAATATTGTGCTAACACAAAACAATCAACTCTCTTGTTATTGAACAAACTATTTGTACATTTTTGAAGCTTGCACTACACATTGAATCACTTGACAATATATAGTGTTATTATACAGCGAAGACCAAAAGCATGTCGCCTAAATCGTAACTGTTCTTTTTGTTAAATTACAAAAAAATGTTTAATATAGAAGTTGTAGTTTTTAATTTTGCCACTTAAATAGCTTAAGCTTTATTTATCCGGGGTATCTCAAAGAAGCGCAGCGACCCAAAATCGGCCCTTGATAATATTTATGTTCGAGTGGTGTTATTTCACAAAAGTTATTAGTTCTAGAATTAACTTTTCTATCTTTTTGGATTTTGGAAGCTATCCCATGTTTCTAACTGCTAATGAATGTGCTACATATCGTGACGTACATACTTATTTATTAACTCAAGGAATCGGAAATCAGATCGGTTTAGATTAACTATTTTTCGGAGTCAGTTGAATTTTGGTATACTATGAAACCTACATATAATTTAACAAAAATTCCAATATCCGTCCAATTCTAAAAAGTAAGAGGAAACTACTGAGTTCTTGCACCTTTTTTGAGAAATCCTGTATTAATAAAATAATCAAACCATTCAATAAATTCAATAGAATCCTACAACTTTTATTTATTAAACTTTTTTTGTAATTGTAAAAATTAAGAAGTTACGGTTGAAAGCATCGGACTTTTGGTCCGCACTATATGTAAAGAATAATTTAAGAAGAAATTTACCTTGTGAATTCGGAGAATGTGCTCGAAGTGAGGCCATGCTTGGTTGTCTGCTTGGACCTCGGCTTGTCTTCGAACCTTTACGTTCATGTGGATGTTTGTTCTCTTTCAATAGAGATGCATTCATCAATCTAGGATTGGGTGTATTGAAGATGGTTCTGTTTTCTCTCCATCTTGCCCTGAAAGCAAAATGTATTACTTCTCATATTTATGCACTTTTATGCTCATTTTCCATATGGAAGTAGCAAACTTCATGCATTCGGTATGCAAATGCCTGAATAACATTGGAAATTTGATCTCGCAGACTTGCATATAAGTAGATAAGGAGATTTAGATTGTAAATGCACGGCTCTGTTTCTTGTGGAATACATTGAAATTCTGAAATGTCTTTATGGTTTCGAATTGCAACAAGATTCAATTTAATATATAGAATCTTGAATAAATGATACTATGTCATATTTTTTCTATTAACTGGATTAAGTATTAATTATTATCGAATTGCCGGAAGATGGTGTCAAGCAGAGAACATCGAATAGTTGATAACCAACTTCTTGAAACGCCCTACTCTCTAAGATTGACGGAGACTTCTGGCGTATATTTTTTATGAAACGCGTCTTTTCACTAGTTCAGGACCGCACTAGTTGAGTGGTCTTACTAGGTTGAACTACTGGTAGTAGGTTGCCAATGCTTCTCACGGGTAGGCTGTAGCATAGCTCCGTAAAAATATCTATATTTAGCCGGAATTGAAGATTGATCTAATGCATGATAGTCCGACACATTAACAATCAACAGGGTGAATGAATAACAGGTACACATTTACATAGACGAAGAAGGAGCAGTACAGAATTGAAAATGTAGGTAAAGATCATTCTCATCTAGGAAAAATAAGCATAAGAAGATATTGAAACACGGTAGAGTGACAATTTGCTTCTGGATTAATAAGTAAACCTAAATAAAATGCCTACTTTGAAGAAGATTAATGAATAATTCAATATGGAGGGAAACTTTGAGAATGTGATTCACTGCTCTTGTTCGAGCTAAAATATACCACTCTACTGCTACTCGAGGCTTGTTTCCATTCTTTTTAATTAGTATGTATCTAGTGTCATTATAAATAGAAAGTCGAAAACATAAGATCTGCCCACGGTGAGAGGAAATTATAATACTATACTCCTGCAGTGCAGACTGAAAAGCAGCCAGCAGGAGTAGCAGTGAGTAAATCATTGTGGAAGCTCACACGTAGAACAACACGTCGCTTAAGGATTCTGTAGCGTGTAAAAGCGTAAAAAAGCTTTTCTGCTAAGCTTGTTAGCGGGATGCGAAGAAGTTAATTGCTAATTCATGGTGCTGGCCTCTGGAAGGACAATAATGGATCAGGTCAAAGTAGGCAGGGGGCGGGGTTGGGGTTGTAGCAGAACAAAGACCATGCTGTTAGCTGTACCTATTATTCTCCCTCCCAATTGACATTTATATGACTTTACTTCTATACATAAAATGCGAAAAACTGGTTTCAGTAGGCTTGCATTCGTTTTAATCTGTAATGAACGCCAATCTTTCGAGTATATTTACTCCCGTAATTAACGCATTACCAGCAAATTAAAACTAGAATTTTATAACATAACAAATTGATACAAGCAATACCTACTTAAATACCACAATAATTATATTCAGCGACAACGTATATTTTGAATTTGGTACATAAACAATGATATTATATTAGTACAAAAGATTCTTTCAATTTCTGTGATATCAGATCAAATAATATTTGATGATACCTACAGCAATAGAAGAGCCAAGGAAAATATCCCTTGAGGGACACACTACGAACTTAGTAGATAGATAAGTGTGGAAATTCTACTCTAAGAGTACAGTTTTCAATTTCAAAAAAAATCTTCCACAGAAAATTTTTCTTGAAATCGTAGAAATCAATGGAAATAGATCGATAATTGTGGAAATTCTACACTAAGAGTACAGTTTTCATTTTCAAAAAAAATCTTCCACAGAAAATGTTTCTTGAAATCGTAGAAATCAATGGAAATATTTTCAGCAACATATAAATCTTTGTTAGTTTAAAGAAAAATTGAATGCCGGCATTTTGAAACTTGAAAGTCAATCATACTGATTCTCCAAACTTTTCTGGTTACTATAGTATAAAAAAGAAAAATTTGGGTAATTTTTGTGTTATTGCTATGTAAGTCTGTATCGATTAAAGGTAGTAGATACAATTTTTTGATCTCGGGATAATGTATTTTTAGTAAAAAAAACAATATGTACACTGCACATAAGTTCACACAAAAACAGAAACACAGATATTTTTCTAAAAAGCATTTAATATGACTTCGGGCACCTTGAAACGAGAAGCTTTGTTAAAATAAAAATTTCGGAAACTCGGATCCATTACAATAACTTCCTACTGGGAAGTTGAAAATATAAGAAAAGCCCAGGAGAGAAGGAAATCCCATTGAAAATATGGGATGACTGATGATATGAAGTATATAAATCCCTATACTACCTAATTGGAAGGATATGGAATGAAGAGAAATTACCCGAGCATTGGAAGAGTTCTGTAATGTACCCGATTCTCAAAAAAAGGAGATAAACTACTGTATCAAAAATAATAAACACAGAATTACCACATTAAACACCAACACTTTATTTTGCCAAACCCGACAATTGTTTCGCTAACAATGTTGGCATCTTCAGGGTTTAACATATAACTGCTACTGTTACTGTTACAGTTACAGGTTAACCTTTAACTAATTAGTGTTGGTATTTAATCTGGCAGTTCTGTGTTTATTATTTTTGATTCTATATACGCCAACGGTTACAGATTCCAAATAGTATTTATGCTACTGTATAAAAATTACAGAGCGATATGTTATATGTTATTTCAAACCAACTGGTAGGGGAATATCAAGGAAAAGTTAGGATAGGACGAATAACAAGGGACAAAAATGTTTGCGCAGCACAAATGCTACTGAGCGAGACGTTGGGCTGTAAATAATTTTCATTGATTTTAAACCAGCATATGAGTCATTTTCTAGAAACAAGTACCATGAGGCTATGGTAAAGGTAAATATACCAACGAAGCTAGCAACTATAGTTGTTATGATGCCAATACAATTTTAGTGAATCATCAGCTCTCTAGAGAGTGCAAAACAAGATTAGGAATACGGACGTGGAACCCAATATCATATGACCTATACAATCTATTCTTGGAAATATTACAAATACAAATAAAAGCTTTGATATTTATTATATTATAAAAATAGCATATGCCAGTGTCATCGTTTTGCTAGCAGGAACTAGAAAATTACTTGAGAACGTAAAAAGTTCGGAGAACCTGAAAACATATAGATACGGATAAAGGAAAAAATATATTCTTTATACTCAGAATAAAATATACAAGATGGAGCAAGTAGTAGAGCTTTATGATATCACAATAATAGTGAAGGCTAAGAGCATAATAAAGCAGCCAAGTGCGAGTAGGACTTGCATACGACGGGTTCCTTACAATCATTCAAGAACTGCCTACCTATTACGGTTCAAATGATTTAGCCATTTTTAAGATCGAGCAAAACAGAATTAAAAGTTTATTGTATGGGAACCAAAATTGTTTTTTAACGTTTTTTGTAATTATTATTATTTATTATTGAAACAGAGTAATAGGTAGGTACTTAGATTTTGAAAATTTCAGGTGTTTCACGGTTCAAGAAATACAGCGATTGTAACGATCGAGCAAAAAACGCCGAACAATCAATTTTTTTGTTTTGATTTTATTCAATTTTTTGACCGACGACCCAACCGGAGAAGTTTTACAATTCGACTGTTTGTATGTATTTTTTATGATTGTCCTTCCCCCTAAAACCTCTTTCGGGGCCAATTTTTATCGAAAATCAAAAATTTGAGACGACAAAATTAAAGAAGAGTCCATATTCAGCAATGATTATCGTAAGCTTCCGAATTACCGTAATGGTTAAAACTAAAATCTGTGTGTTTCCGCAATTTTTTGAATTAGAATAAGTATAAGCAACGTATTTTGTTTTTGTGGTGAACGATGAATGATTTTGACAACTAATGTTTCACTCAAAAGTGTGAAATATTTTTTTTTACAAAAAATAGGTCCAATTTTATTGGTAAAAAAACAAAATAATATTAATTCTGTTGGTGCTGGTACTATTGGAATTGGTGCCTACAACAACGAAACACAACTTCAAAATTACCAGCACCAATAGAATTAATATTATTTTATATTTTTCAGTGCACTAGCACTAACTAATAAAGTCGGTACTATGTTTTGAAAAAATGTTTATATTATTAATTTGTTCTTGTAGGAACAATAAAGAGCTGATGCAACTGTATAGTCAATCAAAAATAAGAGAAGAACAAAACGATCAAAATGGAGTACTAGTTTTATCATTACTCAAAATTACATTCTAATTGTGTCATATGATACATAATCAAAAGATCGTACACATATTTCATGCGATGTAAAAGGAATTCGTGTTCATATAGCTTAGGCATTACACCGCAAGCATTTGTATAATAATCACATCATAATGATGTTGAATGTGGAGAGAGAGAATAGTTTAATTAACATATCGATTTGAAATGAACCTATTAATAAGGATTTCGATAAAAATGATAAATTATTATACTTTGCTGGCATTAGTTTTAAAATATATTTCCAATTTCATTTTAATGGAAATTGAATTCAATCTACAATATGTGAAATAATGGAATATGAATGCTTTTATTCCATCTACTGAATGAATTTATTGCAAAAATCTTTGTGGCATATAATTTATTACGCTTTAACACAATTTAATCCATTCAAAATCGTTCATATTTAAATAGTTTTACTAATTTTATTCCTAGCGAGATATAATTGATCTTTATTGTGTGATGGAACTATAGAGGCTCGTATACCTGTATGCATAGAATAGTTATAGGTTCGGTCAATGTAACTACGCATGGACATGAAACAGTTATATCCTAAACATCTAATCTCTATCTATACGGTAAATACAGATCTGTGGATTCGTTACGTTAAGTCAACTTATCTATATGTCAAACGTCAGTAATATTCTTTGACCATGTCCTCGTGCGTGTTTGATTAATCTGTGATTATCTGTACAACATACCTTCCTAAGTATTCGAATAAGTATGGTATAGTTCGAATCAAATAAAGTTGTAAAAAGCATTTATAATCTTTAGCATTAAAGAATTTAAATGCATAATAAAATCTATTATTTTTTTTTTCTTCAAAATTTTACTGATTGATCTGATTGAATTAAACAACAATGTATTTCAGAATACATGGATCTTAATGTTTAATCTTGGCTGCTGAATGTGCTTCAAATTGTTTTCGAATTATTTTCCTTAGTTTCCTTTAGAAATATGGGATTAGGTGTCTCTAATGAAAGGCGAGAGGGCACATCTCACAAGGGTGAATCAAAATTGAATGGGAGCATAAAAGAATGGTCGGGAAATACAAAGTGATAAATTACAGAGAGGATTGGAAAAGCTGGAAGTACCATCAACAATTTAAGATAAGTATACATTGTTTGTAATAAAAGAAATACCCTGTGAAATAGAACAATAAGGATATAGTAGATCAGTAAGAGAAAGAAAAACGAAGAAAATCCTGGAACGAAACAAAGCTTCAAGCACAGGACAGCACTGGATGGAGGAGGAGTATTATTGAATTGAATACCTAATATTAGTAGTGTATCATATATGAGAATTTTAAACGCTTGAATTATTTTTTATTAATATGATTTTAAGCTACATTCAATCAACACTAATTGACTTTAGTTTTCAAAGAAAAAGTTAACGGATAGCAAGTGATTTTGACTAACTTTATTTTAACATTGCAAATAATAACAAAAGGTGACTTGTAGGTATATCCTAAGGGCAAGTAAAGGATAACATGCTGTCACACAAGAAGTATAATTCTACCAAGATGGCCTGAAACAAAAGCTCGAAAAGGTATCAAAGATAAATCTAGATTTATCGAACTTCGAAATGATTTCCTACTGGCGGAGAAACTTACGAATTGTGTGGTTTTCACCATAAATATATGATTACGCATTTGGAATTTTGGAGCTATATGGCTCTAGACTGAGTCTGTTTCCTAAATTCAATTCAGTTTGCTAACCAGTACAGACATCATCAACTGAACTAACTATTGTGCTGGTTTTGCCGTAGTGAATCCAGAATCTCCAAAAACAACTGTCATGGTTTGATCAACTGGATTCTGTGCATTTAAGTGATTTCATTAAGGAACTGAAGAGTAGTATGTTATCAGTTGATGACGTCAACCAATACCAGCCAATAAAATGGATCGAGCTACGTATCCATGATGTGCAATCAGATCAGATCAGGCCATGACACGTCGACTGTATCTTTCAAATATATTTTACTAGCGTATGCCTAATACTGTAACGTAATATAGAAGAGAAAACCTTGATGCTGCTTACCTGCTAAATAGCCTGAGCACAACGCAGATGGTGATCATCATCAAACACATAACAACCAAGATGATGATCATTGCTGGATCGTAATATTTTTCTGGCGTATATTTGGTCTGGATAACTGAAACATTTACAAGTTTTGATGTGAATTGGTGGTGATATTAATAATATACTCTGTATAGGTATGTATGTGGTTTGTGTATACAAGTTCTGTCCAAATTCCAATATTCAATTCAGGAAAATTTATGACCAAGCTCTATTAAATAATATTGTATATTTGAGGGCATTCATGCATTGAAAATTAGGTCGTTTGAAACGGATTTGCAATGGATATATTGAAAATGTATCGGATAGATATCGTTTTTTTTGTATATTCCAAAAATTGTTTTAAATTGCAAATTTATAATCTGCGAATGTCAGTAGCTATGTTTAGAAAGGATGATCCTGAATTGACGTAAGAAATCTGGTGTGTCCACTCACACGACTTTCCTACTGCTCGCAGGCAAATTCCAGTGAATGAAAAATTTTACACTATTACAATACTGTCCTTACCTAGCGACTATAATAACGGTAGGAAAGTAAAAATCCTGTGGTTAAATCGTGCTACAACTCATTTTTTTCAGCATGTCAAGACAAACAACAATGGTCATGTAAAATTTTTTCGCAAGATGAAACGTTTAGCCAGAATCTGAAGAAACTTGTGGAAACTACGGAATTTTATTCAAGCATAACTTTTTTTTGTGCTTTTTTCAGAGATGACGTTATATGTGGGTGGTAAAGGGCTCTCAGAAGAATATTTTAGGCAAGTTTAATCAAAATCCTTGGAGCCGTTTTAGGCTATAGCTCAACACCCAGTGTATACAGGATTCTCATTCAGTGCCACCGGCGAGTGATATTGGTATCAAACAAAATAAAAAAGAAAGCGACAAAATACACTGATCTGTTCCCGAGATAATGCTGTCATAGACAGACAGACAGACGGACAGACAGACCAATGGCTGAAAATATGTTTATTAGATTTAAAAAAGTCTGAAAAGTCAACATTTGTAAAAATTTCGATACCGAAAATTTCACACGATTCCAATACTTTCCTTATACAGCTACTTTAGTAGCGTAGGAAAGTAATAAATAGGTAGCTCCACACGAGATTTGCTGACGAAAAGTTGAAATGTTGAAATAAAAGGTTTTTTCTTATCTGAAAAAGATCAATAGGTAATAAACATAAATTTGGCGTATCTTGGTTTTTATCCATGCTTCACAATACTCTTGTACTATCATTGCATTTAATGTACAGGGTGATGTTATTACTCGGAAGAAATTCACCCCCAAACCACCTAATCAAAATTTATATTATACCAATGAGTTGTATGATATTTTCATATTTTTAGGACTGATGACATTACATTAATTTGATCACTTTATCCTAATATGCTGAGCAGGATCACCATGATGAAATAAAATAATTTTATTTGTATTAAAGTTGAGTATATACTATAAATAGTATATATATAGTATATAATCGGTAGTTTTTTAGCGACTAATACTACTAATAACTATTGAAAACATTTACTGTCAAAATCCCCACCCTTTCTTACAATCAAATCAAGCTCTTCATATTTAAAAATTGTTTTGTTCTCTTCTTAGTTCGGATTATTATAATTATTATTCAGTTCTTTTTACGATAATTTCTTCTGTGATGGCCTTTATTTATTCTAAGCTCTTATATTGTGATAAAGGATGAATATTGATCATTTTGTCTCTCTGCAATATTCATGCGAAAAATAAGAGATGTAATATGTTGTACTCACCTACGCATTCTATTGACCCATCTGGTTTTGTTAGAGCTTGCATTTGGAATCGACAGGTGCACATATTTTCCTTGCATTCTGTTTGGTAATGGAAAGCTTCGCATTGTTCGTTGAAAGTACATGACTCATTCACTCTAACAGCTGCAAAAAAATCAGATGAAAAAATTAAATCGATGTTAGAAATGATCAAGCTAAAAAAATGAGGATGTTTCATTTAAAAATAAGAAACAGTAATCGTCAATAGCCTCCAATTAGATATTGTTCTCAAAGTTACTTGCTGTCTTTGCAAAAATCTTGCCCTGCATATAATAAAACTATCAAATCTCAGATAAGTCGACGATATTCCTATGGTCGCCTACTCAGCTGTATAACTTGGTTATGGCCTGAAATTTAACTACTCCAAATCCAAAGTGATTATTGAGAGATATGACAAGGCAGCAAATAGTCATCCATCATCACATTGCCCATGTTGAAAATGGAGGAACAGTTTATTTATTTGGGTGCTTGTATTCATTCCTATGGCAGCTATAAATTGGAAATTTGTCATAGCCCTATAGCAATGAGTTAGCTACAAAAAGTATGGAAGGACAGATTTATCTATTAAAATTAAAACTAGTCACTAATCCATGTCCTAGTGTTCTTCCCATTTTTGGCATGCTCCCGAATATGTCAGAAGTGGGAAAAATCTCTTGGCAAGACGAAATACGAGCACTAATTTTATATATTATTCTAGATTGTCATAAATTATATCAAAAAAAGGCCAGGACAAACAACGATGGTAATCTGATGTTTTTTTGGTAAGACGAGATGTTTAACCAGAAAATGGAGAATCGGGTGGAAAATATAAAGAAAATACTTTAGGCATCAAAATTCTGAGAGCCGTTTTCACGCTACAGTCTGTAGCTATTGCACAGTAACTGTGGTGTTCATCAAAGGCAGCCATCAACAAAATCGATCTGTACGTTTCCGACCCAAGGCTGAAAACAAAATAGACACCAAAAGTGAAAATGATGTTTATGCTATGTTTTTTCCCACAATATCTTGGTTTGTTGAAATAAAAAGTTTGTTTACTGTCTATTTTATTTTAAATTTTTTGTTACGGTTGATACCTACCGTATAAAACTATATCGGCTTCTAAACTCAAATACGTAACGCATAATGAGTTCTATAATGTGAATAAAAGGAATGAGCTATTTTCCACTGTAATTGCTGATATTTACATAAAATTACTTTTACAGCGTCGAAAAGACGTTAATGTTGCTTGTTATACCTACTAGCCATCAAATGGCATTAAACAATGTTGTTTATATTTGTGACATAAGTTTAGGTATTTATTTGCTAGGTGCAAGTAAATAATGAAAATAAATGATAAAATAAATGACCACAATTCAGAAAATCAATATATTTTCGGTGATATGTGCTGAGGTAGATATATTTTGTTAAATTAACGTGATATTAGTTCGTTACTCTGATAGGTACTAATATAATGAATATTATTTTTGATCCACATCTAAAAAGATGCAGATATACATAATTATATTTTTTTATGTCTTAGCTCATTTTGTATTGTACCTTAAAGTGCACTGATTTTCATGTTTCGTTTTCAAAACCGTTTAAACTTGACAATGTTAAGGGTTAGAGCATTAAGAATATGCAAGATTGTTAACGCTTCGTACCGAAATCGCTGAAAAAAGTAAACGCTCAATAATTCTGATGACTAATGACACACTCAAAAATGTAGGAATAAATTATATTTATAAAAATTAAGAGCGTCTTTATTAGTTGGTGCAATTAAAAATACAGAATAATATTAGTTCTTATGGTGCTGAATCTTCTGAAATTATTACAAAAAATCTACCTAAAAACTCACAACTTCAAAACTAATGAAATCGGTCCTAGTTTTTTGAAGCTATTTATTTCAAAGTACTGATCCTTTGTTAGTAAACAATGACACTTTTGTTTGAGGATAATGTGCCTAAAAATATTCTTTGATTGATTTTGTTACGAGAAAAATACATATCTATTGCTGTGACCTCTCAGCCAGAGTAACTCTGCATGAAAAATATCTATAGTTAATTGATGTTAAACGAAAATCACATGGGAGTGGCGATTATTAATATAGCCCTTAAATCTTGACTCAGAAACCCTTTAGCGAGTACGAAGGGAACTCCTTCAAATTTGAAATCTGTAAATTATGAGCCATGTGAACGATATAAAAGCAGTATTTATCGATCTATCGATCGAAATACATTTTATCTAGAAATATGCAAAATTTTTAATTAAAATTAAATATCCTTAGTAACTCTTGTAAATCCACTCTAAATCCTGCCCAGATATTAGCTTTTAAGTGATAAACAAGTTTGCAAAACTATTTTGATTGTTTCCGAGATAATTAAGGGGATCGTTGAACCCAGTTTGAACCTTATCAGATCTATAACTACAAAATAGTTCGATTAACAAGAAATTTTCTAGTTAAAAAGTATAAATGTTTGTTCTATATATAGAGCAAATTGACAGCTTTCATATTTCCCGGATTATATCCAAAGCAAGTCATCATGTAACTTTTCTATGGTTTCCTCATTAAAACATTCAAAAACAGAAATTATAAAAAATCCAACTTGCCTTCTTGTAGTTACATTGCCTTCAAAATACACTACACTCTTCACGGTTGTGAGTTAAATATCAAAAGCTTATGCTCTCGGCGCAAAGAAAGAGATCTGAAGTTGCCGTACATAACAAAAAAATCTTGTTTACATGTTCCAGCAAGCCAGATTCGATTAAATATTTCCTTTCATATTCCTCTGTACAGAAGCAATTTAGCTGGAAACTCTTTTGTGAACTCATGTGGATATAGGTACATATTTTGACCTGGACTCTTTTGTGAACTTCATAAAGTTCTACTGCTCTCTAAAAACTGCGATATTTGATCAGTTTATATTATATTTAAAATCTGTGATCAACATTTTGTGTATTCAAATAGTTTCGGTTAGTGGAATAGGTGGTTCCGCAGCAATTTAGCAGGCCCCATTCGGGCTAAGAACTTTAAATTTCGTATTCATGCCTCGGATCGGAGACACGGAGCTATCTTGCTGTTTTTTAATTCTAATATTAATCCCATAAAGATTGAAAAATATTATCCATGGAATAATATAACAAATCGTTTTTGAAATATGTAAGACTCATATGCATTGAACAGCTATGGAGACGGTCACACTGGAATTAAGCATGCGCATGCGCATGGGACAGTTACCCAGCCTAAACCTCTAATATCTAAAACGAAAACGACAGGCATTAGGGACATTTCCCTTAGTGGGGCCCCTCGACTATAATGTCTATTTTACCTACTATTGTACTGTTACATCTGGGTTTGAATACGGCTCCTCGAAATAATGAATTACTGCTCTTACACCACAGGCTTTTAGGTTCTCATAGGAGGGAAACGCTCTTCCAAGGTGATTTACAGATCCTGCTGCTTCTGTGCAAAATCTGTAGTATTCATCTTTAACAGAACCCATCTTTTTTAGATGGTTTTTGTTGGGATAATGACATGTAGTGATTTAAGTTTCTCAGATCATTTCTTTTTAAGGGAACTAGGTTATTTTCCCTAGACTATTGCCAGTCCATCAGGCATTTGGCCTGACTGGCTATGCGTTACTCTACAAAACAAGGAAACATTCATAAAAATGAAACACGAATACATTTGAATAGTATATCTAGGCGTTTTTATGAGGTCGATCAAACATATCGCCAATTTGTACAAGTTTGTGCAGCTCAAATTCAATAATCGATGAACACAGTATTTGTCCGCTTGCTATAATACCTTCCTCATTATGAGGCCAGCTCATGTGTAAACTATTGTCTATTGTTGGATAATTGCGTAATAATGAATTATCAAACTCCGCTTTGTCAGCACATAGCAACGTTGTCTCTTGTGCTCTACCAACATTGTTTATATTATGTATTATATTATGTATATGGAGATTGCCCTACAGTTTTGTTCAATATGCAATCCATAATTTGATAATGCTATAGGATGATTGAAGGTGGTATCAGATTGTCCATATTTGGTATAAGTTCTGTTTTTTATTAGTAGGTAAGTATCTTCCACACAAAGTGAAACAAAACATAAAGTGAGTCCTAGACGTAACGTCTAAATTAATTTGAAATTTAGCCGTGTCCTTTTTGACCGAAGAACCAACGGAGGATGTATACAAATTCGACTGTTTGCTAGTTTTTTATGGATGTTCGCACCTTTTAAATAAATTGTAAGCGTGCTCGGTGATCCGTTTTTCGTTTGATAGGGGAATATTGAGTCATTTAAAAAAAATGTAGACATTCTTCAACATATCCTTCCCTTGAAAAACTTCTCCCAAAGGGAGTGGAGGGGACAATTTTTTTCTAAAATCGTAAATTTGAGTGAAAAAAATAAAAGAAGAGACCAAGTCAGGCAAAATTTAAATTGGACATTTTCAAAAAAAATTGTTTTCGACTTACAGCAGTGGTAAAGCTTTTTTTCTAAGATTGAAAATATGAGACGGACAAATTAAAGAAGTGATTATATGTAGCAAAATTTATATTGTATATTTAAAAAAAAAAGTTTTCCAAGTTACAGCATTGCTAATGCCTGAAATATGTGCAGGTATTTCCGCGATGTTCTGAAATTTCTGAATAAGTATAAGCAACGAATCACCTTCTTTGGTGAACTTTAATTATTTTAATGTCAAATGTTGCACTCAAAAGTGTTAATAAATAAGTTTTTCAAAAAATTGACTTTATTGGTTGGTTCACTGCAAAATACAAAATAATATCAACTCTATTGGTTCTGATGGTTTTGAAGTTGGTGCCAAAAGTTTTCAGTCAAACTGTAATTGCACAACTTCAAAAGTACCAGCACACATAAAATCTATATTACTTTGTATTTTTCCTTATATCTCTAAAAAAGTCGGTCCAATTTTTTGTAAAATACGCTTGGACCTGTCTATTTTTATTATTGACCGATTTCCAAAACAGGATTGGTACACAATTCGACTGTCAGCATTTTTTTGCTTCGTATGCATCTTTCACATAGTAAACGTGCTCTGATTTTGATGAATTTGTTTTCAAGGTGAGTGTAGTGAAATGGTCCCATATTAAACAAAATTCGAATCCTAAATCTCCTTCCCTTCAAAACCCACACATTCATAATACTGGATCTCTGTATTACGATTATTGATATACCTACCGCGTTATTCGATTTCGTTATATATACCTACTTCATATAATACCTTCTAGACTCTCAATTATATTGCCAATATTATTGACAACATTTCATATTGCGCAATCACATTAAACTGTTATTTACTGATATCGATAACATTTCAAAAAGTACATATTGCCCACATTGTTTTATGCCAATGGTGAGAAAATGAAACGAACACGGGTTATTGCTAGAATTTATTGAATTGTATCGGCACCATCCTGCTTTATCTAAAACAAATAAAATCATAAACGTTCAGAAACAGTAATGAAAATTATATTAAATAGTGTGTAGCCTAGATTGCAATATTATTGATAATAAAGATTAAGTAATATTAAATCTAGAGGTGCTTTAAATTTCAGTTTTATAAAACTTTAAGAACTGCTTCTTTGATAGCCAAGTTTTAATGAGATTCACCAAGTGAAAATTGAGGAGAAAAGTTTCCAGTTCTTAGGCACATGAGTTATAGGGAACGTACTTTTCTTGTACATTATTCTGGTTCAAAACTCTTTCAAAGAAAAATTGATATATGTATTGTGAAATGAACTTGTGCTAATAGACGTTTTACAATTATTGAGATCAAGCAAAAGAGGTCTTCAGGTAATTATTGTTTATATTATTATATTCTGTAATGAATTTGTGATATAATATTGACGCCACTATCGAGATAGCCGAGTGCGTTGCCAATACATATCCCGATACATATAGCGAGTTCGTGCTGTTGGTGGATTATTCGGGGCGTTGGAAGATATCGGTGGAAGCTTCGAGATAAAGGGATTACCTATAAAGTGGAGAGGATTTACTGTGGACTCGGTACGCGGTACAGTCTGGCGGGTCCCAAGTAGAGGGCCACCAACAACAAAAATAAATAACGCTCGGTCCAAATACTATTGTAAATAGTATAAATAATAAATATAAATTGTACATTGTAGTCAGAAGTGTAGTGTAAGTTATTTGAATAGTGTATATAAATAATCTGTGATATTTTAGTATATCAATAAATAAACTTTAAGATATATAACTCTATTCATATTCACATGCCCGTTACAATTATAATAATGAAACAACAAATCAGCTGCCAAATCCCAAATGCATCCGTAACATCCTAATACAATTATTATTTATTAACTACATCTGAGAATTATTGTCTGTATACCTCATACATCAAGGGTTCTGTACCTAGCTACCTATTATAATTACAGAAGTCTAACTCAGGAATCTGATTTATTTATTGCATTATGTTTCTAGATTTTCTAATATTATAACCCTACTATGTTTAATAGAAAAAATATACAATAATATATTCTATTCATGAAGCTTTATAATGTTATGTTCTAAAACTAGAGCTTTCAAGTGTTGTGGTGAAAGAAAAAAATATTGCTCAAAACAGTGTAGGCATTAAAAGAGTCGATAAAATTTTATACCTTATGAATAAATTTAGTTTCGACTTTTGAATCAAGTTGTACTAGGTCATTACTATACTTGAAAGGCGAAATTAATCGGCGGGACATGTCAACAGCAAAACTCATTACTAGTTTCCGTGGATCGGACGGACGGTGGTGCTTATGAACTTATTTCCAAGCGAATTTCCCGGCATCCATCATCGATGTTTATCAGCAAACCTGAAATCGTGCTACAGATATAACGGTATTAATTTGAGTTTTCGGTGTTCCGTGGTTTGCGGCAGCTTTTAATGGGAATATGTCGAAAATTATATGACGCGATTTATTAATAGCTATATAATAAACTATAATAGTAGATGATACCACGATTCAATAATGATGTTATTCTCGAAGAATATTTACAAATCCAGCCGCGTAAAACTATTTCTTGCAGGCAATGCTTCTTAAAATCAAAGATGCTCGTGAAATGGTCATTAGCAACTTGGAAGATTTTATTAGACAGCGGGAGATGCACGGTGTTCCTGCTTGATTTTATTTTGTAGCGGTGTCTATCTAGCCTAGTTAATTCAACATATTTTATTAATTTTTTTTATTATTCTTATTCCTCCGTCGTTGTTTATAATACCCTCTTTGTAGTAATTGATTCAAGTGCCGATAATACATCTTCATGTATTTTGCTTAATACATAAAATAATAAGAAACGGGGGTTTCTTTTTACAAAAAAAATACTTTGACGTTTTTTTGGATCTTGCTTTCAAGCTTATTTTTTTGATCAATCTGTATTAATTATTATCAAAATATCATATGAATACTGATAAATTACAAGAGAATCAACCCCAATTAAATATTAAAGGCTAAAGATTGATAATTATGCAAATATGGAAATGTCCCTTCAAATGTTTGTAGAAGTCTAAACTGATTTGACGACTCTGCAAAATTGTACTATTCAAACTTGAATTTCAAAACAGTCTCTGTATATATTGGGTGTGTTTAGATAGCCACTATTTGCTGTATCTATCGTTATCATCTATTTACGGAGCTCAATTGTAGTAGTACAAAGTCTATCGTGACGTCATGGATTTTTGTGTGTCACCTCATAACTGTATGCTCTCTTCATAGACAAAAAAAAATAAGTCAATTTTCACAACTCATTAATATTTAGTATTTAATTTGAGAATGAATGCTATCACTAACACACAGTTGGCTCCATGAACAGCATCGGTAGTGTTTGCAATGATAGCGCAGCTATTTTTGACCGACTTCAAAAAAAGAAAGAAAGAAGGTATACAATTCGGTTGTAAGATTGCTTTTTTTAATTTTTTTTATGGCTGTTCGCGCGTTTCGCATGGTAACCGTACTCCGATTTAAACAATTTTTGTTTCATTTGAAAGAGGAGAGTTGAGAAATGGTCCCATATTGAGGAAAATCAAATCCAAAATCTCCTTCCCTCCAAAATTCCATATCCGGAAATGTTTAAATTGGACATTTTTGGAAATAATCATACGTTTCGGCGCAACAGTCTGAAATATGTGTTTCAGCTATGTGAAATTTTTTTTTTTCTGAAAATCGAAAATTCTAGATTTGAAAATTAGAAAAAGGACCATATCCGGAAACATTGAAATTGAACATTTTTTTAAAAGAGTTACGGTTTCCGAGTTTCGCAATGCTAAAGTCTGAAATATGTGATATGCGTATTTTCGCTAGTACAAGCTAAACCTACCTATAACTTTTTGGGTATTAGTGAACGTTCAACAATTTTCATGACTAATTTTACACTCAAAAATGTGAAATAAATATTTTTTACAAAAAATTGCACCGACTTTATCAGTTGTTGCACTGAAAAATACAAAATAATATTAATTCTATTGGTGCTGGTTCTTTTGGAGTTGGTGCCTACAACAAACTACAACGGCACAACTTCAAAATTACCAGCACCAATAGAATTAATATTATTTTGTATTTTTCAGTGCAACAACTGAGAAAGTCGGTCCAATTTTTTGTAAAAAATATTTATGTATGCATCAATCAATGTCACAGTATATAGGAAAGTCAATAATATGTCACTAAAATTTTCCTAGCTGATGATGTAATCACATTGATCATTTAAATATATTATTTTTTGCCTTATGAAATTCAAAAGATCTAAGAAAAATGATTTCTCAATAAACAACAGAAATTCTTTAAATTTTTGTGCATTTTTCTTCCATACTTCAATTTCTCTCGATTTTTATTTTTCGGAATTTGTCCCCCTCGTAGGATTTAACAGATTTGACATTTTCGTATTTTATTATTCAATATAAAAGGAAGTGTTTTTATCAGAGAATTTATTAGAACGCTTATTGAGCAAATAATCTCCCACATGGTATCAAAAAGAGATTATTTTCTGAAAAGTTCATGTACAACTTTACTCAGCTATTTCTGTAATGATCGGAGCGAGCCGTGCGGTAATCGAGAATGCCCGGAAGCGAAGGGTGGTCGAATGGCTCGATTAACTCTCTTGTTAGCTTATTGTAAAACCCACGACACTGAATGCAAAAAGTTCCGATCGCATATTTTTTTCCATCTACGCCAAACGTGCGATAAAAATCTCATTCTCACCACTCAAATAATTTTGGGATGACATCCGGGATAAATCCCATCAGAATAATTTGAGTTCAAAAATACAATGTGGAAAAAGGCAACAAAAGTGCAACTATTCTAATGAGAAGTAGCATGCACCAATCAGTCTTAGTTTCGGGCATACCATCTGCAAATTGTGCAAGTCCAAGTTGCATCGAAAGCCTGATGCCCTTTCGACTCCAGACCAACATCAGCATATTAAATCAAACTGTGGATACCTATACATCATTTAGGCATTAATTATTCCTCAGTGATACGTCACTGCTTGCATTCTAGAAAATAGCCTACATACCTATACCTATATATATATCGTGACAACCGCGTTTCCAACTTTATACTCCCAAAAGTTGGGGTTAAGCTCGAGTGCAAGGTAACTTACGTCTCTGTCGACGTATTCTGATCGATTGCAAGTTTCGTGAGTTTAGTAGCGCACTCACCGAAGGGCAAACTCCTTGCTTGCTCACTTTCCATTAAAGATCTTCCGCATTAGATTGGATGAAACTGATTTGGCTGGGAATTATGGATTATGGAAAGCAGATTTACTCGAGACGAGATTTCTCTCAGAAGTAGTTACAGATACTCGAGTTATGGATAAAGAGCTAATTATGTATTAGCAATGAAGACAAATGCATTTGTATACAGGGTGGTTCTCCGGGAAATATATCGATCGATTTTGGGCAAACGTTAACCACAAAAAGTCTGTAAATTTGGTGACATGTTAAACTCACTATCGGAGATACGTCTAAAATATTTTCATGTTAGTCACATTTCCGGTTATACCGGAACTTCATGCCAACTTTGTTATTTTGAAAGGAATACCCTGTATATTACCACATTTCTAGATTGATTGACATTATTAGTTGGTGCACTGAAAAATACAAAATAATAATAATTCTTTTGGAGCTGGTACTTTTGAAGTTGTGCAATTGAAGTTAGACTTTTGGCACTAACTTCAAATGTACCAGCACCAATAGAATTCATATTATTTTGTATTTTTCATTGCAGCAACGAATAAAGTCGATCCAATTTGTTTTTAAATATTTCTTCAAATGGAAACACCCATTTTTTTATTATTTTATTAAGCAGCAAAAATAAGGAAAACTTTGTTTAAGTTTGTCTATACCATAAATTAGTAGTTTTGAAATAATTGACAATCTTTCATTTTTCTATGTAATACCTAATGCTACGCACCTTTAAAGTTGTGCTAGAAATGGGCCATGATTGTATTAGAAAATAATACTAGATGTTAATGAAGTCAAACAAGCGTCAAAAAAGTCAATATAATACTTTACATTTCATTGTTAACAATTGGTTTGTTTCTATGTACTTTAGCCTTCATAGTTCAAAAGATTTTGAGGTTTCCTATAAATTCAAATAATCAACATTTGTATAATTAAGTCTTCTCGGTATGACAATTACACAAATTTTTTAAATGAAAAGTATTATACTGAGTTTTTTGACGCTCGTTTGAATTTTATCGTTATTTGCTATTATTTTCTAATGCAATCACGGTCCAATTCTAAAGTAACTTTAAAAATGCTTTACATAAAAAAATGAAAAATTGACAATTATTTGAAAAGCTAATAATTTTCGTTATAGACAATCATAAACAAAGTTCCCCTTATTTTTGCTGCCCAATACGATAAAATAATAAAAAATCTGGTGTGTTCACTCACACGACTTTCCTACCGCTCGTAGGGAAGTTCCAGTGAAAGAAAAATTTTACACTATTACAATACTTTCCTTACATAGCGACGATAATAGCGGAAGGAAAGTAAAAATCCTCTGGTCAAATCGTGCTACCACTCATTTTTTTCCGCATGTCAAGACAAACAACAATGATCATGTAACATTTTTTCTCAAGATGAAACGTTTAGCCAGAATCTGAAGAAACATGTGGAAAATACGGAATTTTATTCAATTATAACTTTTTTTGTGCTTTTTCTCAGAGACGGCGCTTTATGTGGGTGGTAGAGGGCTCTGAGAAGAATACTTTAGGCAAGTTTGATCAGAATCCTTAGAGCCGTTTTCGTGCCATAGTCTTGAGCAAATCACGTTTTTGGCTATAGCTCTACACCCAGTGTATACAGGATTCTCATTCAGAGTCACCGGCCAGTGATATTGGTACCAAACTAAATGAAAAAGAAAGCAACAAAATACACCGATCCGTTCCCGAGATAATGCTGCCACAGACAGACAGACGGACAGACGGACAGACGGACAGACGGACAGACGGACAGACGGACGGACGGACAGACAGACAGACCAATAGCTGAAAATATGTTTGATAGACTTAAAAAACGTCAATATTTGTAAAAATCTCGATACCGAAGATTTCAAACGATTACAATACTTTCCTTATACAGCTACTATAGTAGCGTAGGGAAGTAAAAACGGAGGTTTTCATTTAAAAAATATTTTTGACGTTTTTTGGATCTAGTTTTCAAGCTTCTTTTTTGATCACTCTGTAGAAATTATTAGCAAAATATCATAAGAATACTGTTAAGCAGATCTTCTTCTACAAGACAATCAACCCAAATTAAAGATTAAAGGTTTCCCATAGGAAACATCTATAATTATGTTTTGGACTGCAAACATATTTTTTCATAATGATGAACTTAATGATGATTTTACCAAATTTTCAGATTGCTTGTAGTTATTGTTTCCCAAAAATCGAGCGATGTCTTTCCCAGAGAACCATCCTGTATATAAATAGGCTTTATATAAGAGGTTGGTGTAAGAAACAATACAAGTTCTATTTAAATAAGTAATATACCTACGACACCATTTTGTGACTTTTTGGGTTCATTATAGTCTCTTTAAAACTATTGAAAGGAGGGCCAGAAGTATTGTTTTCCTTATGCAACATGCGGACGCATCCTACCTGAAAAACTGCGTATTTCAGGAATTGATCCAAAGAGCTGGAGAAGCAGTTGTAAGAGATCGTAAAACTTTAGAACCTGTTGCTAAAGAACAGATTTGTGAAGAAGCTGAAATCTTGGGCTAAAAACGTAGTATTGTTTGCTACAAAAAAGTTACTCTGGTCTTCAGTGAAGAATAAAATAAAGTTAACTGAGCATTTATTAGAATGTTCAGCATTTTTTTAGTCTTTCCCCAGAAGATTTCTCAACTATATCTTACGGCTGTACACAGAAATTCACTGTACACGATATTTCATCATCTTGGCATAAAATGAAAAGCTGAACCAAAGTGGCTGACTGTTTTGTTAAAGAGGAATCCTCGGTTCTTGATTACAGCCTTGGAATTGACAAATATCAGCAAAGCAACGAAAATAATTACAGCCATCTGCTGAAGGAGGCACATTGGTCACTGTAGAAATGGCAGCAAATACAGTTCCTCGCATGTTTATTTTCACTCGACTTAACGCAGGTACTTAGTTTAGTAGGGGGCCTCAACACAATGCAGAATATAGGCTTTCAGTCATAGTTTAAATATGAAAAAGTATGAGTATTAACTTGATAACTAACTAACTGGAGAAGACTATAAAAACTTCATCTATTACACCTGATGTATTTAACAGCTTTTTCCTCAATGTTGCTGCTAGTACTTAAAGTAATATATATATATATAATAATAATAATAATAATAATAATATATAATAATAATATATAATAATTGCCACAGGTTGCAGTTAATCCCATAACAAGTGCCAAACAATTCATTCAGTATAACTACACTTTATTTTTAGATGCTATAACTGAATATGAGGTTGACAATATAATAAGGGCTTTATCAAACAGCACTTCTCAAGATATTTTTGGTTGGTTGGTTTCAGAAGAGAAATCGTTTTCAGCAATTAATATTCTCATTTTTCGAGTTCTATAGATTATATATGAGACAGCAATATGAAACCGAAAAAGAGTCCTATGGTTAAGCTTCCGGGTATTAATCTAGAGATCCTCTGTTCAAATTCTGTTCATCTTTGAGTTTTTTTTAACAAAATCCATTTTTTAAATAAAAGATGTTAATATGAGTTCCTAATAATTTAATCGAAAATGTTCAATGAAAATTTATACATATCTAATATATTGCGACCCTTAAGGTACACATTAGCTATTTCAAGTAAGGATTAGCAGATTTTGGTAAAAATGAGCAAAAAGGGGTTTTTGGAGTCGAGAAAACGATTGACGATACTTTCATATTTAATCGGTGTGACCCTCGAGGTTCACACTAGCTATTTCAAGAATGGCTCCGTAGATAAAAGCTTCAGTAGGTATGTATAGTGTTTGGGGGTTGAGAAGTCGATTAGTAATACAGCTGAGTTTTTGTATATTTATCATTCATATTACACATTCATATTTATTTTGAAATCTATAACTTACGAATATGTGAACAATAAAAGCAGTATTTACCGATTGCAATACATTTTAACCAGAAATATGCAAATTTTTTAATAAGTTTTAATATCCTTAGTAACTCTTATAGACCCATCTTAAATCCTGTCTTACCCGAGCAAAGCTCGGTCTCCCAGATATTATGTGATTATTCTAGTCTCACGCAGTACGTGGTTTAATGAATTGATAATGATATTCTAGGTTAGGTTACTCTAGGTTAATACTATTTTGTTTTATTACCATCAATAAATAAACGATCAATATGTTTTGCTCATAGATACATGTTTCTCCTTGCTACAATACCAGCGGAATAAACATCAAAGAGTCAATGTAAGAGTATCTCCTCGTCGAGCGACATACCTAGTACACAACAAAGTCAATATAATCTAGTGGGAGAAGCCAGCTCTAATTAATTGCCCCCACCCCTCTCCAACAGTTAGTCGGCTTTATTGCAACACCACCTTGCGAGTAATGTGTTTCTATATAGCCATTTTGGATAGTGGAAAGATGTTGGGTAACAGTTAGGTAGCAATGCGCAACTTGAGAGACGAGAAGAGCTTATTAATTGAGGACAGTATATAAAGCTAATGAAAATTATCATTGTGTCTCAGTTGATACAGTTGAAAGTACAGCTTAAAAGTGCTGTTATATGTTATTGTAACAAGAAAGCATATAAATTGTGCACATTTCGGAAGGCTGTAGCTTTGTGATATTTAATGTTTGTTTTATTGATACTTTGTAGAAGTTAATTTTCCAGCTTCCTCTACTAGAATGTACCAAAGAAGGTCTTTATGTTGCTATGCAAAAAGAGATTCACAACTTTTTTTCTGAATAATTTACGCGAAAATGCCCCAACATGTCAAATTGCGGGCTTAAGAAATAAATTACCTTTGGCAAAAATTAGGACGGAGTACAGAGTAGATTTTAGATACAAAATTATATTAATTCTTGATTCTTGGAACTCGAATCGTATAATTACGACCACCACTTGTGTCAAACGCAAATTAATTACAAATAGTATTTATATTTAATGTAAAAATCATAAATATGTTCTATGAGAGATAAATTATCAGTTATGGTTAGAAACAAGACTGCACAAACTTAAAACTTTTCTATTTTAGTGTCAATATAATTGATTTCTTTTTATATTTTTCAGCTTTTATACCATATGCTAAAGTCAGTCCTGGTTTTTACAAAAAATATCTAATAATCTATTTAATCTGACATATCGAATCTGATCAATCTATCATAAACGTGAGTGAATTGTAATGAAAAAAATCTAATATCTAATCTTATCATGAAGCCTCCTTGCACATGAGGTAATTGTCTCAATGTAGGGTCTGAAATCTAGGTTTCTATCAAAGATCACTGGAGGATTCTTAATTTGTGAGCAGCATCTTGACAGATTTGAAGCTTATATTTTATTGATATTTTACATGATCTATTCAGTTTGCGTGTACCAATCGACATTTAGATACAGATCGTTGTCATAACACCATTTAGCAATACTATCTGGTTTATGTTGTAACCGAATACAGTTTTGAACATCTGATAGGTACTGTCATGAAAATGTTTAGGTCATCCGCGAAAAAATGCGCAACTGGTTATCAATCTAGATAGGTATTTATAGAGCATAGAAACATAAGTGGTCCTTAGTTGGCTCTCTGAGGGACACCAGATGTGACTTGATATGTGTGAATAAAGGTAACTCTTATAACAGACGTACTGAATTTTGTTCTTATGAATAAGCTGAAAAGTATGGTAAAAGTAACAAAGAAATAGGAAAATAGACGTGTACACTCTTCCTTTTTATTATTCTGATCAAGATATAATGAGGAAAAACCTGAAACTATAGAGAAAAGGGGAATTATTCTGTTAGTATAATTCCAAATAAGCAAATAGGTTCATTCGAGTATCATAACGGGTCTATCAAAATGAGATTGTGATCACTGTATTTTTTTAGACGATTTTAAGCATATGTTTTATGAGGATAACCGCTCTCTTACTCTATTTAGCTAAACTGAAATGTTCAGTTATCATGAAAAGAGAAACAGCCCTATCGTGTATAAAAAATCACCAATTAAAAAATAACTAATTTTTAGCCAGCAGTATAAACGATAACAGACATGCAACAAGTTCGAAGGATTTTTCTGATGAGTCATAAAAAAGTTTAATTCTGTATAACAAACAATGTAAACATTTCGATACCGCATACCATACAACATTGTTGGTGTTTGTAAGTACGTGTGACTGAACAATAATTGCCAGTCAATCTCTCTCTTTCTCTCTCTCTTGACTAAAAATCCGCATTGTTGCATTCGATTCCGGCGATATGAATCGGCGACGATCGATATCGGGAAATTCCAGGAAACAGATTCATACGACGATAGTCGACACGATATATGAAAGCAGCGTATAAAGCTGCAAATAAAGAGCACGCAGCAATTATGTGTTGATATGGGCTTTGTTGAGCGAATGCGTACTTCTGAGGTCATTGTGAGGGTCAATGACGTTTAATTGTTTTGTGCGGTGGAACTAATTTTAATATTGGCTTGTTTGTTTCAGTGGCAATTGAGTTGCAAAATCACTAGAAGCTTTTCCACAAATTTTGAGTTTGTTAAATCGAATTCAGCAGCCAATAAAAGCGTTTTTTCATTCAACAATAAATTTTGTTAAAAAAAGTATGACTATTTTTCAGTTGTTCCTGCAGGAACATTTGGATGTCAACATAAATGCTCTTGTCTCATATAAAATGGATTAGTGCAATATCGGGAGAAGAAATAAAGGTAACCTCACAACTTTCATAAAAGAAGGGAGTGACTGGTCATCTCAGGGATCAAATTATTTTTTAGATATTACAAAATATCATTTATGGAGTAAGGATGAATACAAGTTAAATCTTCTGGATTTGGTGAAAGGTTCATATGATTATTTATCCTTAATAAAATTGTATTACTAGCATTAATATAGTATCTTTCACATTGGTGAAAATATGGGACCATTATACACACTGGCGTCTGTCGGTCTGTGAAAGCTTATTTTTTCCCAGTCTACATAATGGACAAAGCTGAATATTGCTAATGATACACGAAAGGATGAATCAACGAATTCTGATAATGAGGGTTAATTTTGTGGAGCAATTTTCTTATCTAATCAAAGGGTTCGTTGGGAGTAATTCAAATATATATACAGGGATTTTCATTAAGGATGGACAGGTAGCATAATATCTGAGAAGCTAATAGTCGTAAGACGGTAAGGAAAAAAACCTCTGAAAGGCAATCGAACATAGGATATTGCTGGAAATTATTTTTAATTTCCTATCTATACCACTAGGGGCGTAACATCTACAGTCATGTATAAACATGCATTTTTCTTGAAAACAGCCTAATGTAAGTTGAGAAAAAAATATTATTAAATAATGCTCCCTGTTACAGACGGACTCACAATACATGATGATGTTTGTTATAATAACTTAAACTGTGGATGTGATAAAATAAAAAGGGTAAATGAAGTTAAATACCTTGGTGTTATACTAGATGAAAATTGGAATTGGAAGAAAAATATTTTTAGTATTGTTAAAAAAGTAAGATACCTTCTTTTTGTTATCTATAAAATGAGATATATTCTTGAAAAAAAATGATTTATTAAAATTATACCATGCTTTGTTCTGTAGCGTCCTATTTTATGGAATTATTTGTTGGGGTTCAGCTTATTCAAATACATTAGGGCCGATAGTAAGAATACAAAAGCGTGCTATCAAAATTTTAACTTTTGGTAAACAACACAACCTTTTTAGTGAGACACGATTGCTGAACATCAATCAAAAATATATTTTGGAAGCACTAATAAATAATTATTGTAATCTACGGGAAGAGTATACTATTGCTAAAGCATGTTTATTTTCTAGACACAAATCGTTTACAGTAAGTAAAACTAAATTAAATATTGGTCAAAAAACTAGTTTATATCGATCCAAACTTGTCTACAATAGATTAGATAACAATCTGAAAAAATTAAACTTCTCTAGAGGGCGTATTAAATTTCATATTACGAGTTGGATTTTAAATAATTTGAAGTTATAATATACATAGATATTGTTATGTTACTTAAAAAATCTGTTTTAATATTTAATACTTCCTATATCATGTGTCTTTCTTTACATTTGTAGTTGTATTTATAGTTTTGTTGCATTTTAATTTTATTATTTGTTTATTTATTGTATATTAATATGTATATTTAGATTATGTTAAGCTTGTAGATTTTAATACATTATTAAGTTCAGGTCTACACACAGATGCTATTTGCATCTAGGTAGGGGATTGTTGGACTTTATTAATTCAGACAATCTATTAGCATACTATTTTTTAATCAAGATTTGTATGTTAACCTGAATAAAGATTATTATTATTATTATTATTATTATTATTATTATTATTAATGTAATCTACGGGGTAAGAGTATACTATTGCTGAAGCATGTTTATTTTCTAGACATAAATCGCTTACAGTAAGTAAAACTAAATTAAATATTGGTCAAAAAACTAGTTTATATCGGTCCAAACTTGTCTACAATAGATTAGATAACAATCTAAAAAAATTAAACTTCTCTAGAGGGCGTATTAAATTTCATATTAAGAGTTGGATTTTAAATAATTTGAAGTTATAATATACATAGATATTGTTATATTACTTTAAACATCTGTTTTAATATTTAATATTTCCTATATCATGTGTCTTTCTTTACATTTGTAGTTGTATTTATAGTTCTGTGGCATTTTAATTTTATTATTTGTTTAGTTATAGTATATTGATATGTATATTTATGTTAAGCTTGTAGATTTTAATACATTATTAAGTTCAGGTCTACACACAGATGCTATTTGCATCTCGGTAGGGGTTTGTTGGACTTTATAAGTCAGACAATCTATTAGCATACTATTTTTTTTTAATTAAGATTTGTATGTTAACCTGAATAAAGATTATTATTATTTAATGCTGCTAGAATTTTACTTTAATATTTTTTGATCCATCACATTTTATTGTAGGGCGTGAAATAAGGGCAGTTGGGAATAAAAACGTTTTACTGATTATAATACTTATAATTTTGGTTTGCCTTAACAGAATTTAGCATACTATATCCCGTTTAAGAAAGGAAGCTTTGCTGATTAAGTAAGGAAAAAACTTTACCATATTGGTTTTTGTTGCTCACGGTAGAGGTAGCTATTTAGAAAGTTTTTTTTTTGAAATTTAAAATGGAATGCTTCAATGAGTTCATCAAAATATTAAATTTGCAATAACAACTCAAAACCGCATATCGATATCTTTTTTCGTTGAAAAGTTATTACCAATAGATTTTTTTTATATATAAATTCAATGAAAAATTTTTTCTTACAAGCTTTCGTGATCAAGCATGCCATGACAAATAACTTGCAACTGCAACTATTTTCTATGGCACAATAGTTTGAACTGTTTGACGAATAAATGTCAAATTTCATATCTCCGTATTAACTTCCCCATTTATTTCACAGCAATCTTTTTCAGAGCTTTCTCATCGTAATTATATGTAATGCGATATTATTTAATAAAGTCAATATTGTTGAAATTTTTGGCTTGTTTGACTTGAAACACCCTTTAATCGTCGTCTTTTACATTATTCTGAAAAAAACCTAATCCTAGATAAAGTGTGAAGGAAGGTGCGAAAAATAGGACGTATTTTTTTAATTAGGTTATTTATCATTATTGTTTATGGGGCCTCTTTTACTATTAATATTAAAATTATGAATACAATAAAGCTTATACGGAGATTACGGAGATTTTGCAACGTTTTTTTTTGAAAAAACATTCTTCTGGTAATAACGTTACAAATATAATTCCCCCTCCGTTTTTGGAGAACTGATTGTAGCATTCAATTTAAAATTTCAAAGAAAAATGAAAAACAAAACATTTAAATAATGACCTCTTCCGTGAGCCTCAAAATCAATAGGGCAAGGTTATTTTCCTTATTTTCGTAAACAAGATATAGTTTGCTAAATTCTGCAAACCAAAGTTATAAGCATTTAATCCAATAAAAAGTGATAAATCAAAAAAATGCAAAATTCTAGCAGCATTACTTTGGTTCTTAACTTATATTGGACATTTTTCAAGAGAACTGCACTTTTATAAACGACCGTAGCTGTTACGCCACCTAGCGGTATAGTTAGGAACTTGAAAATAATTTCTAGTATTTACCTACGGTCGCTTTTTCCCTACCGTCCTACGACTACTACTTTTTGAGATATGCTAAATGTCCATCCTCAATGAAAAACCTTGTATATTTTGTTTATTATATAGACCATATCAAGGAAAATACGTACAAATCAACTATATTGCCTTTATCTACAAAAGTACTCAGCGTAAAATCTCGAAAAAATACAGAATTTAAGCATTCACACAAAGTTTAAAGGTAAAATTATACGAAAATAGAACGGTACCCATTCCACGCGAGCCAGATTCGAACTTTTCCAATTTTTTATTTCGTGTTTACTCCAATGCTACAGATTTCTTTAACAGGCGCTAGAATTTTAAATTATATTTCATATTTATATTTATAAATGATGTATACTTTTGTGCTATTTATAAAAAAGCTTTACATCTATTGGTTAGTCCTTAGACTGCCACATATTTTTCCTATGATATTGTAAGTATCTTCAACATATATATGATTTTAATTCATTCATCAGCTTTTGTAATTACGTTTGGTTTTCAAAATATCAAGATCCAGAATAGGTCGGAAATGCACTTGGACTAGCGAACTGATTCTGGTAATCACATTGCAAGAATATTCATTGAAATAAGAGAAAATATCATTTTAAAATTACTCTGACATAAGTTGTTTACTTCACAATAAATACATATAATCAAATTTTGAAATCAAACCGAATCTGGCGTCATTCATTACTCCTATCTACCCCAGTAACTTCCTGCACAAAATGGTAGGCATGCGTTCACAATCACTGTGGCTTTAATTTCCGTAATGTAATTTCACAAGAATTATACATAGTTAGACTGGACCGATGCTCAAAATTATACTGCATAAGTCAGGAATATTCTTTCAAACAATTATAGAACTAGGGATATTTATTTCGAAAATTCTTGAAACAGAAAAAACTCATGGAATCGTAGTGAAAATCATTCCATGGCACAGGAAAAATAGTGGAGATTGACAACTTTGATTATTCTTAATAATACCGGCTTGCTCATAGAAAAAAAAAAAGATAATTATATATTGGTCTGAAATAAATGTCGGACGTTGCGTTTGAAATACTTGAAAATATTTTAACCGAGTAGCTCCTTAAATTTTCAAATTCAGGTCATACATAATTTTCCATATATAGATGTGAAAATATGGGATAGGATAAAAAATTCACTTCATAATCTAATGGAATCTACGTATCTTTATTTCGTAGGCATGACAAAGTCAAACTGACATTTCAGAGAATTTATATGAATAAATTCATATTTTATATCTGAAGCAAAAGATTTAGATTTTATGTTTCTGCATTATTGTTAATAAATCTTTCATATAATTGCCTAATTAATCAATCGATGCTTTTTTTCCTCATTATATAAATTTCCTTAGAGCGTATAAAAAAAATTACAGATTTTGTCTCAAAATTGTCACGCCACTGATTTACTGCCCTCGGTTAAATTGATCCGCTTCTCTTGTTTTGAAGGAAGACGCCATCATTCGTGAAACAAACTGTATGAGTTTTTAACGGTCTTCAAAAACAAATAATCTGTTTATAATGGAAATACTTCGGTAAGAAACAAGGAGAAATGTAATAAATGATTCCGACGTTCCAGCAGAGATGGATACAGGATTACCTACATGTTTTCATATAAAATTCAAACAGGATGAAGGCTAACTTCTCATAGAGCCGCAATTCTGCTGTTACCTACATAGGAGCTGGGTTAGATTAAATTTCATATATTATAAACAGCCTGCGAGATAATAACAAGAATAGAGCGCCTCATATTTATCTATGATCATATTAAATGAGCAGCAACACACTAATTCGGAGCTGTATTCTACCTAGTTTAGTTCATTAATTTAAATTAATATGAGTGAAACAGGTAAAACTATCGAGTCGGTTTAGCGGTAAAGGCTTCTGTTTTCATATTCTGAATAGAAAATGAGTGTTCTTGTGAATATTAGAGTATGGAGATAGATTAGGCAATATTTAGTCATATTAAAAAAAACATTAAACTATTCATGAATCTGCATCTATAAAGAACACGGTCTTACTGAGGTCTAGAGACTTTTGGTGGTGGTGATTGTTTTCGCTACTCTCAAATGTGATTGGGATTCCATAAAATGAGTCTAACCTCGAAATAATGGAGCGGTCATTTGAATTCACAAAGATGTGAATGTGACGGTATTTTTGGCATGGGACAAAAAAAAATAGTTGCAGTTGATGAAAGAGACTTTAGATATTAGAATGCGCTGACCATGGTAGAACAGAAATGTCAAATTTAATAGAAACTTCAAAAAATAATGTTATGAAGATTTTGTTTCGCTGGATCCATTAAATCGGAACAACTTTTTCAAATGAGAGAAGAATTGTATCTTAAAAGTTTAGAAGATTATAAATATTATATAAAAAGCAAACTTTATTAGATGATAACGATTCCCTGAAAAGAGCTAAATACTATTACATACCTACTTATGTTGGACCTATAGTATTACAAAATGAGACTTATATTGTGAATCAAACATTTCGAGTAATTAATAACATAAAGCCCATAATGATAATGAAATCATAAAGTATGAATCAGTCAGTAGATTCTTGTACTAATAAAATAAATATTATTTCCTCTTTAGTGAGGATTATTTTCTGGAAGTTGATCTTAATTTGTTTAATTGTCTATTTCACATTTTAATGTGATCCGTGCTACAAAATCATACGGATATTCTTTTTACGTCAATAAGCCGCTGATATTGTAAAAAAGGTTTTGGATACTTCTATAATCGAAGTTCGCTTCCCTTGTTTCAAATTGAAACAAAATCAAATACAAGATATTATTCAAATATGTAGTATCTCTTTGAATGTTTATATAAGAACAATTTTATTTCTGGAAAAGTAGTTCCTTCTCGCATCCCTTAGACAAGATTATGACTTTTTCAATTGATGGTTTGATCTCACTGAATTGTTGTTTCAACATCGACCTTATTTTTGGATGATATAAACTAAATTATAGTTTATTGCCGATATCAACATCGATACTGAGTTTCGATGTTTTGCTTCAATTTTCCATCAACTAGTTCAGAACTTTGAACAATCTCAGAGCCAAATTTTCCTCCAATATCGATGATGATAATAACGTAATTTAATATTTATCTGTAAACTTCATTTTGAAATGTAAGAACTGTTTAACTAGTTCAGCTCCATCCTGGAATACAAATTCCACATTAGGTAAGCCACCGTCCTCCAATTAATTCTACGTGGTTGTAGTTAATTATTCATTATTATTTTCAACTTTCATGAATCGACATACAGCGTGCTTTTATGGAAAGCACAGGCCCTCGACAGAGGCTTAACATCTATTTTCACCAGCCTCATACTCATCGGGCATTATGCAGAGGCAGAGGAATGAAGCTCCCATATCAAGAGGGAGGAGGAGGAATCAGGCATTACTTTTTTAAAATCCCCAAGCTTATCTGTCCCTACATGATATCATCATCATAGCATATCTATTCATTTGTATATACCTACATATAGTGTATGTTGAAGATAAAGTTGGGGTATCATTAGGATCCGGATAACGAGTAAACGGAGCCGGTAAAACAGAAAACAAGTTGAGCAATTTAAATGTGTTTAATGCTGTGTTTAACAAATTTCAATATTTTTTCTGATCTTTCTTCTCCTGGAAAGCCAGTAAAGGATTCGTCAAAGCAAAATTTTCTGCTTTGCAGAATGGCATCTGTAATATTATCATCATCTTTCCTATATACACCATCAACAAAATGTTTGGTATATATAAATATATATTATCCTAATAAGTTTTAATATAAATATTTCCATCTTCAATTAACTGTAGAAGAGGGATAGAATATATATACAGGGGGTTTCATAAATAATGGTAATACTCTTAACGGCATATTCAATGGTTAATTTTAAGTTGATTTGACAACAAATTATCTACATACAAAAACTCTCCCTCAAAAAGTTACAGCCCTTCAAAGTTGCATCACATAGATAAGTTTTTTGGATGTAAAATCCAAAGAGTACAAAATAATAGTTTGAAATTATGGTATCTACCATTTCTTAGGTTCAAAAATCGTTTGCGAATAGAGTTGAAACGTTCCTGTGAAGGCAAGGTGGTGAAAGTTGGCATTGCATCATATTTTTAGTTTCCTTTACATGTAGCAAACTTTTTAAAGAAATTTTGAAAAGCATAATTCCTTTTTGCCTTTTTTTGTCGATTTTTGAAACTAACAGTTGGTAGATACCAAAATTTCAAGCTATTATTTTATACTGTTCGTATTTTAGAGCCAAAAAACTTATCGATGTAATGCAAATTTGAAGGGTTGCATTTTTAAAGGTGCGTTTTTGAATATAGATAAATGTTGTCAAATCGACTTAAAATTGATCATAGAATATGCCGTTAATAGTGTTACCATTCTTAATGAAACACCCTGTATATATATAATTATTTATATGTTTCAAGTCTCTGCCTTGTATGGAATTTGTTTCAACTCTTATCATATCAAAGACACAAGAAAGCAAGCTTATGAAAAATCATCGTGTTGGAGTAAGAAATAACCTAGTTCCATAAGATACACCGTCTAATTATTTTTGAAGACGTTTATGTCCAAAGATATTCAATTTGAATGAGCTCAGAGCATAGCGGTGGTCTAGTATGTCTTACAATGAATCTTGGCGAAGAAGTTTATTATTATAGTCAAATGATAATACCGTTCTTAGCCCGGAGAAATACCCATACGCACGCCGAAGCTCACGCCTCGCTGTACCCGCGGTTAGTGGTCATCCCATGTTATGCACACCTGCAGGTCGAATAGTCTCGATGCTGCTTTCTACAAGAATGCAATATGCGCGTGCCATTTAGAACAGTTGCAAGTTTGATCGTATTGGAATTTGCAATTCATAATTTCGAAGGAATAAACTGTTGAAGCAAAGCAATATATTACAGACAATTTAGTTTGTTAATCTGTAATAGGATGCGTGTGTTATTTATTTCATTAAATAAAGCCATTATATTGAAGTTTTTTTGTGTCCAATAATCGAACCGAGTCACGCTATATTATCCTTTATAAAGAACTAATTTGGATCTTCACTATAAACTCTTGCTATACCAGATTTAGTTGGAAATCCAATTTATGGAACGTTTTAAGTGTTTTTTGGTGGAATTTTGCTGGAGAGAACAAAAGGACGATAGTACCAAAAAACTAATCTTGAATTTGCTTCTTCTGGATAGATGTAAGATGGACAAACAGTTAAAAACTCTTACAATTCGTCGACTACAAAGCACCATGATTTTTAATATCATACCATAACATTGACAATAAAAAAATAATAATATCAATTGGAGCTGTTATGTTATGGAGGATCAAGAAGTTCCTTTGGATTTTTTCTCATCGTTTATTTGGTTATTTGCCGACATTTCCTTACTTCTACAAAGGATAATGAATAAAGTTCATTCCATTGTAAAATCCTATTTTATTCGAATATGACTTGGCAAATGATTTGTATATTTCCATTTACCAATAACTGGTAAGCGATTCCATATCAAACTGTTCGAGCTTTGCTATCTCAAGAATAGATAATATATTTTATGTACAAAACTGTCCATCAGATCAGTAGTTTCGTTTCATTGTTCATTGAAATTCTTACTATGAAAATTTATAGTCTTTTTCAAGTACCGTGATTAGCATAAGAAGCTGCAACCAAGTTTCGATAAGTCTCAAGAGAAATTAGAAAATTCTGGTTCATTCATGCTTTCGGAATTAACAGATTTGGTGATATTCTTCATTTCCAATTTCCACATTTCATTTCTGCAAATATTTGATATCAGTACTAAAAACAATTTGTAATATTATGAGTTCCTCTAGGTATATCTTGGAATTTGATAACAATCCAAGGTATTAGAATTTAGGCTATATGTGACATTTGGCACCAGAGCCATTATTCTGTTGAATACAAATAAAATTAAAAGACTAGAAAACAAATGAACTATGCCTAATTAAGAAGAATTTGAAGCTGTAGATATATGAAGTTATTTTGATTTAAAATACAACAACAAAAATGGATACTTACGCACACCGCATTTATCTAGATGATTATGGACAGTGAATTCTGGTTTGCAAGCACATTTTCCATCGCTGCATAATGAATCGTCGAACCCGCACTCGATGTCTTCGTTACATTTATCTCCGATTTTCTTTTCTCCACGTTCTGAAAGCAAACAAAAATATTTCATTAGCCAATTTAATTGGAGGAGGGGGCTCTTCCTCGAGAGACCTTCTCAGACGACATTTTAATCGCCTTTTTTTTCTCTTTCTCTCATTCCGAGAAAAAGGAATACTACTCTGTGTGTGTGTCATTGTGGAAAGGCAGATTTTCAATTTAAGTTAGCGTCAATGGAATAATTATATCGTCGTTTCTGGTTGATTTCGGATTTTCCAAGTGACAATCGATTGTGTTTTGGAGTTGTTACTTGATTGTTTCTTACAAGGATACAATTGGAATTCAGGAATTAGAGTAAAACATCCGTTCAAATGTAATTTCGTTGTTCATAAATAACATATTGATTTCTGACCGACTTTATACAATTCGGTTTTAAGATTGTTTTTTTTTTTCATTTTTTTTTATGGCTGGTTGTTCGCGCTTTTCGCATAGTAATCGTACTCCGATTTAGACGATTTTTGTTTCATTTCAAAGAGGAGAGTTTAGAAATGGTCCCATATTGAGGAAAATCAAATCCAAAATCTCCTTCCCTCCAAAAACCGCCCCCAAATGGGGGTGGAGGGGGCAATTTTTTTCGAAAATCGAAATTCCGAGACGACAGAATTAACGAAAATTCCATATCCGGAAATGTTTAGGTTGGACATTTTTGAAAATAATCATACGTTTCCGCGCTACAGTCTGAAATATGTGTTTCAGCTATGTGGTGTGGAAGAGGCAATTTTTTTTGAAAATCGAAAATTAGAAAGGGACCATATCCGGAAACATTTAAATTAAACAGTTTTTCAAAAGAGTTACGGTTTCCGAGTTTCGCAATGGTAAAGTCTGAAATATGTGAAATGCGTATTTTCGCTACTACAAGCTAAACCTACCTATAACTTTTTGGGTATTAGTGAACGTTCAACAATTTTCATAATTTTACACTAAAAAATGTGAAATAAATATTTTTTACAAAAAATTGGTCCGACTTTATCAGTTTTTGCACTGAAAAATTCAAAATAATATTAATTCTATTGGTGCTGGTTCTTTTGGAGTGGGTGCCTACAACAACAAACTACAACGGCACAACTTCAAAATTACCAGCACCAATATAATTAATATTATTTTGTATTTTTCAGTGCAACAACTGATAAAGTCGGTCCAATTTTTTGTAAAGAATATTTATCTTATTCTAAGAATTCCAAATGTTCTTGTTTCTTTTGTCGAGTCTTTCAATTTCCTACTTATTTTGATAAGATTTAGTTATGATCAACAGAACAAAATGAACAACGCAATAAATAGTAGAATAGCTTGAATTCTGATGAAATTTTCCCAAAGTATCCTTTTAGAAACAATCAGTTCAATCTCTTGAAGGTGCATTACTGGCGAAAAAATAGAAGGAGAACAGTAAGACCAAATTAAATTTCATAGCTTCCATTGTTGTTCTTATTCGTATTTATTTATTTATGAAAAAATCATTGCTGGTAATAAATGCACTTATTAAAACTTATATACTCTTTTATTATAACTAATTGTTTCGATAATTCATTTTTACGTTCGGGTAAACGAATACAGAAATAAACTAGAATGTTTATAAAAAAAATCTTTTTTACAAAAACTTGGACCGACGTTATTAGTTGGTGTAATGAAAAATACAAAATAATATTTATTCTATTGGTGCTGTTACTTTTGAACTTGTGCATTTGCAGTTAGCTTGATAACTTTTGGCAGCAACTTCACAAGTACCAGCTCCAATAGAATTAATATTATTTCGTATTTTTGAGTGCACCAACTAATAATGTCGGTCCAATTTTTGGCAAAAAACATTTATTTCACACATTTGAGTGAAACATTACTCACGAAAATAGTTGAACGTTCTCTTATGCCAATGAATATACTACTTATCCTATTACCCACGTATATTATTTGCTTGTAGTTGTTATTATTATTGAGATCTCAAAAAATTGCTGCGGAAATACGCATAAGTATTTTAGATGTTAACATTTGACTACCGATGTTACTCGAAAACCGTTACTCTAAGGAAAAAATGTTCATCATAAATGTTACTACAAATAATTGGGTATTTCATGTAGTACCCACAGATTTTCAATTTTCGAACGAAATCGCCCTCCCACATAGTGAAAATACATTTTTAAGATTTTAATATCAATGAAACTCGAAAACCGTAACTCTTTTGAAAAAATGTTCAATTTAAACGTTTCCGGATAAATTATTATCTTTAATACTGCCGCCTCAGATTTTCAAGATAAATTGCCCCCTTCACCCCCTTCGGGGTTGTTTTTGAAGGGAAGGGGATTTCGGATTTGAGTTTTTACGAATATGGGACCATTTCTGAAGTCTTCTCTTTCAAATGAACATAAATCATCAAAATCGGAGTACGTTTACTATATACAATGCCCGCACAGACCAATAAAGAAAAAGCGGACTGTCGAATTTGTATACCTACCGCCTCCATTTGGGTTCTTGGATTCGTCGGTCAATAAAGAAACAAATGAAAATCTCTATAAAAAAAAAATAAAAATCATGTTCTTTTTGATGAATTCAGTGAGACAACTTATCTTTTTTAGAGGTCATTTAAGATGTCGAAGAAATTATTGCTTATAGCTGAGTTAAATATTGAGGATTCAGAGCGAGGTTTTACATCAATAAGGGCGACTTGTACCAAGCTGGGTTACCATGCGGTTAAATCTGACCCGATGGTTATTAACTGGTTGAAAATGCAAAATGCGCTTGTTCAATCTTTGGTTAACATTTAACGATGCTATAGTCGTTGCAATGAAATTTCCTTTGCACGTCATCAATGCTGAAAATTGTTTATCAAGTTGAACAGATAAATCATTGCTGTTATTTGTATTTGTAGCTTTGAAATATTGAATTGGACATTTGGTATACGTAACGGACAGTAAATAAATATTTATTTTTATGACATGTATAATTGAAGTGTCAAACTGTGAAAAGTATTTTTTGTGATTGATAAACAAATTTATTTTTTGATTCCTAAAATGCCTAAGCATTTAAATGTCTTGCAAAAGAATTAGTCGGGTCTCTAAGAAGATATTTTGAAAAAAAAACGAGATAATGGTGGCCCTTTATTACCAATGAATGTAGTCAGAGAGTAAGCTATCCCCAGATATTCAAGAATAACCGTATTAACGTGGCAAAGTCTATTTTCATTTTATAACTTATGACGTGCATTGGAAATTTCATTGCAACGACTATATGTTTAGGGTGATTACCGCAAGATTATATCGTTATGGCTAGTTAATTTTGACGTTGATGTTGACAGTCTGTGATTATTTGATTAGTGCTATTTGTTCTGTGATTGATTTGTTAGGCGATCTAACAGATGACTAAGACTATCCAAAATTGGTGCATTCGGTGAAAATTCCTCTACATAAAATCTTGCTTCATTTTGTAATGATTTTCTGTATTGTACATCATACAGCCGAGGCAGCTACGCATTTTTCAGGACCACAAAGCCATATTTAACGAACATAAACTTCCTGAATAATAATTCTCCTTCAATATATGAATGTATTTTTAAATATATTCCTCTTGCATATAGAAAATATTATATGCCATAAACTTTTTATTGTAGCAAAATAACACCGTGGGCTCCTATTTTTTTTTAATGACTTGTCTTTGAAATCACACTGCTCGCCATATAAATATAAATATCTACCATCCAACGTACTTATTAAAACCTGAATAAAACATACATATATTTCTCTGTGAGCATCCTTTGAGCTCAAACATCGCTCCTAGTTTTCCTCTAAGGGAAAACATTCGTGAATTTTGTATATATATGAAGTATTTTCATAAGCGCCGCTTTCAATGTTGTGTCAGCGCCTATTTGTCAAGCCTGTAAAGACCAGTGTAACTGTTGCTTTGAGAGTGAAGCTAGTATCTACCTACCTATGGCTGTTGTTGGCGAAACAATTTAATGAATTATTTTCCACGTTGCAATGACGAGAGATGGTTCATGAATACAAACAAGCTTATCAAGTAGGTGATGTGGAGCCAGCCGGGAGGTCTGCAACTCCCAAGATCCAGTTGTCATATACTCAGTGTTGATATATATATATGATTCAGTAGTAGTAATTTACATTATTTCCTTGGACAAGGCAATGGAAAAACCGGTGCATATGCCATAGCTCTAGAAGCTGTGTTGTTATTATTTCACTAGTGCGAAAAGTAATAACTTACTGTCAAAAATTTCAACGTAGTGATCAAAGAAATAACGCCTGTATGAAATTTAACTTCTCATTCGCTTTTGCTCGTCGTTATATATCGTTATATACTACACTCGTCGTTACTCATATATACTCATATATATTACTCATACCTAGGCTCATGTTGCAATATCACGATTAACAGATATTCTTTCCTTGACGCACTTGTAGCATAATCTACTATTCTGGGCTTTAAATAAACCATTATGATTATTTTTTTTTTCTTCACTGTTAAAGCTAATTTTTGACCCCGTTCTATAGGGCTGAATAGCAGTCCTTTCATACCTAAGGTCGAAGAAATAGCCACCATGTCATATGGCGTAGGGCTTAGGTACCACATTCTTTGATATCAAACTTTTTAAATAATGAAATTACTTAGTAAAAAATTTTACTATCTAATTTAATTTATTATTTACAATGTTTAAATCAATGGTAAAGCCAGTTTGCATTTGATCCTGAAGAAATTTAGCAGTCTAAAATTTTATTTGATATTACAATTTTATTATGGATAGAATCTTCCACGTTTCCTTCGGCAACGGTCGAAGATTCCCATCATCCGTTTCTCTTCAAACTTCATGTATCGCCTCCCGTATTAGCAAAACAATTTTTAACTGAGGCAACTCTGAGACGAAAATAATTGAGAAAACAGGATACTTTATACGATTACAATATGTACTTTCCATACTAGACTAATTACAGTCGCAGTAGAAAGGTAATAATAAAATAAACTCTGTTATAAGCAAGTAAATGTCGAGTATAATTTATTTCATTTCAAATATATTATGGTTTTCTTTGAAGAAAAGTACTAAGAAGCATTGATTCGAATATCTTTGAGGAAGTACTAAGTAAATCAACAAATGAAAAACCTGTGGGAAACGAATAACTTTGATATATTTTGTAAAAAACTAGCCTGCTACTTCGTGTGCGTGGAAAACTTCATTCAAATCTGTACGGTAGTTTTTGCGTGATGCACGTACAAACATTGGTCAGTTACAATTTTGTTATATGCCTACCTAATACTATAATTATATTATAAATATTATATTAATATTATATAATAATAAATAATATAGAAATATTACCTACTTTTCATTTTTTGAAGCAGAAATATCAACTTGGAAAAAATACTCAAACCTGAGCGAGTGTAATGATCAAAACAGATATTTAAAATGTGTATATGTCCAAAAAATTATTTTTGAGCTTCACTTTGGATACCTCATAATATTTGCACATAAGTAAAGTGATAGTTATTTATAATATTTTTAAAATCGTTTAATGAAATAATTAAAAACCATATTGATAATTTAGTAATTAAATTTCACAATAAATTCAACGATCATTGATAACTGAGCCATATTTTTGAAACTCGGCCATTTACCACGAGTAAGCCCTACTTGTATTTGTTCAGCTTTTATGATATCATCCAAAATGCATCTATTTTGTGAGCAAGACGAAAGAGGACCCAGCCATAAAGACTTCAAAATTATATTTGCTCTATGAAAGGAGCCTTGTTTGCAAATTATATCAAGCCATAGAAGATTTAATATGAGGCTTGATCTGATGCTTTTTCCTCAACTTTATTTAACGTGGATCAAGCATATTAGTTCCGCAGGTTAGTTCAGGCCCAAACGTAAAGTATGAATATTTAAATATAATTAACAAATCATTATATTCAATAATTGAAATATACAATTGAATACTATTTCTAGTCTAACAAGCAGCATTTAAAATCATCCAGTTCCTTTACTTTTAAGGTATAAAAATCATAGGGGATTAGGGACAAATTGTAAACTGACTCCCAAACTTAGAAAGATATTTCCCAGGTTCGACCGCTTACTTTTTCGATGTAGAGTAAATTGGCACCCGTATATATATTTTAAAACGTGATGAGTATAAATAATTTGCAACATCGTCGGAAAACGCTGGTAAACCCATAATCCAAAGTTTATGAATACATAACTGACAAGAATATATTTTCCATGCAAACGTTTACACAATTATATTTATTAAAGTCGGATATTTATTTGAATGATATAAATCAACATTTGCAAGAATATTATGGAATGTGTCCCAGGGTAATAAATTGAAAATTTGTGCGGCAAAATACCATGACTTCGTTTTCGGAAGAGATCGCAAAATTTATGAGGCAATTTATGCTGCCACCTTTTCGAAGGGAATTCTCATTTACTATTTGATGAACTCTGGTAGGTAGGTACCACTGGCATCAGCATCTCTCTGTTCGACATGAATATTAAAACGATGAGGCTCGACTTGCAAAATGGTAATTTACCATATGGACCAAAAATCCGAGTAGTATACCATCAATTTATAAATAGCCTTTGGCGTGGCCGGGATAGTAGTAGATAGGTTGGTTGGACTAAGGGGTTTAGGAGTGTAATAAAATGGCCCATAGGGAAATTGGTACTGTGTGAAATTTATGCTTGCAACATGTTGAAAATTAAACCTTAAATGCTATATATTTATGGATTAAGTAATAATGTTGACTCAGGACGGACGAAATTATAATGTCCAGGATGATTAAAATTCAATTTGCAAACTGGCAAGGGTAACGTTGGTAGGTTCGGCAAGTATAATTTTCTTTCATTATTAAAATTATTCACCGAAAGGTAATTAAATTTCGTCAGATTAACAAAATGTTTGTGAAGAAATCCAAATAATGATCCAGAGGAAATAAGTGATGTAGCAGATTTGTTCTGAACCATGAATTCTTGCGGACAAAATAATAATCTTTTTAGAAAATTATTGGTTAATTTCATTGGAAAAACTTACAAAGTTATACCAATCACAATGTTTTGACAAAGATCATCTATTGCGAAAAACAAAAAGGTTTTGAAGTTGCTGAAAATTCTTATGATTTTGTCTATGAATGCATGTTATTTGATTTTGATTTTGAGTGGGGAATTTATAAAAACGGGGAAAATCTTGCTAACCAAATATTTCGATCATACTTTTAAGGTTGGCCAAAGATAATGGCAAATGAAGAAACTGAAAAAGTGCAGAAACTTTTTATTTTTGAATTCAAAAGACCACAATATCAAAAATATACTTATTCTTCTTCTCTATTCATTGTTTCCAACATAAATCGATACATGTTCAACCAAGTTATTTTAACTCGTCATTTTTGAATCTTGTCAATTAAAAAAATCAACTTTTAGCCCCACTGGAATAGGAAACGACATTCTGTAATTTGGAACGCTCAATATGAGTCAATGTCTCAAAAAATAGAATAGAGCTGAACTCATAATGAGTTACTTTTCATAAAGTAGGTCAACATCAACAGAATCTAGTTTTTCTCTACATACAGGCTGATCACTTTATAGACCGGAGTTTTATATCTCTGTTGCCTTAATACAAAAAATAATGGTTAAGTTTCACATTATAAAAAAATTGTGTAATATACAGGGTATTTTATCACTGGATGGCAATAAGTTATATCTTTTAAATGGAATGCTCTATATGTTAACTTGAATTTCAATTGCGCTCATTTATCCCATTTCAGCAATATAGGATTTTACTAGGTTCTACTGGGTACTTTTCAAGATACGACCACTTTTATCAAAACATCATAATGGAATCAAATGTTTCATGGAATTGCTTCTTGTTTCAGTATATAGAAATAATCTTATACCTATCAGAAATCCTCTATTTCAACTTCAATTACAAACAATAGAACCGAACGTACGACATGCTTCAATTGTAGCTGTGCCAAATCTTCGGCATAAGAAATAACATGCAAACATATCAATTGAGTCCTCGATTATTTGCTATCATTAGACCATAAAACCATTGACTTGATAGCCACGTTCGAATCTTCTGGCAGTAGCCGATGACCTTCTCAATTTATGAGAAACATTAAGGCTTCATGGCCATCATACAATGTCGTAAATGAAGATAAGCTTGTGCATTCAACGATGCAGTGTAAAGAAATCGTAGATTAAAGATAGAGATTTGTACTGAAGTTTGGAGAGCTTATTCTATTTATTGGCGAATGCGCTGAATTGTTATTGACTGGCTTAAATGATATCGAACGTGGTATCCTTTCAAATGGGTGATAGTAATCGAAAATGTTGCACTTTTATTTGAAAAGCGTCTAAGCTATTTTGAAATATTTTAGGAGACTATAAGAACTATCTTCCAGTAACAGAATAACAGAAACTGAACCTATGGGATTTGACTATTCTATTCCACATTTTTGTAAAGTAGTTATCGCATGTGCTCGATTTTGATAGATTTATTGTATATATTATTTTTCGTTATATCTAGTTTTTTCCTTCAAAGATTCACATTTTACTTTAACGGTGGTATTGATATTAAATCTTCCAATATATTTCATCGAAATACTACTACTGTATTGTCAAATACGATGCTTGGATAACACCCAAAACTCTGGCGATTTGAAATATACCTACGACAACTGTGCTGAAGTTAATTTATAAAAATTGCAAATGACCGCATATATGGTCGTGTTCACAGCAGTTCCTGATTACCAATCGCTTACTAATCAGTAATCAAAAAGTTGACGTCTTTAATACGACAGCTTGGTATCAGTAAACAATTATAACATAACCCATCTTTTTGTAACTGGAATTTAGCAATATTGCTATCTTTGCCGTTTGAACCTGACATTCAGAACTAGGCACGTGAAATATCTGCTCACTAAAAGCTTCAATTTTGCTATAACTGTCATTGTAAATTTCCATTTATAGTTATATTTTGGAAATATCTTACATATTATGGATAATTTATCAAGAATTTTAGGTCCTGGAGTTATTCACGAAGATGAAATAGAAACGTTGGGAGATTTAGGAGTGAATATACCTTTCCCCATGAACAATATACCAATAGAGGCATCAATAATTGCAGGTATCAGTTAAGTATATTCAAATATCTGGAATTTCAAATAAACAAAAAAAACATTGAGCAAAACTACCTATAGCAATTCTATTATGGACATCTATTGTACCTTGCACTAAATAATATATAATTTAATAAGTACATTCTACAAACAATAAAGGATCTCCTTCAATTTTCAATCGTTTTAATCTTTCTAATAAATAAAATCTGCGAATTTAAATCATATTTCTATTCATTTGGTAGTCAGCATGACAGATGTGAGTTTAACAAATGAGCTATGCATCAATAATCAGTCTTGTCGACAAGATACTATTGGTGGTTATGACCATGAACAAATATAGGGAGGACGAGTAACACGAGTAGTGGGAGTAGCACAAAACACATTGGGTTATCGTATGCCATTTTGGTGTGTTGCGCAAAATCACGCAGCGCATCCTTATGTAGTATGGGCGAAGGAAGCCTAAATCCAACAATATACACTCAGTGAAATACTGCGCATCATCTCAAATTGACAACTTATCACGGGACGTTATTTCAGCCACTTCTGCTTATAGAACAGGATACAGAGTTAGTCAACCTTTCTTTATATATTCTTGGGTACGACCTATACGAAACACTTACTAATTAATTTTGAGGTTATGTGACGTATTTTGATCTATAAACAAATGAATAAATCTATTTTCATGAATAAAAAAGTCAATCACAGACATCGGTTCTATTTCCATTATTATATATTATCATTATATTATTGATCTCACGATTCTTTATCATTGAGACAAGATGCCCGTTCGGATTTATCGACATAAATTTGTATCAACAATCAATTTACAAATATTTCAATTATAAAGGTTTATGCTAATTTATTCTGTATAGTTTGTCCTTTGTGCTGAATGCCTACATAACGGTCGTCTTTACGCAAGAATTGACATATTTGTCAAAATGGATTTTGTGCATTTTAAACTCATTCCAACATTTATTAAAAAGTCCATTTTATTTTACCTGCAACCTTTACATCAAACTTCACCACCCCAATTATTTTCATAGTTCGTACTTTGCTATTTTCAGACATTAGGGGAGAAAAGATCAGCCGTAAGAAAGCGAAACTATGAGGGTCATCTTTCATAGAATCCTAAAAAGTTTATGACAAATGTTAACTTTCAAATTATAAAATTTGTAGAATATAGAATCAAAATATATTCCTAGGTGATAATATCTTAAAAGATGCTCTTGGACCATAATTTCTGCTCACATTTTTCTATAGGGTGCTTATTTCGAAGCATCCTACTTTGGATTTCTCAAAAAGTGGACATTAAAACAGAAATAGCTGAAATACTTATTGTTATCTTATTTATATATTCTTGCTTAATTCAACCTTCAATTGTTCATCTTTGTTATGTTATTTACTTCAGAATTGTACTTTTTTATATATTAGTTTGATTACTTCTTTTTTTTGTAAATATGGGCTCATAGGTAAGTAACTCAGCCCTCACATTTTTGTAATAATATTAATAATAATACGTGAGAAATTAATTCAAAGACAACTTCTGATTAAAATGTGCTGGTGAAAGTTCTTTTAATTAAAAGAAAATGAAAAAACTTTTTTCCAAAACGACTGAGAAAAGTTATCTTTGTCTATTGTCGAAGGATGATATCTAATTTAGCGCGGGCGATAGCGCTTGCAATGCAAGTTCTATCCAAGAAATTAACACCCTGTGTATAAAATAGTGTGAATGATAAAGTAAATTTGATTATTATTTAAAAGAATAAACTGAAACCTGAAACTATACCCGTGACAATGACTCCTTCTCCTCAATTATTGAGCATTCTTCTTTCCCAGCTCATCTTCACATTTGGGTATGTGTGTGTTTTTTTATGACATCCCTTCCTACCTGCGTTTTATTATCTTATTTTTTCGCAGAAGGTTTCTCCCCGATATTAAGCGGAGCATAGCAATGACTTTATTAAGCCCTAGAGAGAAAACTGTAGGTATGCCGTAACACGTGCAATGGCAACAACACCACCATCACCACCGACAGCCCGTCATAGCCTTCTTGTAGTATGAATAATAAAAAAAATGAATTGAGGTCACGGGGTGAGGTCAATGGCAAGGGAAAGTGTCATTTGTAGCGTCAAATTAAACCAAACATAAAACAGGGGATACAAATTGAGTTAGTAATAATTCAATATAACAAGTTTATTATAAAATGGCAGTTAATTATAATTTGTTTTGCAATTTGCCAGTTTTTCTGTAAATTCATGTTAGAAAGTCGCATAGCTACTAGATGTATGGTTTTTATAGGACAAGTCATGAATTATCAAAAAATCTCAAGTTGATTTTTTTTTTCTCTACCCACCAAAAAAAAAACTTGTATATATAAAATCTAGTGTGTCCTGTCAAACGACTTTTCTAGCGCTCTCTAACGAATTCCATGAAAAATAAAAATCCTTTGATCAGGTAACGTGACCAATAATTTTTTCCAGCGTTTCAACACGAACAATAACAATTTTCATATTCAATATTAACGAACCATTTCGCAAATACGGGTAAATATTTATAAAAACAGTTAATTTGGGCATAGCTTTTTCTCCTGTTTATTTTTTAACAGAGATATAGCTGATGGTAAAGTACTTATAAGAGAAAGATAATAGTTTCATTGAAGTTGATAGAGCCGTTTTCGCGCTACAGGCTTGATCAAAACAGGTTTTTCATCTATTGTCCAAGCAAGCAGTGCTAGCAGGATGCCCAATTTGTGTTACCGGTATCGAAATTATACAAAACAAAGAAGAAAGCAACAAAATCGGTCCAATATTTACCGAAAGAACCTTAGTATAGACAGACTTATAGAAGAATGGATGAAAATATGTATTTTGAATTCAGATTCCTCTAAAAAAGAATGACAATGACAATGACAATAATTTCTTCAATAAAATCAAATATAAAAATCATCGGTTGATGAGATTGTGTGAAGTTCCATTTTTTTTTTCAATGTGCCGATAAAACAAACAATATTTATAAATATATAAATATAAATAAATTTTGAAAAAAGGATGAACCGTTTAGCGGTTCGATACCCAACAAAACAATTAATAAAGCAACCAAATCAGTTCATTCGTTCTCCTTATAATCTGGGAACAGAAAGACGGATGTTTACAAACAGACAAATATGTTCTTCGGGCTCAGGGACCTCTAAAACCTAGACATATCCTGTATTTGTCAACCTATTTTATTTCATCAATTTAAAGAGAACAACAAATTTCTTGTATATTTCTCTAACATTATCGGAATGGTCGTATTTTGACCATTGGACAGAAAGTAGACGCAACAAATAGTATGAAATACTATTTATGACAAATTTCAAGAACATTTTTTTAAATTTTATAAAAAATTCCTTATAAGTTTAACTGATTTTTGAAATTTTTCTTTTTCAAATCAAAACAAAATCAATGTGATCATTTTAATGTAAAGTGGTTGACAGAGGTCCAAGGATCTCAGATGTTTTACATTGGCTTGTATTCTATCCTTTTACTAGGTTTAAAAAAACGTTTTCTACTCCAAGTAAATGTAGATAACATTTTTCATCGAATTTTACTTAAGTTAATGAATTCATGCAATTGTATATATATAATCTATCCCTCTTCTACCGTCAAGTGTAATGCAATTAATGTTTAGAATTATTACCAGCTTAAAAACAAGATAAAAGCTGCAATAGACTTATAAATAAATTAAGTGATCATGTTTGAGTTTTTAAGTCACTTCTGTTAACTTCAACTCTGTGTGTATGAAAACATATTTTGTTTTAATTTTTACCTGCTACCAGATATCTAGAAAAGTTTTATTTCACCATGAATTGGGAATCGCTAACTATACGATAGTTTCACGATTATTTTGCCGCAAAATGATCTAACGACATCTGCTGCATGGGGTTGGATCCAATTTAGAGGCATTCCCCTGAACATAATTGCATGCACTATGTATCATGTTGATTTTATGTCAAAATTGAATATTTGAAAATCAAACCGACTGGTAAGCTAAAATAAGTCACCTTTTGGAAATCTAATGGATAAATATTCAACTCAGAAATAATAACCACCAGTCCGTTACCGTTGTTTTTTCCTTTATTACTGATAATATATACTTTAGAGAAAGCTCAAAATATCATTCCTTATTCAGATAGTTCCTCTTCAAAATTCAAACGATAAAAATTGGAACCGAGAGAGATATTGTTCTCGGAGAGAGTTGAAAAGCAAGCCACAACAATGGCATTTGAAGAAAACCCCGACGAATGCTATTTTGGCTCGTCTCCAGTTTTCGTTCGGCAAAAATCCATAAGCAACGAAACGGTAGGGGTTTCGTAGAAACAACAAACTCGTTGCACATTTACGCTAGTCAATTACCATACGAACTGTAAATCGTGTCGAAATTGGTGCGAAAAATGATCCACTGGCACACTAGCTAGAGCACTAGAACTACTGTCAAAAATACAAAAGTGTTGGAGTAGATAGTCCTTTATTCGGATATCTAAATTTCTAGTTTTAAACCGTTCTCAAATTCCGTAATTATTGCGATTTTCTGAAATTGTGATTTTAAGGAATCTCGAAACCTTCCGAATTAAATTACCAGGAAAAAAATACAAAACCACTCTACTCTAATATTCGACCGAATAACTTGACTTCTAAAGCTTATTTTCAAATCACAAATTGAAGACAAATAATATGATTTACTTCAATGCAATTTTTTGAATTTTTCTCGAAAGCTCTTATAGACCAGGAGAAATCCCCTTTGAATAGTACCTAAGTAAAATAGAAATATGTGAAGATTACTTCTAATCATATAAAAATGACCTTGATCAACAGTAGATTATTTGTTAATGGAATTGTCGTGCCTAGCAACTATGACAACAGCTACTCTGTGAGCAAATACTCCAACCCGCATTGCATTACATCATCACTGGTAGGCGCAATATGATTGAAAATTTATTCAATACAAATATCGCATTATAGGTGGCACCCCATTGGGTTCAGTCTTTTTAGTTTCAACGTCTCAGCGGTGCTTTGACTTCTTCAGAGTCATCCCGATTCATATGTGTAGCTGATGAGTTCTAATAAGAAAGAAATTGCAGCGATCCTACATTTGATACCTAATTAATCGTCTTATATCTATAGAAAAGAAAAGACTTTGTCGTGCGATTTTGTAAAGAACTTTTAGATATTCTCTTCTTTTATAATGGCATTAGTTCAAGCTTTAAAAAGTTTTTATTATATTGGGCCAACTGAAACAACAACTTTCTACTTTCTACATGATATATTTTCATATGACATATGGTAGAGTAATGTATTCCATCTTTCAGATGTTGCCTTTGCCTCCAAGACTTTGATGTTTTTCTTTCTATTCGCTATTCATTTCAAGCTTCAAAAGCGACTCCAGAAACCGATTTCATCTGACATTTATGAAAAGATGAGAAAAATATTGCGAGTAATAAAAAGAAAATATATACTCGGATTGAATGTTTCAGTCAGTATTCAAATCGTAGTTTATTTGATATAATAAAATAGACTTGAAATACTTCGCGTGATTAAATCCGTACGTGAAATCTGAAATATTTTCCCTCTAAATTGTTAGTGGGACCTTAAATTTGAACCCTTTTCATACTCTTTTGACATATAAATTATAATATGAGTGGACTGGAGATTAACTGAGATATAATTTCAATTCAACAACATTTGTCATAGTATTCATGTTACTTTATTTATCAACATTGCCTTGAAAAGGACAGAATGGCCGCTTTGCAAATGAAATGACCTTTTCCCAATTTAATTTTGCAGCGTTTTTTGTTGGCTTCATTCAGTTTGTTCATCGACGACAAGTGTCAAAGAATAACCCCTGTAGGCAATTCACCCGATGATTTATTGACAAAAAGCCGACCTACCAAAAAAGTTTCAAAATGTATTGCGTTCTCCATGTACATATTGGCATAAACTCGATTGATGTAGAAGGGAGGCTGTCATTTAGATATTTTTCAATGCCTGGAGTTCATTAAAGCTATTATATTCTGTGGCTGTGCGCTCTTCATCGATTTTATTAAATTCAGTTTTCTGAAATTTGCATAGGAACATCGTTAGCAGGTTTTTGTTGATCGATGTTTTATGAGAAAATTCTGCACGGATATGGCATTTTTAATATGTCTGAAGGGACATTTCTTGATATTTTATCTAGATAACAACCTTCGAACTGTTTCATTTAGTCTTTTGCTCAATGACCTATTAACAGAGATAGACTGAACACTTCATTGATAAAATACGTTTTCTTTGTTGACAACATCTTTTTGGGCCAGGGGGGGTGAGCTGTGGAAGCGGTCAGAAGGGGGGATAGAACGGTTTTACCTAAACCCCGCCTCACTGTACTCGTCTTTTCGAATAGAAAATATGACACCAGTGGCGTCTCGTTCTTTTATTTTTCATTTGCTATACGTTTAAATAATTATTACCACAAAATAAATCTGAAGCCTGGTAAAAAAAGTCAATATGCGAAAGTTGTATGTTTCAGCAAATAAACTTGCTAAATTTCTTGTGTTCATATAATAATCGCAAGGAAGATTTATATTTATATATACCTATTATATACATACTGGCTTAAGTTTATCTTCTTATCAATTTCAGTTGACCCTTAAATGGACATTGATTTTTGTTCCTATCCCGTACTAATATTATTAAATAGGTGTGCGCAAACAATATAAAAATCTCTCTAATTAAATAACAATGATTAGGTAATAATTTCTTTACTACGCCCATGAACGACGATTATATGTCAATTATTTTCTTTCAAAATATATATAAGTTACCAAATATTAATTTAGACGGTCTACTTCGATGAAAAGTTACTTCTGGGTTCGTAGATTCTATTTTATTGCACAGTTTGCAACGTCTACTCATTTTTTCAAGTTTTGAAACCAAAGAATATAATAGAATATTCAAAAACAACCAAAACACCAAGTATTTAAATAATGGGGGAGAGAAACTGATATGCGATGAGGCGTGGCCGAACAAGGGATGATGTCAACACAATATATTATTTACAGTTCCGTCTATCTCTGATAAGAGGTCGTTGCTTTAGCTTATGTCCAACCATTTTTCAGAAAGTGTTTATCTTGAATAACTCTACCATTTTTAGTTCTTAGGAAAATTGTCGTGATAAAACTGGAATTAGAATCAAATTCCCAGAATTTTGTGTATAGAGCTCCCTGCTGAAGATTTTCGTAAAATTTTCCATTAAGCTATAGATAAAGGCCTATATCCGGTATTTATTTCAAAGTTCTAAGTGCAGCAGCTTTGATAATAAGGCATAACTGGTGAACTTTATTACAGTTTCTATAATTACATATAATGAAAAAAATATAATTGAATTACTTATAACGAGCCCTTTCATTTGATATGTTACATGACAGGCTTGAAGAAAATCTTTGTTACGGTCATCTAACTCTGTATCAATACCATATACCAACATTCTCAGTTTTGTAGATTCAGAGCAAGTAGGCTGTGACATACAGACATACAGACAGACACCAAGGTGATCTTATAATGGTTCTGTTTTTTATCGGATATACGGAACTCATAGAAGCAGTGAAGTGAAACTAATCCATTATCCATTAGATCCTCTATTAATTCAAGAAAAATAATTAAAAAAAAAACAATTTCTCAATGCCGTTATAGTTAGGTTATGATAGGTTAGGTTAGGTTACAAACCAACTCCAAAAGTACCAGAACCAATAGAATTATTATTACTTTGAATTTTTCGTGTCTAGGGCGTTGGGCGCTGCCGGTTTGGCAACGCCGTTTCGGCGCCGATGCGACATGGCGCTGGGACGTTTTGGCGCCGGCAGTTTTAGCGCTGTGTTCAATTAATACAAAAAAAATGTAACAATAATTGCATATATATATATATATATATATATATATATATATATATATTTTTCAATTAAAAATCGAGATAAAAATATAAAAAATTGAACCTGGCTTTATTTGGTAAAAGAAGATCTACTTCAGTATTATTTTTATGAGATTATGATAATTGTTCACACCTAGCTCGAAAAATAGAACCTTAAAAATGTCCAAAGTCCATTTTTTTCAAATTGAAACCCCTTCTTTATAAATTTTTCGTAATAAGCAGTAAAAATAAAGGTGACTTTATGTAGGTTTGTCTATAACAAGAATTAGTAGTTTTCGAAATAAATGGCAATCTTTGCTTTTCGATGAAAATAATAACAACTGTTAATAAAAGTCAAAGTTATCTAAATTTATTTGTGATTTATGAAGAATATGAAAATGTTTATTTGAACAACATGTAATACATTTGCGACGAGATATTCACTGAAATATCTCTATCCAACAATTTGTACAAGGCAAGTAGCATTCGAACAGGGAATAATCTAAAACTTGTTTTGCAGAAATACCTGGATAGTCCATACATTCCAAAATTGCAATTTTAAGATTTTTATTTCTTAAAACGGATTTCTTTATATGTTCTTTAGCCCTTACAATTTCCAAGCTCTTAAAGTTTTCTATAATTTTTCTAGCATATTTTGGTGTTGGTTTCTGTTCTATCGAGTCACAAATTTATTACATGTTCTTCAAATAAACATTTTCACTTGCAGTCAAGAATAATAAATATTTTTTTATATTTTTTATATGATATACAGTTTGTCCTATAGTCCGCACACCCTATCTAAATTTCTCATATTTAATGTTACTAAAATGTCAAAGAGACAGAAAATGTTCAGAGGCTCTAAGTCGGGGCTAAATGCATCTAATTTAGAAGCAGGTGATATACAGGGTTTTTTCAATCAAAATTACCGAAATTCAATATGTAAAGTAATTATAATTGTTCAAAAAGACTTTATCTTATTCTTATATTTAGTAATAGCCGTTACTCGCGTCTTCGTCCGCGCCACCTACAGGTGAAAATCATGCATCGGTTTAGCCAGTACGCAGATTAGCCGAAACGGACAGACAGACATACAAAATGTTCATTTTAAATCTTGATACCTACATATAATCTCTTCTTTACTTTGGCCCCTTCAACATAGTGGAAATACACCTGTATCACATATTTCAGACTTTACCATTGCTGTAACTCGAAAACCGTAACTGTTTTCAAAAAATGTTCAATCTAAATATTTCGGGATATGGTCGCTTAACTTTCAAATCTCGAATTTTCGAATCTCGGAAAAATTTGCCCCTTCCACATAGCTGAAACACATATTTCAGAATGTAACGCGAAAACCTGTGATTATTTTCAAATATTTCCAATTTAAACGTTACCAGATATGGAATTTCATTTAATTCTGCCGCCTCGGAGGTTCAATTTTAGAAAAAGATAAAATGATCGAAATAACTTAATTATTGAATTCTAACGACATAAAAGCTAGCTGATAACCTATGTCATCGTTGTTCTCTAAATATCATTTTTCCCTGTTGAATTAGAATGGATTTCCAGGTATTTTTCAGGTCAAGAAAATAGTTTACAATATCTACACATAATGATAGTGATAAACCTAGATTTGTCACACTACGTGTTCCTAGTTCGTAATAACATAAAACTCTGGGCTACAATTCATCGTGTCTCTAGAATCTCCTCCATTTCCTTCTGCCTTGGCATTATTAACCGCAAAGATTCCACTGGTATAGGTACAAATTGACCAGCATAAAGCTTACGGGCTATTTTTCCCTTAGCCGCCCCATATATTTTCGGTCCATTCAACAGCTTCGAGCTTATCTTGAGCCACTTTATTCTCCTCTGCGCGGCACTACAAAAGGTCAGTCGGATAGGTCTGCCATTTCTGATATATTACTTGGACCGTCAAAGGATCATTCTTCATTTTCTTAAAAGACAGCTAGTAATTCGTAGCAAGCTCGCAAGTTCGTATTTAATATTTGGTTGTGTTATTTTGGGGATGCGAAATAGAAGATAAGCCTCAATCTCATGAGCAATAATAAGATTTGATATATTAAGTTTGTACTTTGCTGTGCACCAACAAATAAAGACGGCCCAGTTTTTTGTAAAAAATATTTTAATTACAATGTACATCCAGTGATTGGCTAACCCATGAATTCACGGGTTCCCCCATATAGAAATGGCTAAGCATTCTGATAAAATAACACTTAGACACAGATGCGTCGTTGTTGCTGAACGCACTGAATATTTCCGATCGTATCTACCCCAAAAATGTCAACTTATTAAAATACTAGAATCTGCAGCTGGCTTTATAGTTATTTATTTTTGTCAATGTTGTTATCCAAAAATAGTTGCAGAGGAGATACATTAAAAATAAAAAATAAGCACATACAATAAGCCTGCTATCGTCCTTAAAACAGTTGAGGGATACCAACTGAACTTGTATTGGAAAAACTGTTCTTATTCCAAGGACATTTTTTATCCACTCTCAGTAGGCTTAACTAATTGTCAAGTCAGAGTTTTGGCCATTCCAAATACGTAAACGTGGGGATAAGGACCAGCTTAATTCTGTCCAATTGTATTTGAGATGAAGATGAAGCATTATTAAATCTTTTTCCGTTCTCAAGCTCCTCCATTTCCAGATCTACGAGATTTCCTCATTTCATTATTGTGGAACCGAGCGAAGTTCTTTAATTTACCTAACTTCATTTTCAACATTTTACGATGTCCCACTAACTTGGAGGGCTGATTATCTTTTTAGCTTCAATTCTTGCAGAGTGGTGAGATTCACATATGGATTTTAAATAATAATTATTAGTAAGGGTGCGACCATCGAAGTCAACCATGTAAATTTTCAGTAAAGATAGAATCATTTACATATAGAAAAGGATTTTTGTACAGGGGTAATTCATTGGCAGATTGAATCACATATTAAACATTAGATTCGTAGCTCAATGTTCTCTGTACTAGCGTAGACTCACGCTTAACTGACTAACTCTTTTCTCGATGCTAAGAAGTTCTCGTGTGTTCGATGTTCTAGAGTTCTAAGATGTCCTTCCCGATGTTCTGGAGTTCGTGTGTGGGTGTATTTTATTATTCGGGTGAGTTTTCACGATACAAGAAAAAAGACTGCGATTATTTACATTATCGATTTATTCACGTTCACGAAGAGTATATTTTATATGAAATATCTAAACATTTATACATAATATATTAGTTTATTTACACTTACTTAGCATCATTGGTGTATCAATTTACAGGCCAATGATGTTCATCTCCATTAGAGTAATTTGTTCATAGTATACGCGCTGCTCTAGTATAATTAATATGCTGCTAGAATTATTGGAGGTTTTCCTTATGTAATGTTCACACTATTGCGTGTCTTAGTGAATTTAATTGATTGAGTGTTTATTGTGCTATAAGAGAACACACCTCATGGGTTTCCGGTAAAGTAACCACTACTAGATCAATAATAAACCACCAGAGATTGACTCAGGATTATTATTTGTATTAACCATTGCATGATCAGAATTGATTATGATGATATTTTAACGTAATATGTATTAAGAGCTTGTTAATTGAATAAAATTAGAGTCAGGAGGAAGCACCTTAATCCAGAATTGTTGGCAACACGTAAAAATAATGTTTACATTTCCATATCTATGCTTTTGAGAATTTTTTTTTTCAATTTGATCCAAAATTTTTTTAAAGAGAAAACTTCTTTAGTCGCCTTGAGCGATTTTTGATTGGGGGAAAACTTATGAGTTCGCGACACCGATAACCTCAAAATGCTCGTTACATATTGCGCATAGTATAGCGACCAGTGTACATGTATTATCTATATATATATATATATATATATATATATATATATATATATATATATATATATATATATATATATATATAAGCGAAATGTCACTCAGTTACTCATCACGAAATCTAAGAAACTACAAGTGCTAGAAGTCTAAAATTTTGCAGGGGGCTCTTTTTAGAACATAGGTGCTCACCAGGACGGAGTTTTGCAAAATTCAAGCCCTAAGAAGGTAAAAAAAGGTGTCAATGTTGTATGAAATTTCTATAGATTTAATAGAAGGGTTTTGAGTGTACATTAGAGATATTTGAGGAAAAATAATATGAGGGACATTTATTAGAGCAACAGAAGCCAAAACAATAGTTTTTTAGAATGTTTGTCCGTCTGTCTGTATGTTTGTACGCACATCACATAAAAACTACTTCATGGAATTGAATGCATTTTTCACCGATGTATTACTAGAGGCCCAACTTATAAAATAGGCTACATTTTATCGCGTCTCTTTGTCCTTCTGTATTCTTAGACACGCATCACATAAAAACTACTACAAGGAATGGAATGGAATTGAATGAAGTTTTCCACGCGCACGAAGTCGCGGGCACAAGCTAATACTAGACATATATAAACTAAAACCATGTCTCTCTTCTCTGCTAACACCAAAGTCCCTTATATAGACATTGCTGAGCATTTTTTAAATTGTGTTTTCGATAATCATTATTTGAATTGATTAATTGTAGAATCTCTACAATAGTGAGAACTTGATATCTTTATGTAGAAAAATAAATGACAAAACAAAGTATTCATTGTCGAATATTTCCAACATTGTTAATGATATTTGCATAGAAAATTTTCATATTATTTATTTTTCTAATATTTGATATCTGCACAGTATCGTGCAATAAATATTATATAGTGCACTGATAAAAAGATTTGTTAGTATTTTTTTTTCATTTTAATAAGGAAAATTTGATGATTTTTACGAAAGAAGGTTCTGACATACTCGAAATAAGATTTGATAAAAATTTGACGGTATTCCGATGATATTATATGGAGACTTCAATATCAACTTTGCAGATGGTAAAAATCTACCGCTAATAGAATTTCTTAATGAAACATTAGGTTTGACAACGTCGAATTAAGTACTAAGAAATATAAGACGATCGATGCCATTTTTACACAATACAAAATAAATTACAGTCTAACATATTTGTTCTATTTTATTAATATTTGATAAAAAAAGTTGTCAACAGTAAGAGTTGAAATGCAGTATGGGTGCAACCCTTGAAAACCACTTTATGCAAATGGAAAATAAAATAGCAATCAATCATCTAAAGAAATTTTGCAGAAATTTGGACTGACAAACCTACTACATACATAACTTTCTTCCTTCGAGTATATATTAGTGAATACCTAGTCTCAAGTTAATGTTGTATAAAAAGAATTGATGGATTGAATAATGAAACTAAGCGAATATTACGGAATTTTACAGAGAAAAAGGAGCAAGAACGCAACTCAAAGGATCGATTACATAAGGAGGATGTGCGCAATAATCGTTCATTTCATAGATTTGCTGCAGTAGAAACGATACAACGATAAGATTTATTGATGGTGTATTGAGAGTAATATTTTATCATATCAATCTCTTGTGGAATGGGAAGATGCATATTGGAATTTATGATAGAATTATTCATAGAATGGTTCAACTATGAATGACATGAGAGATGTCACAATGAAATATATTCAAGCTTCCGATAAGAGTTTTAAAGAAACATAGGTATGTTCTATTATTTAAGATTAATCTTGATCAACATGATTCTTTCTGGATTTTAAAAGATGCTGCCTTATATCCTTACAAGAAAATAGAAAACTACTACAAAATGGTCTAATAAGAACGATTTTTTTTCTGGTTTCCTCGATATAAATATGTGTAATTTTGATGGATGCGCCGTCAATGGTCTTCCAAGGTCACATATGTCTGCTAAAAGATGGTAAACGAACATTTCCCGAAAGAACAAGATATATAGGTAGTGGGAATTCGCTTTGCTCCAGAAATTTACACAAGAGACGCTAGCAAGGGGAAAATATATGTGCATTTTGATCGACGCCTAGAAAAAACATCAGTGAGAAACAGTGGTAATATGAAACACTTGGACTTTCTGGATGAGAAATGTATTATCCTAAATATAAAACAGCATAGAATATAGAGATAATTAAGTAAGCAATTAGCACATTAGCTATATTAACTTCCACCAAATAACATTATATAAATATTAATTTTCTCAAAAATCTGTATAGTTCAAGCTCAAAAATTATCTTCTTCGCTGGAAAGAGATAACATATAATTCAGTATTAGATTTTGAAAATCTTAGATTAATTAGATCTAAAATGTTTTGTTAGATTTTCACGATATTCTCCAATACTCACTAATACTCAATCTTTTCTATTAGCTTCTCTTGATGGTTTACTCTCTAGGTATCACATAACAGTTGTCCAAAATTTCCAAACCAGCTCAAGTATGTTGTACCACAAGGCTAAATTCTCTGTCCCCTCTTGTTTGTGCTATAAATAAATGATCTATCTAACAATGTTCATTATTGTTGGCTGTTTCAATTTAAACAGGGAAAAATCACAATCTGTTATATTCACAACCTTTAGAAGAGCAAAATCTAGTAGTCTAGGTCACTTCTGCACCAGGTAGTGATTCTGGCACAGGATGAAGCCGTTGGAGCTTTGGAAGGAAGGAGTTGACTCACTGCAAAACGTTGTTCAAAAAGTCTAGAATGTTAACCATTACAGCAGAGCTACTTGTCAAAGTTATTGTGTAATTGAAATAAATTTGTATTATTATTATTATTTGGGTCTTGTCTATGACTGACTCATATGTGGCAGTAGGTATCTTTAATACTAGCGAATAAGCCAAACTCTCAGCGTGCGCCGCAGGAAAAACCACTAGATTCTAGTTCCTTTAGTGTAGGCACCAAAGTCGAGTCACTATATTTGCTCTCATAATTAACTTTCAGGCTAACCGCCGAAAAACGAAATATGGGTATTTGTGTGGGTTCGTCAATGATTAACGAAATTTAAGCAGAGTTCGGAACAAATTGAAGTTTTATATCAATCTAGTCAGTTAAACTAATCAATTATTATTTCCTGTTTTTTCTTTATTTTAGTTACTACAAAGATTTTTCTACTAAAATAATAAATAATAAACAAAAAAAATAAATCCCGACTCCATTCTCTATCTACGAGGTTCATAGTGATGTTATTTCTTGAGACTTTTTTTTATTCTGCTCTCAGGATGTTCAGTATCTCGACAGAAATAAGCTTTGCGTGTTGCTGCTGGAGCACGAAACGGATCGAACCGTTATGTAACACGACCCACCAGTTTTAATGTCACCGTCTGTGTACAATCTGCCGTCAGCTATCAGCTTGAAATGGAAAAAAGGAACGGGAGAAATAAGGAACTGAATAGACAGCGATTGAATGATGGCTATAGCAGATCGCAAATATTTAATCAGAAAATGATGCCCGACAAAAGGCCAGAAATTAATTTATTAGATTTTGATTTGAAGGAATGGTATTCTTATTTTACTCTAGTATTGAAGAGAGTCAGGTTGCATAATATTTGAAATTTAATTCAAAGCTGCGACTTCAGGTTTAGATACATCTCGACAAACAATCTGGAAAACTCAGAAGAGCCTTTAGTGACTGGTATACTAATCAAGTGGCTTTAAACAAAGATTTTATGGACGTGCACCTACCCGGAGTGCTGGATAGGACGACTTGGAGTAGTTGCTTGGCCTCCTCGATCACCAGATTTAAAGCCACTCGATTTATTTGCTTAGGCAATAATAAAAGATAAAGTTTATGCTGAGCAGTGTTTAGAAGCTATCAGTGATATTAACCATTGTGCTACAACTTTTCTTCCTGGAGTTGGTGGACACTAATTGTAATAGTTAAAGCATATTTGTTTAGTTTATAGTAAACTGAAGACAATTTAAGGTTAGCGATGGTTATTCTTTACCTACTAGCTGCCATAACTCCAAAACGATGCCAGATCTGTTTAACTAATAGCTTATGCCCATTTTGCGGTAATGTATCTGTTGTTAGAGAGTAGATCTTTAAATTTGTGACACCCAGTATATTAATTTTTTGGATATAAATAAGATTTATATTGACGTGATCATATAGCTCTTACAATAAAGTTGGAGGCTACGTGAAAAATTAAAGTATCTTCGAGAAGAAAGAGAACATTGAGTTAATTTGTTCTTGTAGTTGCTGAACTTAGACTTCATCAGCCGTATAATCGAAACTCAGTAAGCTACTAAATTATATACGGAGGTTTATCGCTACTAGAACACACAACTGACAGAACCTTCAATCTACAGTCGTAAATGAGGACTGTGCTGCAATCTAACTAACCTAACCTTAAATTAGGTTTTTGACACTTATGTCAGTGTTATGGTAGGATAGTGTTTTGTTTTTTATTTGACTACGGTACTAGCTAGTATCGAACTAAGATTGGATTATGAATACGGCTGTTAGACTTTAAATGACTCAATGACTTTCCAGATGTTCAAAATGCCCTATAAAATAATCTACTAGACGAAAGATGATATCACAATTCAACTGTAACTTATTCACTTTATTCAAAATTTCTTAGAATTTTGTTTAATGTTTCATTTAATTTGAGTTGTTGATATTCCGGAGTGAAGTGCCGACCCGGATTTCTGGATTTCTTACTGGGCACTGTCGCCTCAGGAAGCACCTAACGAGAACGGGTCTAGCAGAGAACGACGAGTGCAAATTCCGTGGGGAGGAGAAGGATATTCCGGATCACCTGGTGACAGAATGCCTCTGCCATTGCTAGCCAACGCAAAAATGCTTTGGACAAGACATACAGAAATGAGGAAGTAACCGCCTTGAAGTCATCCCAGATTCTGGATTTCATTAGAACCCTGGAACTGGAGGGTGAGCTGTAGACTACGTAATGGCGAGAAGAGCTCTGATGGGGGACACAATAGTCCTCAAGGTCGCAGTGCAATGAAAACTTCTTTAATCTACAATCTACAATTCTTTAAAAATTGAATGAGGATGTTATTTGATGTGAAAACGACTATATTTCTTATGGTTTTTATAGAAAATTAGGTATCAATTTCAAAATTCTCCTTTGCCAGACGATTTTTTTGTAGACAGATCCTTTAAAAAAAATCTAGAAAAACACATAATAACTACATACAGTCTGAAAATTTGATGACTTACTAAAGTCACTCTGGGGAAAAACGTCTAAAATATTTGAAGTTAGTCACATTTCCGGTTCTATAGGAAATGGATGCCAACTTTGTTATTTTTAATGGAATACCCTGTATACATAAGTCTAACCGTTTTTGACATATTTCAAATTTTACTTAAAAAATTAGGTTTGCAGTACAAAATATATGTATCAATCGTTCCTATGAGAAAGCCTTTAATAATTATTTTGGGTTGATTTTCTTGTAGAAGAAGATCTACTATTTTTTGGATAATGATTTGTACAGAGTGATAAAAAAAGAAGCTTGAAAACTAGATAGAAAAATCAACAATTTTTTTTTTCAAATAGAAACCACCGATTTTTATTATTTTATTGTATTGAGCAGCAAAAAAGGGGAACTTTGTATAAGGTTGTCTATACCGAAAATTATCATTTTTTTTATTTATTTTTTTGTAAAAATGCTAGACATCTTGGAAGTTATGTTAGAAGTAGAATGATTGCATTAGAAAATAATAACAAATGTCATTAAAAGTTAAACAAGCGTATACAAATTCAATATAATAGTTTTCATTTGCAAATTTTGAGTTGGTAATTATCATGTCGAGAAGATTTAATTATGTGATATATATGAATTCATTTATTTCACAAATAGAAAGCATTGAGAACTTGTTGTTAAACTTGTTGTATTTCCTAGTCAAGCACAGTCCTCCTAGCAAGACTAGATTCGACTAGTCCTAGAAGCTATTATATATACTAAAGGCATAATTCATTCAAGTACGTCATTAAAAATCATAACATAAACTTAACATGAGCCGTTATTATATTATACAGTAATAAGGCCGAGATCTTCTGTTACAACCTTCACAATAATCTTGCATCGCTTGAACGCAACGTAATACCGAGATTTATTGGCATTACGTTTTCTGCAGTGCAGAAATTTTCCGGAAGAGAAGCAGAATGTAAGACTTTATTATGTACATAGAAGCGCTTCTTGCATTGGTAGGTAAATATCTTGGGGATAGCTAGTTGAACGTGCATATTTTCATGATGATATTGTATAGGAGGCAAGTTACAAGAAAGTCTACAAGAGTCCAACAAATTTGGTTCTCAGCACTTTAAGCCTTCTGAGATATGTTTATATAAGTGATAATGAATTCAGATTTGAGAATATCACAATGAGAATTCATTTATCAAATGAGCTGAATTTATTTCCGTATAAAGAGACATTTTAAGCTATGAGTAGTAGTTTTTTTAATTTAAATGTAGAATAAGGAGTAGGATTATCAGTAAATAAAGTTTTGAAAAATAGTTTGGCTGTATCATCAACACCGTTGGTGTGTTTACTATTCCAGTTCCTCTTTGATAATAAATAAGACAGTTTTATTTTAGAAACTTCACATCGAAAGCTATTTTCAGATGGTTTCTTAATTTTATTTCTGCATTGCAAACTTCGGACATTGGGGATGGAATGATCGAGCGGAGGGGCTCAAAAATTACAGTACAAGGGTCCAATTTTACGTTTCTGGCACATTTTGGTTGAGGTTTTTTGAAACTAATTCCACAACAAACGAAATCAAATGTTTGTTCTTTAAAAACTAAGGATTAATTTTGGACATCACAACAAGAAATATGCAAATAAAATTACGAGCTTCCCAGATACTGTTAAAAAATTGACCGGTAACCGGATGTCGAGTCTCATGCAGGGTCCTGCAATAGTGCGTCAGGCATCTATAGCTCTTATACCAATTAGGTTACGAACTTTTTTAGTACCTATGCTATACATATGAGTGTATTTCGGAAAATTGAATCCCCATAGACAAGGTGCTCCAAAAATGTGTGATGACCAAAAATGGTTTGAATGACACACCTTGTTTTTTTTTAATTATAAAGGTTTATTGTTGTGTTGTCTCTTATCCCCAAAATTTTATTTTAGTAGCTTTAGTAGCTTAAGGAAAATACAGTAAAACCCCAAAAAAATCCTTTTTACAATCTTGGAAATAATAATTTTCAAAACGGCCTTACATATATTTTTTCCAGGTTCATAATGACAAGCTTTGATTCGGGAAGTCTACCGAAGCTCTGACATCAAAAAGTTTTTTTTTACAGTGTCTAAAATTGGGTTCCAAGAATGTCAATCTTACAACCAATTTTATTAACATATTCAAATGAAACACCATGTATATTACTTCACTGTTCAATACAGAATGTAAGAGCAATTACTTTTTGTATTTGCTAGAATATTGAAATTCTCAACTGTATATAAAATATTTACCAGAAACCAAAAATATACCAGTAAAGCAGTTTAAAAAACATATCTGAGTAGCCAGCTTAGGTTAATATTTTGATAAGAGAACATTAGTTTTTCAAAGCAAGGCAGCTCATCGACAATATTTTTTTAATGGGAAAAAGCGAGAAAAATGATTCTAGCAAGTAGATTTATGCGACTCAGTTTCCCAATAGGCAACTGGATTACTTGAGCGTTTTCTGGAAACAGGGAGCGTAGACTATGGAACAGAAGAAAGGATGAAAACCGTTACAAATGAGAAAATTCAGTTAGGAGTATTGCTGACAGTTACGGAAAACCCAAGCATTAGCCAGGCACGAGTGAGAGTAGAAGTTGGAAAATTGACATTTTTGGAACAAAATTTTAGACACGCTGTAAAAAATAGAAAAAAGTATTGGTAGATTTTCCGTATTTTTGTCACTACGTTTACAGAAAAAATAGATTTAAGGACGTTTTTTAAATTATTATTTCCAAGCTTGCAAATAGTTTTTTTGAGGTTTCTCCTTGATTGCCTAACTACTCTCTAGATGACATAGTGAGAAGATTTTATTTGTTAAAAATACAAAAACCATACAGCGATGTGTTCCGAAGAATTCATAAGACATGGTATATTTATTACATCCGAGTACAATTCAGTATATTTAACAGATTTAAAATAAACAAAACTAGTTCGGTATTAACTCAGTTTGATACTAATGCTATGAGTTGGAGAATAAACAATTATTTTTTTTATTGACACTTTTCTAATAAGCCAATACATTTTGACATCTTTATTGATTTATTCCATTATTAACTCACAGATATCCATGACATTCGATACGTCCGGCAGCAAATTTCAACTGTCAAACAATTCCCAATAGATATGGGTGTCCCATACCACATTTGACAATTTTGTACAGGCAGGCGAAATAAAAATTGATTAACATTCCACCTTCTCTCCTTGTTGGCCTAACTTAATTGCATAAAATACATGTGACATGCTGAACGCAAAATACAGGTGGTACATACAATGGATCGAACATTTACCACCACTTCAACCCCATAGGGCTCGCTTTAATACATACGAGTTGTCCTTGTTAGGGAATTGGAGGCCTTATAGTAGATGGGTTGATCGAGAGAGGAACGCCCTGTGGAGCACGATACAATTGAACGTTTTGACGAGCTTCAGTCAGAGGGAAATTCATTGTGTATGCAGAAATGCGTGAAACAAGAAGATTTTTGGAAGAATATAATTTTTGATTACCATTTGAATTTAGGCAAGATAGTGTGGAAATATTTTAGGTTATCTAAAGAAGATAAGAACAGTCTGCTGGTCAAACAATCCAAAAGGTAAGCTGTAATAAACGGAATGAGCAACAGACAGACGGACACTTAAATGATAGTATAGGATTCTGTTTTTTATTCAAGTGAAACACAGCAATAAATTGATACGAATTATGTTCCACATGTTTGCCTTATCTTACCTTGCATATTTTTGATGGCCTGGGACAAAGTGATTAAGAAAGTTGTTTTGTTTGAAGAAATGAAAATATATAGAGTCAGTAATCATGACCTAGTTATTACGAATCATAAGATACAGAACTGTGACGACGAAGCTCTAGTATCTAGGCAGCATAGTGTCAGAAAAAGAGAGTATCGACGATGATATCAAAACAGAATCAACCAAGCAAAAGCCCAACTCAGATCCATATCGAGATTTTAATGACAAATAATACACATGAGGGTGAAAATCTTTAAAAGTAATGTGAAGCCAATGACGACGAAAGCTGACCTCCCGTGCATTCTTAATAACCACTGGTATGGCAGAATTTTAGTCCAACAACTGTGAAACACCTGTGGACAAATCCCCCTACAACCAACATGGACCAGAAAAAAATGAGGGAATAGGACTATCAAAAAGACAAAACAAATTTTCATAAAAAAAACTACCACCAAATAATATGGAGACGAAGCCTTAAGATGGAAAAGTAGAGAAACAAAAGTAAACCTCATGGCATAAAACCGACTTGATTGGAGACGATTTGTTTGCTATTGATAAACGTTAAGTTAGGTTAGGTTAGATATTACAAAGCAATTGTTCTTTACAGGGCTTATATAAGCCTTTGTTTACCGCCTAAATGTATGCCGATGGCTACTCAAAACTTGCATACTTGATATGATTAGTTAAAAAAGTATTTATTCACATTTCTTATGTGTATTATCCATGAATCTTACTACACTCGTTCTTTAAAAACACATGTCCATGGATCTGATATGGATAAAGTACAAATAAATTAATTTTGATTTTGGAGTTTAATTTATGGGGGTGAATTAGAGAAGAATAATAAATTTACTTTCAAAAGCGCTACGTCAAATTTCGGGGAATTGTTAAAAGTATCTATGTAATACAAATATTTTTCTTTATGTAATTATAAAGTATACAATTTTGCAATAGTTCAAAGCAAATATATCAGAACCAATCATTACCTCGTTATTTCAATGTATAGATCAATAATGTCAATATTAAGAGGAGGAGGAGTTCGAATCTTACAAAAACCGTGGAAAATCCTGCTTTTGACAAATTTAAACTACCAAGAAAACAAACTTGAACTCACACAACAAACTCATTATCAGTGGCAAGTTCAACTTGATATAAAGTTTCTACATATTCAGCTACCATCATCATGAGTTCGCTATGTTCGTGTTCGTATATCGTACATAGTTGTTTGTGAATATATTTTTCTCTTCTTGTTTGTACTTTGGCGTATGCACATGTATAAGCGGGCGAGAATAATATTGTTTCTTGACATTACGTGAGAAGCATAATAACAACGATACGGCAAGTTTGTATGTATGTTTGTTTTTTTCTTTACGTGAAAGTTATTTCAGGGTGTTAATGTCGCTGGTTGTTACTTGGAATATTCTAGGTACATTTTTCGTTTTTTTAATTCCTGTAAATGTTTATTTTTGCCTATTGTTCGGGGATGGAAGAATTACCGTACCTACTTCCGATTTTTTTAATGTGATTAAAGTTTGAGTCCCTCTATTCTGCATTTAAAAATATCACTGTCATTAGTTTTAGCGATTGAGGAAGTGGACAATTTTCGTATATTTCCAACTTCCCAAACTTGCTCTGATTTTGATGCTTCAGTTATCATATGAAAGAGGCGTGCTGAGAAATGGTCTCATTCAAATTCAACATTCTCTTCCTGCAAAAAACTACCCCTGAAGCTACAGACTTTCTGGGAGGGACCGTATCGAGTAATGGAGCAAGTGAACGTCGTCGTTATTGGGGGCAGTGTGGTGATCCCGGATAAAGAGCAACTTATCAATTCAATGGAAAATATTTATGATGTTGATGATATCAGTTCACATTCAGATACCATTCAAAAAAGCTCGAATAAACACAAAAAAGCATACCTCCTTCTTTTTGAAAATTGGTGAAAAAATCTGAAATACCAGATCGTCATCCATGGCATGGACTTTGAAAGGGGTATAGTAACATGAGTATTGTATATTACTCATCATATTGGAACATCCTTCTACGTAACAAGGCTTGTCGATAGAGAAAGATGCTTGATAGATGGGAATTAGTTGAACCCGTCCATTAAATTTGCGGGATTATGACCAGGACATTTATTAAATTAATATATATATACATATGTATGTGTGTAGAAACAGCAAGCTCGGTACTGCAAACGTGGATAAGCAAACATGAGATTACGATTACTGCGCGATAGAGATAGAATAATATCCTGAAGGTGTCAGCTGAATTTCAATAGAGATGGTGGAATTAGCGCTCGAAAATGGCTGAGCTTATCGGTTTATACACATAGATACCGACAAAGGTTGCCATAACCAACCTGATAGCATATACAGGGTGAGATTTTATTGTGTCCACGGTCGATACCTCTGTTACGACAGAGGATATCAAGAAAATATATACAAAATTGTAACCACTGTTATATATTGAAAATAACTAGAAATGTACGGAATGTTCCCCAACTTGTATTTTAAATTCAGGGATCTTTGCTAGGCTAGGCTATACAGGGATTTTCAAGAGATACGATCGATTTTATCGGAAAATTGTACATATTTGAACTTCAACATAAAGTGTATTTTTTGCAAGTATCGATTATGTTTATTTATGTAATGTTCTAGTACTAACATATTTTCAGATTATTACGTGAATTGTATACAGGGTAAGTTAAAATTCAAATGCAATATAATCTGAATATTTTAGATTATGTTTTCTCATAACTGTATATAGTAATATTTGATTATCTGTTAAGTAAAGTTTATCTAGATATGATAGGGGTGCTTGCAGTATGTTGTAAAAAATTGTATAATTTTATTTTCACAATTTGAATGTACCTACCTATACTTAAAATCTTAAAATATCTCGGAAACAAATCATTTTAGGTATAGGGAATATTCGAGAAAATCAAACTAAGATGGCAGCACTATTTGTTCATGATCATGTAATATATAGGGTGATCCATTTGAGGAAAAGAGGGAATATATTATATTCGAGTTTTGACTTTCCCTGAACACAATTTATTTACGCAATAATCTAGAAATAGGTCATTATTACAATACTACAATAAACAAAAGTTGTAATCATCAAAACTTTCTTCTAAAGTCGAGCGTACCCTTTTTAAATATTTTTTACAAAAAATTTGACCAACTTTATTATTTGGTGCACTAAAATAATATTAATTCTATAGGTGGTGGTGCTTTTGGAGTTGGTGCCTACAACAACAAACTATAGCGGCATACTTTTGTGTGTAACATTAATCATGAGAATTATTGAACGTTCCCTAATACCAAAGAAGATAGTACTTATCATATTAACCATGTATAGGCTTACCTTGTACTTGTTATTATTCAGAGATCTCAAAATATCGCGCCGCATATAAACATATTTCTTTATATTATATTAACTTTACTGCTATAACTCGAGAACTGTAACTCTTTTGAAAAAATGTTCTAATTAAATGTTGCTACCTACATATAATCTCTTCTTTTATTTAGGCGTCTCATATTTTCAGTTTTCGAAAAAAAAAAATGCTTCTTCCACGTAGCAGAAATTCACATATCACATATTTCAAATTTGCTGTAACTCGAAAATCGAAACAGTTTTGAAAAAAATCTTCAATTTAAACGTGTCCGGATATCCGAGTTATCGACCCACCCACAGTAAAAACTCACCCTGTATGCAAGAAAGCATGTTTATATTGTTTAATATAATCATCAATAATATCATTGTAAATTTATTAAGATATTATTATTATAAGGTATACTCAATAGAATACTACTAAGGTATGAAATATAATTGAATAATACATTATTTAGTTGATCTATTTTCTTGTTTGTTATCATGTTATTGTATTATGCAAATCGTTTTGAAATATTTAACAAATCTAAGAGGAATAAGGATAGTACTGCTAACTTTTATTATGCAATGTCAAAGAGGTTCGGAAGTATTGCGAGTCACAAACATACAACTCTGGAAATGCGTTCGTTATAATATATGTAATTCCTCAAGAATTTTCTATTTTTTATCAATGATTTTCCGAATAAAAAAATATTTTTGAAAATGTATTTTGTTCTATGCATAGCTTCCAGTGAAAACTGTATTATCAATATCATAGACGCCAATATTCGGTAGTTTATGGATATGTTACTAAATTATTTTTCTCTTATTTATTATTGTATTGTCATCGGTCCTTGATACCAGTGCAAAATTTCATGTTAATAAGACATCTTTAAGTTGTTGGAAATTACGTTCAAAGATTCCGTTACATTGATAGATGTATAAGACAGGTACATATTGTGACGGGCAAGGGGTACAGCCGCCAGCACTGGGCCACAAAGTGGTGGCGTCCTTTTGATGCTTATGGGGAATCTCGAGAGCGGCCGCTGACAAACAGTGTAGCGCATGTGCTTACTACGATGCCGACAAAGGATTTCGAGAAAAGACCAGAGGCGGCTGGAAAGATCTGGAGAGTCTTTGTCGGGTATATATTTGGGAGAATTGTCGGCATGAGGGAGAGTATAGAAAGACATTGTGCAATAAGACAGTTTAATAGAAGAGTCAGATTAAGCTAGTAAGAATATCCAATTATAAAGTGAAGTTGTGTGTCGAGTGGTGGAATATCAACTGTCAAATAATAGTTGAATATACTCAAGTAATGGAGTATCAGTCCTACACAGAAGGTCTCGACAATAATTTCGCGTATTCACTAAGAAGAAGTCCTCCAGGTACAGAGGTTAAAAGCTAGTTAGGTAAAAGATGTTCGTGAGTAAGGGAACAAGCCTTATTCACTAGTGTCGACTACTTGGGGAACAATCCCAAGTAAGCCCTGAAGGAATTAGGAGTGTAAGAGAGGCGACAAGCCTTTCTTTCTAGAGTCAACTACTTGGGGAACCAGCCCAAGTAAGCCCTGAAATATTAGAGTCAACTACTTGGGGAACAAGCCCAAGTAAGCCCTGAAGGAAGTAGGAGTGTAAGAAGTTTATTTAATAATTGTAAATTAGTCTCACCTATCTGTGATTGCGAACCCTCATACGCTACAATTTATAGCTACTGGTAATCTAATAGAGGCATGTTAAAAAGTAATTTCACCTACCTATAATGAAATTTATGTATTTTAAAATCCCAAAAGGATCTTATTAAGAAATACCTACTCTGCAGCATATTTTAAATTCCATTACTGAACTTGGTTATTAACTAAAGCTGACGCAGATCATTATTTTCAAATTGAATGTTAGACGCCTTGACGGAGCTGTGCTCGGAAAACATGTCTAAATAAGCAAAGAGAAATCTCCAATTGTAAATGAGACACCATTGAAAAGAGTCTATTTCGAAGAAAGCAGCTAATTTCCCACAGGCAAAATAAGCCGTGGAAACCAACTCAGTCCATTGAGTTGAATATTTAAAGGAAGTATGTGCAGTTCAAGCTTCTTTTTCTCAATGGCAAATTTTAATGAGTCTATGGGTGGCGACGAGGCAAGCCTCTATATATTTACCACTGAATGCATATATGATGAAAAAACTAAAACTGCTTCTGCCTTCGACTTTTATTCTAAAGGCGTTTCTGATTATCGTCCCAGTAGCACAAAAGCTGTGCAGCATCTTCTTGGACTCTCCGAAGTAGATTATTTATGCTGGAAGCATCGCACATGTTTCTTTTGATTAGGAAACATACATATATACGTCTGGTGGTGGGGTAGATTTTATGAGGAGGAAAAAAAACTGAGTGGAAAAACTTCGCCATGTAACCTGACACGTAATGTGTTTTAATGTATGTATATGATGACACCACCAACCGGTGAGATGGTGAGATAAATGTGAATAATTTCTCTAATTAGGTCGTTGGTAATTGCGAAGTGAATTACATTGTGCCAGCTTTTGTACAGAATTGATTGTAAAATGAGTTAATTAATTTAGATGTATACCTATTCATTACTATTAGAATATGGTGAACTCATGTACATAGAGAAATAATTGAAAAAAAAAACGTGTGCTACTGGATCAATCAATAGAGAGCAAATCTAGACACACTGCAATGTGTCAGTCAAGTTCACATAGCAACATAGTGACACATCGTCAGTGGGTTTATGTTAAATGAACCATTTCAGGGTACTTTAGACACTTCTCCATAACTTAAGATCTATTTGACCTAGCAAGCTGCAATTTTGTGTGTGTACTAATTATTTCTAATTATCAAATATAAATGTTCAATAGAAACCCTTTCACCAGTCTCGAGAAGGTAACGTCGCAATGTCACTATTTTCATTACTGATTGACTCACTCATCAAACGTTTTTATTACCTACTTCTAGGTGACTTTGGAAGCTGGAATTTGGTGTGGAGGTTGTTTATTGGTAGTATATCAAGAATAAACATCATCATATTGACGGTTGTGGGTTCATATAGATGATAAAATGTGGCTACTTTCCAACAAATAACAGATTATGCGTTTTTACAGAGAGAATAATCAATTTAAGTCATTTAATAACATTTTATTTAAATAAAGAAGATAGAATTACTTGACAAAAATAATGGTATTCCAGAAAAAAAAAACATAAATGTGAAAGGAAGCCAAGTCCCGGACAAAAACAGACCTGTCATAAAAATCAACACATGCCATACTAACAAACGTGATAGAAAAACAAGAATGATTGATTTTCACAAAGAATAAAAAAATCTCAATTATGATAAACATAAACTAGTTCCTATATGTGTTTAAGCAGTAATATGTTTTTTAACTGATGAAGCTTGGAGCCCCAAGCGAAACGTCTTAATTTTAAAATATACGCTAAGATATCTGACCCCTTTTGTGCAAACCGAACCTAAATCCCAAGATACATCCAAAATAAAATTATATATAATGGTTCAAGAATTTCACAGAAAATAGAATATATATATATATATATATATATATATATATATATATATATATATATTTGATAAAATAGATTTTTGTTTTTATTCTCTTCGTCGGGGCAAAATTCGTGAATTTACATAAAATTAACCACAAACAGGAAAGATTTCATAGTCAGCAATCAGAAATGTCATTAGTTATTTATCTTTCTGATTGCTGACTATGAAATCTTTCCTGTTTGTGGTTAATTTTATGTAAATTCACAAATTTTGCCCCGACGAAGAGAATAAACATTCTCGAAAGCTTGGCATAATCCAAAGAATTTTATTTATTAAATGACTGCATCCCCAACAAAAATCTATTTTATCAAATAATAAACCAGTCAAGAATTCAGAATCAAACAATGTATATATATATATATATATATATATATATAAACTTTTGAACCAAATGTTTTTTTGGACTAACTTATAGACATATAATAATATGCCATTGAAATTTTTTCGAAATTAAAAAGTGTGAACGATCGCAATAGGTACATTTCTATAAGAAATTTCTCTAAAAATGCACCAAGACTACCAAAATCAACTAGGTACTATCGCCCTTGATTTCGGGAAAATGGTAGTCAACTAAATGTATGTATCACAGCAGTCTCGTAACTATACAAAATGGCCCTTAATTTAGAAATCCGCTCTATCATGCCAACGTAAATATTTCAGACTTATACTCTTCAACTTGATACACAACTTTATAATAGAAATATTTCTAATAATGTGCAGAAGTTTCCGATATGAATTGAAACATTTCCGATCTTCTCATAAGACCTAACTACTTCTTTTTGTATGATAATTGCTTACCGTTTGGCCGCTTAATTATTTTATTCGTTGTTTTGATTCAATCTCTACAGTCTTAATTAGGTAATTATATTAATTAGAAGTTGTTGTCTTGAGCAAACAAGCGAAATTAAGATTGGACGAGATCTGAGGTAGATAGATGTTTACCAGAGAAGACGTAGGTATATTTATATGGACCCTAATTAGGAAAACAACAAGATAAATATACCAGACAGATAGATAACTTAATCATTTGCTTTCCACCGAAATTATCCAACGAAAAACTAGCAGAAACAAATACCAAAAAAAAAGAGTAATGTGACCATTTCAAAGACGATGTTTATTAGATTGCGTTCAGAATGATAAAGGACATTTGAGCTTGCATCTCCATCCTGGCCAGGTTTAACGACGTCATGATTCAACGCAATGCTGTTAAAATCGTTGCAAAATACCCTAGTTAGCAGTGTGTTGCTAATTTGACATTGACATGGCAACAAATGACAAAAAAGTTTGAAAATAAAGTTTGCCTACAAAATTTGAAAATAGTTTATTTCATCGTGTATGTATAAATTAATTCTAAACCAAAAATCACTGTGGCTTTGTAGTAGAATTTCGTCTAAAGGATGGAAATGCTAGGAGTAACAACAATAGGTATTTCGTTTTGTTTTTGAAATGAAATTTGAATCATCCGGTGAAGAAATTCCAAAAAATAAGAATCATATTACAAAAACTATCGTGCGTATATTTGGTAAGACATTTAAGAGTCACTTTAGGTAATTTGTTATATCTAACTTAAAAATAAATTATTGACGTATAGCCCATTATATGAAAGGAAAAAAAATAATAAGAAAATTATACACCCCTATTTGTTTACGCTCTTATGTCAGCGCATAACTACCTACGTCAAACGCCTGACCTAACCTATTTACTCTGTATGTCAAATCAGCCAACGCTCTCATCAGTACAAAATGGCTGCGAATTATGACGTCATCGAACTTGGCCAGGCTAATGGTGTGTATTTCGGAACAAATTCTTTGTAAATCAATCAATTTCACAATGGCGTTTAATGACATATGACGTATAAGGACTGAAAAAAATATTCGGAAATTACAAAGCTTGGCACTGAAATAAATGTAATTTCTGTATAATCTTCTTGGAATGTTTGAAACATATCTTACATTAACTGTAATAGCAGTCTCAGCTCTTTTTCTCACTACAATATTTTTGATTCTTCTTTATCAAGTCATCCCTAGCTTGAATGAAATTAAAATCCTAATAGTTTATTTATGTACCAAGGGCGTAAAACAGGCTCTTATGGATCCGAACGTTTAAGCTTTAACGCTCACGGTCCTTAAACGATGTGTGCGACCGAAGCATATTAAACATTTTATGCATGACCCTTTGAATGATCGTTTATCATGAATTGTTATGAAGGTTGTTTCAAATTGCAGGAAATTTATAATTCGAAATTTTTATAACTCTCCCTTAATAATCTTCAATGTGAATGTTTCATTTGACATGTTGACATCTTAAGAATAATGTTGACAGGGAATAAATTGATCAATGACATTGACATAACAAAATGACATAGTCCAGTTACCAATCAAATTAATAAGAGTTTGAGCAAATGTATTGGCAAATATAGTATTTTGTTATAAAATTATCGAACTATTTTGTTCGGTATGAAAATGGCATATTTCAAACTACTCCGGAAAATCATTTCGCTTCACGTCTTTTATATGGGTTTTATATATAATTCTTATGTATTAAATAATATAAATTCGCCTTATTATCACCATCATTGCACACATATAATTTATGTGATAGTTACAACGAAACATGATAAATAATAAAATAAATATGTGTAGCTGAAATGACTCACCATGTAATTGTCATGAAAATAATGCAGTCCAAGAAATTATATCCTCATATGTGACATTATTATTTAATGCCAATATAATTGCAACTTAATATACCGGGTGTTATTGTATCATTTGCAGTTGCAGGTAGATTGATAACTTTTGGCACCAATTTCAAAAGTACCAGTACCAATAGAATTAATATTATTTTATACTTTTCAGTGCACCAACTAATAACGTCGGTCCAATTTTTTGAAAAAAATAATTATTTTACACTTTTGAGTGTAACATTAGTCACAAAAATCGTTGAACGTTCACTAATACCAATGAAGATAGTACTTATCCTATTACTCACGTGTATTCCTTGCTTGTAGTTGTTATTACTGAGATCTCAGAACATCGCTGCGGAAATACGCTTGAATATTTTAGTTGTTACCATTTTAACACCGATTTTACTCGAAAACCGTAACTCTAAGGGAAAAATGTTCATAATAAATGTTGCTACAAATAATTATGTCCTTCATGTAGTGCCTACAGATTTTCAATTTTCGACAGAAATCGCCCTCTCCACATTGCACATTTGGGAATTTAACATGCGTCTATCTCGGAAACCGTTACGCTATATGTGGGTGGTAGAGGGCTCTCAAAAGAATAGTTTAGTCAAGTTTAATCAAACTCCTTAGAGCCGTTTTCGCGCTATAGTCTGGAACAAATCACGTTTTTTGGCTATAGCTCAACACCCAGTGTATACAGGATTGTCATTCAGTGCCACCGGCGACTGATATTGGTACTTAATACAATAAAAAAGAAAGCAACAAAATACACCGATCCGTTCCCGAGATAATGCTGTCACAGACAGACAGACGGACTGACAGACAGACCAATGGCTGAAAATATGTTTATTAGACCTAGAAAACTCTGAAACGTCAAAATTTTTAAAATTCTCGATACCGAAAATTTCACACGATTACAATACTTTCCTGATAGAGCTACTATGGTAGCGTAGGAAAGTAAAAAATAAACTTTTCTAAATAGCGTAGTATTAAACTGCATATTTAGAGTTTGATTTTAGATAATTTGAAGTTATAATATACGTATTGTTATATTACTTTCTGTATTAATATTTAATATTATTTATATCATATGTTGATTTTTATATTTTTAGTTGTATTTTCAGTTTATTATTTGTTTTTCTGTATTGTATTAATATGTATATTTAAATTATGTCAAGGTTGTAGATTTTAAAACAATATTGAGTTCAGGTTCACACACATATGCTATTTGAATCTTGGTAGGGGTTTGTAGGGCCTATAACAATCTATTAGCATACTATTTTTTTAAATCTAGATTTGTATGTTAGCCTGAATAAAAACTATAATTATTATTATTATTATTATTATTATTATTATTATTATCATTATTGTTATTATTATTATTATTATTATTATTATACAAGATAAGCTTCTTCTCTGAAATACTGATAAAATTTTTTTCTCGAGTTCGGAATTTTCAATAGCATAAACTAATTGATTATGTCATGTTCAATCAATATCCGCAAATATTTCAAATTTACCCTGTATATGTTTTAGGTATGATTAAATATTATTTACCTACGTTATAGCTAACAATGCAAATTATTCTGCACCAAATTGTTTTCGAAACTTTTAAAAGTATAAAAACGAACTTCCATTAGCATTTTTTCTTGCTGCTAGACTAATGGTGATGATTACTGTTTTTTTTTTTTTGATGCTCTAACTCATAAATGATTATGCCCTTGAAAGAAAGTCAAGGTATTTCTTTTTTCACTGAATTGGCACTATTATGTTCGACTTCTTTGACCTCCCACCTAAATTTTGCTAGCATTAGTTAAGAAAGGTTTTTTTAGTTAATAACAAAACGCCTACATAAGATGTTAGGTAACATTCCATTATAGGTGATTTTCTCATTGAAATATTCCAATCGCTCACACTTTTGAATAATCTGGAAGAAAATTCAAGAACATGGTGTCATAAATAAATGTCTGTACCTATTGCAATTGTTGGCACTTTAGGCAAGGTGATCTTGAAATTCCCGTACTTACAACATTTTGTAAATCTAGTAGGCTACTGTTATTTTGATGTTTTCAAATTGCCGACAGACGTCGGTGTATTGAAACATATTCGTGTGTGTATTTGATTTAACCATGGCTCATGTATCCGAAACTCAAAGAGTAGGCACATTAATTATGATTGAAGAACAAGAACTTAAAATGTCGTAAAACTGGACACAAAAACCAGGTGGAAATATTAAATTGGAAGTGGAAAAAACTTAGATGTACTGTTAGGGATTGAGAAAAATCCGCATATGACAAGTATACAACTTGCCTCCAATAATGATGTAAGTGAATCATCGATATTAAGAATAATACAATAATACCTCTAACTTTTATTTATTTCGGAAGACACTCAAGTCATTTATTCTGTAAATTATTGTTTATAAAATTAATGGAAGTTGGAGAACCTTTTCTCATGAATCTCTATAACTTTATTTTGCTACCAGTTTCCAAATTATAAAAAAATCACAATCAGACAATACAAAAGAAGAGTTTTGAAAAATATAAATAGTTATGCCCGAAACTGATGCATAAATTGTATTATTAGAGACTAGATAGGTCATCATGAACATAAATCGAAGTTCTAAAAGCTAACTTTCCTCTACATTCCCAAGCTAAGAGTGTTTTTTACTCTTCTGTTATAATCACGGATCCATTCCAAAATTAATCATCTTTTCCACTTGCAGAAAACTGACACATTGATTGATAACTGCGATGAAATTGAAGAATTGGCAAGAGAAATGAAGTTGAAACTTCATTTGAAAATTACTATGTGTGTGAAAGGCAATAAATGGTACACAAAAGGAGCGACAATAAGAATATGATAGGTCAGTAAATGAACATAGATAGGTATATGTAAAGGTGATTTATTATGATAAAAGAACTGATGAAATATTTGAAATATGTGCACATCATTTGCTCGAGACTGTGACATCAAATAGATCATCTTATTGATCTTTTCATCTGTCACAGATAGGTACGATGATCATTAAACGCAACGTTGAGTTTACTGGTAAAATTATCTGTTATCAGAGGACCGTTCTTGCAACAAATTAGTTTTGGATGTGAATCACAAGGGATTAGGGATTATTGAACTAATGCTTTTCCGAAAATAATCTATTAGATTAAAAAGCCCCGCGACAAACATCTAAAATACTCACAATCAAATTATCTTTCAAACAAACAAAAAACTAAATCAAAATCTTCCATTCATACCTCAAACATATACCTAAGACCCTTCCTTCCATTTGTGCCGGGGGTTAAAATGGGTATTCCTCGATACTCGGCAACAAGAATGTTCCAGCAAACATACAACTTCACATGAGAGTTAATAATTGCATCTGAGTTTTATAGAAGCAAACAATGGGAACAAACGGCTGCCCTCGCTTTCAGATATCGAAGCGGTGGTGCGGCGCCAGTATTCTCCAATAAACAGTGGGGGCTTGTTAGAGAGGTTCTAGCTTCAGAGAAAATACTACCAGATAATATAAACGTGTATGTTTCTATTTTTGACGATGCTAATCTACACCACAATAATATGTAGCACATTCTAGATTAATGTTAATATTTTTAAAGATAATAGTAAATTATCAAGTACCTAGATACACTCACAATACCAACACATATCATAATATTAGCTCTTACTCCATAGTATCTCAAAAAGTTTACTTTTGAACTGATTGAGATTAAGATTATAAGATTAAAAAATACTTTGTTCATGGCTCTGGAGAATTGCTAAACAAAAGAACGCTTGAATATCTCTAAATGTGTTTTTGTAGCGAGTATTCATAGTATGAAAATGAAACATATCTGTTATTTTATTAGATAAATAGCTTGGAGCTTTAGTAATTAGAACTTTCAAATAAGTTAATAGAGAATATAAATTCCTCCTCTGTTCCATATTCAGCCAACCAGTATTCTTTAATTCGCTGATTACTCCTTATACCGTTGATGAATCTCAAATATGAGTTTTGGAGGGCCATAAACAACATCACATATGTTTAAATGTAATAATACTAGAGCCTCATACAACATAGTCTTGTTTTCTTTATGTAAATACTCTTTGTTCTGATACAGTAGTCTCAAATTTATAAACGCGAGTCCAAGGAAAATGGAAATGTGTTTTGTCAAACGTAAATCGGTATGTATCGTCAAACCTAAATTTTTGATATTATATTTAAAATAGATGATTTTTCCATGAATTGCAACGCTATGACTTTATTCTGATAAAAAAAACTACATGTTTTTCCTGCCAAACAACAAGAAAGATTTGCTGACGTAAAATGTGCGATATATGTAATATAGAACAGTGGTCCGAAGATTGATCCCTGTGGTACTCCACAGAACACTCCTCTAAAATTTGATTCATTACCATCGTATATGACAGTTTGGAATCGCACAGTTGAAAAAATTTCTGGAAATTAAAGATTCACTTCAAATGTTTTGAAACCTACCTATAAAGTTGTAGTTCGAAATACCACATGAGATTGCGTATTTTAATCAAAGCTTCTGAATAAAATAAACTACTCCTGAGTGAGAAACAATGTTTGAATACTTGATTTCAGATGATCGAAGTAAAAATATGGATCTCATGACGCACTATGCAGATAATTTTATTTAATCCCTCAAATTATCACAAATAATATAGATTATGAAGAAATAGGTCTCTGACTATACTGGCCATTAATTAAAATAGCTACCAAACTATCACTATCTCTCTGCAGGAAAATTTTCGCGTGTCAATAAATACTCAGATATCGAATGAAATTTATGGCAGCCCGTACTGGATGGTGTCTGGTTTCTGTTGCGTTTATTGTTTGGGACTTTTCCATTTTTCAAACCCAATCGACGATCATTATTATTAGTGCGACAAAGTGCACGCGATAAAACTCGACCCAAATGATTACATTTCATCAGAATTCCAACGCCACATAAAGGTTTTTCTACAAATTGATGTCGTAAATTTTTGTTCTGCAACACTAATTTTGAGGCAGAAAAATCCATGAAAAGTTTAGTCCATTTCTGTTATAAACGAAAATTAGTTAATCATTATATTTCGGAAAATATTAGAGAAAGATATAAAAATATTAGATTTTATGTTAATTTAGGTAATGTAATAATATATTGGATATAACATTTGAAAATCATGAATTCGATAATCTTCTCTTATTGAAGTGCCGTACTATCTTAAGAGTATTGGTGAAATCACGTGTATATGATTCTAATGATTCAAATTTAAATTGATGTACCATAATATGATGGAAGGCATCATTTCACAAATATACGGGACCTACTGTTTCTCGTCAGTTCCCAATATCACTATTTGTGAGATTATACTAGACACTATACTTGTGGTAGGTTGCCAGTACTTTCAACGAGATAGCTACGGCCCAACTGACACGCAAACCAATACGCCACGGTGACACCAATGACGACAGGATACAAGAAATCAAAAAATGACATTAGTTAGGACCCATAATTTCTCTAGTATTCAGAATACTGGGCACTGAAATAATAAGATAATAAGAAATTGTCGCTTTCAAAATACTCTGATTTATATATATATAGAACGCTGGAATTGGCATAGATTCAAATAGGAACTGTTCTCTTTATCACATTTTGGAAGAACTTAAATTAGAAATAAAATTATACATCAGAGAGATTGCTAATTTTTTTTGTTACCAAGTGAAAAATAAAATGGTTAATAAAGGGCACGTCCTGAAGAGCAAACTGGAAGGCAGAAGAGCACGTACAAGATTTTCTACCCAAAAATAGTCCTTATAATAAATATCAACGAGCAAAACCTAAAACAAACCTTCCATTTGGATGAGAAATGAAAATAACTCGTATGGAAAAATGTGGCAACATCGCAATTGCTATGACAGTTATGGTAGGCATATCGATTGAAATTGAAAAATAACTTAATAATTTCAGCATCATATAAAGCGTCTTATGTTGGGCATGCAGTAATTAATTAAATAAGATTGTTTGGATTAAGCCGAATTTTCGAGAATGTTTATTCTCTTCGTCAGCGCAAACTACAAATAGATATAAATGATTTCAACAACAATAAATTAAAATGAGTTTGTAGCTATTTAACAAAAGGCAGATACAAGATTAGTGAAAAGGAGAAATTTGATGTTTAATTAATTTAGAAACATATATAAATATACATATACCCGCGTACACAGATTAATAAGACTGTTTGAAATCATAGGCTTACAGTTCAAATTGAAGTATATTTATGTTGATAAAGATTTCAGTTTTTTTTTTAAATTATACATAATCATATTCTCTCACAATACGTTATACATAACTTTAAAATTAAATATATTCTGAAAAGCATCCATTTCGATAAAAGATGATTGATAGAATGATTTTCTCTCATGGTAATATTTGAAAAATCAACTGCAATAGGATTTATATCTTTTCTATCATAATTTTGCGATCAAGTAATTTTGCTAACAGCTAGACTATATCATATGTTCAAATAAAATAAATTATTTAGAAGGAATCAATATTAATGAATTTTTTATGAGATACACTTGATTACTGTATAATAATCAAAGAATAGATTCAGAGAAAGTACAAATAATGTATACCTATCACAATAGCTCATACAGCTGTTATTATGAAAATAAGTTCATGGTAATTCTCAGGAGAGATGAGTAGAACTTGCACAAAGCCAGCCTATTTGACTTGAACTTGAATTACTTCCTATTATAAAGGATTAATTGTTTTTGTAATAATATATTTGAAATTGTTGTGAAAATATCTACCAATATCTAATTGTTTAAAACAGTTGTACCTAAAGGGGTATTGGTAAATAAAAATATATACTAGAACTCATGTAATTTATCATCATATGAATCTGGTACAATAAAATTATTCTATATACAGGGTGTTTGACCGGAAAAGACATCGATCGATTGTAGGCAAACAATAACTACAAACAGTCTGAAAATTTGGTAATATAATAAAGTCCTTAGGCGACATACTTCTGGAATATTTTCATGTCTATCACATTTCCGGTTATACCGGAAGTAACGCCCACTTTGTTATGTTTAACAGAATACCCTGTATATTACCACATTTTTCGATTTCTTGTACAATTTTGAAAACATTTTATGAATAATATCCGATACCTAAGTCTAACCATTTCTGACATATTTAAAATTTTATTTCAAGAATTAAGCTTGCAGTCCAAATCATAATTATCAATTTTTTAATATTTGATTTGGGTTGATTTTTTTGTAGAAGAATATCTTCTTTATCAGTATTTGTATGATATTTTGATAAACATTCGTACAGTTATTTTTTTTTTAATTAATTGTCAATTTTCCAGTTCTCCATGTAAAAATGCAACACATCTTTAAAGTTGTGTTAGAAGTGGGCCATGATGATTGCATTAGAAAATAATAACAAATGTCAATAAATGTTAAACGAGTCCGAAGAAAGTCATTAATACTTTTCATTTGCAACTTTTGAGTAATTATCATTTCGAGAAGACATAATTATACAAGTGAAGTTTATTTGAAATTATTTATTATTATGGAGAACAATTAATACAATCGTTAAATCTACAGAACCAAAAACCAGCAACAAAATTTGTTAATACTGATAGTTTTCGGTATCTACAACCTCTAACAAAGTTCCCCTTATTTTTGCGGCTTAACAAAATAAAATAATAAAAAGGGATTTCCATTTAAAAAAAATACTTTTGAAGTTTTTTTTTATCTAGTATTCAAGCTTCCTTCTTGTTATCAGTCTGTACAAATTAAATATTAAAGGCTCCTCATATGAAAGATTTTGGACTGCAAACTTAATTTTTGACATAAAATTTGAACTATATCAAAAACGATTAGACTTTTGGTACAGGCAATTATACATAAAATGTCAAAAATTACCTTAGTAGGAGGATAGTAAAAGTCACTAGTTTCTAATGATACCTGTAACTACACGTTCTCTGGAAACGGTGATAAAAATTCAAAGCCTAGCCTCCATTTTATGAGATTATTTAGAATGGTGACATTGTACTAGGTTGGAAACTGAAGCATTTGATAAGAATATCAATAATTTACATCGACCAACAATTTATAATTATTGATATATAGGATTGTTAAGTCAAATGCCATGATGATGTTACCTATAGTGGTTAGAGTAATTCACCTTCTTATACAGCTTATAGCTGACCGAGTTCTTCGTCATCGAATTTAAAAAAAATATTCTCAATGATGTTCGAATATAAATTCTTACGATTGAATTTCGACCACTGGGCCAATAACTACTAACACAATAAATGCTCATTTGATTGATTCATATTTTAAAATAAATCAATGCGCTTTCTACCAAAGCTGCCAAAGTGATTACACATTGTGTTTTTTGTTATCAAAGAAATAAATAAGAAAACTCTACAGAATACTTCTCCATATTCATAAGGAGAGAATAATAAGAAATCTCAATAGTCATTCTACAATGGTTCTTCAGAAATTTTGAAGAATAAGTGCATATTGACCCCTCAAAATTACTTTCTTTTGCCTTAGGTATATATATATATATATTGACGTCATATTCAAAGCTCATTCATAGGTATCCTCATTAAAAAATATATCCTTAAATGAGAATATATTTTGAGCGGCTGTGTTAATTAAGATCAGCAGCGGCATTGGAAACAATATGTCCTTCAAAATGAACTCAAAACTCGTTAAGAGTACAATAGACTTTTCATTTGCTTTATACTTTAAGCAGTGAGCTTGGAAATTATTCTGCAAAATGAAGCTTTCTCTCAGTATTTCGTTTCAGTTATTATTTTTTATCTATTAAGGTATTTGTTATATAGGGCTGATAAACGGAATTCATTTCCCCTGACCTTAATAGTAAAAGATAGAACTTTAGAACTTTTCATATTACTTGTAGCAAGTAAATAATATCAAAATTATTATTCTATGATCCAGCTGCTGTTTTTTCCCATTGATTGACGTAAGTACCTGCTGAAATTGTCTGAGTTGAAGTCCGCGTTTTAAACTCAATCAATTCCATCAGCATTGTAAAGTTAAACACTGAACTAAACGTTGTGGAATCAGTTCACAGATTGCTTTCCAAAGATTTATTTTCAACACCTTCTACACGACCTTCTATAATAGTACAACTCTCACAACTTGTCACTTTGACTATCGCGTTTCAACTACTATCGACTTATGACTCCAATTGACTGATTTCGTCGATAATGTTCTATGATTATTCTAGACGCTTATAATAATGTTCTAGAAGCTTGTCAAACTGATAATGCTGACAATACGGTAACAAACTATAGCTCACATACATATAGTTTCTGGAAGATTCGAGAATAAATCTACTAATTCTAAAACTAATAGAAATATACAAGCAACAACTATAGTAAACAAGGTAGTAGAACAAATATAGGTATGCCAAAACGAATAATAACCGTAAGTACATGACAAACCATCCACGTTACACTATGATATTTATGATTTTAAATACTTTAATTAAAAAGCAGAAAAAATATTGACTTGTCCGTATTTTTTGTATATCTGTCAGTGCATGAAAATTGAACTTTATAGGCAGGTATTTGTTGCAAAAAACAAACTTTTCTTATTTGCAATGAGTTAAGAAATATATCCAGAGGTATCAGTTTTCTGTTGAATAAATATAGTCCATTCATTTGAATTTATTTAAAACTTGCCAACATAGTCTAAAAAATCAGGTGTGTCACACGATTTTCCTTCGAATCTCATTGAGTATAAAAATATTTCTGCTTTTTCTCATAGATAAGTGTTATGGTGGTGAACGGTTTTAAGCCAAAAACTTTTTGCAAGTTTTATCAAAATCGTTAGAGCCGTTTTTGCGCTACAGTCTTGAATGGAGCACGTTTTTCATCTGTTGCCAAGCAACCAGTGCGAACAGGATACATAATTTGTGTCACCAAGGCTAGCTGGTGACGATACCACGCAAAAAAAAAGCAAGACAGACCAATGGCTGAAAATTGAACTGGATTCAGTCCCACGCAAATTTTTTAATCAAGTTTTCAGTCAAGTACCAACTTTTTGATTTGTTATTTTTGAGTAGCTTTGTGGAGGAATCATTCTTTCAATTATAAATTTTTATTTTTGTTTGACTCTTTTGTTTGTTTTTGAGGCGTTTACGATTGAGTCAAGCCGTAAAATGTATCCTAATATGCCTTGATATTCTTTATCTACCATGATACTTTATTATATAATTTCAACAAATTTAGATTGCTTAATTAATTCCTACAAGCTGTACCACAAACCATAAAATATACTCTGTGTACATCAACTACTCGAGTCCCTTCATGTGCATTCTATATTACGTACTTCTCAAAATGAAAGATATTAAAATTTTCTTCTGCAATGTGATTGAATGTTGTCATCGTTGGTAGGCACGCTAATTGTATTACCTTTGTTGACTTAGAGTCATTCATATTTTATTATATATCACAGTATATATCATTCAGTTTGATATCTAACAACGTGTATCACGTTTCAACCTCTAACTCTTAGTTGGCGATATTATTGCTACCCTGTTGTGTTTCTCTTAGCCTAGTGTTAACTTCTCAACAGTACTCTGACTTCTTCTTCGGTCACATCCTCGATTCATATGAGTATCTGATGAGTTTCTCACAAGAATAAAATTAGCGATCATACACTTGACTCAACTGTGATGTGTTCCAAATGAAATTAAAGCAAAACGGTTAGAAGTTTATAAAATAACTATTTAATTATATTGAGTCATATTGTACCTATCAGCGATGATGTAATCCAATGTGGGATGGAGTATATTTCGTACTTCTGCTATAAAATATAATTTTATTCAATATATATTATATTGGAATGTTGAACAATATTATACAGTATAACTGAAGCTTTGGTTTTATTATCAAAACCATTAATTCGGATAAAAACCTAGCAGTTACTCATAAACATGCAAAAGATCGTATCAATTATGGTGGAAAACTGGAACTGTACTTTAGTAACGCCGTTGTTTTACCTCGTTGATAGGACTGTCACGCGATTAACCTGAAGATATTATTATTGTGATAAATCCAGTTGAATCAATAAAAAATGACTCTTTTGTTAACGTTGACTCACTGAAATATACTTTGAACAAAGCAATATAAGAGAGATACCATTTGTTGCATGACACCTTCTTGTGAGTTTATTATAAGTTTTACGAAACCTTAAACGTATCAACAGACACAATGCGTGACAGTTTTGTTGATTTTACAACTAAATTAAATGTCTATATTTTTAAAAGTTGCTCTATTGTAATTATTATTGGGAATTTTACAAACAGGAATTCTCTGTGTAGGCTTTTTAGGCACATTAGTCATGAAAATTCACGTTCACTTATACCCAAAAAGTTATAGGTAGGTTAAGCTTGTACTTGTGAAAATACGCATATCACATATTTCAGACTTAGCCATTGCGAAACTCGGGAACCGTAAAAAATTTTCAATTTAAATGTTTCCAGGTATGGTCCCCTTGCAAATTTTCAAATCTCGAATTTTCGATTTTCAGAAAAATTTGCCCTTTCCACATAGCACAAATTTCAGACTGTAGCGCGGAAACGTATGATTATTTTTAAAAATGTCCAATTTAAACATTTCCGGATATGGAATTCTCGTTAATTCTGTCGTCTCGGATTTTCAATTTTCGAGAAAAATTGCCCCCTCCACCCCCTTTGGGGGCGGTTTTTGGAGGGAAGGAGATTTTGGAATTGATTTTCCTCAATATGAGATCATTTCTCAACTCTCAAACAAAAATCGTCTAAATCGGAGTATGTTTACTATGCAAAACGCGCGAACAGCCATACAAAATAAAATTTAAAAAAATCTATCTTACAACCGAATTGTATACCTTCTCCTTTTTTGAAGTCGGTCAAAAAAGACAGTTCGTTATGTTAGCATGTTTTTAATTTAGAAGTTATTAGCTATTTATTTGACACAATTAAATATGTTCCTAAATTCAGTGCACGAACAGAGGCCAATAATGTATGGAAACACAATTGTCACATTATACTGGCCAGTACCTATACTGGATCTAGCTTAGAAACATACCCAATATTGATAAGATTAGGTGTCTTACCGTTTATTTCAGTCTATAAGCTCTGAACACAGACAATGCAAAAATAATTCAAAATAACTGGTATTCAGTATCGTACAAGAATGTCAAAAGTGAACTAAAATTAGTTATCATGGAAAAAATTGGTTGTGAGAATAGATCTTCAAAAATAATCGAGGACGGAAACGGACATTATTTAAATTTATCAGGATTTGTGAATCATTAGATTAATTAGGCTTATGCATTTATGTTACTGCTTTGTTCAATAAGTATGACCCTCAATTAATATTCAATTTAGCGATTTTTTAGGCCGATCTCTTATAGAAATGTAACTTCTGCGATCATTTACAATTTTTAGTTTCTGGTAAAAAACAAAAGAATTATCTAATTTTAACATTATCTAATGTGATTTAGGTATACCTTTTAGTTCAAGAGCTTGTTTGAAAATATTCCAAAAATTATGAATAATTTTAAGATTATGGCAACATATAAAATTTTGGCAATTTTATGTGAATTTTAATATTTATATCTTCGTTACTTGTGGCGCTCTGTACTTAAATCATAACAAAGGGAACCCTTGTAGTCTATCACATTCATCACCATAAATAAAACAAAATCATAATCAAGCAGAGAACATACAATACTTCTTGTTATTATTCAAAGATCTCGAAACATCGCGACGAAAATACACATATTTCAGACTTTACCACTGCTGTTTTTTAAAGTTGTAAATTAAAATAAATCCCGAACCACGAACAGCCATACATGAAAAGAAGGAAATATACAACCGAATCCTATATCTCCTCCTTTTTTGAAGTCGATAAAAAAATGTACGGAACCCTCGGAGTATGCGATCTTTTTTGTTTGCCAAATTCTATTTTTTTATATACTATTATTAGTCTTAACAAATAGTTGTCAAATGCTGCAATTTTGATGGAAAATGGTAACAATCTATGAATATATTGTTAATAATAACAGTTTTTGGTATAAATATTTTTTACAAAAAATTGGACCGACTTTATTAGTTGGTGCACTGAAAAGTATAAAATAATATTAATTCTATTGGTGCTGTTACTTTTGAAGTTTTGCAGTTGCAGGTAGATTGGTAACTTTTGGCACCAACTTCACAAGTACCAGCCCCAATAGAATTAATATTATTTTATACTTTTCAGTGCACCAACTAATAAAGTCGGTCCAATTTTTTGTAAAAAATATTTATTTCACACTTTTGAGTGTAACATTAGTCACGAAAATCGTTGAACGTTCACTAATACCAATGAAGATAGTACTTATTCTATTACCCACGTATATTCCTTGCTTGTAGTTGTTATTATTGAGATCTCAGAACATCGCTGCGGAAATAAGCTTGAATATTTTAGTTGTTACCATTTTAAAACCGATTTTACTCGAAAACCGTAACTCTAAGGGAAAAATGTTCAGTATAAATGTTGCTACAAATAATTATGTTTTTCATGTACTGCAAACAGATTTTCAATTTTCGACAGAAATCGCCCTCTTCACATAGCGAAAATAGGTATATTTGAGAATTTAAAATGTCTCTATGTCGAAAACCGTTAATCTTTTGAAAAAATGTTCCATTTAAACGTTTCCGGATATTGTCCTATCTGTAATTATATCAACGCAGATTTTCAATTTTCGACAAAATTTGCCCCCTGCACCCCCTTCGGGGGCGGTTTTCGGAGGGAACGAGATGTCGGATTCCCGTTTTTATGAATATGGGACCATTTCTCAAGCCTCCTCTTTCAAATGAATCAAAAATCATCAAAATCGGAGTACGTTTACTATATGAAAGGCGCGCACAAACCAAAAAAAAGCACACAGTCGAATTGTATACCTCCTCCTTTTGGGAAGTCGGTCAATAAAAAGTGAAACATAGCCAGTTCGTGACTATCAGATGTTTAGTATGTCGCTCCTCCGCTCGATATAGTTGTGGCCTGTCGTTCTGCTATTAGGGAAAATCGTCACCATTCTGTTAGATACCATTAAAGATGGGGAATGCTTTGGATACGTGATAATCGCCCATTCTAGAAAATGTGCCGCCATTATGAAATGCCGATGAAAAAATCAGTTACAATGGTAACAAGCCGAGCATTCTATAGGGCATTTTGATCTAATAATAAAAAAGTAGATAATAGATATATTCGTTTAGTAGAAGCTGAAGTTCTTCACAAAAATTAACAAAGTTGCTCTGCCAAGAAACTTTGCCATCAATTTAATTTTCTGGACCATTTCACCCACTTTTATATATTAGCTTGACCCTAACATGTTCGTTGAAGTTTTGTTATGTTTTTACTAACAGAATGTGTGGAAATATGTAAGCGTCAACTGTCAGTGTTTGTGACATTTTAATTGAATCCAAAGTATCGTTATTCTTTCTTGAAAATTTAAATCACTACTGTACTCTTCAAACTGCTTGAAATGTTTGATTACATAAGGACTCTGGTAAATACCAACAATACTACCTCAAGTAAAAGTCTAGTATAGCGGCTTTTGCTATAAAAGCCCTAAAAAATCAAATATTTGCAAAAGTAGATATATGCTAGTATAGCTTTTAATAAAATTGAGGTGGAAGACGCTATTTTCAATGATTTCTTGAGACTTACGACTTTTAGCTGGAAATTATCCCTAATTTTCAGAACAAAAATACAATTCAAAATTCGAACATAATCAATAGAGTTTAATTTGTTTCAGTTAAAAAAATGTGTTTTTATGATAGGTATCAAATAAAATGCGCAAAACTTAGATTGGGAATTTTAATAAATACTTTGGAAGATTTAGTGGAAACAACATGCAAATTTGGCAACGATGTAAATCCAATTTTTAGATAACAAATTTCTAATAAATTAATTTTTATTTTCATATTGCCACGATTTTTTAGAGATATAGAAATTTTGTGATATTTTCTAACGAAATGTTCAATTCCCATATTGATCAAAATTAGAGGAGTTGAGTTAAAATTTTATATTATAGGGTCATAGTAATTTGAACACGACAAATCGAATGTGCTAAAAATAAAGTTAGCAATATATATAAAAAAATAAAGTTGAGGGCTCCATAGGAAAAACTGTAAAACTGGTAACATTACAAGTATTATTTTTAGATCCGGTATTACTGACAACCCCCGTATACAAAATTTCATAACTTTATGTCAAGCCGTTGCTGAAATATTCAGCCGTTCCGGTTCTTTTGCGAAACCATGTATTCCTAAGCTACGAATCTGTAATTGTTTTCGAATTAATGATTTGTTTTATGAATTAATGACTTTTTCGTATCACCACAACTCCTGTTTAATATTTTTTATATTTTTTTCTGTGATTGTGATGATCACTATACATTAAAAGTTGTAGAATAAATATCTTAAAAATACTAGAATGAAATATTAACACACTAGATGAAAACCCGACTTCGCTCGGGTGAAATGTGACTCATAATACACAATCTCTTACAAAAATAGGTAGATATTTTTGTAGTTATCGCTTTTCAAGGAATATTAGGCAAGGCATTTATTCGTATACCTGGCATAGTTCATTGTGTTTAATAATTATAATACATTAAGAGTGCAAAAGATTTTACAGAATATTTTTCATTTAAAATCAACTTTCAAAACAAATTAACATAAATTAACAAAATAGAGAGCTTTTAAAGTTTATTCTCTGTAGAAATCTGTTTTAAGCACTCAGTATTGAAGTCTATTGACATTGAGCTTAGAGTTTAACAAAATACTCGATAATCTGAATTTTGCGTATATAGGTATGTAATATAATATCGAGATCATTATTTTTTATGTTTTATTATTAAGTTAAGGTTTCAATCGAGTCTACCGTACCCCTTGACGGAATTACTTATTACTATAGATAATCTAGGAATCATAAAAAGTTTCAAGTTGTTGCAAAGGGTATCTATTTTATAGCTGATACATCTCTTAACACCAACTTCAAAATTGGTATGATTCCTTCATTATGTGTTATTATTTCTTTGTTTTAGTGTAACAGCTGATGAATTTGGTCTTAGTTTTTGTTTAATATATTTTTTATACCAGATGGTACCTAATTGTAAGTAATTTCATATACGAATCTGGTAGATAGTCAAGACATCGCCTAAATACGGCATCTTACTTTTTATAGGTTTGTACATTTTGCAATATTTTACGTTAAGTTAATACAGACGCAAAAAAGATATATTCTGCTTCATACTTTTAATCTACTTGCTCATCTACGTATGTAAATTGATTAACAAACATAAAGAAAATATTATTATATCATCTGCGTCAATTAAACTTTTAAACTCGATTGATTTCATCAATAGAAAAGTATTTTTTCAAAGCATAAATATTCATTTTGATACTTTATAAAGCACACTAGACAGATGCTATTGGTTTATCAAAAAAGTTCATATTATTTTCAAAAATGACACAGAGACTTGAAGTTGGACTTTGTGGTAGCATGTTATTCCTGTGACCCATTTATATATAGTCTGAGTTCAAACTTTATTTGCGAACAAAATTAAGCAACGTTAATCTCCTCAAATTTAATACCACCAATTATTGCAGCTGCATTCACAACTAAGCTCCACTTTATCCCGTTTCTATATGTGTGCACCTGCTTCCAGTATAAATCCCCTTATCTGAGTGCATTCGATGCATTTTTGTAACCGAAAAATATCCATCACATGAAAAAGATGATCAATATGTTCACATTATTACATATATTAAAATGTGTTGTGGCACATTGTTGATAGCGGTAATTAATGTTTGTATTGTTACTATTTGAATGACGTTATAAAACGATCCTGCTTTTATATTCACTAATATCTGTTTTACCTGGCACTACCCGAGCAAACTGTTTCGTAGAGTGTGGATTGTTGAATTTTCAATCCAAAATATTGGAAGCTCAATATTTTTGTGTTGAATTTTCAATATTTTTTATTGGAAACTCAACGTTTTTTATGGTGTACACAATGCATTAACCATGGTGTCATTTTACGTCATGGGATTATCCTGATACTATGAGGCTTGCTGCAGCAGTCGGTATAGTAAAAACTCGTACATATCACATTATAAAAAACATTCAACAAAAAAAAAACATTCTGGAGCAAAAATTATGGTTCAAGTAGTTAATTTTTGGTACCAACTTCAGTACATTAAATTAAACAAAGTAAGATATAAAGAAAGAAAGAACAACAATAACAGTCAATATTTGTTATAGCAATCGCGATTTTTATCAGCTATCGATAGACGCTGTCGGTAAGCAATGGCTAGGCATTACCTACGCCGCTGAGAAGTAGTCCCAATCTTTATTTATTCATTTATGTTAGAAAAGCTATAAGAACATAAAATATAGCCTTTGTCACCCGCGCAGATATAGAAAATTCAATAAAAAAGAAATGATTGAAATCGGATAAGCAGTTTTCGAGATTTTCGTGGTCATACGAAAAGTCCTTTAAAAAAGCTATAAGAACATAAAATATAGCCTATGTCACCCGCGCAGATGTAGAAAATTCAATTAAAAAAGAATTATTGAAGTCGGATAACTAATTTTCGAGATTTTCGTGGTCATACAAAAAGTCCTTACTCGTATATATATATATATATATATATATATAAATAAATTCACGATTCTAAGTATTTTTAAAATACTATTAAGTTGTTGTTGAAATAATTTTGTAACGATTTTTAGTTTGCCCTGAAGAAGAGAATAAACATTCTCGAAAGCTCGGCTTCACTCAAAGAATTTAATTTAATATATGACGGCATCCCCAAGAACATCTTTTTATTTATTATAAAACCAGTCAAGAATACAAAATCAATATATATATATATATATATATATATATATATATATATATTTTTTTTTTCGTGAATATCGTGGGTTTTTTCGTGATATATATATATATATATATATATATATATATATATATATATATATTAGTGTAGATAGAAGATATAATAAATAAATAAATGATGAATATTTTTTACAACAAATTGAACCGTCTTTACTAGCTGGTGCAATGGAAAATTCTAAATAATATTAATTCTATTTTCTCTGGTAATTTTCAAGTTGTAATAAGATTGAAAACCTCTTTCACCAACTTCACAAGTGCCAGAACTAATAGAACTACTATTATGTATTTTTTAGTGTACCAAATAATAAAGTCGGTCCAATTTTTTGAGTGTAACATGAGTCTTCAAATAATGCGTTTCTTATACTTATTCAGAGATTTCAAAACATCGAAAGCCGTACATTAAAAAAATGTCAAGTTCAAATGTTGTAACATATAATCTACCGAAGACACACATATTTCCGACATTACCACTGCTGTAACTAGAAAACCTATGATTTTTTTGAAAAATGTCCAATTTAAATGTTGCCAGATATGGTCTCTTCTTTAATTATGTTGTTTCAAATATTCGATTTTCGAAGAAGATGCCCCCTTTCAGAAAAGTTTTTGAGGGGAAGGACATTTAAATTTTGATTTTTTTAATATACCTCTATCAAATAACAAAATAAGCATGAAAATCGGAGCATGTTTACTATTTAAAAGGAGCGAACATCCATGAAAAATAACATGCAGATAAACAGTTTAATTATATACCTCATGCGTTTTGTTCGTTAGACAAGAAAGAGAAAACATTATTTTTAACATTTATTTAATGCAGTAGGGAGGAGTATTAAATCGACTACATATAAAAAGAAATCCTGACAATCCTGACTCATCAACGCCCAACCCAAATCAGCGGACCTAGAAAGCTGAAATTTTGCAAAAAGTTATTCCGATATTTAGAAACTTCAGTCCTAAATGGATGAAATGGAGGTGAACATCTTGTCTAAATTAATGTTTTTAAAAGACCGTTCGAATTGAACTTCGTGGAATTATTTTTGAAAACAAATAAATCAACATTTGACATCCGAAAATCAGCTCGATTTAAAGGGTAAAATTGAGGTAAATAAATCTAGAAAAATTAAACTAAAACCTATAGTGAGGAAACGAGGTTTCAGAGTTTGTATTTTTACCAAGGTATGGATACACTTTTGACCAGTAACGAAGTTGAGAGCGTTTTTTAGTTTTTACTGTTAATAAATGGATAAGTTTATAGGGTCAGTTTTGTGATTCAAGTTCGTTTATAATGAATTTTCAAATGAGCAATGGATTGAATACCAGAATGAGTGAATAAGCAGTTACTTATGGGCAGTTGTTAAATCTAAATAATTTGTAACAGATCGTACTAGTTTTAAGACTAGTTGTACAGGTGAATTTGTTCGGTAGAAAATATTGTAGGCCTATTGGAATGATTATTTCTTACAAAGAAAAAGAATGTACTAAGGTTTGTGTAATGTATGTACTCCAAGTATATTTGGTAGAGATATGTTTCTTATATATAGAGATTTAAATATCTGGTAATATTGAAAATCACTTGATGTTGATTGGAGTTGAATGAAAAAATAAAGTCGCTTTAATAATTCTGATGTGAAGGTAATAACGATATATCTCTCTTTTTATCAAATTATTTGACATATGTTTCGTTGATTTCATAAAAGCTTAGAGAAACAATAAGTAGGAGCACTAATGTCCAATTGTTTTCACTTATTAAGTACACATGATTTTTGTTATAGGCAGGTAAATTTGAGTAACGTATAGGACAAGTAGATATTGATACGTGATCTTGGCTAACATTGTCAAGTTTCTTCATAAAGATTCAGTATTAGCGTCACTCACGCTTTGCATCTAACCGATTGACCAAAGCTTCAATTTGCAATGACTCTGTTAGAAATATCTTTCGAGCATTTCTGCACGCTAAGAACTGGTTAACTACTTTCACCCATTTTCCAGTTGTGAAAAATTATGTAAAATCAATATAAAAGTTGTAAAGATGTATTTTCCTCGTAAAGCACATGTTCGTCAATAAAACCGATCGTCTAGACGTAGGCTGAGAAAACGCTTTCATCGGTTCTTTTTCATAGTGGAGGGCACTGGTTACCAAGTGATATATTTGAGTCTAAAATAAACCCATGCGATCAAAATCTGGGTATTGCATGAAATATAAACAGCGTATTTGATGAGTTTTTTCCCAAATTGAGAGCTTATGTCGATAGCGCACAGAAATTCTAGACAAACAGCCATAAAGTGTTCAGTTGTATGCTTCTAGACGTATTAGACAAAAAAATGACGATGGTACGTAGCCTGAAATAATAATTCACATATCCTCAAAGTTTCTTCAAAATACTGCAGGTGAGGCAACAAAATTTATGAAGAATTCTTGAGATAAATCACAAAAACTGCAACATTGTATTCATCTACAATATGGTGGAAAAACTTTGAAAATGGTAACCTGATATTCAGCTAAATGAATAATTGAAAAAGAAGGAATATTAAGGCATTTCTCTTGTTCACCGGGTGAACAAGAAAATGCATTATTACCCATTGTAGGTAGTCATTAATCGGAAAATGAAGAAAAACTGCTCCGTAAAAGATATTGGAGTGAAAAGTTATTTCATGCTTCAAGACAAATATCAACAATTGACTTATCGTTGATTTTGGAGAGATAATAACAAAAATTTGTGGTGGAATGAATACCTAAATGATAGATTCTGGAAATAATATTAATAGTAATGGTTTTTCCTACCAAATTTTATGCCTACTGAATAAAAGATGAATCTTAAAGTTCATCAATTTATTCAGTAAAAAAGATGCTCCAAAGAAGCTCAATTGGGCATCAGAAGAAATCGATGCGACATCAATATTAGTTTTGATTTTCGAGAGAGTTGAGCCTAAAGTTATCCATAAATACACAGACACCTTTAAAGGACTTCTTAGACAAACATATCTGTTCTCAGTTCAGCTTCCGCCGTTCTTGTTTCATTTGAATTCGGAAGGAGGTTTGAATTTAAATGATGAGTTCAGTTCTCAATCTTGTTATTCGTTCAAGTTCTTTGAGTCCTGGATTGGATTTTACTATCGCCATTGTTACCTTTTCATTTTACTCCTGGTATTTAGCAAAATGCAGACAGTGCAAGATTTTCAAGCAAGCTGACGTGAACGAACAAACTAAAGCCTGACGCACTTGTTTACACTTAAGAATAATTCTAAGAATAAACAGGTCTATCTATCCCCTCAGTATTCAGTCTCAGTATCAGTTCTTCTATTAGTGTTTGAATTTCACATATTGGAAAAAACTGGCTGTTTGAATCGAACAACTGTTATGAAAAAAAATGCTCTATTTATAACAAGCTAATTTTTGAATACTGTCGATTGGACTGTGGATATCTTATTGGTTCTTTGGCTGCTGATTGTGAGTCAGTGTTCATGACGCCATTCATCCACTTTACACACTAGTGCCGTAAAGCAACTCATGATTCAAAAGAATTAGCTATGCCTACTTTACTGTGGATCACTCTCTTCGTGAAACTGAAATACAAATGGGTACTTCAAAGTATCTATGAAGTATTGTTGTTGCAATAATGAAGAGCGGAACGTGTTTCATCCTACACAAACACTTCGAGTCGAAAATGTACCCGAAATTACTGTATCCTACTTTCATCTAAAGGTAATTAAGAGCCAGTATGTTGATAGAATAGTTTCATATATAGGGTAAGCACAAACACTCCCCCAAAACTCATCAATTTGAGTGAGCGACAGCATGGGGAGAGATTTACAGAACAGGTTAATTATAACATTAAAAAAACTGATGTATAATTTGAACTTTGTAGTTGTTTTTAGACGACGATCAATACATCTGTTACAATAATAAATTGAGATCATTTCAAGTGGGTAATAGGTTATTCATTCAGTTTTCATTTGGTTACATTCGGTGTGGATTGTAATAAGCTGGACTTCTGTTGAGAAAAAGACAATTTTGGAATTCATTATCCAAATTCAATTTCCGACTCACACTGGAGAATTTACTTTACTAAAATTTTAGTTTCAACAATATCTAAAAGTAATTAACAGTACTTCTTTTTTAATCATTCAATACACTTATTGTATATAGAATTATACTTCAATAGGTTTTAACAGAAAATTGTCGCGACCAATTTGGGTTTTGACTAGTATGGAAATAACGGCAAAGAATTTTGCCATAGTTTGATACTACCTATCATCACATCAGCTTCAGAATCACTTGAAGCTTGGAATGTTGCACTTTAATTCCAATTTCAACATATATCTTGATTCGATAGCGTCGACTCTGTTCAGCTGTTTTGTGATCTGTGATGTAAAAGTGAACCCATCAAAAATCCCATGATAATGAGTTTTCAGAAATCTAACGTAAACATCACAAATGTGTATTTTTCTGCTAAATATCTTTGTAGACTATAAATGTCCCATCTACAAGAAATTTAATGGTAGTTAAGTCATTCATTGCCCATATCAATTTTCTTCAGCACTGTTTAAAAGTGCTGAATCTTTTGCATTTCCTTATTTCACACGCTCTTTGAAAAATGGCAGTGGATATGGGGAGCCACTTCCATAAAAAAGAAGCGAGTGAGAACTGCACTTCCCTTCACCAGGTGTTGGAGAAAAAGCCAGGTGAGCAGCCTTTGTTGTTCATCGAGGAGCCTCCCTATTGTAAATCTTTCACAAGCAAAATGTATATGCGACCTTGATTTCATCTTTTAATTACTATGAGACAATGTTAATATTTTCATTGTGTAATTTTCAATATTATATATAATATAATAAAAGCTGTAATTATAAAATAGAGTTGTATTGCAGTTGCAACGAATTTTTAACATAATTAGTTCAAGACTTCATTTTCATCATAAGAACATGTTACAAGAGTGAAAATGCAACAAGCTCTTATGAGCATACATGTTATAAATTTGTAACAATGGAGATAAATTGGCAAAAATGTATATCAAGTTGAAGAAAAATTATTGTCTTACAACTTCGTTAGTGTTAATTTTTCTGAGTAACGATCACGGAAGGCACTATAAGCAAAAGTTTGACATAAAGATTGAAGTTATATTGATTTTTGCAAAAATTATCAAATTTCAATAACATTTATCGCCAAAGCTGTGGAGATCTCTACAAATATATAAAGATATAATATTATAGAAAATAAGTGTATATCAAGTTAATAGAAATTGAATTTTTTCTAAACTTTATTGCTGTCAGTTTTTCTGACAAACCATCAGCACTATAGGCAAATGTTGACAAAAAGATTGAGGTGAAAATAATTTCTTAAAAAATTATCGAATTTCAATAAGGTCTACCTCCAAAGCTGTTGAGAATTCTATAGATATTTAGGTATATAACTTTATAGGAAATTCAAGTAGCTGTAATTTATATTTGAAGTATTTTTCTCTACAATGAACCGTTTCTGACATATAATAAATAATTTTTACCAAGAATTGGACCGACTTTATTAGTTGGTGCACTGAAAAATACAAAATAATATTAATACTATTGATTCTGGTAATTTGGAAGTTATGCAATTACCTATTGTAGCTAGATAGAAGACTTTTGGCACCACCTTCAAAAGAACCAGCTCCAATAGAAAACATATTAGGTATATTGTATTTTTCACTACACCAACTAATAAACTCGGCCCAATTTTTAGTAAACATTATTTTCTTCAAACTTTTGAGTGAAACAATAATCATGAAAATCGCTGAATGTTCACTAATACCAAAAAAAACAGTACTTATCCGATTACCCATGTATATTCATTGCTTGCACTTGTTATCATTCAGAGATCTCAAAACATCGCGGTGGAAATATACACACTCTCTACTTTTCCACTGCTGAAACTCGAAAACCGTAACTTTTTTTTAGAAAAATGTTCATTTTATAAGATTTAATCTCTTCTTTAATTTAGCCGTCTCATATTTTTAATTTTTGGAAAAATTGTCCCCTCCACCTAGCGGAAATACACATATTTCAGCCTTTATCAGTGCTGTAACTCGAAAACTGTAACTCTTTTAAAAAATTTACCTAATTTAAACTCATCTTTAATTCTGCTAGTTCAGATTTTCGAGTTTGGAGAAAAATTGGCGCCTCTACCCCCTTCCGTGACATTCTTTGGAGGGAAGGGGATTTCGGATTAGATTTTTTTTAATATGGGAATATTTCTCAACTCTCCTTTTACAAATGAATCAAAAATCATCTTAATCGGAGAACGTCTTCTATTCAAAGCGCGCGAACAGCCATACTTAAAAAAATATATAACTGAATTGTATACTTCCTCATTTCTTTGAAGTCGGTAAAAAATATACAAAAATTAGCTTTCCACCCTACTCTTATCCTTAGCTCACCTCCCAGGTGTTGGGACTTTTAATATGTTCACCTTTTAACTACTCCTGGCAAATACTAGAATTCAAAAATTATTATACACTCCATGCACTCTACAAGGTATTCATTGCCTGAACTAATATTCTTGAATTTAATTTCTGATAGACTTGTGTTCTGTCTCTTTCTGCTAAAAATTAATTCTAGTTGATCCAGAGTTATCTGGAAATATCTAATAAATCTAATAAATTGATTTTCAAATTATCGTATTCAAAATAATTTAGAGTAAATACAACGTCATTGATAATGTTTTGATTTAATTGTTGGTGCATATGTACATAATAACAAAAATGTAATGCAGGTCGGTCGGAAGAGGTCAAAGTCATTATCAGTAAAACATAATTCGGTAATAGTTCTAACAAGAGTTTACCATGAGATACTGAAGAGGATTCAGATACAGCCCCTTTGCTCACATATGAACTAGCTTATATTTCTTGAGAAGCTTTATAAATATAAGAATATAAAATTATTCAGACTAACTGTTTAAAAGTGAGGTTCCAAACGATTTGAATGGTATTTCACATATAGGAGTTTTCAAAATTTGTTATAATAATTACATTAGTTTAGCTTTGTTCTTCCTTCTAATATTACAGAATAAGATATTTTTTTATAAAATTGTCAAATACACGTTCAATATTGTGCAATTCAAATGATTCAAGACATGATCTCAAATACTAAGGCACTATTGACCTTAATACCTTAAGTTTAAGAAAATCGTGACTATTACAATAATTTGTTTTAGAAACCAAAAATAATTCAAAGGACAGAACAAGGAAGACTAGAGTCAAAAAAGTGAGATGGAAAATGATTTTCAAATAACCAATATCTTGAATATTATAATAAAGTCTAATTATATAATATAATATTGTAGGAGAATATAGATTATTATATTATATAGAACATTATAGAATGAAAGAGTTTTCTTTTGTCTTTAGTTAGTTGTTGACGCAGAAACAATAACAAGCCAATAAAATCGTAATGCAGGTCGTTGGAAAGAGGTCAACGCCAGTAGCCTGGCAAAATAAAAGCCGGTAAAATAGTACAGACCGTACCAGTGACACCGTGGTGAGAAACGAAACTGTCTTATATTATTATTTACCTTTGGCATGTTGCGCGTGAAGGGGTATACAGGAGCGGGCCCAGAGGATCAGCAGGAGCAGGAGCGCCCCCCGCAGAGGTGCTCTCTGCTGGCCCTGCCGCATGGTCACTCGGCACTCTCACATGTCGGCCCAGCGGAGGACACCACCATTCGGCCCACCATGCTGCTGAAACACCACAGACTGACGCGCCGCGACTTTGCAGCAGGCATCGTTGTTCCTCGACGGCTTTAGCGGGTGGCGCCAAGGATGCGGGACGAGGCCACGCACTGCGCACTACACGCCATAGGCGTCGTGATAAAGGGGTGAGTTGGTTGATCCTATTCTATGCGGAATATTCGCGAATCAACACTACATACTATACCTATACAGGGTGTTTCCTAAGAACGTGCAGAAAATTCAGCAGCATGTTGCTGATGTCAAAATAAGATGAAAAGTTCCTATAAACATATGTCCGCAAGTTATTCGTTTCTGAGATATATAGTGTCATAATGGTGCTAGGTGACCATTTTCAACAATTACTTTGGTTAGTACCCTCAACTAACTGTTTTATTATTAAATTAGTCCTAATTACTGTTATAATTATTACTAGTATTACATTTTAATAAACACCTATGTCCAATTTTGAAATATAATTGAAGAAAAATAATTTCTTCAACTACATTAATTTTGAATTTTTTTTTATTCAATATAATTTGTATCCATCATTTCAAATCCCAATAGCTCGAAAACAGTTGCTCGCAGAGACCTATACCAAGAATATCTATTTTGCACAAAAATATTAAAAATATCGATTGTTCCACTGGAAAACGCAATACAGGAACATACAAAAAAGTTGACATTTCAAATAACTGAAAAGACATGTATTCACAAAAAATAAAAATAAGAATTCAACTTTGACATTCTGTATCTCAGAAATGAATAAATTGCGGACATATGCTTATAGGAACTTTTTTTCTTATTTTGACGCCAGCAACATGCTCCTGAGTTTTCTACACGTACTTAAGAAACACCCTGTATATAACATACAAAATTTATATTGCTATCGTAAATATTTAATAAAGTTGGGGAAACTACTTTTATGACCTACTAAATCATTTTGAACTTGTTTGGAAAAATGTACTGTTCAATTTAAATTGTTGAAATAGTGCGGATAATGTTTTGTATAAATAAGATTTAATGGAAAAATGCAGGGCGAATATTTAAACCAGTTGATCTATAGGATTTAAAGAAAAATTAAAGTTAAAGTTAAGTTAAATTTCGTTACTATAACAAAGAAAAAAATATATGATAAATATTTTTTACAAAAAATGGGACCAAAAATAAAAAACAATATATTATAATTTTTGGTACTGGTAGTTTTGAAGTTGAACAAATTTACTTATATTGTAAGCTTTTGGCACCAACTTCAAAGGTACCAGAACCAACAGAATGAATTTTATTTGGTATTTTTCTGTGTAGGTACCAACTAATAAGGTCGGTCCAGTTTTTTATAAGAAATATTTATTTTACACTTCTATATTTTTTTTATACTCAATTTAGATGTTGCTCCATAAAATCTCTTCTTTGATTTTGTCTTCTCATATTTTCAATTTTGAAAAAAAATGCGCCCACTCCACAGCGGAGATACACATATTTCAGACTTTAACAATGCTGTAACTCGGAAACCTATAATTTTTTGAAAAATTCAAAAGGAAATGGTCTCTTCTTCAATTTTGTCTCCTCAAATTTTGGGAGATTTTTTTGAGGGGAAGGACATGTTGAATGTTGATTTTCAATTGTCAATGAAAAAAGAATAATGAAAAAGTCGCATTTTATATAACTCCGTTTGGTTCGTCGATCGAAAATAATCCACATCTGAGTTCCGGATTTTTTTTTTGCTTTGTTTTTTGTTTGTTCTTAGGTTATCTAAAAGGCTCACCGATGACACAGATTCGGCATCCTACTCGCATTGGTTACAACGCAATAGCCTAAGAACATGTCTCAGTCAAGACTGTAGCACGAAAACTGATCTTACAATTTTGATGAAACTTGTCTGAAACATAGAATAGATATTAGTGTGCAGTTTTCAGTACATTTTCAAATAGGGGGTGTTCGGTTATAGCAGGAAGAATGTGGTGCCATGCAAAGAGAAACTCAGAAAAAACTTGTCTCTTATCCTCTAACAAGAACGTAAATAGGAGTGAATTAGTAGGTATATGTGAAATTGAATCGAAAGTATATCCCGGTATAAGAAAATGTGAAGATTTTGAAGGTTTATAGACTCTTGCCTGACCTGTGACCAACAGATAGGCACCCTGAAATATAAACTTAACAGCTTAAGACTTCGCAGAATCCTAAGCATCATACTATTCGACTGTTTTACTTCACAAGTACCTACACAATCTTTGAGAAGCTACGGCATCTTATACTGGGACTCAGCTCGAGGTGCAATTAGCAGCATATTTTGAGCACAGGAGCGTATTGTGCGTTGCACCTTTGGATTTCATCCTACTTCTTGAAACTTGCGGAGCTCACTATTCCATCACATTATTTTCTATCACTCGTCTCTTTTGTTTTAAGGCAGCCAGAATTATTCACGACAAATCCTGATCGATATGCTGACATCATGTCAGTGGTTTCCAGAGGCATAATAAGCCTCTAATTCCCGTACACGTCTCCACATTTTCGAAAAAGAACCTTACTACAGGTCGATAAAAGCCTATGAGAAATTTCTTAATGCTCTAAAACAAATTTAGTATATATGCAAATTCAAAAACAAAGTCTTCCACTTTCTGCATCGACAATGTATACATTTAATTTTAACATTTAGGCCCGGTTTCATAATGAATCCTTAATGGGAGATTAGTTAATTCCTCAATTTGTGTAACTCATATCTTTATAACAGAATAAAAAAATCAGGTGTGTCCACTCACACGACTTTCCTACCGCTCGCAGGCAAATTCCAGTGAATAAAAAATTGTACACTATTGCAATACTTTCCTTACATAGCGACGATAATAGCGGTAGTATAGTAAAAATCCTCTGGTCAAATCGTGCTACCACTCAGCATGTCAAGACAAACAACAATGGTCCTGTAAAATTTTTTTCTCAATATGAAACGTTTAGCCAGAGTTTGAAGAAACATGTGGAAAATATGGAATTTTATTCAAGCATAACTTTTTTGTGCTTTTTATCAGAGATGGGTGGTAAAGGGCTCTCAGAAGAATACTTAAGGCAAGTTTTATCAAAATCCTTAGAGCCGTTTTCGCGCTACAGTCTTGATCAAATCACGTTTTTTGGCTATAGCTCAGCACCCAGTGTATACATAATTCTCATTCAGTGCCAACGGCGAGTAATATTGGTATCAAACAAAATAAAGAAGAAAGCAACAAAATCCCCCGCTCCGTTCCCGAGATAATGCTGTCACAGACTGACAGACAGACAGACAGACCGATGGCTGAAAATATGTTTATTAGACTAAGAGAACTCTGAAACGTCAACATTTGTAAAAATCTCGATACCGAAAATTTCACACCATTACAATACTTTCCTTATACAGCTACTATATAGTAGCATAGGAAAGTAAATAGCGCATTCTATAATAACTTTTATAACGTCAATCTTATCTTCCGTTCTTTTAAAGTAACTTTGAACTATATGTTCAATCAAAAAAATTATGAACTTTCTAATGTTTAATTCTGTTGGTTATGGTACATTTCAAATTGGTGCCAAAAGTTTTCAACTGACTAGAGCTGCTCAACTTAAAAAATAAATGTATTAATAGAATCAATATTATTTTGTATTTTCCAGTGCACCAACTAATGATGTCAGTCCAATTTTTTGTAAGAAAAATATTTATTCTACTGACATTGCTGAGTCATCCATTGATTTTGTTAGCAATAAAGGATATTATTAAAGTATGTTCTAGTTTTTTTTTTCTCACGATGATATGAGTGATTTCTTGTAAAAAAATCGCAATAATTTTTTCCTTAGTATATCTCAAATATTATTTTATGTGCTCTATGATTTTTTTGAGAACCTTTAGAATTTTTATTTTGGACATTTCTAGTTATATTCTAATATTTGATATAAATTTACCCAAATAAAAGAGATAACCCAAACTCATCATTCGATCCATAATGTTCCTATCCTAATAAAGAAATAGTCTGGAAATGAGAACAAAGCCAAAAATCATCCCTACATCGTACAGACCATATTAATAATTCATGCGAATGTATGGTGTGCAATCCATTCGTCAGGAATTATGTAAAGAGGTGAATACTCGTAAAAAAGGCATCAATATTTCACCATTCCGGGTTCAATTGCACAATTCAATCTTGAGTGCACGTCTTTCCCATCGAATCCTTTCTAGGGATTTATTAATGCTTCTCGCCCTTCGAGTGAGCAATTTTCCGCAAGGCTCTCAGATAATTTTACACTATTCTCGATGCTACCGGCATCCAGTATTTGTAAGCAATACCAGCATTTTAGAGCGCATATCATTCCAGGATTGGCAAATTCGTATATACTATGTGAAAACTGCTCATACTTTTGTTCTGAAATTTTGAAGTCGTGAATTTTGTGCTCTACCTAAATGAAATAGTTAGCTTTTCACAACTATTACTGTTGAATCGCTAATTATCTTATTTTAAACAGAATAGCTTTTTATTTCAAATACAATACTATACTACCAACACTAGGGTAAGGTTTAATGAAAATTGATTTTGAAATATAAAGAAAAAAGAGATGATTATTATTATTTATAATGAGATAAACAAAATCCATGTCCGGGAATATTTTGAGTACTCAAAAATACACATTTACAATGAAATCGAAAATGTAATTGTTAAAAATACAATCTGGACAGGGAAATTCAAGATAATATTTTTTTAATGGTAGAGTTACTTGAGAATGTTCTAGCTGGTAAAACTTGGAAATGTAACCCAAAAATACTGCGATGGTCATGATTGTGAGATCAATAATAACTTAAGGGTCAATGGTCTGACATGCCAAGGCAAGCCAGGACACTACGAGGGAAACCCTCGATAGAATACAAAGGTTGACCTGTGTTTGTATCACCGGAGCTATGAGAAAGTGCCAAACTAGGCCATTGGAGATCACCACAGATCTCACACCTCTTAATCTTCCCAGTGACGAGATGATAAGGAAAGTCAGCATCGAGAAAGCTTTTACTCCGATGCTAAGTAGAAAAGAAGATTGGGAAAGGGCGCCCACAATCAAAGCTCTCAAAAAGAATGCCATCAAATGGTACACAGATGGTTTTAAAACCACTTCGGGTTCTTGCGTTGGAGTATTTGGGCCTGGCATAAAATGCTCACTATCGTTAGGTTGCTTTCCAAGCACCTTTTCAGGCAGAAGTATTTGCAGTCGAAAGATGTGTGGAAATGTAACTAGAAAGAAACCATCAGAAATGCAATAAAGCTATTCATTCTGACAGTCAGGCTGCGATTAATGCACTGAGCTCTCATATTATCGATTCTAGGGTGGTATGGGAGTGCCGAAGAAAACTCAACGGAATAGGCAAGAAAAACAAGGTCTATTTAGTCCGGATTCCCTGTCACTCGGGAATCAAAGGGTATGGCCAACACATTTGCCAAAAAAGAAGCATGGCCCTTAACCTTTCAGTGGTACCAACAAGAAAGAGTTTCAGGAGAAGGAAATAACCGTACAAGAAACACTCTGTCAGTATCTCCCAGAGTTTAATACTGCAAGATCCAAGAAGTATCTGGATCTCAGCAAGAATATGCTACACCTCCTCACTGGATTTCCTACTGGGCACTGTCGCCTCAGAAAGCATCTAACGAGAATGGGTCTGGCAGAGAACGATGCAGAAATGATGGAGTAACCTCCTTGAAGCCATCCCAGATTCTGGATTTCATTAGAACCCTGAAACTGAAGGTCGAGCTGTAGACTACGTAGAGGCGAGAACAGCTCTGATGGAGAGCACAATAGACCTCAAGGTCGCATTGCAAAGGAAACCCCTAAATACTTCCGGATATGAGCATGTATTTTTTTTGTTGGCTATTTTGGTTTGAGTTGTATTTTGTGAAATCTAGAATCTGGATCAATGACATTTTGTCAATGTGAAAATGTTTTCTCACAAATTATTTAAAAATATGTCATCACTGCAAAGCATCATTTATTTATTAATTAATATTGGACCATATTCAGATGTGAAGTTTTACAAAAATAATATGTATCAATCTCACTCATAACAAAACATTCAGAGACACATTGGGAAAATCCGAACTACTTTAAAATAAAACTTTCTATAAGTAGGAAATGAAGTTTCGGCGATTTTCGTTGCATATAGCTATATAGAGTTTCATAAAGCTGAAACTTTTCTACAGGAAAGGAGCTTATTAAACTTTGAAAAAGATATAATACTATCAATATTTGCGAAACTCGTCACCTAAGAACCTTTTCGACTGCTTCGGTTATCGTTTCATTTGCGGATATAAAGTCTTTAGAAAAAATAAACATCACAGATTGGTTGGCATCATTTAAGCAATCATAGTCTCGTCAGTTGTTGAAAGTAAGGAGAAAAAATAAATAATTCTGAATTACTAAAGGAAACTGTTGTTAAACTGTTAAGAATAATTATTAACAGTACTACTCGAAAATAAATATATAAACTGTTGACCTATCAGTGTTGGCAGGTCGTAGGTACATTTCAGAAACAACTTTATGAGCACCAACTCCAATGTGATTAAAGAGCATAACATAGTTTCAAAATAAATGGCCTGGAAAGATTGCTAGCTAAACTCTGTTGACTAAAATAATGTTTGAACAATTATACTCAATGTTTTTTAACAGCTTTAATATTTGATTGTAAATTTGTTCAAAACTATTTTTGAAATTCAAGACTCTTCCCTCCAAAAACCGCCCCAGAAGGGATCGGGTTGGGCAATTTCTCTCTAAAATCGAAAATCCGAGATGGCAGAATTAAAGGTAAAAAATAAATTATCCACAAATGTTTAAATTGAGAACTTTTGCAAAAGAGATACACTTTTTGAGTTTCAGCAATGTTAAAATTTGAAATATTTTTATCTTCGCTATGTGGAAGGGGCAATTTCTTTCGAAAGTTGAAAATCGTGAATGCCAAATTTAAGGCCAGATTATTTATTATTTACCATTTACATTAGACGTTTCATTCCATAGAGTTATCGTTTTCGAGTTAGAGGACTGATAAGAGTCTAAGCTATGGGTAGTAAAATATTTCCTCCGCGATATTTTGTGATCGACAAATAATTCTCGTAACAAGTACAAGCAAAGAACATACAAGAGGTTCTTCTTTGGTACAAGTGAACGTTCAATGATTTTTGTGAATAATGTTATATTTAAAAGTGTGAAATATTTTTTTTTTACAATAAATACCTACTTTATTAGTTGGTGCAATGAAAAACACAAAATAATATTAATTCCATTGGTGCTGGTATTTGTAAGGTTGGTGCCAAAAGTCCTCAAATTAAATACAATTTACAACTCCAAAATTCCCAGTAAAAATAAAATAAATATTATTTTGTATTTTTAAGTGCACCAACTAATAAAGCAGTCCCATTTTTTGTCAAAATTATTTGTTAATATCAGTTTGCCTTCTTCACAAAAGTAATTGAGAATCTTTTAATTGGAACGTAGAAGTATTATCAATAATAATAATAAAAACTTATTGTCCTTTAGATTATGAACAATTATGTGAGACACGTCAGTGTAGAAACGCAACAAAAAACAGTAAACTGAAAATATAACCTAAAAATAAGTAAAAATAATAGTTACTATAAATTGTAAGACAAGTACTCAGATAAAGAATAGAAGCAATAATAAAGATTTTACTCCACGCTCAAATAACTTTATGTTGGATAATATTTTTTCTTCAGGCGGCTTGTTATATGTATAATAATGTACCCATGTACTAAGGGCTTTTTCATTACAAGGACAACCTATGTCATGTCCTGACAAGATCTTGTTAAATAGTTATGGTAGGAGCTATTCATTGGAAAAGCAATGATATTAGATTTTACATATTATATTAGTATTTCCAGAATGTAGATGCAGGGAAGAGTTAGCAGTGCCAAATCATTGAACCTGATTTTACATGACCCTCTAAGACCTAGAGACAATATATTTTTATAGGTCTCTTCTGTAACTTTAAAAAATCTTACAAACTTACCCAAAGATCTCCTAAAAACAATACCATATTTTATTCTGGAGCAACAGTAAGCGTAGTAGTAAGACATAAGAACAGATCTGTCTGCATCATTTTTATGTCTATATAATGCAAAAAATACTGGGGCTATTTTTTACGAAGTAAATCGCTATGAGATTCCGAAGTCAAGAATTTATTCAATATGAGACCCAGAAATATAACCTTTTGCCTATTGGACTTGTTTTATGGAATAGTGATCAATTTTCAACAATTGGCTTTCATGCATACAGTTGTTTCTTTTCTTACCATCAAACGATTACGGCCAAACCAATTACAGAGTTCATTTATTCGAATTTGGTTTCTATTTTTCAAATTAGGCAAATCTTTGTCAAATTTAAGGTAAGATATCAGCAAACAAGATTAGACTTCGCTCATGGAAACTTCTCATCAAATCATTTATAAATATAACAAATAAAAAGGGTCCCAAAACAGGAACTTGAGGAACACCATATTTTATAACTTTTTTTTATAGGAGGGAACAAAATTAATTTATGCTGTTTATTATAGAGGTAAGATTGACTTCAGTACCCAAACTTATCTATAAATCTATAATTATTAATTTATTACCAGTTGCAAGTCATGGTTGACAAAATGCCTTAAATCCATATAAATACCGAAACATATCTAGTTGTTATTTATATTCCCGTAAAGATCAGTCTATGTATATTCCCAGATATTTTATTTTTGTTTTAGATGATATAGTGAATATCTGCCCCCGTGCTTAAAAGTTTCTACATATAGACATGTTGTTCAGATGTTGCTCTTCAAAAAAAATGCAAATATTCAACTATCAGTCATGCGTTTAATGGATTATTCTGACATGCAGTCAGATCCAGAGGGCACTTTCATCACACCTGCTAAGTGATGAGGTATCACGGAAGACCTGGATTCAACCCCAACAATCTGATAATGAATCGTGACAGCAGGCAGGTGTAGTTCATGTTGGGCCTCCTCATGCGTGTATTTCTACTTCTAATATTATTCTCACTGCAGGTCACAGGTCGTGTAGATTTGTATAATGCGACCATCTCGTCCTAGGTGAATGAAGTTACCGGCCAAAGGTTTTGACGTTACATACCTTACTAAATACGATGATACTGAGACTATTTTTTACCGACGAAACAAACGGAGGAGGTGTATAATTCGACTGTTTGTCTGCATTTTTTTATGGATGTCGTTTGCTTCTTATTAAAAGTGAACGTGCTCGATTTTCTATTGAGAATTGGTGCCATTGAAAAAAGAACCCCCAAAAACTTACCCTAAAAGGAGTGAAGAGGGTAATTTTTGTCGAACATCGAAAATCTGAGGCGGTAGAATTGTAGATGAGACCATATACGGAAACGTTTAAATTGAACATTTTTTTGAAAACAGTTACCGTTTCGAGTTGCAGTAGTGGAAAGTTTGTGGATTTCTGCTATGTAGAGAAAATATTTTTTCCGAAAATTGAAAATATGAGACGGCCAAACTAAAGAAGAGATTATATGTAGCAACTTTTAAATTTGACATTTTTCAAAAAAGCTACGGTTTTCGAGTTACAGTATTGGTAAATTCTGAAATATGTGTATTTCCACCGCGATCTCTGAATAATAGCAAGAACAAGCTAATGATATACATGGGTAACAGGATAAGTATTGTATTATTTGATATTAGGGAACGTTCAACAAATTTCATGACAATTACACTCAAAAATGTGAAATAAATAATTTTTACCAAAAATTGGACCGACTTTGTTAGTTGGTACACTGAAAAATAAGAAATAATAATAATTTTATTGATGCTGGTACTTTTGAAGTCTTCTATCTAACAAAAATTGCACAACTTGAAAATTATCAACACGAATAGAATTAATATTATTTTGTATTTTTCAATGCAACTGAAGTCGGTTCAATTTTTGCTAAGAAATATTTATCTCTATTTGATTCAATACGTTTTAATCCATAATATACTCTAAAATCAATATGAATATATCTTAATTTTTAGATTCTCTGATTTTTTATCACCAAAGGTGATGGACGATATCAAATTTTGTACAGTAAAGTAAAACCTCCATCAAACGAGACCTTATTCAACAAAATATAATTTATTCGGAACCAATAAAAAAACAAGATAATTACGAGAATATTTGCTTAAAGAGCTTAGTATGATAATGTATGTAAACTTATAAATAATTTTGATCAAATTGAACATCACTTTATTTATTCTACCAGAGGCTTGAAAAATTTCCTTTCAATATCGATCCAAAATTTTGGTTATCCTAAACCACATCTGCCAAACGAGACCTTATTCAACAAAATAAAATTTATTCGGAACCAATAAAAAAACAAGATAATTACGAGAATATTTGCTTAAAGAGCTTAGTATGATAATGTATGTAAACTTATAAATAATTTTGATCAAATTGAACATCACTTTATTTATTCTACCAGAGGCTTGAAAAATTTCCTTTCAATATCGATCCAAAATTTTGGTTATCCTAAACCACATCTGCCAAACGAGACCTTATTCAACAAAATAAAATTTATTCGGAACCAATAAAAAAATAAGATAATTACGAGAATATTTGCTTAAAGAGCTTAGTATGATAATGTATGTAAACTTATAAATAATTTTGATCAAATTGAACATCACTTTATTTATTCTACCAGAGGCTTGAAAAATTTCCTTTCAATATCGATCCAAAATTTTGGTTATCCTAAACCACATCTGCCAAACGAGACCTTATTCAACAAAATAAAATTTATTCGGAACCAATAAAAAAATAAGATAATTACGAGAATATTTGCTTAAAGAGCTTAGTATGATAATGTATGTAAACTTATAAATAATTTTGATCAAATTGAACATCACTTTAGTTATTTTACCAGAGGCTTGAAAAATTACCTTTCGGTATCGATCCAAAATTTTGGTTATCCTAAACCACATCCGCCACCTTAATCTTATTTGATCGAGTTTTTTTCACTGTGGAATAGATACTATCAACCTGAATGTCTATTTCATTTCAAAGCAAGCCTAGTGAAGAAGTGATGTCTTGTATTGGCGGATTCTATCGAGAACAAATTCTTTCACGAACTCGCCTCGCTAAGAATGTGCCGCCAAGTGCGATTTCATCAAGACAAATGGCTCCATTTCCAGAGAATTCTCGCAAACGTCCATGTACGTATCAAAAATGAATATTTGATTGAAGATATATACGTACCTATATTGCGGTTTCTACTTTATGCTAATTGTCATATAATAGATAAGATAGAGAATTGTCGATGAAATTTACCTGTATTAGAAAAAAATTTTTACTCAAATACCATCTCTTTTTATCAGATACCAATTTTGTCATAAAATAAACTATTTTATTCTCATTAAGGGGGAAAGTGTGATATTTATGATTAAGTGGCCAAGTTGTATGGAAATTAAATTGGAAACTTATTTAATCGACACATATTTCAGCAGAATATTTTTTAAATATTATGTTGAATAACTCAGAAAAAAACTAACTCAGACTTTATTTGATAAAGCAGTGAAGAAAAAAAAATTTTGTTGGTGCTGATATTTCTGAAGTTGAAAAATTGGTTAAAGATACAATAAATACTCTTGGCATCTAGTTCAAAATTATCAACACCAATAGAATAAAACTTATGTTTTATCAATAATGTTGATCCTTGTTCTTTTAGAGAATCTGCTATAAAGCTTTTTTTCTCAAAGGTCAAAGGTCTTCAACTGGAAAACCATTAAAGTTATGGAAAATGTCAAATTTTAAGCTTTCCGGAAATTATATCCTCAAATGCGCTATCCCATTTTTTCTGCGCAACCATTTTCAGTAACCCTGTTTCGAATGAAAGAGTCATCAAATTTCAAATTTTTATTAATCTATGTCATAATTGTTCATACTTCAAAGTTCAATACAGTAACACCAGCATTTTATCTATCTAACAACAAATAGATCAAGATGCCCAAATCACCGCGTATTATGCTCTATTTCATTCGCACATATCCTACGGCACAATCCTATGGGGAAACTCCGTCAACTCTGTATATATATTCAGAATGCAAAAGAGGGCTATGAAAATTCTTGCTGGAGCTAAGTTCAATGAAGACTGCGCTCCTCTTTTTAAGAAGTACAAAATATTGACACTACCTTGTATTTATATTTTTCACAATCTCCTTGAAATACACCAACAAACAAGTGAAATTTTTAAAAAAAAAATAAAAATAGTTTTTATTGGGCGTTTAAGATTTAAACCGTACCGATGAGTACCTACTATTGCTATCCTTTTCTCGATTTTAACTATACTTATGTATATGTGTTTGCCAGCAACAGCAATTCCATAACAAATTACTGTTTGTCTACCACAACACAAAATTAAACTTTAAATCAACAATAACGTCTGACGTTTGACAATTGCGACATAACCATAGACGATCTTCCAGAAAGTACCTATATACCAGAGAACGAGACGTATATATACGCTCCATGCTCGTGCGTAATTTCAGTGACGGATCCCATTGTCGTTCCATGTCGACAAAATAATGATCTTGGTTGAATGAGATAATTATAATTACCAATATTGGATCACACTTGGAGCTTAACAGGCGGCGAGATGTCTGCGATCTAAGTACGAATTCGAAATTTCAAATCTCTAGACCGTATGGGGCCTGAGAAATCGCTGCAGAGTCCATTGATACAAGAACCGAAAGTAATAAAAACTTTTTAAAAAACACACTGGAAAGTGCATCACACAACTATTCAACACGTGTAAAAATCACATAAGAACTCCAAAATATAGACTTGTTACTTCTGATAAAAATACATAAAATATCAGTTTGTAAAACATACTGCCAGACATGTACAAACAAATAACCTTCAAGATCTTTAAAAAATATATCATACCATGGCTTATACAACCAAATAAGAAACGATATCCATAAATCATGTAAAGAGAGATAACAGGCAATGGATACAATCCGATTAACATATTAACACTTACTATAATATAAATTATATTTTCATGTACCACTGCTGAAGAGTCGATGCGATTTTTATATAAATAAAAAAATCGAATTTCGAATTGTCAACGACACCATTAATTATTGCAGTATCTCAACCTATGTTCAATTTGGATTTAATTTTATTCAACGGAACCAATAAGTTATCTTTCACCAATTATCGACTTCGGATGTTTCTAAATAATATTTCTAAACCTGAGAATCTTAGGTGTTATTCAACCGAGACTCATACTCATTTCAAAGCACTTTTCTAAGACTAATATGCTTTACCTATACATATTATTATTTTCATCGAAATTATTAAAATTCCTAACTTTACTCTGGATACTCCTTCTCAGGGTACATCCACGCAATTGAGAAAAAATGCTTTTAAATTTCATCAAAACGTGACCTTGAACGTACTAAACAAAAATTAAAACTCAACTATTCCCCAACATTGCCTAAATCCTTGTTTTCAACAAACAACTTTCCAAATGGGAAGGTGCTTTTAAAACGTGATTATGCGCCACATATTATATTAATTTGTTGAATGTCGCGTGCGAAGCAAATCTCCCTTTCTTTCATCCATCCAATTTGAAAAACTTGACGTGACGTGGGGCAGTGCATTTTACAGCCAACAGAGCGCCCCTTCAGGTGGTGTTTCCTGTTGGATCGATATATAAATACGCCATCGTCTGTCACTGTCGCCACCATCGATAATACAGGATGTATCGGCTATATACCTTCCATTAGCCGTTTCTATAATGCTGCTCAAGTCACTCAAGATATACTTGTGAAAATCCACACTAACATTAAAAATGCAACACCCATGAAACATAAAAATATAATATATATTCAATAAATCAAATGGTTTATCTAGTACATGGAATCATCACAGTTTCAAACAATTTCATTTCTCTTTGCCTGAAAATTTGACATAATAATAATGTGTCAAAACCTGTGTTAAATTCTCAACTTTCCCTTTACATTGAATATGGTAACCAATGTCTTCTTGGAGAGTTAAGTCCCAAGCAAAATGATCTTCAACCTATCATTTCCTACATATGTTCATTGGGTGAAAGATCAGGAGTTTCAGCTGGCCAGGGAAAAATGGAAACTTGAGAGTCACGAGGATACCTGTAGTGACTATATGTTATATAATAAGCTTTTGTTGTTGCTACTGATATGACATATAATAGCCAGCCATTTCTGCAGCTCCTACCTAGAGTTAAAAATCTGTCTCAGAGTGTAGTTCTACGTACAGCACCAGATAATGGTGACGACGTCGTTGTCTTTACTCTGTGTCCTGGAAATTTCGAGAAATCCTGTTATGTACATTTCAAAAATAATAGCATAAGTAGTATTCTAGAGACCACATTGAACTTGGGACACCCTGTATGTGTTTATCCACTGCCGCATTGTCCTGTTACTCCTCTGCTCCGTGCAAACGAAAGTTGCGCAAATGTGACGTTACCGTGACGATGGCGCTACCGTACAGGACGCTAAAAGTTTGGAGATCCATGTTGCTGTGATGAATGGGAAGTCCCAAGGGAATACATATTACTTTGCGTGCAACGATTGGATGATGGAATTTCGTGGGGGTTATTATTAGAGGCAGAATATGTTGCATACCTACATATTAATTCTGTTCCCTAACATTTAGATGAAGGAAAATGAGTAGAAAATGATAAACTACCATATGGAATTAAAGAAAATGAAAGACATCATTGTAAAATGGAGAACTCGCTTTTAAATAAAAGAGTCTTTATGGATGAAATCTTGAGCTATGAGTGGTCTAGTTGGTAAGCCGTTGTACTTCTAACCTAGAGGTCGTGGGTTCGAGCCCAACTAGGTGAAGGTCTTTTTCGTTACAAGAAATTTTCAGGAAAAATTCCGGGGGTAGAAGGATCGCTAGAACATGGAAAAAACTAGCTCACTTGCTCCTTACCAACCCGTGGTATTATACGCCTCATAAATGGTCCTCTTATCAGTTGCAACACTGACAAGGCAGTAAACGCATGTTCATTAGTGAACATACAAAAAGCCTGACGATGAACTCAAGAGTAGTAAATAATTTATTAATTCTCTATCTCTCTGTAGCGTGATATATTTTGGCTTACGTAGTTTCCATGATAAGTTATCGATATTTTTTTTGATCTTGTGCGGCATGTAACATCTCAAGTATTCTGCTGACAGTCCAGTCCATTGAGGAATGTTTTTAAGCCCCAAGTATTTCTTCCTATCAATGCCTCGCTCTACATCTATTTTTCCTTTGAGTATGAAATCCAGTTATGAGATGTGTTAGCTCTCATTAAATTCCCCAAATGTACAAGTTTTCTCTCTTTTATCATTTTCATCAATTCAACTTCTTCTGGATTCTATTAGAGACTTCTAAATATATTTCCATCATATTTTGAGAATTTGTTGATGAGCACAAACTACGAAGGCTTCTAACTTATTCATCATATTATGTTTCATATTCCAGTTTCCATATCCGTATAGTAATACATGAAATACATAGCATTTTAGGAATTTAATTCTCATAGATTCAGTTAAGAATTAAATGCTTCTTTTGTCATGTGTATACAATTTTTAATTTCTTCATCGAAATCCAATGTTTCGTTTACCCAGCATCTTAAGTTTTCAGAAGGGTTAATTTTTCTAATTGACGGATTGTTGAGAATTAGCTGTATAGGGCCATTTGCTCGCATACTACCTATAAGTAGATTTATCTTCGATGTATCTGTTATTGGATTATTCTCTAAGGACTCGGTCCATTAGGAATTGAAAATCTTCCATACTTTCAGCCGTAATGACTGTATCATCCTCATATCCGATTTTGTTAGGGACAACATATGATAATTTTGTTGGTTTCGTTGCCATCTACCAAAACGTTGGCTTAATGTTTCCAATATAAATGTCCTACGAACCTTAGATCTCCGTTATCTATTCCGATCATCTCAAGGTATTCAAAAAGCCTATCAAACGTCTATAGAGCGGATGTGAATTGGTTTCTGTAGTTCTCATGATCTTTGAAGTAAGATTTCTCTCATACTCAACCCATACCTGAAACCAAATTCTTTGTTTCTCATTGTTTCTTTGTGATACTATTTAATTCTTCCAGGAATAATTTTGAGAAGGAGTTTGCAAGAGTGGCCCCGTGAGATTTTTAGCCTGAAGTATTTACATGATGATGTGTTAGGCTTTTTTTTGGAATAGGACAGTCATCTAGGTATCTAACCCAGTCTTGTGGTACTAATTTGGTAAGGCATTCTAAAATTATGTAATTCAGTTATTGTAGGTATTCTGTGGCTGAGAGACCATCTAAAATTACTCGTAATTTATGCAACCAAGTCAAATTTTCGTTTTTTCTTATAGTAACAACTATTAATTAATAACTAGTCATAAATTTGGCAGAACATTAGTCATCTAAGCAATCAAGCACACCTTCTTCGAGAAATCAATGGACTCGCATAATAAGGTAAGTTAACTTCAATCAACACTGTTAAGATCACCGAAGATAACGTTGTTATATCACCGCTGGAGATGTAGGTCACATATATGTAGGTATATTATGTTTTGTATGAGTGAAAGTGTACCACCACGAGAGTACCAAGATCAACAACGTGTGTATGTGTTTGTGTATAGAACCCATGCTTCTGTCTTTGTGTCTGTGTGTGCGTTTATATGTTTCCTGGTCCACGGCCATCGGCAGCACATTTAGTGTCAAATTGGCCATCGACAAGAACACAAACGTCCAAGTAGTACCAGAAGAGCACCTCTCTTAGTGGTCCCCATGATGGATGGAAAATTATTGATGCTCGTCGCGTTGCTTGGACTGATGATTGGTTCTGCTATAGGTTTTCCCGATGGAGCTCCAGTGGATGCTTGTGTTAAGCCCAGACCGAATCAGCCCTATCATGGTCAAGCGAGACCGCAACCGGCGCATACGAGTCCCTTTCAAATTTTGCAGTCACATGCCGAGTATGGACCAGGCTCGCAAATAACTGGTGAGTTTATTGTCGATTGAAAATGAGTTAAAATTTGAGTTTGTATATTTTATAAAGTGTGAAGTAAAGTTGGGTCGCTGAAATAATAGAAAATAGTATTAATTTTAATGGTGCTAGAGATTTTCAAGTTTGACGCACATTTCAAAAGTACCAGCACCATAAGAAGTAATATTATGTTGTATTTTTCTGTAGGGATGATAAAACGCTTCCTTTTCCTTTAAAATAAATTTTATTCATTTATTGTTGCATGTTCATTTATATTCAGTGATTTCAAAATAGATTGGTTACAGTTTTGCACTTTTTTAGTATTGTAAGTGCTAAACCCTTCATTTATTTCTAATTTTCAACAGAACAATTTTGGGAATAATAGGAAAAATTTTAACATTAACGACATAACCATTTGATTCATGAAATGTTTCAAGTTCTAGGACCAATATTTTTATTTAAAATTTTTCAGTAGCCCTAAATGAGAATCTACTAGAGGGTTTAGCTATGGTTTGACAAGTTTATAGCTGTAAAATCATCTAAATATTTCAATAAATTTAATTATTTGCGAATTTCGTAAAAATATTTTTTTGGTTTTTTTTTAATTTTGTCTGATTCAATATTTTAAAATTATTTCGATATTTTTTAATTTAATTTTATATTTTCATCAAATAAAAAATAATTTTCTATTACCTGCTTAAAGGTTGTTTTTGGAGAAATAATATATTGAAAAATTAGATATCAGATTATCTTTCACCAGTCATATTGTCAATGTATAATAAACCTTTCAAATCAGCGATAATTTTAATATGTGAAACGATTTGACTTCCAGATCATATTATCAATTTATAAGCCTCCTACTTTTGTCGGTCAATAATAAATATTTCTTTCAATCAATATTATTTCATGGGATACAAATAAATTATTTCATATTAATTACATTTACCTACTTTGAAAATGCTGTCCAGATATGTTCATGATGAAATTATTTATATATTGCAACAAAGATTCCAAAGCAGGTGCTGCTACCTAGTTGTCGTAATAACTTTATTGCATAATTAAATTCACCGTGCACAAAACTTTAGCTTAATCAAAATGAATGAATTCAATTTTAATTAAATTCGAAGCTTTAATGAACCATCAACCTGTACAAATGCAGTCTTATACTTTGTCATAGCCCATTACTATGCATATATCTAATAAGCATTAAAGGTCATCTATTCAAATGTAAATATTCTCAACATTGACTGGCACGCCATCGTGTTATTCATTATATTCACAAACCATTCACCTCTGATTACAGTTTTTTTAACTTATATTTCTTCGACATGGTATTTAACAGAATTATTATTATCAATAAATTATGTTCTCAAATCAGACAACAAGTGGAATAACAAAAATAATTATTGATATGTTTCGAATCAAATACGGTGGAGAATTTCAAATATATGTTTCCAGTTTTGAGAAATAATTATTATATTCTAGTTGCTTACTTTCATCATTTTTTCATTCATTGATTCGTTGGCATCATTTAAAATTCAACGATTTGCTTATGTAAAAAATTGTTTGATGCTTCACAGAACACTTACAGCAGTATTTATTATAGAAGTCTTGAAATTAATAGGTTCTAGGCATAGACATAGCAACTAGGAGACTGCGAATAAGATAGTACGGTGCGGGTCCGGTTATCTAACATTTTGTCTTTATTTACTCACTGCTTTTCATTGGTTTTTTGTCTTCATCTAGTGCTTATTTTGGTAGTCACTAGTTACTGAAATGATAACCCATAATATTATTAGGGGAACCTCTGTAAATCAAGTTCAATTTTCAATAGTCGTAATTTAGGCAAAATTTTCAAATGTGACTCTAATTTGATGTTATGACCATAGTTATAGTATTTAGTAGCTTGTTAACTTTTAACTGGGAGTTCCTTGATAACAATTTAACTTGAAACTGACAAATTGTGCATTTGCAGTCCGTCACTCCTACCGTACAATAATCTTGAATTTTTGCTCGATTCCTAGGTACATAGGTAGTTCTCGTACCACAATAGTACCTATATGACTATATGTCCGTGCGTGCGGTGTATATAGGTAGTAAACGCACTCAGATTTTGGTGATTTTTGATTTATTTGAAAGAGGAGACTTGAAAAAATATTCATAAAAATCAAATCCGAAATCTCATTCACACCGAAAACCATCTTCGAAGGAAGTAAAAAATTTTCTTGAAAATTGAAAATCCGAGATGCAGAATTAGAGATAAGAAAATATCCGGTATTGTTTGAATTGAAGATTTTTTGAAAAGAACTTCGGCTTTCGAGTTTCAGCGATCTTAAAATTTGAAATATATGTATTATCGCTATGTGGAAGGGTTGAATTCTTTCGAAAATTGAAAATCTGAGAACGGCAAATTAAAGACCAATTTATTTGTCGCAACATTTATATTGAACATTTTTTCCATAGAGTCAGGGTTTTCGAGTTACAGCAGTGATAAAGTCTAAAATATGAGAATTTCCGCAACGATGTTTTAGATTTCTGAAAAACAACAAATACAAGGAAAGTATACATGGGTACCTAATAGTATATGTGAACGTTCAACGATTTTTGTGACTAATATAATAGTCAAAAGCGAGAAATAAATATTTTTTACAATAAATATTTTTTACTGAAAAGTGCGAAATAATATTGATTATATTGATACTGGTACTTTTGAAGCTGAGCAGTTGCAATTAGATTCAAAACTTTTCAAGTACCAATAGAATTAATATTATTTTGTACTTTTCAGTGCACCAACTGATAACGTCGGTCCAATTTTTTGTAAAAAATATTGAATGCTTACTTTTGAGTGTTACTTTTGTCACAAAAATCGTTGAAAGTTCACCATTAACCATGTATGCTTTCTTTGTATTTGTTATTTTTCAGAAATCTAAGATCATTGTCACGGAAATACGCATATTATGAACATTACCACTCTTTTAACTCGAAAACTGTAACTTTATCGAAAAAAAAATCAATATAAATGTTGCTACAAACAATCTGATTATTCATGTTCCATTCTCAGATTTTCAATATTCGAAGGAAATTGCCTCTTCTACATAGCAAAAAAAAACATACTTCAAACTCTTTTGAAAAAATGTTCAATTCAAACGTTTGCGGATATTTTGGAATCTTTAATTCTGCCATATCAAATTATCGATTGTCGAGAAAATTTGACCCCCTTCGTGGGCGGCAATCAGAGGGAAGAGATTTCGGATTTGCGTTTTTATGAATAAGGAAACATTTCTCAAGTCTCCTCTTTCAAATGAATCAAAATCGGAGTACGTTCACTTCGGGATTTGTCGGTCAAAGCAAATGACCGACATTATACAAAATAATATTAATTCTATTGGTACTGATACGTGTGAAATTGGTGCCAAAATTTTTCAATCTAACTGCAACTGCACAACTTCAAAAGTACGAGCACCAATAGAATTAATATTATTTTGTATTTTGCAGTGCACCAACTGATAACATTGGTCCATTTTTTTAAATATTTATGTTCTAACATTTTCCAATCAAACAAGAGATGTAAAATGAGGAAATCGCTAAAGTGTAGATAAATATAATACCAACAAATTGCGAAATTTCTCTCAAAAAGCAGCTTAATTTTTTTCAACATCCCACGTGAGACAAAATCATTGACTTTTATTGACCCCAAAAAAGGAGCACGTACATACATTTATATACCTTTCTTTATACATATATGTGAATTTTATGTATTAGAAAAAAAAATACTAGATCACAATCATAATTATTGACTTATTGCGTCATGCCCATGCCAAAGAATAATTTTCGCAACACCTTCACAAATGGTCCTACAAGTTATGAAAATTACACAATGCCCTCGCGGTCAATAATAATTTGTTCATATTAATAGTTATAATTGATAGTCGTGTGCTAATCCACTCAATGGAACCATTGATTGCTCCAACAATTACTGGATAAGGTATCTATATGATTTATAATTGTGACAAATTTGAGATTTATATCTACATTTGGGATTTATTCATCGAAAATTGTTACAGAATAGTTCACCTAATATATTAAAAAGTAGGTAATTGCTAAGTGAGACGTCAACATTCTTCGTCGGACAATCCATTTAAATAGCGAAATTAATAAACCAATGAGCTTTTGTTTATTATAGAGGGGTTGTGTAGGTATTCTCAATAATCAAGACAATGAAGAGAATAAATCAATAAAAGCCTTTTCGAATCCTAATTTTGTTATCATTGTGTTGTTATTATATAAAATATTCTCAAATATTCTAATTATTTTAGCTGTGAAAACATATTCCTGAATACTCGCTATAAAAACCATATATTACAAATATAAAAATCGATTGTCGATTTTTTTAATTCAAGAAACAATATTGCTATTGCAAATCTTGATGAACCATCGAAAAAACGATATAAATGGATAATATCGAAGATTTTTAGCCAACCATTCCGTTTGCTCCATTTATTGGTAAGAGTTTTTGTGTGTGTTGTATAATGCCATGCCTCATGTAGCATGAGTTTTCAATATATATATATGGATCAAATGGACATGCAACGGTTTGACTGGCCTCCACGAAACCCTTATCTAAGCCGGTTCGAGAATGTGTGAGACATGTTGAAGAAATCCCAACCAGAATGCATTAAGAATCTTCGAGTGGCTGTTCTTGAGGAACGTAAGAATATTTCGCAACAGGCGATCGCCAGTTGTACTATTTAAAACTTAACGCATCGCATTCTTGAATTATTATTTCCTGGAATTGCATTTTAAATACAACAGATATTAGGTCACCCCCACAGAAAGAAAGCAAGAGCCGTTAGATCTGGAAATCTAGGTGGCCATTCAACAGGAGCTCTTTATCCAAACCATAGGCTGTAATAATTTACAACATTTACGCTGGAGCAAGTCCTCATTATGTAATCCCAGCTAGGCAATGGTTTGATAAATATTATCAGATACTTTGAGCGATTTTTCATAATTTTGTTGATTCCAATGTCTATATATCTAGAATATCCTCATTTAAACTTTCAAGAGACGAATCATTCTAGATGATCATTACCAATTGGCATCACTGATAATCATTTTCCCATTCAATTTCTCTAGTTGAAATCTACTTTATGCTCAATTACTTGGTTTTTAAATTAAAAAGAGTATTCATTTACAGCAAGTATTTAAATAATATGTACATGTTTGAAATCCTCATATATAATTTTAAATAGATTTTCTCTATCTGGCGCCATCTTTACGTAATTATATAAAGAATTATTACAATGAAGAAATTCACACATACAGAGAAGGCATACGAGATTCAATCAAGGGTTTCTTCTTGCCGCTGATTTATATTATAACCACAGAGAAATTATCATAAATAGAATTATTACACAATAATTTACTTATAAAAAGAAACAAAACAACGAAGAATTACATTTGGCTTTGAGAAACACATCTTTTAATTTCAGTTACCATACAGGGATCGGCGAATTTCAAAGGATTCTTCGTCCAGGCACGAGATGCCGCCACCAATGAGTGGGTAGGTAGCTGGATAGAGGCACCCAATACTAAAGTTCATCCAGAATGTAGCGCCATTACGCATGGGGACCCCAAGCCCAAGCAACAGGCCATATTGATCTGGCAGGCGCCCCCGCACGCAGCGTCTGGTCAAGTTTACTTTACGTAAGTATTCGCGTGGATTATACAGGGTGTCCCAGATAATGATGGAATAGCATTACTATCATGGTAAAAGATACAAAGTCAGTTATTTTGGTAAAAAGTGTGCAGCTTGATTGATGGTAGCTTTACATAATGTTCACCAAAGTTACACAATTACTTTGGTTTTCTAAATTTTCGACAAAAAGTATTTTTTACATTATTTGATCTAATTTCACGGAAATTTTCTTAGCTCTACAAAATGGCGTTTTCATTATTATCCTTTAATTTTCATTCTCTAAAAACTATCATCATCTTTATTTTTATAGCAATAGAAACAAAAGCTTTTTCAATGAAAATTTTATTAGGTGTTCTCAGTCGCGTGTTTTGACCACTTTTGAATGTATTTTATTTAACATAGACATTGGTGGTTTTACAAACAAGTTTGATATGCTGCATTTATGGAATAAAAAAAACATTTAGTTTTATATGTAGCAGTAGGTACTTTCCACCTTAATTACTCAAATATGGTGTTTAAATAAATGACAACAATTTTTTAAGGACTGTGAAATAGAGTGAATCTGTCGAAATTTTTTAAAATGCTCCTAAATGTTGAAATTAATATTTTTTCTCCGTTTGAAATTTTAATAATACATAGTTTTTTATATAAACGCAAAAATCAGGAGACGTCAGATTTGGAGGTCGAGGAATCCAGGAAAATCTTCAAAAATACTTAAAAGCTAGCAACATAAAACAATAACAGAGTTATTAGTACTAACAAAAATCGTATACAAAAACCCAGAAAGGGTGTTTCTACTGAAAAAAACCGATAATTGATAGATAATGTGATACATTTTTGAATACGAGATGAAAAGTAATTCAGGGTGTAATTTTATTCCGATCCATATGAAAAAACAAAGGTCGTTATGGTTTCTAGAAAAGGAAATTTATTTTTAGAATTGTAAACTATTTTTAACGTTTACAAAGTAGCTGCGTTGTTCTTACCATTAATTGCCAGATATTTTGTTAATGTTAGAATAAAAAGCAAAATTGCAAATTTTAAAAATCAGTAGGTATTTTGACAAAAAAACTCGAAAATGAAAATAGCTATTATTTTTTTAAGAACACGATTTACTTAGAATATCCTCAAATCATTCAAGTTTCTCATCCATTTAATTGACTTTATTATTTCCGTCCTGGATATATTAATTCCCATCCTTATCTTGGACACACTGTATAGCGAGTAGTTCTATTTATATACCCTCTCGCCCCTTCAAAAAGGAAATGCAATGTTTGCATATTTTTACATATGAGAAAAGTTGAATATTATCCGAATGCAATTTTCTACACATCTGATCTGGATGTACCGGGAGTTTTGAGAAAGGTATTTCCGAAACTATACATCCTAGAACTTAGGGAGAAAAAAAATGTATGACAAATTCGCATAAGAAAACGAGATGGACATTATTTTCAAGTTTCCTATTTCTACCGGAAGGGAACGTAATTTACAACGTAACCCAAAAAACTCATTTTCCTCTAAAAATTGACAAGTAATAGTACCATAAAATTAAAAAATTTGTAATTCGTAGATCATTTCAGGTAAGTTTGTTCCAATAATTTTTCTATAAGTATTGTAAAATAACTGGTAGGGGTGAGCGGGAAGCGAACTTAATAATGTCGTTGTAAGTTTTGTACCGCTTTATGGATTTTGGCAAACTTTACCTATATTGGAGGAAAATAGTCCAAACCGCATTTCAATATCTATTTTCTAAGTGAAATAATAGAAAATATATGTATAGGTAATATACTAGTTCAATGTGTTATGTACTTAACTAAATATAATGTTTTGCATAATCTTAAATACTAAAGACTTAAGTTAGGCTCTTCTACCACTAAGTTACCCGGCCCCCCATATTTTACGAGTTATTAATATAAAAAGATTCATTTCGATAATTCTAAGCCTATTTCACTTTAAATAAAAGCGAATTTTTAATGAGGTTTTCATAAATTAAGGAATGATTCACAGTTCATTCTGAATATAATCTATAATGAAAAATATTTTAGTATAATAGATACTAATGGTGATATAACCTATAAAATTACTACATATTTTGATTCCCCGCTCTTGTCTTAAGAACTTTCTTCAAATAGTATCAAGTATTTACTATGTAAGATTATGCAAAAAATCTATTTAGTTACGTATATTTATAAGAAAATTGTATCTTTATTACTTATACCTATATTTTCAATTATTTCACTTAGAAAATAGATATTAAAATGCGGTTTGGAATATTTTTTAAAAATTTAATGCTGTTTCAGATGAATGATTAAAGAATATTATATCATATTTGAAGAATCCGAAGTAGAAATTAAAATATAAAATTGTTCACACAACTCCATCTAGCACTCGTTAAAACAATGGTATGAAACCAAAATATATTATTGAGCAATGGATTGATTCCCTTTCAAACAAAGTCCATAAAGCGGTACAACAATTTTATTGAGTTGGCTTTCCCACTCACCCCTACCAGTTGTTTTACAATACCTATAGAAAAATTATTGGAAAAAACTTACCTGAAATGATCTACGAATTACAAATATTTAAATTTTATGGTACTATCACTGGGCAATTATTAGAGAAAAATGAGTTTTTTGTGTTACTTTGTAAATTACGCCCCCTTACGATAAAGAAACCAGCAGAATAGATTAAATCAGATAATTGTTGAGAATTTTTTTGAAAAACTAAATTCAAGTGACGCGTAGAAAAATATATTAATGATATAAGATTTGAATAGCACGAAGTTAATCAGACGCCAGTTTTGTAGCAACATTGCTTAATAACATAACATAATTTTGATGTAATTCAAGGGCTGAATTCAATAGACGATAAATATTGAATATTTCTTATAAATAACAATTGCCTATGAGAATAATTTCTTATTTCATTCTTTTTCGAGTGTGATTTGTTGTAATGACTGAACTTACTTTTGTATATGTTGGATATCAATCAATATCATTTTTTCCAGGGCTATTTCTAATACCTACTGATACTCCTAGTTCGGTATCTTACTAAAGAACTTCAAAAGAGAGGGCAATAATAATTGTCTCTGTTGATTGACATCAAACTATATTAATTGGTCTGGTAATCGATCTGCTATGGTCAATATATTTGAACAGGTCAAGTAATTAGGGTGAACAACAGTCTTGTCGATTCAACTCAATGTAGATTACCTTCAGGCTATGATACTGCGTTTCCCAGTGAGAATGCAGTATGGACGGGTATAGGTCAAATTTAAACCCAAGCGGCGATATTTACCTGAAACAAGTCCCCTGATGGTTGGTCTAGCCCAGCATAACAAACCGCTGGCAACGATGGGATCCATAAGATGCCACACTGCATTCTAAATGTGAAATGCACTATAGTAGAACAAGAAAGAAAAGAATTAATAAACAAAATGAACAAAAAAGTTAATTAGGGTATGAGAAAATTTTATAAAAATAGGAAAATCCCTCTAAAATGGTAGCCGGAGTCTAAAATGTTAATTATTTTCGCAACTGTGTTTTTGCATACATTTTTTTTGCAGTAAAATGAATAGAATGTACATATTATTAAGATGATTATCTGTCATTTATACTAATATCAAAAATATTCTTTATTTCCTTCTAGTGGAACCGTTCTCAAGGAGTATACTGAGTTTTGGTCAGATATGATCTCACAAGTTGCTGCATAGTTTGTCATTGCAAACAGAAGAGCAGGTCAATAGATCTGATTCATCCTAGAAATGTGGTGACTATCTTCATTGTGGTATAGAATAATTAGAAATAATATTTATAATTTTTTCAACATTATCTACTAGGTGTTAATAAACGTTCAAATTGAATTATTTCTTATTTCCCTTTTGTACCTATTTCTTCGACTATATATCTAACAAATAGAACAGATAGTTTTGTGAGATTAAATGATGCACTTTATTTTTTTCTAAAATGTAATAAAGATTGGAGTCCCATGCAAACACAAATGACAATATTGTCAAAATTGGTTCAATGGTTTCGGAATAAGCCCGAAAAAGAAGCAACAAGATGCAATAAAAACCCAGAAAAAATGGGAAGTGACATTCTGATATTGGAGTAGATATTGCGACGAATAATAAATGAACTTTTTATTGTTTTTTTGGAAATAACCTATTGACCTTGAAACAGTCCTTATTTTAGAATGATAGATGAACATAATTTAATGTTTAACACTGTTGTGGAGGGGTTCACTTGCGTAAATCTCTCCGAAAGTTCGCACTTTGCCTCCAAAGTTTTATTTCTAACACCTTGTACCTTCCGTAGTAGTATTATTTGTCATTCTGACCTCTAAACTGCCACCGTCTTTACCGACTGAACTATTTAACTTCTCTTCAATCTTTGCTTACTCTTGTCCCAATCTTCCCGCTTGCCCTCTCAATAAAGATGAATGACGCAGTGATCCTTCCAATATTATTTTTCACCGGATTTTAACCGCCTCTTTTTCCGGGACACGTTCTCCAAGAAGTGACCTGCATCTCCCAAGCTGCCACGATCCCTTGTTGTCCAACGATCGTCACCACCAGGTAATCCTGAATAGTGATTACGATATCTGGCAAGAAGACGGCGAATAACGAGAGAACATTTCACAGCTTCCAGTATTTCCTGAACAACTGCAACTGCACCTACTGCCTCGGTAACTGCATCGCCTCATACGGCTTCTTCTATTGCAGCCGTAGCATCTTCTACCTCCTGCGCCTCTTCGTGGACTACCGCAACGTGAATTGCTTTTCCTACGACTGCTGGTGCTTATAATATATTACCTGGTACTTCTTCGACATCTATACTGCCATTCTAGGTCTTTTTCTTCTACTGTTTGATCCTCTTCTATAGATACAGCGCTCCTTCGAACTAGGTCCAGTATCTTCCCTCTTACCCTCAGGCTCGCTATTTGAGCTGTCCTTGTTAGAGCGCTATTTCCTTTCTTATATTGTTGTCTAATTTTAGCCCGTTCTGCTTTATGTTCTTGTCTAATTTTTGCACGTTCTTCTTTGTATTCTTGTCTTATTCTTTCATGTAATCTTGTCTAATTCTTGCCCATTCTTCTTTTTCTTGATATATTTTTCTTGCCCAGTCTTCTTTCTCTTGTTGTCATTTGTAACATCTATAATAGTTACCCGTCCGTCGTAATCTTTTTATCTAATATTCGCCTTGAATTGTCAGCTACATGCGAAGGACCCAGTTCTGACCCCAAATGTCGCGTTTAACCCGGTGCTTAACATTGCGTGGGGGGTTCACTTGCCTACATCTCTCGAAAGTTCGCAGATTGTTTCCAAATAATTATTCTCAACTATCCATCTTATAATAATAATTAGTTTGTAGTACCAAACAATTGCATTGGAGAAATGAAAAAGAACATATTAGCACTTTTTTTTTCTATAAAACCTATGCCTTCATTACACATACATGAAATTGGATGGGTGAGAATGAACTTCCAACACGAAATCTGAATAAATTAAATCCTTAAAAAAATGATGTTTTACATCTACCTTGTACTGGATATTTTCCACAACGCCATTTGATGCAGCTTGTAATCAAAAAGCTCATTATACAGTCAGTAGTGATTTGTGTTGATACGTGAAAAACAACGTTTTTTTGTTATTGTGTATTCTTTTGTGTAGCCTATACTGATAATAAAACAAAACAATGATAATATTGATTGATTTTGTGGAACGTTTAATTCATCATTCACCCGTTAAATAAATCAGCTCACTGTCAGGCTTTTGTGTGGACATTAGATTTTATTTTTCAACAAAGCAATGTTTATATGTGATAACGTTTTGGGGCAATTTGGTACTGTTACTTTATTTTGGATTTCATTCTGTATCAATCTGTTATCAAATACTTTAGAAACAGTATTATACGTATTGTAACGTGGCTAGGTAATCATGTACTTACGGTTATTATTCGTTTAGTCTCTATTTATTTCTACTAGCTTGTTTAATATAGTTGTTTCATCTATAATTCATTAATTTGTTCTAGAACTAGTAGATTTATTCTTGAACTTCCGGAAACTATATGCGAGCTATAGTTTATCACAATATTGTCAGTTTGACAAGCCTCTCGAACATTATTATGACACCCAGCGACAGTTTAGATTGTCGAAGTGACAAGTGGTGAAAGTTGTAATACAACAGAAGGTCATGTACAGAGTGATTAAAATAAACCGTTGGAAGCATTCTAAGAACTTTTGAGTACTACGCAAGTGAACTCACCCCACAACGTTTAGCACAGGGTTAGACGTTACTATTGGTGTCAGAAGTGGGATCCTCGCATTTTGCTGAATATATATGGTGAATATCAGATCGAAGGATTATGACGAAATGGCAAATTTCGCAGAAATAATGAATTATATATGAAACAACTATAGTAAACAAGCTAGTAGAAATAGAGATTAAACAAATAATTACCTTAAGTATATGACTACCTATCCACGTTACAGTAATTATACATCTATTCTGGTAATTTATTGAGAAAAGCTATTTGGAAAGTTTGTTTTCCATTCATGTGAACGTCCTGACGAAAATATTCGGTATGAACAGCAATGGCAATAATTTAAAAACTCTAGTGAGTCCAGTAAATAATTGTTTTGAACCATGGTTCACGTAACCACGCGCAAAGTATATGTCATGAGACATTGAATCAAACAGACATATTACATTTCTCTAGAATTATTCCTGAAAAAACAGTAAAGTGGAGATTAAGGTATCTTAAAGAAAACAGTTAATAGTTCATTAATACAGAGTGATCCAATCAAAATTCATCCCTGATGGACTGTGTAATGTGCAAACATAGCTTTGTTAGAGCAAAAGGGGAGTTTAGTTGCCATGTCACAAATATTGTGTGCCGTTGAAGACAGAGTATATTTTATGGTTTGTGGTAGAGCATGAGTTTGGATAAAATTTAACATACAGATTGTAGTTACTGCACACAGAGTTTATTTTATGGTCTGTGGTACGGCTCCAGTTTACAGACAATAACATTCCCCCTGAGACCTATTTGGCATAATCATTTATAATGGTATATATCCGACATAGTTCGTGTGCACGGTCTTTTGCAGACGAACGGTAAAATGTGTGCGCTCAGAAAACAGAAGCTATATATACATTTTTAATCATTAACAGCCGTATTCAGAAACAGTCAGTTAGGTAATATGGTAACAATAATACTTGACATTTATAAATATCACACCTCACCTAGTACTGAAATGAGATTTGTTTATGTTACGGCTGTTAATTTTTATGTCTCTACTTTTCTCATTGAAATAAAATCTTTAGGTAAAGATATCTAATAGTATCCAAGGGTTCCCAGAAATTCTAATATGTAAACTGAATGACTTGAAAAATCTTTTACTAAAATTAATGAACAAATACACATTTTCATAAAAGAAAGCAGAAAACAATATTTTACTGATTTATTAACTCCACAAATAACTACACAATTCTACGTATACTTCCATGTACTACTGAAACAAAGATGTAAAAACAGAAATAAATGCGAACATAAATAATAACTTTTGGGCCAAAACATCGTAGAATCATGGTTAAGAATTTGTATTATAGGATGCGGTGAGGACAGGAACATGATGGAAAAAGCTAGAGGTGACAGGTAAGATCGAGATTTATGATACCATAGCGCCCCAACAGAAAGTTGGTATATCAAGTTTTTCATCGTCCTACATTCGGTTTTTAGATTCTGAATTATTTAATTCCAGATAGGAGTAGTGCAAAATCTTTACATGTACACCTCAGAAGAACATTACTTCCAATTAAATAAATATAAAATCAAATTACTAATGGAAAATATACAAGAACCATCATCAGCGAGAGAAAGAAAAATATTGTAATATTGGTCATCAATCTCGCAAAAACTAATATACCTAGTATACTATTGGCTATTTATGACGTTAATTACATTGAAGTATTCAATATTATTACACATTTCTGGACTATCATGAGGAAGCCTGACAAGCAACAAGTTGAGAGGAAATAAAAAAGCTTACCTATTGAAAATATGAATTTTTAAAATGTAATTTCACGATGATGATGAGGCAACTAACGAGTTTTATCTGACGTAGCTTCTTCGCTCTTTCATCCCAACAGGTTGGGTATTAATTATTATTATTTTGAGCCAAAGTAACATCATCCTTGCTACAGGTGTGTTGAGCTTCAGACATTTTGTAAATGTGAGAAAATGTTAATAGTCGTTTTTTTTTCTTAAATTAATTTATATAATGGAAAGCTTTTGAATTCGTTTCAGTTAAAAATAAGTGCCAATATATGGACGGATTGTCTGAAGGATCTGGTATGCCGCAGATATTGTGTGTTTCGGTTTGGCAAATGAGTTCGTTAAATTTTAATTAAAAGACTGTCATACTCTCAGTGCCCGTTGGACTCTATGTGGTGGGCTCCGTACCTGAAAGTCTATTGTATATTTTTGAGCTATATGGCTGGATTTTGTTGGTCATTTTAACATGTATGCAGGTATGTAGAATTTTATTAGGAAGATCTGGTAATTGCTGCTAGTGTGACTGGGCCTCCTAGGTGGAGGGTTCCATACCTGATACCCAAAGAAGTATCTTTGAGCTGTAGGCTGAATTATCGTTGATTTTTCGCTATATTTGTGTATAGTATATCACTGGACTGTTTTGTGAGAGTCTGTCAGTGCGACTTAAAGGTGGAGGGTTCTAGACCATAAAATCTCTAAGACATATTTAAGAGAAAATCTAATATTGTTCTCTCTTGGTTCATGTCTGCGGATGGATCTGGGTTGGTGTTCGGACTGGTTCTGTGTGCGAGTAGGATTCTGCGGTAGAAGGTATGACTTTATATTTTCGTACAATAATGTTCGAAAGTGTTTGCCCTGGAAGTGCCGGGTTAAACATCTAGTATTATAATAATATTTGTATAAAAATATTTTAGTCAGTATATTGAATCTACTTAAAATAACTGGCCAGACGTCAAGTACATAACTATAAGATAATATAGTTCTGAGGGAACTGATAACAACAACAGTGAAAGGCAGTATCTGTGAGTGTAAATTTCGTCATATCTGTTCACTGGTATACCAAGTCCACATGACCAGTATTTCAGATCTGATCTATGTGTGTGACCCTCAAAAAGTCTCTCGATAGATGAGCACCTATTGAGATTATAATTTCTATATATATATATATGGAAGTATTCCTATTAAACCAATCGATATCTGAAACAGTCAAAGCGCATTAATCTTAAACCTGCTGACTTTAATTGGCAATAATCAGATTTGTTTATTTCTGGAAGTAGATCGGTAATTTTTCACAGGCGTTGAAAATTACGTTACTGAAAAACTACAGTTTGAATACCCATCGAATGGAGTTTCGTCACGATTCATATGCTATTTTACGCATGTCGTAAACAGTTTGAGTTAAATTTTAATACCTAAAATCTTATTTCATCTAATTTACAAACAAAAAACAAACAAAATATTTTCTCAGCATTTGATTATCCAACCTTCCTTAAATTTCTTTAAAAGTATCTAGATTTTCTATAGAGCAAAATAAATTTGCATGGAAATAATTTAACTTTTTTGCGATTTTCAAAAATACATCATGTATTAAAATTATGTTTTCAATATACTGGTAAATAAGCTATATATTTTATAGATTACAAAATTGTATCTCTTCAATATCTGAATCTCATTCGGCTAGATAAAACTCTAGATTAAAGCTTTATGCATTTAGATTGCTGCCAAATTCAACATAATTGAAGTAAAATTCTTTATATTTTCTACAAATAAAAGTTATTCTAAATAAGGTGTGGAGGCACATCTGTATTTGGTGACTCTGCTGTTAGGTATTTACTGTTTTTAGAAATATTTTTTGTCTTTATTCTGGGAAAAGACACATTTTCTTAAGTATCATTGAGAAGCTTTTGCATTGCATTAAAAAATACATTTCAAAAAACAAGTTTCAAATCAAAAGCTCTACAACCTTCATCTACCAAACAAGTATCTTTGCATGAGTGTTATAGGAATCGGTAAAACTCATCTAATTTTACCCGATTTCGGTTCGGGGCTTACAGGAAGTTAGAGGTCATCAGCTTTATTTTCATAATAAGCCTACAGGCAGCTTATGCCCTTCTCTTTGAAATATTAATTAAAGAAAAGGCATCATAGAGTATACAAATCCCTTAAACATTTCCTGTTACTTTTTCTCGAGGGAAAAACTTTCAGGTAATCCTCTTTCATCATAGGTTTCTAATTGAGCTTCATCCCCTTTGGAGGGCTGAGGTGTGTGTGTGAGGGGGGGGGAAGAAATGTTGGAGCGGCCAGCGACTTCCAAATCCCCCCAACACACTGTAGGTACACTTACTTTGAATCCCTCTCTTCATCTTGCCATACACCATCCAACGACGTCATGAGTATCGATACGATAGAAGCGTAGGCGTCGCGGCGGCACACATCCGAGAGCGGCGTCGACGCATTCAGTGTAGCGTTGTAACTGCACGCGGTAACATTGTGACACGCGAAGTTCTTAGTGTGGTCGATATTTGATATATAGATATATACCTATATATAAATACGCGGCTTTTCAATAAACAGCTGGACATTTGCAGTAAGTTTATTTCTCTTAATAAAATTAAGAATTTGAATAAAATTACTCAGGAGGTTATCATTCATTTGAAAATTTTTCATTTAAACTTTCAAGGAATACCATATTCCACCAGTACTCATAGGCTTTTACTGTTTATTCATTCAGTATCTCGAATTGAGAATGTTGACCGTATTTACATATTAATAAATAAAGTTAATCAATTAATAATACGGAAAATTGAGTTTCAGTAATTTCTTTCATATTTTTGAGTGCAAGAAACAATTTTCCTAAATGCAAACAAAACTACAGGATGGTCTTTACATTATTATATTATAAAAGAGAACTTTTTAAGTATATTGCGTTCACGGACGAATTCGTGATTTGGATAGATACAGTTTATGTGGAGAAGGAATGCAGGAAGCTAAAAGTTATAGTCTATGTTGGTATAGAGTTTAAAGTAGTTGGCCTTCTTAGAAAACATACAGCTGATGCAGGTTCAATTCTTGGCCATCGCAGTTACCTTTTCATGATACTTATTTGAAATTGATAAACGAAATTCAAAAAATTATGTAAGATAAATATGAAATGACTAAATGTTCTCTGTTATGAAATATACTACCTACTTTTATTCAAAACTTTAGGAGATAGGGGGGAAATGGACAATTTTGCTTGATATCTTCTGAATCAAATATATAAAAAATACCTTAATCTGGGTACAATCCTCACAACGAGCCCTTTTAGTTCATAGGTCACAAGATAGAGTTGGAAAATCTTTTCTTTCAATTCTCCAATCCACATCCCAAAATTAACATTTAAAATCATTATTTAAGCGATACATTCGTGAAAGGATGAAGTAAATTTTCATTATCACTAGATCTCAACAATTTTTTCGACAGCATAGGCTGTAACAAACGAGCTTACAGTCAGACAGACGCAAAATGTATCATTAAGAAAGTTAAATACATCCAATAAATCCTCAGCTCCGCAGTTTCGTTTTCGAAAATGATCAATTGTTGATTTAATTTTTGGAGCATGCGCCACGATTCACTTATTTTTTCATTCGTATGTATACCTAAATATAAATTAAAAAAGACGTAATTAATAATTCAAAATAACTCATATGTTAGCTTGAAAATTCTTTAGAATAAGAGAGAAGAAATCCTCAGTCTTTTGATAATTTTTTTTTTGGTAATTTCCCGAATAACTCAAACCTAAACTATATCGGATTCAGTACAATACCCAGACAACGGTCCTTCAAGTAGATTTTTAACAATTCAATGATATATTTTACGAACTTATCTTATTTATGATCAATCATATCAAATATTGGATTAATTATAGTCAATTTACACCATCATTTACGTTTTAAATTACAGAAAGATGATTCCTAAAGCGCCTCATAAAATTTCAAGGTTACTGAACTCTTAAAACTTAAATGTGGATCCCGATATATCAAATTTAATGAAGGTCGTAAACTCTTAACATCCACTTCATGTATACAGAATACCAATCGACGTAATAAATCATGAATTTAAAGTGTTAAAATTGGCACATGCAGACTAAGGAATTTATCGAATTAAATCACGTTATATTTTTAACGTGTATTAAAAATTAACGTTGCTCCTACAGAATAGACCCGATAAAGTCATTATCAATTGCAAAAATAAATATTTATTACCCAAATCACACTAAATGTGATGTGATGGCATGTAAATCTATACGTTTAGAGTATGTGATAAAACATAGATTAGATTGTGTTAATTAACTTTTAATTTGAAAAAGATATAGGTACTTTTATAGCTAAATGGTTATGTAATACAACACAATCATGTTTTGAGAAAATATTTTTTCTAGAGGATAATTGTGGTACAGTTTATTTTAAATATATTTGATTATTAGATTGAGCACAAGAAAGACGATTCCAATTTCATTGTATCACAGTTTCTATAAATTGACATTTATTTATAGTTGACCACCATCTTGCATCTTGTGAACGGTCACAAAGATATAACTAAAAATAATTAGATCAGGACAAAATAATGAAAGTCTATTTGGTGTTTTTGAATATTTTCCTAAGAATAGCAGCTTCACGGCAAATCAGTAGAAAACGATAATGTTTTCGTTACCCATGTATTCACAACTTATTTTAAAGCATTTTAAATTTCAAACAACATTTATTCGAACATGATTTCGAATAAATAATTTAACAACAATCTACACCAGAATTAAATCTGGTATATTTTATTGTATCACCAGACTGTTCATTTGCTATGAGCTTTCAAGAAATTGCATATGGCATGGTAATTTCCTTGATAAGAAGTATACTTTCTTAGAAACACAATTAGATATTCTTGGATGCATGTAGATAATAAATAATTTATTCATCAATGAGAATGCTTGCATGATTCTCAAACACGCAGCGATCTTGAAATATGACCCATATTCAGTGGCAATCACAATGCTTTTTGAACCTCGTTTCAATGAAATATTGTTTCAGCTACAAAAAGTATTTTCAGAATAGTAAAGTTAATTAAGGTATCTAAAGTATACTTTTCATGACCATGTATCAAGTCTACGTACTTGAAGGACTTAAATAAAAGGGCGAATAAAATTATTTATTTTTGTGTTCCGTTCAGTCAGTAATATTATTAAATAATCCTGTGCTTACTTGCTTCCAAGATCTTAATTATACAGACTCATACTATATATATTTCTTGATATATTATTGGTAGTACCTAGTACATGAAGTACCGAGCTAGGGTGGGTCTATGGGATTGTTTAATCTTACTTGAAAACTAAAACAAATACAAAATTAATCACAATAGCACCAACAGTTTATTTATGAAAAAAAATAACAAACACAGAATTACCATAATAAACACCAACACTTTATTTAAAAATTGTTTCGCCAACAAAGTTGGCCTCTTGTGGGGTAAACCTGTAACTACCTGTAACTATGGTCACTACTACTAAATGAGTGAAAATGCTTCTACAGATAATTTTACTGTTGGTGAAACAATAATTGTCGGATTTGACAAATAAAATGGCGGTTAGTTTTGTCTTTGTTTTGATCCTATTAAACCCTACGGTTCCAGATCCCAAATAGTAATTACTTATCTTACATTACCTACTATGTCAAACATACATATCGATTTTTTATGAGCTTTTGTAGAGCTTCCTATTAGTAATTAAGGATGAATACATTAAATTAACCCATCTAGTAATTATGAAGGGTAAGATTCTTGTTGAATTACGAGTTATTTGAAATTAGTTTTAAACACAAAGGTACCCATGTATAAATTAGGTAGCTTAAGAGATAATTGTGAAGATATCAAATAATAGATTACAGTACTTTTTAACAATCGCGTAATCTATTATATCTAAATAAAAGTCTTGAGTCACCCACTGACTTATCGACGGCCAGCCAAAACCCTTAGACCTAAAACACACGTAAGGATCGAAATTGTCCAAATTCAACTCATGAGAGTAGACATTTTGTATGAAAAATAATATAAGATGGACTTGAAACATCGTTGGGGATGAAATGGAAACAAAAGTGGAATAATAAATTTAGAAGTCTCAGACGGTGGAAATGACATAAAATTAAGGCCCTGTAGTGGAAAAAGGGTGTTTCAGAAATTGTAATCATAGAAAAGCATCATAACCGTTAATTTTAGTATTCCGTGCACCGGAAAAACTCAAGAGATAAAACATGAAACCTGGACCTTAGACAAGTGATTCAGAAAGACCAATAAGTGAGTATTAGAAAGACGATAAGATGAACTAACATATCCTTAGGGTGATGACAAAGAGCTTTTTCAAGGTTCCGAAACATAAGTTAAATAAGGAAAGGAGATTCCCTCGGAGAGGGAACAATATCTTAAAGAGTCCTACGATGCTCATATACTCATATTTACAATGCTTAAAGTTCAGCAACTGCTTCTTGTTTACAGGCTCGTAACAAAAAGTATCTTTTCAGAATTTAGTCATACATGAACATGATTTCAGCTGTTTACAGTGCATTTATTACAGATTTGTTAGATAGAGTTACTATTTTATTCAAAGTACCTTAGCAAGACAGGCAAAATATGCCTTCATAGATTAAGAAGAATGAATCTCAATAATCAGAAAATCTGAATAATTAATGGACACCAAGGGACTGATAAATATAGATCTTAGTAAAAAACATAAATGTGGAAGAAATCCAAGTTCATAACCTAACTGGATCAGTACTTGGATAATGGCTTCGCTAATAACAGAACTAACATCCAGATTGTTCTGTTGGAGTTCAGTTGCATCAAAAGTATCTCTCTTTTCTCTTAATTCAAATAAAAAGTTGATAAACTAATTAAAAACGTAAGATCATTCAATAATACCAATGCAAAGTTAGCCAATCCATCAGCTTCATACATACCTAATGTTCGAAAGTAGCTGCATCCATAACCTTGTTTTTTATACCTACTACCAGCCCTCAATGTGACAATTTTAGATTTTTTCCTATGTATACCAATACCCAATAACCTACCACCAAACAAATTTTAAACTTCCCGATTAACGTCGAAGTAACCATAACTTTCTTATGACACAGTCAGTCAGTGATGAAAATAGCGATAGGTTAATTAAGGCTTGGTAATTTGATGAGGGATACAAAATAATAATAATTTGTCTAAGTTACGAGGGGCGTCTAGAATGGTTCTTGTAATTGCCAATGTGGTGCCACTCTGTCTAGATTCATGCCTAAGAAATATTATTACAATCTGACAGTGCGGCTAGCCACAATGATGGTGGATTATGAGAATTCTGATCCGCTTTTTTCCCATTTGCAATCACCGGTGTTTGATTATAGATGAGTGTGCTCTACTAGCTCTTTTAAGCTCCACGTTCATCAGTGCAGAGCAGTTTTGAATTAAATTGATTGACATATTATTTACGGCCAATGGCTATTCGATTTGTTATTTTTTTTTTGTTTCTTCCTTTTATGTACTTTTTTTTCTAAGTAAACAGGTAAGTACTCCTCCTTTTCTTTTTAATTATTTTATAAATTAACATTGTCATGCAGGGTATTTAATTAATATCTACTATTTTATATAGGCCTTGGAGACCCTTGTTATTGGAATAAATTTGTAATTCCTTAAGAGCAATAAACACATTGATTGATTGATAAGTTGAAAAATAATTGCAAAGATATTAATAGATATTTATTATACAAGGGAAAAAGGTACTAGATTTTAGCACGAGGTTGTGTTGTCGACGGACGCGAAGCGGAGTTTTGAACTTTATGCAAATCAGTTAATAGAATTGATTGACATATTACTTACGGCCAAAATGGCTGCTATTCGATTTGTGGTGTCTTTATGCACCCTTGGCTCATCGCAACATACATATCACACTTGACATTGTATTAATGAGAGACCAGACAACAATCCATGGCTCCATGGATACTATGGAGACAGAATAATTGGAAACTGCCTATGCTAGACTGTGGGGAAACACGCGGACAATGAGAAATATTGAACGAGGTGAGGATGGTGCAATCTAGGAGAATCAGGTATCAGCTCAATAAAAATAATGACTCTGTTCCAACCACAGATTCCAAACTCTTTCGAACTGTCACACCTGTTCGGTCATGGGTAAGTTATAGGTGTATTTTTATTCAAAACTCAGCTGACGAACAAGTTGTAAAATATCGATTAAGATCGTGATTGGAACAAAGCTATTATCTACAACCATGTGTATTGCTGAAAAATATTATGCTCTTTTTGCACAGTCCCTATTCCTCAAGACAAACTTGTAACTGATTCCTCGGTTACAATAATCAAAATTGACAAAAAGTTGTTTGGCTAGACGTTTGCATTTTACTTCAAATACCTACAAGTAGCTTTCAAAACACTCGAGTCTAGTCGACATCAAATTCATGAAGATCTCTTATACCTACATAATCCTCGAACAATTCGACCGATGTAGCAATACACCTACCTTTTCAATAAAACAATAGTCTGTTAATGCACGTCTCCCGTTCAGTATTTAGCTGATTTATTCAAACCTATCAAAACAAATGGCCGCATTCAAATTACTTTGATAATCTTCTCTATATAGAAGGCTTTGAACGTTTTTTGTTGCTTTGGGAATAGGTAAACGGTCTTTGATCAGCGCAAGAAATTTAGATATTGACATTTAACCTTAATTGACCGAACTCTTTCCAGCTTCAACTAGTTGGAACGGTGACAGTTTATTTGTACCTATTCTGTTTATTATACCATTTTATCATGAAAAAAAATTATGCTGGATTTACTTACACAAATTGTGAAAATTTATGTCGAAAGTCGTGAAATGGTCTGTGAACCTTGCAGAGATTTCTGTTTACACAGTTGGTAGAAAGCAATTTGAATTTGAACTTCTGAAATTTGCTTTCATTCATTCATGCTTAAGTTGATAAGCCACTCTTAAATAGATGGCCGACGGTACTAAGACATACAAATATTTCATAACGAAGCAGAAAGTTATTTATCTGTGAAATAATATATAGAGACAATTTTTGACCAACTTACCAAAATAAGGGGGAATACAATTCTAATGTTCATTCGAATATCTTTTTAGGAAATAAGATTTTCTTATGTTTCTTTCATAGACCAACTACAACTACATGAAATATTTGTATTTGATAATTTCTTCATAAATCTCACGGCTTTGTAGATAAGAATATATAAGAAAATTTTTCATACACATTTCGGAAACAAATAGTTATAAATAAAAATATTTCTACAATGATGTTCAGGATCAATATAAAAGCTGTTCTGTTTAAATCTATTAGTGATCCGCCGCTTGTTCATGCTGCTGAAGGCGTCTGGATTATGAGCTTGCTTAGAAATAAGTTCCGCTGATCAAATCCCCATTGGTAAACTAATTTCTGTAGGTAATAGAATTATTAAGAAAATAATAATTAGCTATTTAATATAATAATAATACTCATTTATTTTCCAAGGACATCTAACGTTATTTATAGGAATTGTCATATAACTTGAACTTAAAAAAACTAAGTTTAATTAAAATTAACGCTACGAAATTCAGAGAATGAATAAAAGCATCTTTCTCCCTAGAACATTCTCAATGCACTCTTGAATTTGAATTTCGTACCCAAAACCTGAAATCTTCTTAGGTAAGTGATTGAAAAACTTTATGCCAATGTTATTGTTGGGAGAGTTTGATGTTAATGTTTATCTAGTAACAGGAACACACCAATCATTCCTTTGTCTAGTATTTATAGAGTGGACATCAAAATTGAATGCAAATTTAAACTTGTTTTTAAAGGTATACAGACTTATCTCATAATGGTATAAACTTATAATTGTAAGAATTCACCATTCAACAGAGATATTTCTACATGTTAGATATCTAGGGATTTTAAGTGATGAGTTTATTGATAAATAGCTTGAGTGATTGTGTTATTAGTCAAGAAGAAATTGTGAAATAAATAACTTTGAAAGAAAAACTAAGACCGACTTCATTAAATGGTGCGCAAAGAGTTTGAAGTTCGTACAAAGTGTGTTCTATACTTGACTGTGTTGAATGAATTGCTATTCTCAAAGCTTTTTGAATGGCATCAGGAGTGTACTACTTGAATGGATTGGTAAATTTCTAAGTTTTAGAAAACAGTATATGCTTCAGTACGGTATGTGGAGGACAACAACTGGTCAACATTTAATTCAGAATATATTTCCTTAAAAATGGGTATACCACAGGGATCAGTCCTGTGCCCTGTGCTTTTTATTATGTACATTAATTCTCTAAATCAGCAAAAAAAAATTGTCTTTGTATGCCGACGTTTTATTTTTGTTGGCTTCAAGTGAGCACTTTACTGAATTGGAAATAATATTTAATAAATAGTTAAGAATCTTGTCAACTGGTTCGGAAGGCATCATTTTTGAATACTAACAAGACTCAGATAATGAAATTTTCTAGCGCAAAAAGAGACTGCAATAATCTGAATGTTTCTGTGAACAATTCAGTGTTACCGACAGTAAACAGTTTAAGGTTTTTGGGTTTGGAGATTATTAGCTGCCTAAACTGGAAATCTCATTGTAAATATTATTGTCACCAAACTAAATTCAACGTATTCTTTGTTTTTTAAACTTCAAAATATTTTGACGAAGCAACAAATTATAAGTTTATATTATACTCATATATATAGCAGATTGAGATATGGGTTATGTTTTTGGGGACACTCGCCGTTTATGGGCTTTGTATTTGTAGCATAGAAACGGTTGTTTATTATATATGTCTGTACCTATATCTTTAAAAACAGACTATTTCCATCCACTTTTGATATCCACTCTATAAATACTAGATATAGGAATGGTTTATATATCTGTTACTAGATTAACATTGACATCAAACTCTCCCAATAACTTTGGTATAAAGTTTTTCAATCACTTAGCTCAGGAGATTTCAGGTCTAGTTTCAGAATTCAAACTTAAGAGTGCGTTGAGATAGTTCTTGAGAGAAAGATTCTTTTATTCAAACTCTGATTTTTTTTATTTAGTTTTAATTAAAGTTAGTTTTTCTTTAGTTCAATTTATATGACAATTCCTATACATAACTTTACATGTCCTTGAAAAATAAATAAATATTACAGTTGATACATTATGCCTTGACAATAACATAAATTTCTAATGATTCTTGCATTATGTAATTATTTTATGATGTTTGGGTTCCGTACTGTAATACTCTCATGAACCTTAGTAGCAACTATAGCAACAAATTATTTTACAATGGCTCTCGCTATGTCCTTCGTGTGTGATTTTTCTGAAAAATTAATTAAAGCGTAAAATAAGGAATGTCGAAATCTAAACTTCTAATTCACAATATTACACTCAATACACTTATGACAGATTCCGCAACTGAACAATTGTGAGATAATTTTGTTTTTCTTTCACATTTTCATTAGGTAGCCTGAAGATGGCGCAGTTTTCAAAGCTTTCCTCGCTTACGACATAAACATTTCTATTATATAACAACACGATTACTGATTTTCTCTGTTGGGTAGTTAACCTCTGTACAAATCCCTCTATTTATCATTTTCATACAACAAAACAAATAGATAAACAATTCTCATTATTATTTATCTCCAAACCACATACCCAAGCTGCAAAGGGACGTTACCGAGAGACAGTAGCTGTAGTAATTATTATTCTAGTGTATCTGAAGTCTCAAAGGGTTACAATATAATATGCATGGACGGTAGGTATATCCGTGTGTGTATCAACACGCTTTTGTGTTTTTGTTTTGTATACTTAATAAAATAAACACGTTGATTGCATGTAGTTTTCAAAGGTTAAAGGGGCGTGTTATGTAAAGGACCCTCTAACAAGCACATAACCAATATTATCATATAATATGACAACTCTTGCAGACTGCATAAATAACAAAGAAATATTTTATACTAAATTAAATAAACACTGTAATTGTAAAAAAATGCAACCTGGAGATTTCCAGCGTCGACTTGAATTTTGTTATTGGTACCAAACCATGCTGGAGCAATTATTAGTTCAAAACACTATATTATGGACAGATAAAACACATTTAATAATAGAGGATTTTTCATTAGAAGAAACAAACATTTTTATGCAATATATAATACTCATTTAAAGCAGCAGACTATACCTCAAATGCGCTATAGCATTACTGTCTGGTGTGGAATTATTAAAAATCAGTTATCACATGAAATAGGACTCAAAATTATTGAGGGATATTTATTAACAGAAGTAATAGAAGAAATATCTATTGCAACCTTACGAAATATTGAATGATTTATGCAAGATGATTTTGCAGCTCACAACTCTGCAGTGACACGAGATTTCTTAAGTACACTTTTTCCTAGCAGATGGATCGGAACTCATGGTCCTGTGAGGTATGGCCTGCCAGATTGCCTTGTAATTATCCATTAGACTATTTTTTAAGAGGCTTCCTAAAAGATAAAGTTTATCACAAAGAAGTGAATAGAAATGATGTATTGCGTAAAAGAATTACTTCAGCTTTTTAAGACATCACCCCTGAAATAGTACAGTGGGTCAGTTGCGTCAAAGAACCCAAAAATTTTATTTATTCATTCAATTTATACTGTCGTTATGACAATTCAATTTCTGTTTTTGTTTCCTCATCATCATGGCTTACCACATTTGAAAATATTATTACCGGTTTTCTTTTTGGCTTCAAGTGTCGATATGTTATACATTGTTGCACATGAGTTTTTTGGCTTCATTTTATGGTACAAAAACAAATATAGCGCCCGTAAAAAAAACAAATGTCGTATAGTATAACTTTAAAAATAAAGAAGATAAAATCCAATTAAACCAATGGTTGAGTATGGAACATCCATTTATTTAGTGCTATCAAACTATAGCTACAACAACAATATTGCCCTTTCCAACTGCTGTAACTCGCAAAACTATCATTTTTATGAAATGTCCATATTGTTTTTTGAAACATATGACAACTATATCATTTCACTCCTCTTTCCAATGAAACAGCAAATCATCAAAATCATTTCACGTTTACTACAGCGTGCGCGAACATACGTAATAAAAGCAAACACACAATTATATTATAACTCAACGAAAATTTATGCTGATTTCGATAAAAACTTATTACTTTCAGGCTTCTTAGGCAAAACAATCGATCTATGATAAAAACATTATTCTGGATACTAGTTTCGTTTAAATTATACGCCTAACTTATTATTAATTATTTTCGACTACCTGCTATCTCGACCCTTTGAGACGCCGGCCAGAATGATATGTGGGACTGGTGATATTATATATTAAATTACATGCATAAGTATACAATAACTACTCATTTGACGGTGTTAACGCCTTTCCACTTCACGGTTCTGGGTATTCATAGGCGAAGGCGAGGAAAAATGTTCAAAGGAATTTATCTTTTTTCTCTCTAGATTCTTATAATATGCGTTTTGCAGTCAGCTTTTTGCATCAATATCCGAGATTATTCTGCGAAATAAATAGACTAACGAACCACCCTTTGTCTATGATGTAGGTAGGTACTTTCACTCTACTTCCAGGAAATTTTGATTTCCACTCGAACTATTCTACCATTCAGAGCTCATTCAGCTCCGAATATTACATTAGATACTTACAGATAACGAAGTTTTAATATGGCTTAATGTCTAGTCTTATGACATGCAAGAAGAGTCTGTTTCGAGTTTTGTTTCTTCCAAGTAACAAACTGGAATTAGAACTGCTTTGAGAGATTTTTTACGGTTACATGTATCCGCCAAATTTTATTCAAATTCATCCAAAAATGTAGCCTCTAATAATCTTTCAAATTTGAAAACTAAGACCGACACACGAAATATTATGTTGAATTTCCAAGTTTTAAGTAAGTCGAAGTTGAAACCTCTACAATAAGGTATATTATGTAAATTTCGTTTAGAAAAAAGTGTTCTTTCTGGCATTTTTTTGCTCGACCTCAACAAAAGCTTTATATGATAATATGGACTCCAGACGACCGATGCATATTCAATCTTCGAACGTATAAAACTGCAGTATAGTTTCTTAAGAGTATCTATCTCTTTGAAATCACAACTGTTAGGAACTATTAATCCGAAAGCTCAATATACTGAATTCTGGGCTGACTCAATTTGTTCATTAAACGACATAGATTGATCAAATATGCCATGATCTTTGCATATTTTGTTACTTTGACACAGTTCTACCACTCGGCCCAGGTTGTCGGCTAGATGCTGACAATCATCTATGTGATTCACGCTGCCATATAATTTTAGGTCGTATATACCAAGAAGTTTACATCAATGGCATTACCAATGTCTTTAATGAAAACATTGAAAAGTAATGGCCCCAGAACGGCGCCTTGAGGTACGCCAGATGTTGCCAGATATTCGACAGACTTGAAGCCAATTAATTGAACATATTATTTACGGTCATCTAGGTACGATTTGAAGAGTATAATTATTAAAGTCAGGGATAAGCCACATGCTTTCAGTTTATTCATCAAAATTCCGTGATCAAGTCTGTCGAAAGCCTTGGAAAAATCTATGTAGATGACGTCTGTTTGGCCTCGAATGTCAATATTTTATAGTAATAAAAATGACATTTTCAAAATGTAGGTGGGCGAACTATAGCTGCTATACTAAGAAATAATGAAAATAAATTAAAGTTAAACATTTTAGGGGTTCCTTACACAAAGTACGAACCCTAATAGGTGAACAATTCTTGTACGATGATACGGAATCCTTCGTTTGTAAGTCTGATTTGTAAATGGCTGGTTTTTAAATAAATACCTGATCAACTAATAGCCTGTGAATTATTTATCTTTTTCACAAATTTATCCACTGCCGCTATTTTAATAATTCGAAATTGAAAATATGCAATTTTTTGTTGGAAACGCTCATTCCATAACCTCTGTCAATACCTGCGTTTATATGTTAAAATGTTTGTTTCATATGCCATGAGTGAAACCTAAATTTATATAATTTGTACCATTGTAGATGTTTGAAATTCTATTGCAGTGTAATGGGATTTCAATTTAAATAAACAAACACTTTTTCGATCAAATTATGCAATCGTTAATAGTATAGGTATTGGTATTAATTTTGTTGAATGAGGTCCCTATGCAATTTTCATAACGTCAGCATCTATTTTTAGGAGTTTTGAAAAGTGTCAAAATGTAACATAGCAAAACTTCACGATATCCACACTGCCTTGAAAATAACTTTCCATTTTATCTAATCAGGGTAAGATATTTAATTTAAATTTAAAATATAAAGCCCATTGCCAGATTAAGAAAAATAAGTCGTCACCGGTTACTTCATCAACTTTATGCCTGCCTAGAATTGAAAGAATAATTTTATAGCTGCCTATGAGCTTTTTTTTTCTCATCTTCCATTATCTATACAATGTGGGAAAGGTGGCGTCTGTTATTATAGTATATCAAGTCTCCACAGCACAACGAAATAATTAGAACAACAACAACATTGCGAACAAGTATTTAATTGTAACAAATAATTTTCACGAAAAAACATATGCGTAAATACATACCTACGTATTTACGCGTATTTGCTTACACAGACGCAATTCATTTGTTTCAATTTGCTCAAGTCAGTACCCATTTGTATATGATAGCGAGCAAATCCAATTTAGGATTCTCAGCCATGCCCATTATAATATCCATGTCAATGGATTTTTCACAGAATCCGAATGGAGCTTTTGGTGAGTTCTCAACTTGAGGCGTATTCTCGGAATTTTGTTTTTGTGATATATGAATTGTAGGCCCATTATAACTGAGAGAGCTTACTATATTTACGCTTATGTGGAAAATAAACAGATTATGTAAATATGATATACGAGTGAGTTCCCGAGGTTATGGAATTTTACTGCTTAAAGATCGTAATTGAACACAGCGAGAAAAGTTCTTAATTAGTCTTTATTGTTGCCATATTACCTTCATAAGATCTGCTCATGTGTATATCTCCAAATTTTGTGAAGTTATTAGGATTGAGACGTAGATAACTTTTCCATCCCCAACAAAAAGATAAATATGATATCAAGCCAAGTTAATAACAAAAGAAACCTGCAAGATTAGTACTTGGATAACGACATCTCTAACAAAAGAAGCGAGATCAAGTTCTTTCGAAGTTCCTTTAGAAGCAAATTTTTCAATAGGGCGAGTCTTTTACCAACCAACCAAACGAAGGAGGGTTTATTCGACTATTTGCCTGCATCTTCTTTTTATGGACGTTTAAGCCTTTCAAATTAAACATGCTCCGTGTATTTATTGAGACTTGGTCCCAATAAAAAAAAGCGACAGTCAACATACTCTTCCACTCAAAAAATTCTCCCAAAAGAATTCAAATTTTCAAAAAAAACAAAGGTTTCCGAGTTAGGTACAGCGTTGGTGTGTCTCCGTTGGTCATGTCGTGGATATTTTTGCTTCGAAAATTGAAAATATGAGACTGCCAAATTAAAGAAAATATTATATGTAGAAATATTTGAATTTTACATTTTTCAAAAAAATATGGTTTCTGAGTTACAGCATTGGTAAAGTCTGAAATTTGTATATTTTCGCGATGTTTTGAGATCTCTGAATTAATATATGCAACGTATTATCTGGTGAACGTTGAATGATTTTGATGACTAATGTTAGATTCAAAAGTGAGAAATAAATATTTCTTAGCAATAATTGGACCGACTTTGTTAGTTGGTGAACTGAAAAATACAAAACATCTAATATTAATTATATTGGTCCTGGTACTTTTTGAGTTGGTGCCAGAAGTTTTCAATATAAACTACAACTGCAGATCTTCAAAATTACCAGTACCAATAGAATTAGTATTATTTTGTATTTTTCATTCCACCAACTAATGAAGTCGTTACAATTTTTTGTAAGAAATATTAATCTATAAAATACTTTAATGAATAATAAGAACAGATTGAATTTTTTTCTTAAAAAATACACTTCCCAGATCCTACTGGGAAGTTATAGAGATAGGTAGATTCTAATTTTAAAGTATCTCTTCAAGGAATCCAGATTTTGTGGAACCATCATAGCAGTCAACTTGTTGAAATAAAATACGAATTATAAACTGATAGATTCCAAATGAACTTTGCATACATATTCTATACATTGATAATTTCAAGTATTGTTGAAATATCAATAAACACTCAATATGTAATTTCATAATCAAATAAAGTTTATCTGAATTAAACTGGCTACCTTGGCTAAGGCTAACGATCTCAAAGGTTTTTCGCACGTTAGTCAAGTGTGCACTTCTGGCTTGGTTAACCGGGTAAAAGCCCTTAACCCCAAAGTGAGGGTGGAGATGGACCGAATTGCGGCCCTTATAGCCAACCAACCCAAAATCCACTTTAATACCATTTTACAGAGCTTACCACACTAAGTGTTTCCAACACCACCTTAACATTTCCGACTTGCATTTTGATACGACATCAATAACTAATTCCTAGAAAAATTAATATTTAAATTAAATCAAAAACATATATTACATGTTTCATTATCTTTGACATTCAAACCAGACATTCTCATTTTCTCTTTTTTCACTCAACTCATAAGCTCAATTAGGAACATCAAACTGGTTAATTTATTCCTGGTAGTGCTTTATTTTCGGGATAACCACCAATTCAGCAGCTGTATTTATCATAGATGAACGTCGTTATTGACTATAAAGCTATATTTGCAGTTACATAGAACTAGAACCACCAAATAATTAAATTAGAACCGTATAATGTATTCATTTGCTTGTCCATTGACGACATCATAATTGATTTCGACTACTCTGTTTAGTAATACAACAGCGCATATCCACATTTAAATTCGTAGAGCTTCTACATACAACTGCATTGAACTGAAGGTAGTTTGTGCTAATTGAATTGAACAAACACAAGTTCTGAATATTATCGTTGAACCTAAACATTGAAAAATGACTATTGAAATAATGTCATTTAAGAATCATAATTGGTGAAGTCTCTACTATGCCATATTACTAGGTTGCGTTCGGAACGATTAAAGCAATTTAAGTTGAGCTTGCAGTTCTAGTATTAAATAAAACTTGGTCCAGCTTTTTTAGAATACTTTTGTTTGAAAGCTTGCGCTCAATAGATTCGGACATACAGAGGGAATAGTCCATTTTCGTTTATTTTTCTTAGTATTGTAACGTGGATAGTTTATCATGTTGTAACAGTTACAAGCTTCCAGAAAATTATTACAAGCGTCTAGAATAATCATATAGAATATTCTCGATGAACGTCATGTCAAGACAAGTTGTGACAATTGTACTTTTACAGAAGTTCGTGTACAAGGTGTTGTAAATAATCGTTTTAGAAGCGAAGTGCGAATTTTGGAGTATTAAGAGTGTGAACTCAACTCACAATGTTTTGCTAAGGGTTAAACGTTACATTTGGTGTCAGAAGTGGGATTCTCTCGCATTTTGCTGAGAATGTATCGTGAATACCAGATCAAAAGATTACAGCGAAATGTCAACTATTGAAGATCTAATGAGGTTCCTGAACAAGGAAAAAGAAGAGCAAACAAGACAAATCTTGGAAGAACAGGCATGAATTAGATAACAAGAAAAAGGAGAACAAGAAATAATTAGACAGAAATACCAAACAAAAAAGATCTTCTAATTATAGAACTAATTGATGAACCACACCACACATACAATATCAAATAAGGAATTATAACAAAAACATACTCAAACGAATAATAACTGTAAGAACATGTTAAACATATCCACCTTAGAATATCTTCTAAGCTGTTAATTTTAGGATAAAGAAAAAATAGTATATGAAGCATCAAGAACGGCTAGGATCGATTGGATTATTGGTTGACGACAGTGTTTGGAGATTGAATGAGGATCCTGATTTAAAAGTAAGCCTAATATGGTTCTGTGCTATTACGATCTCTATTTCTCCAAATAAAACTGAAATGTATATATTTGCCTAAGGCAATGTTCGAGGACGATGTCACTCGGTTCAGAAACTCCCACAAGAAGGTGATAAATGTTGAAGGGTAGCAATGATGCTACTCGAAAATACTTATAGTGTGTCTCTAGAATTCAACGGCGCGCCGAGGCAATATAAATCGATGTTGAAGTTCCTGACAGGAAAAGCAGCAAACGACAAAAGTGCACATACAGCATCTGGGTCATATAACATGTCGTGCGTGCACTTGTCAAATTGAGTTTCAAGTTGAAACAGTTACGAACAGAAATATGGGGTGATATAGGCGTACGTAGCAGCTTTTCCATAGAGTTTTTTCAAACTATGTGCTGCGAATAAGGGCACTAGTTCTATGATGTATTTCAAATGTTGAACATGAAAATGTCTGTTTATTTTATTTTTTTCTAATCTCCGACGTAATCAAATGGAGTGTTATAAGTTTAAGGTGTGTGTAAGGATTTTTCCCTTGGTTATCCGGTATATTTCAAATTATTTTCAGTATTTTGGTTTTTTCAAAAAAAAATACGCATATTTTTTTGTGTATAGAAGAGAGAATGGTTGATTATCGTATATTTACCATAATATTTAAAACAATGCTCATTGTTTAAAATATATTTGAATTGCCCATAATAATAGCCCCTTCATTTTATATATCAAATAATTCATTTGAGAAAAAATTGTTATATTAATTTTCCAATTTGCCCCCTTGAAGCTACCCACTATAATCACATTTCGTGTATTTACGCTATTCATCTATAATCATGGTTACATACTGGAGATAATGATGATTTTTTTAACTCGGCTATGAGGCATTTAAAGTATTGATATCTTCTAATTATACTAAACACAAAATTTAGGGCAGAACAAATTTCAAAATTAACTGTTTATGAATGTGAAAGAAATTGTATTTGCTGTACAGGATGGCATCCATTTTTACTAAAACATTCAGATGATTTATAACATAGCGAACAAAACCAAAAATCAACCAAATATATCATTCCTATCATATGCATAATTATGATTTTTGAACTTTCTGTGGATATTCCGAGTTTTCTTTGTAATTTTTCACATATTTCCTGAAAACTTGCCAACACCATAACGAACAAAACCAACAAAAAATATTCATCGTTCATATTGTGAGTGCATTAAGAAATCCTATAAAAAGTTTGTCTTTTTCGAAATTGTTCTTTCTATAAAGTTTTTATGGGCTTATATTAATGGTATGAGATAGAAGGATGGTTAAAGAGAAAGAAAGCTGTGTGATTTATACCTCTTTAATATTCCGGTTTGCAAATTTAAAAAAATGTAAGGTTTCTGAAATATTTAAAATAAAATGAAAATCA